>OX454415.1:40889451-41552777 GCA_949715475.1 Microchrysa polita | reverse complement strand
GCTAGGCCTGTTCGGTACCGAGATTTCAGTACCGGGTTTCGATTTTTTCAATACCCGGTACCACAAGCGGTTTCCCTTACTCAGGTTTTTTTTTTTCAGTACCGACGGTTTTTTTTAACCATAAGCCGGTTTTTTGAGTACCGGGTTAAAAACCGACTCAGGTTTTTTTTCAGTACCGACGGTTTTTTAACCATAAGCCGGTTTTTTTGAGTACCGGGTTAAAAACCGGTACCAAAAAACCTGAAAAAACCGGCTCATTGTTGAAATGAATCGTCCTTTTTAACTCGGTACCAAAAACCGACTCGTCGGTCGGTTTTTTTTAACTCGGTACCAAAAAACCGGGATATCGGTACTTTAGAATATCGGGTCCGGTACCAAGTGAACACCGGTTTTGTACCGGGATCCCGGTTTTTGGAACAGGCCTACGTAAGCTTTCATTTCGCGCAGTACAATTCTAACTGATTTATTATTTTTTGCAGGTTCTCCGGAGATTCAGCCAAAAAGACCATATCGTCTGCGTACAGAAGCCCTTTCAAAAGTAGTCCAAACGCCCTTGCACCACCAGGCATGTCGTCAAGTATGTCATTTACGAGCACAGCAAATGCATATGCACTAAGCTTGCATCCTTGCCGCACACCCACGTTTGTGTGGAAAGATGTAACACAGCTGTCAGTGTTACATTCCATACTGCTGGGTTTGTTTGTACCTTCGTAGAGCCTTTCGAATATATCGCCCAATTTCGCTGACATTTCGCAATTGTAGAGCTTGTAGAATAGACTTTGTCGATCGATCGTATCAAATGCGGCTCTAAAGTCCACAAAGAATGTATACAGCTTCCGGCCTTCGCTTAGGTAGAATCGCGCCCAGTTGTGCAAAACAAAAATCCAGCTTGATTTTCCGCTATTATATTTTCCGTCTTTAGCCACTTCGCTAATCTCGTTTGTAGAATTGTCGTGAAAATTCTCCCGGATGAATTCAGGAACGAAATTCCGCGGTAACATGCTGCATCATCAGCATTTCTTTTTTTGAATATCGGGAAAATAATTTCGTCCCGGAACTCGCTGGGAATGATACCTCTATCAAAAATTCTGTTGTATTCACACAAAGAACATCCCCAAGGCTCTCAGCACCATACTTGTAGAATCCCGTCGATTCCTGCCGCTTTGTTATCCCTACATTTGAGCAGAGCACTTTGCACTTCATTCTTCATTATTGCCGAATCCATAGAATATGGTTATGTCAATTCGGCCTCGCAAACTGAATAGGATTTTCAGCATTTGCATGAAATGACATTTCAGGAGGTTCACGTTCATTGCATTGCCAATGGTGTAACTGTCTGTTCCGTTTATCTTCCTTACTATTTTCCAGAAAGATCTTGAGTCTGTGCAGTCACTTAATGATTTGGCTTGTTGCTGGGCATACCGTTTTCTCCTTTCCGTACATGCGTTTTTGTATTGGCGATTGGCAGTAGTATACATTTTTCTGGTAAATGCGTCGTTATATTTTTTTTAACAATTTCAGCCAGGTGACCGATCGCTTCCTCATTTTTTCGCACATACTGTCAAACAAAGGGTTTTTAACTGTCTTTTTCGTTTGTGACGGTTTCCATGCGAAGCTCTGTATTATTTTCGTTAGTTTTTTTCAAATCAAGTCCGTCAGTTCCCGCTAGCTGCATATTGACTTTATTTTTATATTGACGTCTATTTTCTTCCTTCCATACATACTACCGATGCAATCTAGCCCAATTGTGGTGATTATTGGGAGATGATCGGAGAACTGCTTGTTGTCCGCCATGAAGTCCGTTACGAGAGGTAGCCTGTCCCCTCCGGCCAGCCACAAGGCAATAACGCTGTGTCCATTATGACCAATATAAGTACACTCTCCTTCCTTGTTACTGTTTGAGATTATCTTCTGCTAGATTCGAAATTACATGTCTATCTTTATTCTTAGTAGTAAATATGTACTTAAAAATACAGTACATATTGCAATTCAATGGATTGAATATTATAGCAAATTAGTACATGAAGTAAAGTGATGAAAACCGTCAATTTCAATTATTTTTTTTATTAATTAATCCACATCAACAGCTCCTTCTTATTTAGACTCACCTAATCTAAAGTTTACGAAACTAAAAACCGAACGATTTTGGTCTCTTTCAACGACCCCATATAATTGCCCAACTTTCTAAAATTCTAACAAAATTATTGTCCACCTGCTAGCAACTGAACCGAATTCAGGTGCCACTAACGTGTGCTTACCTGTTAGCCAACTATGAATAACATTGACTAAAGTTTAGTAGACGGTGCACGACTGTATCCACAACACGACTGTGTTGAACGCCGTCTGTGTCGGCTCCCCTTTTGTCTTCATCAGCGCCATCGAGAAGGTGAGAAAGTTTAATTGATTTTTTTCGTCAGCTTCTAAACACTGCTCCCTCGGTGATTTCGCTTGTCGCTCGACAGGATGAATGTCCTCCACTATGTGCTCGGTAAGGATGCAAAAATGTGATGACGTCTGAATTATGTATACGGTGCGGTGCGGTGTGGTGTTCATTTGAACGCGAGGAACGATACAAATGTGGATAAATGTCCACCACTTGAAAATTATTCTTGGCATTTCGCCTCTGTAATTAAGCAGATGAAGAGGTGGCAAGTGCGAGAATGACACTTTAAATGGTGCTTAAAACTGAAATGCTTTATACCATAAAGAAATATGTATGTGTACAAAACAAAGATTGTCGACTGGAGAGAAGATTGTATCTTTTTTATTACGTTTAAAAAAAATCTTGAATTTTTGAATACTACACATTAGCATCTACGCGACTATTAAACTATTATTAGATACATTCGGATGAAAAAGATGACGAAAACGAGTTTATAGAATAAGCAATGTAGTAATATAAATTAAAGTTAGAATTACATAATTAGTCAATTGGTTTTAAGAATGTGTACACTCGTATTAAGTATTCTTTTGTATTGAACATGTTGTTTGGTGACAATAGTATTGATATGTATATCGATATATGTATTTTTCAATCTATCTTTGATTTTACACCAGTGGCTCGAAGAATGCATCCTTTCCATTTAGCCAATCGTTTATTCTCAAAATTAATTGTTCGTGGAAACTACCAATTAGAATCCAATGGAGTATATTTCGCATGTTTTATCGAGACAACCTTTTTAAATAATGAAGCTATCTGAGTTTTTTTCGTACCTTCTATCCACACAGCCATACGTTCGTGGAACATGATACATACAAAGATAAACCACAAAGTAGATACAGCACATTTACGTAACTCCAAACTCTTTTTCCCTTTCACCCGAAAGCCTCAACAAAACAAATTACATCTTCAAGTATCCCTAAAAATACACTTCTTCTTATTCCATACGATTGGCTAACCCAATATCTCAAACATAATCTGATGCGAAAAGTCATTCTTTCCTCTTAGCAAACATTTTGACTGTGTCTTTAAAGTAAACCGATATCCTCTATACAATCAGCCCATAAGGAGGAAGAAAGAATGAGCTCTCGTTTCCACGCATTCATTCTTTGACTTTGAAACAACTTTTCACAAGCCGATTTAACTCTTAAATTTTTCCCATTTCCTTCCGTCTGACGTAGAACAACTTTGCAAGAAAAGAAAGCAAATCGTCATCGTTTCATCGTTTTCAGCTTCAGAACAATATTAAGTCAAATCGGTCAAGTAAAGATTGATTTGATTTGTATGACTTCTTTTTTTTTTATTCTGCCGGTCGATATGGTCGTTTCCGCAGGCAAAAAGCAGCCGCAAAGTCAAATGTAAACCGAAAAGTAGCTCGAAGGATATTGTCAATATTTTCATTTGAAATTTCATTTTGTCGCTATGAGGTCGAGACGAGACTGAGCTATGGAATTGTGTCATGTATAGAGAGTCGTCACAGTCGTCCTTGTATAGAGTTCGTCCATCCTTTCGCTCCCCCGGAGGAGATTTGTCAAGAACAACATGAGCACGGCCACATGAAAGCTCCTGCTCGAGATAAATAATTCAAAAAATACAAGAAAATTTCCAATTGCTGTAACCTGAAAACGACGGCATCGATAACGAGAATTTTTTTTTAAACGCCCACGCCTAGTCAACATAGAATAAGATATCAGCCGAGCCGAGTCCATACCGTGTCGATGATGGATGCGAAGGACAACGCGCAAGGATGCCGAAGAGAATAGGAATGGGAGAAAAATTTAAATTTCTGAATACTTCAAAACGATGAAAGCTATATTCGAAATTCGACAAATACCTACCTGAAATGTTGTATACGAGAAGATTTTCACGGATCTCCCTCCCATCGTATATGTATGACTTGTGCAAATTATTCGAACAGAGAGGGAACCCTCAGTTTGAATTTCAAATTGAAATTCTAAATTGTTGTATTAAAATTTAATTTGGTTGTATATGCGGTTTTGGAGTTGTCCATATACATACAATATTTTCGCATCTACGGAAACGATTTTACGCGCGGCACGGCAGACAAAAGCAATGGTGATGGCATTGGGATGGTAACGAAAATTGAAAATATTTTAAATCGGAAGTTTAGAAATAAGTGAAATTTGGATGGAAGTCGTACTTTTTTACTTTTATACTACGTTTATATCGCCTGTAGAGCGTGCATTCGGATTGAGATCTTCCCGAGATAGTCTATTGACCACCCTCGTTTTTAAACCCAACTATAGAGAAAAACCACTTTAGCTCTGCTGACCAGCTTCTTTCCTGCAGATGAGCCTCCAGATACCTGGTGACATCTTTTGCGAAACGGAAGCAAATCCACCTTTTGAAACTTTGGAAGTCAATATTAGTAGCAGAGTTAGTTGGAAAAACCGGTAAGATATGTGTAAGCGCATCAGGCAGGCTGACAGGGAGGATTCTCCAAGGGTTGCGAAACGAACGCTCATACTATTGGAGAAGTTTGGCAAGGCAGGGATTGAACTTCGATCCTACCCGGGCATGAGTTTTGTACTGGATTTGATTTTTGTTGGGAAGTTAGAGGATCGTCACGGAGGCGAAATGTCTCATAGACAGTGCGTGGCTGAAATATCTATCGAAAACATCAAATAGTCTGTATCTGACCACGGTCGTCCTTGGAAGTTTTGTAGATTTCAAGGGTGCATTCGACTACCTGCTGTTGAATACAATTCGGCGTAAGCTTGGAGCACTTGGCTGTCTGAAAGTGGCTCTCTGGAGAGTATTTTTTTTGCATAGAATCTCCTTTGTACAGTGTGTGTGTGTGTGTACCCCAAGGTACACTATTCACCAAAGATTTCTCAATAGCAGGTCTGATCCTCCTTTGGCCCCCTTTCGGTAGACCTAACGAATTCGGCTTGCTAGCCGCAGGATCGTTATGCCTGTTTACTACTCGTCGGCTTAAAGCAGACTCGTAGCGCTACCGTTCACATTGGTCTGGCCCCCGTCCGTTTACTAAGCAGCAATTTGACTCAGGCCGTGTGGTCATCAATCCACAAACCAGCTAGGTATAGACGCATCGGCCATTCTCCCTAACTCCCCTTCGTGGCTTGGGTTATGCGAAGCCGCCAGCTCCGAGACTGGACACGTACGTTTATAATGTGTTTCTCCCCTACGAGGAAGCACTGCGTCGTGTAAGCTGGTATGGCTGACTTTTCGGAGGAATAGGGAAAAAGTCAGCCATGCTGTATCACCCATACATGACTAGGGAGCTCGGGAACGTCATCGCCCGACGGTCTTTGTCAGATCCACGCCATGGCGTATCAACCATACCAGGGGCCTCCCTGCGCTGCGTCGTGTAAGCTGGTATGGCTGACTTTTCGGAGGAATAGGGAAAAAGTCAGCCATGCTGTGTCACCCATACATGACTAGGGAGCTCGGGAACGTCATCGCCCGACGGTCTTTGTACAGATCCACGCCATGGCGTATCAACCATACCAGGGGCCTCCCTGCGCTGCTCAGGTACGTTGTGTCGCAGTCGGCATCCAATGGTTAAAATTGTTGAGCTTGGCCCAAGAAGGAGTCTCGCCTAGTCAGCACATCCACTACTTTGCATCGTTTGCTAACTTTCGGGTATTCACAAAGCGGTAACTTTTTTAACAGTGGTAATTTTCTGTAAGGTGCACTGGAATCTTGTACTATTATCGACCATCGATAGAGTCAATTGGTTAGTTTTTAGAAGAGCCCCTACGCTTCCTCAAGCAGATGCCTACAGGTACATAAAATACAAGTGCATATGTAGTAGTTAGACGCAGGTATGCTTTTAACCCACTCAACATAGGCTCGATCAGCTTTAAAAAGCGGGCCACGACCCAGGAAACGAGCCAGCAGCATTCTAGTCTAGTCTTGGAATCGAAGCATCCACTACTGAAGCTAGGAACAAGCCATCTATTTATGAATAAAATCTAACATTAAATTGTGCCAATATGTTTTTACTTGTATAAGCGTGTTTCAAGCTGAAGTTTATCTGATTGAGATTTTGGAGAAGACGCCCTTAAATACAAACATTGCTATCTTCACTAATAGTCAGTCCCTCATTAAGGTCCTATCATCAAACGAATTTTCGTTGAGACTATGGCCGAGTATTTTGATGCTCTTCCATTTCATTCAAACGCCTGCGCAATGTCACCGTTAATTGGGTACCAGACTATCGGGGCATTGTAAGTAATGAATCTGCAGATAAATTCGATATTGGAGTTGTTTGGACCTTAACCCTTTTTGTGGTTCGAGGAGAGCTACTATCAGTACTACTACTGCAGTGCCGACGTGGTGTGGGTATTCTAGCGTGCTTCTTTATTAATAAATAACCCATTTTTGCAATAAATAACCCAAACGCAGATCCAATAATAATGAAATTGTGTCAAGCTTATGGGTCTGTAGAATTTATGCAGATACTCCGGTTATTCCCCGTGGCGGTGACTAACCTTCACAGTGTATTTTCGAGAAGTAACTTTTAGACTCAGTCCCAATGATTCAGCCTTACCGTTTTACGTGAAGAGCTGCAGAAATACATAACAAGTGCTTCTGAGCTAGCTATCCCCAGAAAAGTTAAGATCCCTAAGAGAGCTCCTGGCTGGACAACAGAAGTTGACAAAAAGAAGAAGCTTATGATTAAATCTAGAAGGAAAATGCATCGAGCTCACGATCCAGGCATTAGAATAGTGAGGGTTAGAGAATTTCGGAAACTCAGAAAAGAGTTTAAAAGTTCACTACGGCAGGCTCGACAAAAAAGCTGGGAAAAGCTTGTATCGGACACTAATAGAGACAATGCTTGGGGACTCCCATACAAGTCTGCCCTGAACAAACAAAGAAAAGAACAAGTGCTAGGATCCCTAAAAATTGGCAACACATATACCTCAACTTGGGAAGAGACAGCAAATGTCCTATTAGGAGCACTCTCACCTGATAATGACCCTGGGCAGGATACAGAGGGACATCAACAAATCCGAAGCGAAATAGCAGACAACTGCCTAAATGCTGACGAAACTAACGACTTTGAACCTTTTTGCATGTAAGACATGGTAGAAGCAACACGTAGAATGAGAAATGGTAGGGCGTCAGGACTCGACGACATAGAAGTGGAGAGCATTAAAAGAGTTGTTAAAATCATACCCCAAGTAATGCTAAATATATACAATACGTGTCTCCAAGAGGGCTGCTTTCCAAAAAATTGGAAAATCGGCTCAATGAGAGTAATTTTAAAGGATGAGGATAGAGATAAAACTGACCCAACATCATATAGACCAATATGTCTACTGCCAGTTGCCGGCGATGCTGGAAAGAATGATCTTAGGAAAGATGCAACAATTTATGACAAATGACATTAGATCGGCCCCAAACCAATTTAAGTTTAAAGTACACGGTCGGAAGTTTAGTTTCTTTTTAAAACTTTTATAGTAAACCGAAAAAGTTTAGTCCAAATTTTAAGCAAATTTTGTTTCAAATCTAAACAATTCAATCGTTTCATTAATTTTAATGAAATTCGGTTTATTTCTTAAGAAATCCAAAAGTTTTATACATTTTTTAGACTAAAAGTATTAGAAAGTAAACCAATTGGACCTTAATGATTAAAATTTTTCAATAAAACCAGACTTATATTAAAGTGTAAACTAAAAGTTTAAAATTGAGACTAAAAGTTTAAAAGTTGTAAACTCAGAGTTTAAAATCCAAACCATGAGTTTAAAATTTAATCTTTTGGACTAAAATTTTAACTTTAAACCAAAAACAGTTTTAAGTACTTGCCATATGGCCAATTGTTCATGGAATAATAAATAATCATGAGGTGTAAGCCCTCTGTGGCGCACTCGGTTGAGTCGCACATGCTAGTAATCTAGGGGTCCGGAGATCGAATCTCCACGTGACCCAAATGTCCGTACATGTGCGGCCTGATCCAAGTGTCTGTACATTATATACTCGAAATAGCCCATAAACGGTTAAGTGAACGCTCGCATGCCCCACAAAAAAATTTAATATGGAATTAAAAAAGAAATCGACTTAAAAAAACATTTTAAACGAAATTCTTTTTTAAAGTAGTTTTAATATTTCACACGATTCTGGTTTTGGATTTAATTATTTTAGTTTTGGATTTAAACTTTAATTTTATTAAAACCTAAACGGAATGTATTAAAATCAAATATAATGCAAAGTTTTGTGTTTAAACTATTCAGTTTTATTTAGGTGTAAACGATCGAAAAGTTTAAAAATTAAACTTATTTGCATTGGAACTATATACAATCAAAAAAGGATTAATAAATAAACTAAATTTCCGACCGTGTAGGGTTAGGTACGGATGATGCTTTGGATAAATTAAAACAAACGATTGAAACAACACAAGAAGAATATGTCCTTGCGGTTTCCTTCGACATCTCGGGGGCGTTTGATAATTTGTGGTGGCCCGCAATCCTTAGGGAGCTATAGTATAGAGACTGCCCGTCGAAATTATATTGTATAATAACAAATTATTTAAAAGACAAGTGGCGGTGGTGTTCAGGCATGAAAAAGTTTCAAAGCAAGTGACAAAAGGATGTCCACAAGGATCCATCCTAGGTCCCAGTCTATGGAACCTTGTCTTTGATGACTTGCTCCGAACACTTGATACTGAAGAAGAAAATGTCACAATACTAGCCTAAGCTTATGACATACTCGCACTAGTAAATGGGAATACGAGAGCAATCATTGAACAAAAGGCTGCACGAATTTCGCAATTAATTAAAACCTGGTGCGACACCGTAAAACTTACGTTTTCTCCCATCAAGACGCAAATGATTTTACTAAAAGGGAAACTGAAAAGGCCACCAGTAGTTAGACTTGGGGGACACTCTTTTAAAATGGTGGAAACACTCCGATATTTAGGATTTTGGATGGGAAGTAGATTTCATATAGCTGACCACACCAAGAAAACTGGTGCTAAAGCTAGAACTGCTTTTAGTGCCCTCACCACACTGGCTAAGCAAAAACATGGACTGGATTATAAATCAAGAAAAACTATTTATAAGGGTCTCTTAATACTAACCCTAACGTATGGAGCCATTGGATGGGCTAACAGGCTTAATAAAGTCACGATTCGGCCCCTCAAGTCCGCTCAGAGAGTATAGCGCCCTAATAGCGGTGAGTGGAGCCTACAGAACCACATCGACTGACGCACTTTGTGTTCTACTAGGAGAACTTCCGATTAACTTGGAAGTGCTGGAAAGGGCTTATAAGTATAAAATAAGAATAAGAGAAGAGTTTGGTGTTGATGGAGTTACTTTCTCCCCTGATACAGAAAGCAAACAGGAGCTCAAGGAAAAGCTTAGGAAATTAATGGACTCTCGTTGGCAAAGGGACTTGACAAAGAGCCTGAAGGGAAGAATTACTGCCGATTTCTTCCCCACAGTACAGGATAGAAGGGGAAGTGATTGGATCGTGCTGGATCACTACACCGCACAATTCCTAAGTGGGCACGGAGATTTTAACGCTTTATAGTATGACGCTAGTTGAGGATCCAAATTGTCAATGTGGGGAAATAGAGACCTCATACCATGTCTTATTTTATTGTCCCCTCTATATAATGGAGAGGCGTACATTAAAAGATCGATGTACGCAAGTAGGACAACTATGGCCTGTACGACCACAAGTACTAACGAGAAAAGAAATTTATCCGCACTTCCAGGAATTCTATTACAAGGCGCTGGGTAAAAAGAAAAGAATTGCTATGGAAGCAGTCCAGTCTAGACAGGCTACGTAGTAATTGTATACTCTAGGATTAGTAAGTAGGACACTAGATTAATTAAACGGGATAGTTTATTATAATTGTCCATATTTACGTATTAGCAGTAGTTATAGAATAAATATTAGGTAGGTTTAGCTATGTATATACTAACACTTTAAAGATAGGATATGTATACTTATTAGTAAGGGAAACATTTACATTTAGATGTAGATATAAAATCATTAGATGTTACTTTCTATATAGGATATAGGTTAGCAAAGTAAATATGTACATATTAGATCTAGAACTACTATTTGATATGATTAAGTATACCTAATAATATAAGGCTCTAAATATTAGTGGTAGGTATATAATGATTAGGAAAACTAAATACATATGTACCATAGTATCCTACAAACTGGAACACTAAGAATGTAACACATAAGCTAGCAGAGCTTGGTGATGCAACACCTAAATCTGACAGGTAACCTATAGGTGCCGAGCGGAATATCGCGCCGGCTATGAAGGAATTCATAGCGAATGCGAGCCTCGGGGTTGAGGTGCCCATCACGCTATACGTTATATACGTGATCTCAACATAGGAGTAGGACTCGAGGTGGCTGTGGTGTTAGACAAGTCGACCAGCTAGAGTCGCATCCTATAGGGAAGGTTCCAAAGGGCTGCATCCCTATGGAGAAATCCCTTTCCGACCTAGGTCGGATAAAATGCCGCTCTTTTAAAAAGGGAGGTATGGCCAATAGGCTTAGTTACTCCCAAGGCAAGCGCTAGTAGACGCAGACTCGATTACCGTTTTACGTCCATGAAGTTAGACAGCTGATTGACTCTGGAGTTAACTTACTCCCGAAAAAGGTTTCCGTCATTTTTTTTGGGGTAGTAAGACGTTGAATGCCGTGCTCTATGGCCGTGATCGTTCGTTCGCCACTATATGATATAGAGATTCATAGAGAAACGAGTTTCGAAACTCAGCATGGCCCGTCGCACGTTTATTATTCAGAAGAAGATACGAAATATTCTTACCGTAGAGTAATAAACTAAAAATCCGGCTAGGAAATGGTATGGCTGACAACTCCGAATTTAGTTGTCGTTGTCGTTGAAACGTTGACGACTAAACACGTGCCATGCTCCTCAAGGAGTTAGGCAAAACAAAAAAAAGTCGAATAAGCCTTAGACTGGATTTTGAAACGGATATGTCTGTAATTCGAGAGGGACACTCTGTCAGAAATTCCCCATATGATTCTGATTCTGATGGATTGGTAACCGTTCGCCAGAATTAGGTTTAGAACCTCCCCTCTAGTGGTACTGACAAAAATGAGTTTACATCTTCTTACGAATGCAGATTCCAATTCGCTCTTCTGTTTCTTCCGTAGGAATCGATATATTGATCGTTTATATTTCCGATGAAGTACATATTCGGAGGATAGGCCCATGTGATGTAATGTAATGATCCAGTTCTCACGTATTCAAGCCGTTTTTAATAAAATTGATTCTCTCCCTATAGTTAAGATAATCAATCTTGGTGTCGTGGCGCATTTCAATCACAATTCGTGCCATCGTCAGGCAAAGCGCTGTCTCCAAAAACGTGTGGAAATTGAGCGACCAACTGTGATTGAATGTACAGTGACACGCAAAACTGTTCACGAAATTAAAGATTTTTGCATTTTTTGCCGCTGTGAAATTAGGAGAAAGGAACCAATGAAACTTTTTACTTAAATAAATATTTTATTGTATTCTGAGCAAACAAATCAAAGAAACATGAAAGTTAAATTATAATATTTAATGAAAAAAATGGATTAGTTTTTTTTACTTTTGTGAACACTTTTGCGGGTCGCAGGCAATTTCGATTGTAATAGATCATATAACCGCCTGTGGCCTTAATAATAGCCTCAATACGCTTGGACATGCTTTGGATAAGGTTATCCAACAAATGAGCATCAATTTTCTCCCATTTGCATTGAGCTTTTTCCCAAAGCTCGTCCACAGTTTTCGAAATATCCCTATTTGCGAGCAGCCGTTTTTAGTTTAACAGACCACAAATTTTCAATAGGATTTAGGTCGGAGGACTGAGCGTGCCATTTTATTGTCCTAATATTATTATTTTCCAGCCATTATTTTGTTAAAATTTCTGGGAGAGGTTCAAAAGAAGTCGCCCGAAATTGCTATCCCCCGAATCCGAGCGGTATTTTCGTCGGATAATTGTTACTGGTGCCGTTGAAAATGCTGCGGAAGGCAATCTAGAGCTACGGAGCATATGGGGGATCCGTATTTCAAATGACACAGACCGTAGGTGTCTTAAAACCGGAGGGTTAAAAGCGAAAGCAAAGGCTTCGAAGCCATTCTTACGAGAGTACCATAAGAAAGCCCGCTTGACCTTTGCTAAGCAGCACCGAAATTGGGCTATTGCTCATTGGAAGTCTGCAATATGGAATAATGAGAATAAAATTAATCGTCTAGGCTCTGTTGGGAGGACTTGGACTTAGGTGGACCAAAAATTAGGGCTCCGCGAACACAATATCATCAAAAGTCTGAAATTCTGTGGAGGCTCTTTAATGGTTTGGAGTTGTTTTAAATGCAACAAGTGTGGAAAATTGCTTCTAATAAAGGGAATAATGAATGCAATTGATTATATAGACATCCTGGAGGTCTCTATGATTCCGAGTATCGATATTTTTGGTTGCGAAATTGAAGACACAATCTTTAAGAATGATAATGACCCCAAACATACGGCAAAAATAACAAAAGAATGGCTGGAAAATAATAATATTAGGACAATAAAATGGCACGCTCAGTCATTCGACCCAAATCCTATGGAAAATTTGTGGTCTGTTTAAAAAAAAACGGCTGCTCGCAAATAAGGATATTCTGAAACCTGTGGACGAGCTTTGGGAAAAAGTTCAATGCGAATGGGAGAAAATTGATGCTCAACTGTTGGATAACCTTATCCGAAGCATGTCCAAGCGTATTGAGGCCATTATTAAGGCCATAGGGGGTGATACGAACTATTAAAATCGAAATTGCCTGCGACCCGCAAAAGTGTTCACAAAAGTAAATAAACAAATCCATTTTTTTTATTAAATGTTATAATTTAATTTTCATGTTTCTTTGATTTGTTTGTTTAGAATAAATTAAATTTATTTATTTAAGTTAAAAGTTTCATTGATTTCTTTCTCCTAATTTCACAGTGGTAAAAAAAGCAAAAATCTGTAATTTCGTGAACAGTTTTGCGTGTCACTGTAGATTTCGTTCTAAATTTTGGTGCCTTTAAAGTGGCATTTGAGGGTTTAGTAAAGTTACGGTCGCAAGTATTTTGTAAATGCAAACAAAAACGTTCAGTGATTTCTCAGATATTTAATACAATATTTAATTAATTTTTTGTTTTTTTCATTTCAGGTAATGCATCTTAGTTATCAGTCTGCGAAAGTTGTCAATTGAGAAAGACTTAAAACTTCACGAGTATGGTGAGTCTCCAAATAATGTTCCTCATAATTAATTTGCATAAATTAAAGGATTCCGTTTATGGTGGTTTTCGCATTCAGGACCCATGTGACATACTTTGGGGGGGGGGGGGGGTGTGCCTGCCTCCCATACACCAACTACTTAGTAGGTATACTACTATTTTGCATGTTCCAGAGAATTTTTCCTTTAGAACGTCTCCTATGTCGTTTTATATTGTACGACATGATGAAACTCTCTAAAAATTCCCTGTCAATGATGACATTGTATACACTTCACTGGAAACTAATTCACATTTTCCTTGACCCATCGAATATTAGCTTTCTAATTGATAAAACCCACGCTAAATATTGTTGCCGTAGTCACGTTGACATTTCCATTCTTCTTATCCAACCCGTATACTCTGTCCTGTAAAGCCTACAAAGGCTAGCTCAGCATGGTTTCCAAAAACCATTGATTAAAACTGTCAAACGCGTATATGTGTGCGTTATATTCATATTCATTCCATCGCAAACGTCAATTTTTGCTCTTGTTCGATACGTTATAGTTACATGATGGCCAAAGCCGATTTCACGAACTCATCAGTCTCCTTTGTTTTCGACACATTTCGCGTTTCCTGCTACAAAGGAAATGTAGAACAATTTTTTTTTCTCGTGAAAATGAAAAGATGAAAAATATTAAAAAGAGGAAAAAAATATCCACGGCCGTACTATAGCCCGGCCCAGGCAGACATAGCAAAATGCAAAAATTGCTTTTAGATGCAAGGAAGAAAAAAATGTAAAATTGCAGAAATTCATATGGATATTTTTATGAAATATGAAGCCAGCATTCTTTCGTACATAGTCGATTCCGGATGAACGACTTTCACGGTTTTATTCTATTTTTTTTCGCAGTTTTGTTTGACTTTTGAAGCGTTTATGTATTATTAGGGTTTTGATTGCATTTCGGTTTCGAAAGACAACAGTATTTCAGGAGGATTTGTTAGTGCATGGATGTTTTTCAATTATTTATTTGCAATATGTCCAAAATAAACTTCGTCGAGCCATCGCTCGCTCTCCCAAGTAGGGCTCGCTGCGCTCGCTCTAACATTCCCTTTCAAATCGAATAAAATTGAAATACTAAATTTAATTTTGTGAAATGCTGTACAGAGTTCAGGAGGTATAGACAAAAATTGGAAAAGATAAGCTGCATTAATAATTTTACTCCTGGACACTTTTCCAGATGTATCTCCTATTGGGGGTAAACTCGTTCAGGTGGGTGGCTGTGGATCTTACACATATCTGCTAATCCGACAAAAGGAGGAGAAAGTGGACTGTTCTCTTAGTGAATTTTCCTTTAACTCTTACTGCTCATTGAAGGTCCCCGCAGGGGGGTCTGTGTCCGTGTGACACTCAGCTTGGAAGGCTGTTTGTAGTCGGACAGGGATCTTTGGTGACTTACGACACCACGGACCTAGTAGCGCAAGGGGGCCCCTGGTACAGTTGATACGCCATGGCGAGGATCTGTACAAAGACCATTCGGGCGTTAACGGTCCCGTGCTCCTGAGTTATGCACGGGTGGCTCTTGGCGTGCCTACCTCCCCCCATAGTTTGCGGGAGGGAAGCACTAAAGGCCTAGCACGATTTTGATGTCCCCCGGTGGGGGGGTGCATCATACGGAAGTCGTGTGAGCTTCGGAGGTGACGGCTCCGCATGACCCGAGTCGAGAAGGGGCTAGCTAGGGAGAACGGCCTTGGTGGAAAATGCCTACGCGCCTATATCTAGCTAGTTTGTGGATTGATGACCACACTGCCTGAGTCGCATTGCTGACTAGTAAACTGAAGGGGCCGCCTGGATGTGAAAAGCAGCGCTTCGTTGTCTGCACAGACGCGGAGTCACAGGTCCAACGAGCCTGGGGTGTGCATGCCCGAATTCGCCGTAAGGCTTAACCAATAGGGGGCCGAAGGAGGATCACACCTGCTATGGAGAAGTCCATAGCGAATAGTGTACCTCGGGGATGGGCGAGCCC
This sequence comes from Microchrysa polita, assembly GCA_949715475.1. Taxonomy (NCBI): domain Eukaryota; kingdom Metazoa; phylum Arthropoda; class Insecta; order Diptera; family Stratiomyidae; genus Microchrysa; species Microchrysa polita. Next base: position 41,537,115 of record OX454415.1, on the reverse strand, counting down.
AGGGGACCATGGTCCCTTCCCATCTTGGCGTTGGTCTCGAGGGGGCTGTCGGTTGTTAAGCAAGACATCGAGCTGGTGATGCAGCCCCGGGGTTGGGTTCCTGAAGGTGAGTGCATTCACCGGATGGAGAAATCCCCATCTGACTACAGATCCGGGTCAGTAAACAAGCTGGAGGTCCAAACCGCATAAGCAAGGACCAGGGTATAAAGCCATAGGCTAGGTGACCCTTAGACAGTAACCTCGTAGATGGTATGCTTGCTCATCGAAGGTGAAAGTGCTTCAGGTTGACGGACGGGGAGGAATTTATTGAAATATACTAAGTCTATAAAAAAATATAGCCAAAAGCTTGGAAAAAAGAACTGCTAATATTTCAAATTTATCATGAGCTTTACGACGGTACTGAAGGGGTGAAGTGGTGGAGTGAGATGATCGCCATCTCACTCCACTACTTCACCCCGATAATTTGATCAACACACATATACAAAAGATTCACAATTGTTCTCCAGGCCAAATTTGCAGAGGATTCAATGCGTATTTTGCTTTTGAGCGTTACATTTTTCAATATTATTCTGATGAACCGTCTCCATAATTTTGTTCATTGTGAATTTTGTGCTTTTTTTAATTCCGCTATTCCAGGTAAAGTGTATTTCTACAGACACTTCTATCTTGGATCGTGTCATCACTGAGACCAATGCGTTGTTGTTGCTTTCCCATTTGATGCATCCAGATGGAATCCAATCCCGTGGTGCAAATTTACTCAATATTGAATTAGTTCAGATATAGACAATAGTATTTCAAAAAAAGTTTTTTTTATAATTTTGCTTATTCTGAATGTTTTGCATATTTCAATAGAGACATTCTGGTTGCAGACACATTCGGTGGAATCAATTTACTGAAATACAGCAATTCGTTCAAGCAATACAGAACAAAATTATGTGAAAAACGACAGCCTTCATAATTTTGCTTATTGTGAATTTTTTCCGAAGTTTTCAATACTTATTTTGCTATTCGGGAAAATCTTCGAAAATCCGTATGTTCAAGCAATTCAGACAGAAGTCTGTGGAAAATAAAACTCATTATTAATTGCGACGCCAGGGTTCAAACAAAAATCATAAAATTATTAACCGCTTAACGGCCACGGTTCCTATATTAGCATGAATTCGTTTTTTTAATAAATGGGAAAAATTACGTTGATCAACATGTTCTTCTCAATGTATCCACACTTGCTATACTTCTAATCGTATTCTCTCTCTCTCTCTCTTAATTACCGTAACTCCTAGTGGAGCATGGTGCGATGATGACTACCGTGTGTAGTCATCAACGTTACAAAGACAACTGAATTTGGAGTGTGATATGGTTGTCAGCCATACCACTTCCTAGTCGCATTGTTAGATTAAGTTGTTAATATTCTTATCGTAGAATAGATAAGATTATTTCTTATCATCTTCTTCTGAATAATAAACTTGCGACGAGTCGTGCCGAGTTTGGAAACTTGTTTCTCTATGAGTGTCTATTTCACAGAGTGGCGACCGAACTATCACGGCCACAGAACAAGACATCGTATTACAGACTCAAATACGGTGCAGCATATTTACAAAAACCCCCTAATCCGTTCAAAGTGGCCAAGGAAAAGAGCTTCCTTCAATATTTTGCTCATCCGTTCCATATATCCTATTTTGGAGATATAGACAAAAGTGTTTGAAAAGGAACTGTTTATAATAATTATTCTTTGTGATTTTTCGCATATTTCAATAGTTAGTCTGGATTAGACTGGAATCTTTTGACTGAAATCTGGTAATTCTTTCAAGGAATACAGAAAGAAATACACGGAAAACAAATCTTTATAATTTTGCTCATTGTGATTTTTTTTGCATGTTACAATATTATTTTGATATTCAGGGATAATCCGCTAAGAAGTTCAAGAAATATAAAAAATGTGAAAAAAAACCCATTGTGAATGGTTGCTCGTTGTGAATTTTCTGTTTACTTCAATAGCAGTATAGCTATTCCGGTTGGAGCCTTGTGTAGACCCATAAGGTGGGTAAACTTACTGAAATCCTGTAATTCGTTCAAGAAAGACAGAAAGAAGTCTAAGAAAAAGAATTGTCTTCATAATTGTGCTCTATTGTGAATTTTTCATATGTCTCAATGGTTGTCCTGTTACTTTGGTAGAGACGAATCCTGCGGAAGAAATTTACTGAAATCCGCTTATATGTTAAAGAAATACACGCAGAAATAGGTGAAAAAGAACCCAATGTAAATTTCTCGGCTCATTGTGAATTTTTGTCAAAAGACGCCAACGAAGCTGATGAGATAAAGCGACGGATACAACTAGCTAATAAGTGTTACTTTGCGGTCCTCCAAATTATGAATTCGAAGCTGGTGCACAGGAACACGAAGCTCCACGTGTATAAAACCATCATCCGACCTGTGCTATGCTATGGCTGCGAGGCATGGACCCTAACCCAAAACTCTGAACACCTGTTGGACACATTCGAGCGAAAGGTTCTCCGAAGAATCTTCGGGGCCGTTCGTGAACGAGGTGAATGGCGCATCCGGTACAACCTTGAGTTGTATCAGCTGTATGATGAGCTACAGGTGTCGAAGATCGTGAAATTGCAGCGATTGCAATGGGCGGGACATGTACAAAGGATGAACGACGATCGCATGCCCAAAAAGGTGATGAACGCGCAACAAGTGGACGGAGCCAGATTGCGTGGACGACCGAGAGCCCGATGGGAGCATTCTGTATGTGAGGACGCCCACCAGATGCTAGGCTTTCGGAATTGGAGGACAAGGTCGCATGACCGCGACAATTGGAGGTTTTCAATCCAGGCGGCCAAGGCCCGACGTCGGGCTATCGTGCCATAAAGAAGAAGAAGTGAATTTTTGCATGTTTCAATAGTTATTATGCTATTCTGGCCAGAGCCTAATCCAAAAAACGCTAAATCATGAAAATCTGTCCAGCCGTTCTCGAGTTATAAATTGTGTAACTACTACTACTACTACTTACGGTCAAAAGTATCGACTCAACCTAAAAGCGCGTGTATTTGTACGTGTTTTTCGAAAAGTATAGCAGTTATCCATAAAAATCGTATGTCATTGAAAAGCTTAAGGCCTCAGCTTTACGTTGGTACCATTTTAACCAATATTTGGTGAGCACTTTTAAAATTGATTCCTTTTGAACGAAAACGTAGCGAACATGAGCAAATATGAAAATGGATTTTGGTTAGGTTTTTTGCAAATAAAACAAAAACTGTTGGAAAATAAGTTAAGTATTTATTATTTTAGTATTTGGTATTTCCTCCTCTTGCTCTAATGACAGCTTCCAGTCGATTCTGCATTGATTTGATCAAGTTGCTGATGGTATCTTGAGGAATACCGTTCCACTCCTCTAATAGGGCTGCCTTCAATTCTTCAGTGGACGAAGGGACTGGATTTCTGGCTCTGACTCTTCTCTTGAGTTCGTCCCATAAGTGTTCAATGGGATTGATGTCGGGACTGCGCGCAGGCCAGTTAAGTGACGACATATTGGCTTCATTCAAGAACTGCCGAGTGAGGTGCGACGCATGACACCGGGCATTGTCGTGCATCAAAGTAAAGTTCTCGCCATTAAATGCTGCATAGGGCACAACGTGGAAACGGAGAACATCGGTAACGTATTGCTCAGCTGTCAGCCCTCCTCCTCGGCCTCCTGCGGGCACGAATACGAGATCCGTTTTTCCCTCCAATGAAATGCCAGCCCACATCATACAGGAACCGCCGCCGTATGCAACCGTTTCAGTGAAACAGCACTGCGCAAATCGCTCAGTTGGACGCCTGTAGACTCGACATCTTCTGTCACTGCCATGCAGACACATTCTCGACTCGTCAGTGAACAATACTGAGCTCCATTCCGTATCGCTCCAAGTAAGATGATTACGAGCAAATAAGAGGCGCGCTTGTCGGTGTCGTGCAGTCAATTTGGGGCCCCTGGCAGGCCGTCTTGGAGTGATATTCGCTTCCCTTAATCGTCTCCTTACCGTGTGGTCACTGACAGCTACTCCGCGAACATGCCTCAGGTTCCGCTGCGCAGCAACACCCGTGAGGAAACGATTTCGTAACGTACTTGTTACAATGAAACGGTCGTCTCTCTCTGAAGTGGATCGAGGGCGGCCCGTTCTTGGTCTCGAATTAAAGCTACCAGTCTCTCGAAATCTCCTGCTAACTCTCGAGACAGCAGACTGACTCATTCCAAGACGGCGAGCGACGGTTCGCTGACTATGATTCTCCGACAATAGGGCTACAACTTGTGCCGCCTGATCTGGCGTCGTATCCATTGATGAGAAAACAGTGATTGAAATTACTTCAGAGGTAAGTTACCTAACTTTCCTGATGCAACTGATAATGAGAAACCGATTACGGGCGCTTTTATAGGGGTAGTTTACCTGACCTGACCTTTACCTGAAACTTCAATTTTTCTGGGTTTTTTGTTACAAGTGGCAATAATTTAAAAAGTGCAAAGCAAATGTTGATAAAAAGGGTACCATCAGGTAGCTAAGGTTTCGAACTTTTAAACGACATACGACTTTTATGAATAACGATCATACTTTCCAAAAAAACACGTACAAATACACGCGCTATTAGGTTGAGTCGATACTTTTGACCGTAAGTGTAGTTTAAAATTCATCATACAAATGACCGGGATGCTTCTCCTTTTTAGCCATCCGCATACATTATAATATTTTCGATTCCAGCCTCAGTTCGATACCTCTTTGTGCGAATAAAACATACTTGATTCAATCACACTTTTAGATACAAAATTATTCAGACTGACATTCGACCAAGTCATAAAACCAAAGTAAATATAAAATACGGTACACAAATTTCAAAAATAAGTAGTTTACATTTTCTTATCTTATTTCACGAAATCATATTTGTTTTTATAGCAATTGTGTCATTTACCTTACGAATACATAATGTATGAAGAGCTTTCTCATTGTTCGTTGATGAATATGTTTTCATATCATTCATCTTGAAAATATCTTGAATTAAAATGAGAATTTTTTTAGATAACGTCAACCGTCTGTACTCAAACACCATTCATGCTTTTTAGCAGTAATTATTGTGCGGTTCTTGTAAATTGAATACATAGCTCATGGAAAGCATATATAATTTAGCTAAAATCAGCGCTATTTTTAACAATTTCATTGTTGCGATAATTTAGACTTAGTCAGAAATAAGAGTTTGTGTTCCTCGTGGCGAGTCACGCGATTAACGATTCTATACTTGTGGTGATTGGAAAAAAAAATAAAAAGTCTCTTTTGTGTTTATTCAATTATAGTACATACCTATATTGTTTATTCAATGTATGGTCACAACTGATTTCTAACATGCTATCGAGTATGGACGAATTAGATACAGTTGCTTTATCGTATCTATCGAGTCACTTGTCGACAATTATGATTTCGAGGAAATTTTGTATGGAAATGTGCTACTTGAAGCGAATGAATATAGCTTCATCATAGACAGTATTCCTCCAGGCGTTGACGGCGAAGCAATTAACCTAAAATAGGACAAGAATTGCTTCGCGATCATCGCGCCAGTCGTCTGGAGGAACACAAACCTTAACACACACGAATAGTGTCCGAATACTTAAATACGTACTTATATACATTTTAATGAGCTACTACTAGTATTTATAAATAAACACAAATCATTACAAAGTAATTTGAACTAATAAAAAATTTCTTTCATCCAAATTTGCAAGTACTCGTATGTACATGTAAGTATGTATGTATGTAGCAATAATTTTGTGTACTTTTTGTATACATATGTATGCATATCGGTTAAAGTACGTTCGTGCTTTGAAATTGAATTAAGTATGTATGTGAATATGTATATACAATAATGTATATTTGAACATGTTGTACCAAAGTACATAATTTAATTTGTTGATTGATAGCCTGTACTCGCTGCCTAAAAATTAAGATAGTCTGAAATCGAGGATTCTCTTCCACTCCAAGCAATTTTGAGATTTATTTGGAAAAGCGCGTTGCATTTGAAATTTTGCATCATTTGTGTACATAGCGCTGCTGAGTTGTTGATTTTTATGGTATAGTGGTGCTGACAGCAATGCTTAATTTTATTAAGTGTTAACGTCAATCCGGTGAGTTTATATAGATATAGACATATTAATAATATTATGTATGTATATACTATGTATGTAAAAATTACATTTTGCTCACTTGTTTCTATGGATGACCTCAATAGCTATAAAATATGGTCGTTCGATACTCTCGTTCTTTTCGGTTCAAGAAGGTTCAAGTTTCAGGACTCCTTCGTGCGAAAAGGCCCGTCGGCGTCGGTTAGGTATATTGTTAGATTGGAAACTTGCGTCGATTATCCGTAATTATGTATGCATAAAAAAAAAACTTAAATGTATTGAAATCAAAGAAACAAACAACGAAAATCAAACAACGCACCGAACGGCGCTCGTAATTTTGAGGGAGGCATGTGACCTCAAAATGCAATGAAGAGAAATAGCTGTGACATTCTGTATGGAAGAACTTGTGAGTTACAGTTCAATAGCGCGTCGTATGAATAAAACGTAAGGAGCCAACGCATCATGAAGGTCAAGGATCAAGGAGGTTAAGTCATTGGAAAAATCCTTGGAAGTAGCGTTCAAGGGTTCTTGTCCAATGAAAAGGAGTAAGAAAGTTCTCCCTCCATGGTGGAACATGGACCTTTCTAAGTTACGGATCACGGTTTTAAATTTTTACCGCTTTCAGAGTATGCAATTGGTTGCCAACTTTCAGAGTTGTAAAATTACAACACGAAATTTACGTTAAATAAAGCATTTAAAATTACATCAATATATTTAACCCATTTCCAACAAAGATTTAATTTTAAATTCATAGAGGGAAACAAGTCCCATACCCATGTGTAAAATTAAATTTTTTATTTAAAATTAACTTAACGTTAACTCAGCCGTTTATAGGCAATTTCGAGTCAACGTTACAATGCATATAATTTCGGAGTGTATATAATGTTGCAAGCACTATATATTTCCTATCCTCACATGTTCGAAAATTTTGGACCACGCCGAGATTCGATCTACGGACCTCTAGATTACTATAGCATCGTAGAGTGGCGACTCAACCAAGTGCGCCACACAGCGTAGCAGAATACTATCGACAAGATTTACGAAATGTAAAAATGAATTGATGAAAAATTACATTCATTTGATTTAATTTTACATTAAATGATGAAAAATCACATTCACTTGATTTAATTTTACATTTTTTGTTTGTAAAATTACAGTAGTAATGTGATTTCACAATATTTTATTTAAAATTGAATAGTTTTCATTTATTTTAACCTTTTGCTAAAGAAATGTGTAAGATTAAATTTCAAATTTTTTTTTAGCTTTTTTTTGTAGTAATTTTTACTACACTTTGTGTGGGAAATTCAATAAACTTTTTACTGTGAAGCTAACTCGAGATATATTCAACATTTGCAACAAACATAAGTTCTGGCAGCCATACAAGGACTGTCTGTAAATTTACAAAAAAGCTATTAGAATCGCAAAGGTCCAAGCTTGGGACGATCTGCGGCAATCACTATGGACAACGTCAAAGGTTCAGCTAGAATCAGCAAGATTTTGTCCAAAGCAAGATCGTGTCCGTCCTTAATAAAAAGAGAGGATGGCACTTGAGCGGAATCAACGCCGAGGTCCTGATGAATACGCATTTCCCTGGGTGCAGGAGCACTTGCACGCAGAGTCCACGATTGCATAATGGAGATGAACGGCAGAATGACTTCGTTTTCTCCATAATTACTGAGGAGAAGATTACCTGGGCAATCAACAGCTTCTCCCCTTATAAATCACCAGGACCAGCTGGCATACTACAGAGAAAACGCATGATCTGGTAGTTCCACGGCTGCTGATAATTTTCAGAAGTATTCTGTTACTCAACCACAGCATCATAGAACAAGCCAGACTTGACAGGGAGATGATTAAGGTGGTCGCATATGCGGATGATGTAGCGATTATAGTATCAGGAAAGTGTCTTTCAGGCTGTGGCCTGGGCGTAAACCCGGGGAAGACAAAACTGATGCTGTTTACTACAAAAACAAAAATACCGCCTTTCTCACTCCCAAAACTAAATGGACATCAACTGCAACTATCGCCCAGCTCGAAGTATTTGGGCGTTATTCTGGACTTAAAGCTCAACTGGAAGTTGAACATTGAGGAGCGCGTTAAAAAAGCCTGTATTGCTTTTTACGCCTGCAAGACAGTATTTAGCAAGAAATGGGGTCTCAAGTCAAACATGGTACTCTGGGTGTACACGGCGGTGGTACGACCCATCCTAACATATGGGTCACTCGTCTGGTGGCCAGCGGTCAGTAAAGGCTACAATTTAACAAAACTCGGTAGATTGCAGAGATCGGTTTGCCTTAGCATCACAGGGGGCATGCGAACATGCCCGAGGGATGCACTGAATCTCATCTTGCATCTTCTACCCATCGATCTGTTTATCAACCAGCTGGCAGCATTTAGTGCAGTCAGACTCAAAGCGTTAAGCTGCTGCAGTGCTAGGCCATACTGCCACAGCAATATTCTAAAGCAGCTACCACAAGACGTACGCAACGCTGTAACGGATCTCAAAGTGCTCATACTAAGCTTTGGGAAGAACTTTGATGTCAGATTCCCAACTAGAGGTGAAGGGAAAGAGAGTGAGGTGGTCAAGGATTTGGACATCACACTCTTCACCAATGGGTCTCAAATTGATTGTGGCGTGGGTGCTGGAATCTTCTGCAGATCACTAAGTATCTCTGAATATTGCCGTCTTCCTGATCATGCCAGCATTTTTCAAGCAGAAATACTTGCAATCATGAAGGCCTGTCATGCTCTCAGGGACATACAAAACAGTCAGAATATCGCCATCTGCTCAGATAGTCAGGCTGCTATCATGGCTTTACAATCGGTGAAGACGGACTCCGAGGTTGTTGAAGTATATGAGGAAGCATTAACCAGCCTTAGCACATGACAAAGAATCACCCTACTCTGGGTACCCGGACACAGGAACATAGAGGGTATCGAGATGGCTGACGAACTAGCCAAAATGGTTGCCACTCTTGACAGCTCTCATGCGTGGAGCGTGTTTACGTCCCGATGGCAGCTGTTAAGTAAGATCTCCACCCATTATATAAGGGCTGCTAATTCCAACTGGCGAAATCTACATTATATTGAATTTAATTATTGGTTTACTTTGCATAGTTACATATAACCATATTTTGCTTGTTTACGCCATTGTAATAAATTGCGTAATGATTTTATCAATTTCATATTTTCATATTTCATATTTATTGAATAAATAAATAAATATGATGACATAACAAAGCAAAATATTGCGTAACTATGCAAAGTAAACAAACATTAAAACAGTGGTTCTTAACCTTTTGTACGTGACGGACCACTTGATAAAACTCGTTATTTGTCGCGGACCACTGACATTCAAAATCAGTGAAGAGCCATACAAATCATGAAATTTTGGACCTAGCATTGTGGTGATAGTATTATTCCTCGTTATTTTCAGCGAAATTAAATATTGGTAGAGAAAGTCATTGATTTCCAGTGATTCAAAATATCTTAACGGCAGGCGGTAGAACTTCCAAATATTTGAGATTTCCTAAAAAATATTGACACTGACGCTTCCATTTAAATCCTTCATTCGTCAGCTGACCGACCGACCCTCTGCCTTCATCCACCTATCTATAGAACACACACGGCGAATCCAAAGCCAATAAAATGGATTCAAATCAACGGAAGACGGTAGACGTAATTCTGCTACCTGCGCTGAAGACTGATTAGTTGGAAGTCCATGCTATCGGTCTCAGCTACACGTGGTGTATATAATCTATGCATGATTCCCAATCTATAAAAAAAGACAGGCGGAGCCTCGACAGTACTAGCTTTACCTCTAAGTTTGGCTAATCGAAGGTGCCACCCGTATCCTACTGACATAAGAAAATGTGAAACACATGCGTAAGCTAAACCGCACAAAAGGGTTCGAAAAATTGGGAAATTTAAATAGCAACATGGAAACAATCAGTTCCAACGTTCGCAGAAATGCTCTTGGGGCCCTATGGTGATCAAAACCGGCCTTCTAAGCCCTCAGAATCTCAACCCCAAATATATTAGATTTTTTGATGGCGTACTCCGGTGTTAGAATCCTATTGTACCTTTTCTGCATAAACGCAGAATTTCCAACAAGCTCTCGGTCGTCCTGACATTCTCCCTTCATGCCCTTTTCTCGTATTCATTTCCTTTCGGGTGTTCTACAGCAACAGCGATACATCTCAATGAAAACAGTCCCAGTCAATTGTCTACCGCTTCTGGAATTTGTGTTTGAGAAGCGCACAACTTTGATGTTTTTTTGAAAATGTAGTTTGTGCTTTTTAAGAATATTCACATCGAACGATCGAACTATGTGGTAAAGGCTTCGCGGACCACCTAGTGTCATCTCAGGGACCAGCAGTGGTCCGCGGACCACTGGTTAAGAACCGTTGCATTAAAATCAATATAATGTACAAGCTTTCAGAAAGTGGCTTGTGGCTTGTGTCTTATCTATACGATAAGACTAAACAATAGATAAGATGTACGAGTAATCGGGCCTTGGATTGTAATTCCTCATGTCATCCAGCAAAAAAGTAGTACTGAACACACCCCCAATTCTTAACCCTTTAGCTGCCACAGGCATTTGAAGATTTTTGAAAAAATAATTTTCTTGTCCAATTTAAAGCTCAATATCTCGAAAACTAGAGCAGCTTGAATAGTGAAACAAGATGATTATTACAGCCAACAAATTTACCTAAAAAATTAAATTAACCATACTGAAATCGGATAAGAGGTTTGGTTTTTACAGAGCTTCAAAGTCAAATTTGTGTGATTTGTCCCAAAAACAATTTGTTATAGAGATATTTCTGTAAAATTGCTCATTTAAACGTTTTAGCTCACAAAGCTCTTGGAAAGGGGCACGAATACACAAATTGGCGTTTTATTTGAATAACGAAAGGCTAGTATAAAAATCCAGCTTATGTGGTTAATTTTCCAAAGTTCGCTTAATCGATGGCTACATTCCCTGGCAGGCGCGCGACTGTCGACAGTCATATTTCTTATCTCCTAACTGTAATTCTATATAGGCAATAACTTCATAAATCAAAAATAATTTCCTAAAATTAAATTCAACATTTTTAAATGACTTATGATGTCTTTCAATAAACCTGAAAGTCTGCCTATCCCATTCAAATTTTTAATTTCAATATCGAAACACACACGAAAAGAATGTTTCGTTGTGTTCAATGCAGAATCAAACAACAACATTCTTCATTTCTCACCACTTCACACATCGAGTTCACACACTGCAGAAATATATTCACCATTCAAAAGCACATATGCCAAATTTCAAAGTGAATAATTGCCTGTAAACATATTCAAAACACACAGAGAGAAAAAAATGCAAGAAATATTATTTTAAATATTACCGACAGCACGCCAACTTTTCTTCTGTCTATTTATTAAGAAAAAGATTAAAAAGAGCAATCAATCGTTATGGCGGCGTCCAATTAATATTCGATAACACTTAACCGCCCCCTTCTTGTCTGACACTTACACAGATACTCACAATACAGAAATAGACCTATAAACAGATGTTGATCAGTATTTATTATTAAAATAATTCTGAAGACATCCTTAACACATTTGTGACAACATATTAATCAAATAGATTGAATTTTAATATTCAAATTGAATAATTATTATATTTAGTGCTAATAATAATAATCCATACTACAAAAATGAAGAGTGATTTCTTTCTTTTTTTTTATTTTCACTAAAAAGAAAAAAATTATCGAATCGATTGAACCTGAATAGGAGGAGGTTGTCACAGTCACAGTCAGAAACTATTATTTAATGTGAAAAACTAGCATGAAAGCTTTTTTTATTACTCAATTGACCGGGAGGCGCCACATATCGGCAAATATTCACTCAGCTGGTGTGTTAGCCTTGACGCGTTCTACGAAATCATGAAAATTTCATTCAAATTGAAATCGATAGGAAGAAAAATATTTGTCTCTGGCCCGGCATATATTGGGAAGATTTCGAGCAATAGAATGATGAGTAGCATCACTGTGGCCTCGTGGGTAAATAAAGTGATGAATGAAAAAAGTATTAAGGGGCTTTTAGGCAGTCATATCTGTGGTCTTGCATTTTGATTTTTTAAAGGTATGGGAAAATTCTTTTTTCTTGTCGGATATTAGAATCACATCGGCTCTTAAAATCGGTTATTCTAATAAGCGGCGATTGTGTTAAACGAACACTAAAAAAAATAATTTGCTAAAAACAAGAAAAAATTCAATAAAAACAGCCAAGGAAGAATTTTTCCTGATTTAAGATGTATTTTCTTGTTCCAAAAAAAGTCTTTGCTTAAAATAAATAAATAAGCATTATTTTAAGCAAAAACTTTTCTTGGAACAAATTAGAAAAACTTTTCTTTGAACAAGAAAATATATCTTAAATCAGGAAAAATTATTCCTTGGCTGTTTTTATTGAATTTTTTCTTGTTTTTAGCAAATGATTTTGTTCAGTGAATATAAGACAAGTAAAAAAATGACACGAATACACACGTCAGTTGTGGAATCTGCACCACTTTCGGGGCTTCCCTTTGTGTTCTTGTTTTTCTATACAACTATAAGATCAGTTCATTTAAGTTTTTGTTTCACTCGCGTTTTTTCACTGCTTTTGTGAGTTCAAATGAAGAATTATTTTTCGTCTTTAAAAATATTGAACAAAAATTGCTTTAAATGTTGAAAATGACATCACAGTTCGCCAGAATAATACCAAATTGTATATAAAGTTTTATATTCCTCACCGTGCATATGTACAGAAAATTTGAACAAAAATTTAGGCAAACTTTGGAAAAATTAGGGGAAAGCTGGATTTTTGTATGTGCCTTCCTTTCTCCGTCTGTAGGAGTGCCGCTATCGATGCTACAGAGGGTCAAAGACCGGTAATAAGTACCAAAAAGTGATGTATGCTAAATGTATAGCTTTTGTAGCTTGTGAATAAAATGTCAATGGTAGATTTTGATTCGACCACTCCTAACGGTGCCAGGGGGGTATTAACCATACCGTTTCAGGAAAATCTCTATAACGCCAACTCCGGCTAAATCAAATTTATATGGCGAATTCGTAGGCCATACGGCTTTGAAGGAAGTGGCCCAATTTCTTACCAATACGAACACCCTTAAGGGTGCTACGGGGGCTCAAAACTTAAAAAAAAAAACGGATTTTTGGGTTTTTCGTGCATATCTCTGTAACTAGGGAGTATGCTGTAAAGTCATCTATGACAAGTTTGTAACTCCTGGTGTGTAAAATATAGAGAAGAATTTATAGAGACCTGAAAACTCTGTCTCATTTTTTTTTTTGTTCAGGACAGTCGAGCAGGCGGTATCGAGGAGACCAGTCGGATCTGAAAATGTTGTTTGTTGCCAAGACCAAAACAATAATAAAAACACGTAAACAGATAGGAGGAGCTCCATCTCTATCCCACACACTCAACAATGGGAGGAAATCCATTCCACATATTGTCCACAACCATCTATCTAGGAGATTACCTCCATCTCCAGATTCTGTAGAGGTTCAGCAATATTTATCATAAATCTACCCAGGAGAGAATTTCCACCTCCGGATCCTGTAGATTCTAATTTCAAAGCCTTCTATCCAGGAGAGGAGTTCCATCTTCGAATTCTGTAGAGGCATAAACAAAACACATCATACCATGCAGGATATAAATAATAAATAACAAATCTTGGTCTTCCTTTAGTAATTCAAATAAAAGACTAACACACGCATACACACACGTACTTCTACTTAGTAAGTTACGTACTCTCAAAATGATGCAGTAACAGCTTCTTCTTCATCCTTGCCTCGTTCTTTATACCGCTCCATGGTTTCGCGTTGCTCGACCTGCGGTGTAGGCTCATCGCCCGTTTTGGCGGTAATATCTCAGCATATTTCTACAGGCAATCGTGTCATCGCCGTGACCAATGCGTTATTGCTGCTTTTTCATTTGACACATTCAGGTGTTCTTCGGTCTGCCTCTGGGTCAATCAAGTGGAACTTCCACTGATATCGCTTTCTTTGCGGGGTTCTCAGGCAGACGCCTTTGAACATGGCAATACCAATCCATTTGTCGGTCTTCGAGCTTTTCGGTGATAGGTTGGTCTATTGACAAGCTGCCTCGGATGTAGCTACTCTTGATGTGGTCCCTTTTCGTTACACCAACTGACATGCGTAACATTTTCATTTCAGTCGCTGTCATTTCTTTCGCGTAGCCTTCATACATGGTCCAGCATTCTGATCCATACATGAGGGCGGGACGTACAACCGTTTTGTACAACTTGCCTTTCAGCTTCAGTGGCATTTTTCTCGCCACGTCATCCACCCAACCTTTGTGCGATGTCTGATGTCATCATCGCATGCAGCTCCGTTGTTCACCATCGAGCCAAGGTACTTGGTACAAGACTTAAGCTGTTCTCCTTTGACGTACATATCTGGTATCGGTGCATCTGGGTCTGAGAATGGGCAGCATAAGAACTGAGTCTTTGTTATACTTACCCTCAGTTCATGCTCCTCCAAAATGTCACACCATTTTGTAAGTGCAGCTTGCAATACGAATGCCCTGAATCGCATCAACTGTAAATCGACCTTCAACAAAGCCGCATTGATTGTCATTCAACCGCACAATCTTTCTCAATCGGTTGCAGACAACTCGCTCGTAGATCTTCAGTGTATGAGGTGTTAACTTTATAGCCCTATAGTAGTCGAGTTTGCGTCTCCCTTGTTCTTATAGAAAGGAAGAAGAAAACTTTGCCTGAAAGCATCAGGCATCGGTTGCCCACCTTTGATTTTGTTGAAGAGTCACAGTTCTCCAACTAAGCCCGACATTTTCCATTTTCAACCATAATTCCGCAGGGATTTTGTCCGGTCCGACTGCTTTTCGCGTTTCATCTGATGCATTGCCTTCATCACCTCTTCCTCTATGATATCTTCGATATTTGTGGTATTCGGCTCAACATCTTGAAAAGCGGCTCGAGAAAATTCTTCATTTAGAAGTTCGTCAAGATACTCTCGCAACCTGCTACAAATTGCCGTATCGTCAATCAGCAACATTCCTTGCCAGTCCTCCACGTACTTTGGCGCCTGTATTTCCCGAGCGTTCCTTCTCCTTTGGGCTGCGACCCTAAATATCCTGGCGTCGTGGTTAGGTCTCTCGCGCAAAGACAGTCTTTCGGTCGCAGTCTGAGTTTATAATTCTTGTTAGAATTTCTCAGCTGCCTTTGCCTTTGCTTGAGCTTCCAAGCGCTTTACGTTCTTCCGCCATTGCATGTAATTTTCTCGATGTTGAACCCGTTCGGCTTTACTGCTTGACTCACATTTCGTCAATGTCTTAAATACTTCCTTAGTTTCGGTGTTCCACCACCATGTTTCTTTCTTCGTGTGGAGTGGACCTTTCGAAACTCCGCCTCACCTGCGGACATTTCAGCGAAATTTTTCCACATTTATGTTGGACTGTGCTCGGTGTAGTTGGTGTTGTTTTGAAACCACTCCGCCATTTTATCAATGAATGGAGTTGCTACACGTTCAGTTGTCGTTTGTGAGATTGTGCCACTTGATTTTTTCGACTGGCTTGGGAGTTGTTCTATTTCTTGCTCCTCCTATTTTCAAAATAAATTCTGTCAGGAGCAAACGATGTTGGCTAACGACGGATTCACCCAAGATAACCTTGCAGTCTTTTACCCACCTTCTCATAAAATTGAATCAGAGGTGGTAATCGATCTTCGTTTCGCGTTTCCTATCTCCGTGTCCACTACTGTAGGTGATCAGGTGTCTCTCGTTTTTCACAAACCATGTGTTTAGGATGACCAAACCGTGCGATCTGCACTTAGTCAGAATAGCTTCACCTTCGTCATTTCTGACCGTTGAAGGGCTACCCTTTCCACCATTGCAATCCTCGAAATCATAATTTGATTCACCCACATGGCCATTTAGATCGCCTCCCAAGAACACCATTTCGGTATCTGGAATTGTCTGAATCAGGGTGTCAACGTCGGTCCAAAATGCCTCTTTTTCTTCTGGTGGCAGACCCACTTGGGAAGCGTAGGCACTTATTACGTTCCACACCACACCCTTCCGCAGATAACCAATTTGATGCTGATCAAGCGATCTCTTCTCTTCGCGACACTTATTATGCTGCCAAGCAAAGACGACGCCAGAATAATGCCAACTCCGTTTCTTTGATTTGTGATTCCATAGTAGTACAATTTGTACTTCTTGGAATTCGTAAGAAACCGGGCTCTGTCGATATGGGTATTTCGCAACATCGTGTCCTGCACGCACATAATGTCTATCCCCCTCCGCTTCATGATATCCTCAATCTCCTCGCTTTTCGACGTCATGGAACCTACATTCCAGCTTGCAACCCTCAGCTTCTCCACAGTGTAGTTGGACTGCCCTATATTGCTCGCCCCCGGAAACCGTCGAACTAAGTTCGCCCCGGGATCACTCAACTGCATAGCAGAAGTAGTGCCCAGCGGGGTAGTGCTTATATTTGCGTGAGTTTCCATAAGGCCTTCCATTCTTTTACACCTTTTAGAGAAAGGTTGTGTGTTTTGGCACTAGTGTGTGGAAAGAAGTAAATTTATGGACTTTCCTTTTACGTCCGCCGGCAATCTCCAGACACAGCAATCTATACACACACACTAATCTATAGGAGATATTGTTGATGTTAAAATGTGACTCAGGCTTCAGATGTCATGGTTGCCTGTTACCTTCGCATACTAGGGCCAAGCACCCTCTTGACCATGCATCCCTCGGCGCATGCTGATCCACCTTGGATTCGGGATTTTTTGTCACTGTAAGAGTTCTCATCTCTCCTGTCCCTTTTTTGCCGCCTTCTACGTGACACGCCGGGAAAAGCGGTGGGATCATTCGTGACCCATGCCACAGGGCACAAATGATGCAATAACACCAACACTTCGAAGAAACCATCGGCTTATTAGAATCAAAATTTGGTGATAAGTTGATTTCGATTGGCCTTCAAGGTCGTGCGATTTAACACCTCTCGATTATTTCCTGTGGGGTTACGTTAAATCACAGGCTTATTCTGATAAACCAGCAACAATTGACGCCTTGGAGGCCAACATTGTTCGTGTTATTGGTGACATACGGCCAGAAGTACTCGAAAAAGTGGTCCAGAATTGGACGTCAAGAACAGCCGCGGTGGCCATATGCCTGAAATCGTTTTCAAATGTTATACATTTATCATTCCAATATAAAAAAAATGACTAAAAGTTAATATTTTGTGTTTTTTTTTTTCAATTTGAAGTTCTATAATTCTTAAAAAAATACCCTCTACAATACAAAGCGATCGAACACTATAGAATGTATGCGCTGAGAAAAAACCCTTTGTTACAGGAGCTATTTTGGCATTGTATTTCCATCTATTGAAGGAACATATTCATTGCAGACCATTTTCCCGCATAAGTTACCGTTATTAAGATATTCATGAAATTAACAAAAAAACGGCGTTTTTGTGTGTAAGGGTGTACATATTGATGTATCTCAGAACTTTATTTGCTACGAATACAACACGTTCGTACAACATCTTTTAGCCAGAGTTACCCTTATAAAGACTTTCCTAAAACCTTGTTAAAAATACCGTTTAACCTCCTTTCACCGTTAGGAATACTCAAATCACAATCGACTTTTGACATTTTATTACTTATGTGAAGTTAGCCCGCACTCATTCTCAAATTACGCTCGTAACCGTTTGTTCGCCGGCGGCTACGTTTGTCGTGAATGTTCGTCAATTATTTTCGTTGGTTCGTCCTTAATTATTTAATAATAGTAACTTTAAAATTCTAAGTGTGAACTTAGCCCGCCATCTATAAATATGATTGGATTGGTATAAATCTGGTATCAATCGAAAGCCAGACGTTTGTTAGTTGTTTTGTGCGTTTGTTCGTCCTGGAAACGCAAGGATTCAGGAGTAATTAAGGAAAAACAAAAGACGAGACACAAACCATACATATATATGGGATTTGTATTTAGAATGATAAATTACAATCTACTACTTGGCTACTACACGGTTTGAAATAACACGCGGATGTTTAGTATTATTACAGATTTATTTATCGGATATTATACACGGGATCATACAAGTCTACCACGTCTCCTTGCTGCTGTTGGAGTGACAGCTCGCCAGTCGGAGCACTGATGAAACTTCGTTCTTCTCAGCTACATGTCGACATGACGCAGTGTCAAACCCACAAATGTCGTTTCTCATCATAAATGCCGGTTTTAAACGTTCGACTGTTACGTTGACATCCCGACTTCCCATTCGAATCGTAAAAACCTGATCGCTCGGTCGTGCAGTCACTAAATAAGGGCCCTCATATGGTGGTTGCAGTGGCTTTCTCGCTGCGTCAATCCTTACAAACACATGACTGCATGAATATAACTCCTTGTGTATGAAAATTACTGGCTTGCTATGATGTGAAGTTGGTTTAGGTTGTATTTGTCGCATATGCTCCCTAAATTTTTCGATGAAATTTTCCGGATCAGGGTTATCTAAATCCGTGTACAATAATTCTCCAGGGACCCGTAACGTCGTCCCATACACCAACTCCGCGACTGAACATCCCAAATCAGCTTTCACTGCCGTCCGCAGTCCTAAAAGCACGGTGTCAATAACCTCTGTCCATTTATTGTCCTTTCGGCACATCAGAGCAGCTTTTAAAGACCGGTGCCATCTTTCTATTATCCCGTTCGCTTGCGAGTGATACGCCGTCGTCCTTGTTCTCTTACATCCTGTCAACCGTACCAATGCCATGAAAATCCGCGACTCAAATTGAGTGCCTTGGTCTGTTGTGACTACTTCGGGCGCTCCGAAACGACACACCCAATTTCGATAAAATGCGGCGGCAACTGTCTCTGCTTCCATATTTTCGATCGGAACTGCTTCAGGCCACCGCGTGAATCTATCTATCATCGTCAGCAAATACTTCTTTCCGTCTACCATTGGAAGTGGTCCGACTAGATCCAAATGAACATGCCGAAATCTGTCTGCTGGAACAGGAAATTGCGTGACATTCGTCTTGGTATGTCTACTGACCTTACTCGTTTGACAAGCGAGACACTCTTTACTCCATCTGATGATATCTCGTTTCATGTTTGGCCACACGAACCGAGTACGTATTTGTAAGCTCGTCGCCTTTCCGCTTGGATGCGATGGCCCGTGCACCATATTGAATATCTGCATCCTTAAATTGCTGCACCGAGAAAAATAACGTCCCTTAAAATTAACTCGATATCCTTTTGAAATCGAGTTACATTCCTATTAAATATAATCCTTTCCTTTTAAATATATATCGCTTTAATTCAAATTCATTCTTTTTAAATTAATGGGAAATCCTTTAAATCCAAATTTTCAATAGGAAATCATTTTAAATTAATGGGAAATCCTTTAAATCCAAATTTTCAATAGGAAATCTTTTTAAAGTAATGGGAAATCCTTTAAATCCAAATTTTCAATAGGATTTTTTTTTGTTTACACTCGCAGTTGGTCGGCAGTGTGGTAGAGCGATGTCACAATGTATGGTGTAAATTATAAACGTCGTCCCGTATAGTCTGTGTGGTGTAGTAGGTAGGGGCGTTAGTCTTCAAATCATAGGGTCGCGCGATCGAATCCCACTGTAGACAGGTAATTTATTATGCATTTTAGAGCGTAAAGAGGTAAATGAAATGTCACCAACACCTATAGCGAGGTCAGTTATATCTACAAAACTCATTTATGAGTAATTTTCACAGGGAAAGAACACCCTGTGAAAATTACTCCTTTTTGTGTAATTCAAAGTATTCTTTTGAGTTCATGCATTTAAAACAAAGAGTCCATCCTTTTAAATTAAAAGGAAATCCTTTCGATTTATGGTTGTGCCCTGATTAAATTGACACTGCATCACTTTAATTTAAAGTGATTATAGATAGACTTTCAAAAGGAATATCTTATTAGTTCAAAGGGAAATCCGTTTGAAATAAAGGGATTTTACAATGATTCAAAGGGAAACAAATATAAAGCAAAATCATATTTGAATCTCTTTGAATCATATGCGTATTTTTTGAATTTACAGGATTTTTTTGTCAGTGTGGGAATATATGGTCTGACCACTCCTGTCGAAAAGTCACAGTAAATTGGAATCATTGAACCATCTGTTCTGACCTTCCTTAAATCCAAAGATGTACCTGACTTCAGCAATTCGACCAACTCGCCATCTGCCCGCTGCGCCTGATTAAGCTCCTCAGTACTGATTTTCGTCGGTAATTCAATTGCCGCCACTCTCGAGAGTACGTCCGCTACACCATTTTCCTTTCCAGGTATATACTTAATATCCGTACTGAATTGTCCAATCCAGTCTAATTGCCTCGCTTGTCTTGGATGCGCTTTTTCTGACCGTTGACAGAACGCAAATGTCAATGGCTTATGATCGGTGTGTATACTAAAATTTCGGGCTTCCAATAAATGCCTGAAATGTCGAACTGCAAGATAAATAGCCAACAATTCACGATCGTATGTACTATACCTTTTCTCTGCGCCATGTAATCGTTGCGAAAAGAAACCAACAGGTCGCCAACTTCGATGCTGCAATTGCTCCACTACTGCACCAACTCCAACATCAGACGCGTCTGTTACCATTCTCACTGGGTCTGCTTCCGTAAAATACGCCAACTGAGCTGCCGCAGCTAAAGCGGATTTACACTTTTCAAAAGCTTCTGCTGCTTCTTGACTCCATTTGACAGGCCGCTTATCGTTTTTCTTGACGTCGACTAACATTTCGTTTAAAGGCTTCAGCATCTCCGCGGCTCCTCGCACAAATCGCCTATAAAAATTTATCATACCGAGAAACTTTCGTAAATCGCTGAGAATTTTCGGTTTTTTCATTTTGACAATTGCTTCGACTTTGCTTGGTAAAGGCTTGATTCCTTGACTTGGAATTTGGTGGCCTAAATACTCGACCTTCTGTAACCCGAATTGGCATTTTGCTACATTAATTGTTAGCCCGTAGTCGCGTAGCCGTTGCAAAACTAATTTCAGATGATCTTTATGTTGTTCTCCATCTTCCGAAAAAATCAGTACATCGTCAATGTAGCACCGGACAAATGAAAAACCCCTCAAAACCTCGTTCATTAGCCGTTGAAATGTTTGTGCGGCGTTCTTTAAACCGAACGTCATCATCGGGAATTCAAATAACCCGAAAGGGGTTGTTATTGCCGTCTTTTCCACGTCTTGTTCCGCGATTTGATGATACGCCCGCACATGGTCCAACTTGGAAAAAATGTTTCCATTCTCGATATTTAGCACATGCTGAATATGCGGGATGGGTGAGCAATCGGGTACCGTCATCGCATTTAGCCTCCTGTAATCACCGCACGCGCGCCAAGTTCCAGGCTCTTTCTTCGGTACTAAGTGCAACGGGCTGGCATACGCACTATTTGACACTCTACAAACTCCTTGTTGCAACATCGAATCAAATTCCCGCTTCGCAATGCTCAATTTATCTGGAGCTAAACGTCGTGGTGCTTCTGCTACTGGTGGTGCTCGCGTCTCGATGTAATGCTTCACGTTATGCTTCACACGTCCGACATGGCTATGTGGGGACGTTACTTCGTGAAATTTACTTAGTACTTCATAAAATGCGTCTCCGTGGCGTACGGTTGAAATTCCGATATGTTCCGATTTCATGATGCTCACATTTGTCTTCGTTACCTGCTGCGTAGTCGAGTCAACTAACATTTTTCTTTTCAAATCCACCGTGATTCCAAAAAATGTCAAAAAATCTGCTCCGATGATCGGTTGCTGTACATCAGCGATACAGAAATCCCATAAAAATTCTCGTCCCAGGCCTAGATTCAATTTCATCGATTGCAATCCATATGTTTGAATAGGCGTTGCATTAGCCGCAAATAATAAATACGATGATTTTTGACAAGATTCACGCGTTCTTTTCTTCGGAAAAACCGAGACCTCGGCTCCTGTATCCACCAAAAATCGGTATCTCGTTCTCACGTCCGTAATATACAAGCGGTTAGATCCATGGCGACCGTTCACCGCCTGAAGGGATCGCCTATCTCGTTTCCCGGCTTTCTGTCTGGAGCGAATATACATTGGCCTTCGTATCTCCGTGCCTCTTTACCAAACCGCATGTGATAGAAACATATCCTTCGTTGATTTGGTGGTCGTGTTGTAAATGCTCTTCTGCTTTGCTTTTGTACTGCGTCCACTTCTGCTTTCTGTTCACTCTCCACCTGCTGACCATGCGGAACCGTCTGTTGCTCCGGACACGTCAATGACCCGATGGTATTCGCGTTGCCCAATGCCTGCAACTCATCTGCCCTTCCTGCTAACTTTTCTAAATCCTGCTCACCACTCGCTACCAACAGCTCTCTGGTTCTTAAAGGAAGGTATCGAAAAAAACAATGCTTTCAATAGCTCGTTCTGACATGAATCGCCAGCCAAATTTCGCAATTTTTTTTAACAACAACGACGGTTTGACCTCTGACAAATCGCCGCTCAATAACTTCTGCATCTGCGAATCCCGACTATCTGCCAAAAGTTGTATCATTCGTTCCTTGAGATTGGAGTATGGATTCGTCGCCGGGGGATTCTTCAAGATATCTGCTACATATGGCAGCGTTTGTGCGTCCAAATTCGCTACCACCAGTTGATATCTGGTCGACTCTGATGAAATTCGAGCCAACGCGAAAGACGCTTCGACTTGTAAAAACCATAATGTGGGGTCTTGCGCTGCTAATGGTGGTAACTTCACCTGGCTGAGCGATTGAACGGAGGCACCCGCTTCCTCCTTTGCATCATGAAATTCTTCGTCGGTCATATTCACACGCGTTCGCGAGAAAAAGCAAAATTTACACAAAAATGCACGTCGCGGTCACCACTATGGGATTTGTATCTAGAATGATAAATTACAATCTACTACTTGGCTACTACACGGTTTGAAATAACACGCGGATGTTTAGTATTATTACAGATTTATTTATCGGATATTATACACGGGATCATACAAGTCTACCACGTCTCCTTGCTGCTGTCGGAGTGACAGCTCGCCGTCTTCCCGTCTCCATACTCTCTATCTCCTCCAGCGCCATTGTATCTCGCAGCGGGGAATAGACACCTAACCTGCTTGATGTCATCGCCACATATAATAAACACTGATTGCCGTCTAGTGGAGAGTAGTGTAACCAGAATTCGCTTTATTTTGCGGAAGGTTTGTGCCTCGTCACCTTTTCCTTCTTAATTACTCCTGAATCCTTGCGTTTGCAGGACGAACAAACGCATAAAACAACGAACAAATGTCTGGCTTTCGATTGATACCAAATTTATATTTATCCGACCATATTTACAGATAGCAGGCTAAGTTCACACTCCTTATTTTAAAGTTGCTATTATTAAACAATTAGAGACGAACAAACGAAAATAATTGACGAAGATTCACGAACAAACCGCCGGCGAACAAACGGTTACGAGCGTAATTTGAAAATGTGTCCAGGCTAACTTCACATAAGTCATTTTCTTCTGGAGCCACAGAAGCTACAAATTTGCCATACATAATTTCTCCGAAGTGAAAAGCTAAATTTCCTGGGGTAATGTATCTTTAAAAAAATCATGAATATCTTCGTCTCTAAAATAAAATCTTTTTCTCTATTCTGTATCTAATAGCCAGACAGCACGAAATGTGATAAGAAGATTGAATATGTCTGATGTGCCACTCAGTCGCGTAGAGAAAAATCCGAAGCATGTCAATACACTTTGCAAATTGATGAATTGGCTTTTTTGCTCTATTCGTATATTTTTCATTTCGGTTTTTAGTTTATTTTTTATTCGAATGCTAGACACTAGGAGTAGCTAAAATTCGGATGTTTGGACTGGGATTTAGAGCTATAAAATATTCTATGTAATTTTTCCTCATTAACAGAAAATATTTTATTAGCATGTGGTTGTCCATGATGGGGGGACTCTGGGGTAGATATGTGTACATTTTCGGGAGGACACTTCTCTTTTTTTCAATTGCCCGTCCATTTGAAAGTTTGTAATAATTTTCAATACGTCTCGTGAATTACGTGATTTTTGTGAAAAATGAGACGACGACGACCAAGTGACGCTACGCAGATAGGGACAGATGGGGTTTTTGGCACTAAGCCAATTTATCATTAGAATCAATGTACTATGCGCCACGTAATCGCAATTGATTGCAACATCTGTTTGCATGTTTTTGGCTGTACTTTGTGAATTTTTGTGAATATTTTAGATTTTTAAATTTAATTTCAAAAGTTTTTTGTAGTTTTGATATTTGATACTTCTGTGAGAGGAGGAGCTGGCATTTTTAGAGTCTCAAACTTAAACCTTGGTGTTAAATTATCTACTACTAACTATACTTTTTGCAATCGACACGGACACGATTTTGGCATAAATTCTTCTTGAAAATGTACTCTGCAAAATAAAATATTCCATATCATTATTTTATGACCTCGGGTCGTCATTTATCGCAACTTTGATAATTATCTATATTTATACACGCAAAAATTGACTAAAAACGTAATCGCCAATAGACAATAATCTTATCACCACCATTACCGCAGATTATTAGATTTGTCAATTTTAAGCGCGTACACGTAATCGAATTGACGATAACCGTATAAAATGCGTCCAATCTAATTTAAAATCATATCGGAAATATCAGGTGCTTCACAAATAAAATGCTCTCAAGTGGCCAATTATCATTATTGCCAAAAAGCGTTCGATTTGTTCTCTGGATTTAACGACAAATCATGAGGGTGGGAGGTAGATGTCCAGTCCACCTTATCTAGAACTGTCGATAATCTAAATGGCATTATCTTTGCGGTCTTGGGTTTTTCTTTATACGTATGGGTTGGGTATAGGTGCAAATCCTATAAAAAAAGGTACATACTCGTATATCGAACAAGATGAAAGTTAACCATGAAATTGAACCAATATAAATCCATGTCCATGTCTTAATTTTATGAAATCCTATGGGACTTTTTGGGCCAATCTCTTTTCAATTTCCGACGTCCATCGTTGTCGTTGTCGGTCGTCTTGCCTGCATAGTCTGTCACATTTAGCCTTGATTATATCGTAATTTGAACACACACACATACACTCACCGCTTTTCACAGCGTGACGATATACCACGATAGAATAGATGCTATTCGCAAAAATTGATTTTTTGTGGAATTATCTCAGCAGCAGCGCGGCGATCGTTCGAAAAGGACGAAAGACCGAAGCCGTTGAAAGAATCGCCTTGTTGTCGCTATACGGATCCAAGACTCAATCGGCTTTCATCACAAAATACATATTTGTTAATATACTGTTAGTGGGTATAGCAAATCTATTCGAAATTATTATATGGTGTCTGCGGCAACAGCCACACGAGCCACGAAAATATACAGAATCCCAATGGAGAAAAAAATCAATTTTCCCACATGTCCTTAAATTATTACTGCGCTATTAGAGTGGAAGTGTGTAGGTAATAATGTAAGAGGTTTACTGCGTGTAGTAAATATGTTTAGGAATATGTATTTTGCAAATATGGGAAAAGGGAGACTGCAACATAAATAGATTTTGTTGAAAATCATATACAGGATATGATGATGGAATATTGTTTTATTAGAATTACACCAGAAAGGAAATTCATCAAATAAAGAGCGTATAAAATTATATATGTTTGATCTGAGGTTAAGATAAATGTCCCTAAACTCAGTAGAGAGAATGCTATACCCCCCGAAATTGTAATAAAATTAGAAGATTTTGCCACATGACTGGCATACGGTAGGGATATATTTTCGATAACTTCGAGAATAACATTTTATTGATAGCAATTCATTTAGTAGATATTTCACTATTAACAGGAAGTTCCAGTGATTGGTAATAATAATTTACATTGAAGATATTCATGGGGCTATTAACAGCATACGATACATACGATTCGATATTTTGTTGTAGTACCGTCAAAATATACAAAATGTTCTTACGAAATCGAAAAAAAAAAAACAATAACCTAAGGATAATCACTTTTGCTGCTTTGACATCTATAGTGCCGCAAGAAATTCATTTTGCTAGTACGTATATATCGTTTATAACGACATCGAACGGACCGAGCATTTTGCGTCGTTATAGCCGATCGTTGTTATATCCGATCATATCGTTTATAACGACGGTGGTCGTTATATCTAGTCATATTGTTTATAACAACCAAGGTCGCTATATGCAAACATTGCTTTATAATTGCGGTATTACCTGTCATTAAAAAAAAAAGTATAAATTTAACCAACATTTTTAGATTAAAAATAATTGTTTTGTAAACTAAAAAAATTAACTTTATTTAAAATATGAAAAAATAAATACATAATAATAAAACATTTCACATAATATAACGGCCTTGTAGGCGAAACAGCAAACGAGTAAAAAAAATATTTCAATTTAATATTTTTTGAGCATTAATTTTGAAATTAGAAATATTATTTTGAATGATAGTAGTCAGTGATAGATGTTTGTTTTTAAGTTTTTTGTATAGTATTCTTTTTCAATTTTTTTTTCAATTTGTTCAATCCCTTCCATCATATTTGAAGTGCAAATATTTTGATTACAAACTAAAAACTTTTTAATAGACTGCGCATAGAGTTGTATTTGCGGCAACGAAATTTCATCCGGTGTTTCTTCGGCCTCGTTATCATCGTATTCGTCTATCTCTACCGGTGCTGATTGAAGAAGGTCCTCGTTGTCAATATCGCATTCAATCATAAGTTTTCTGTCGATATCCGCATATTCATCTATTGCTTGTTGCGAGACAGAAGCTGGCAGCTGTAAAGATCGCGCCCAATCTGACTGCTGGACTCAGCATTTGCTTCGGCAGTAATGCTATTTCGACTGAGTCCAGAATGCCGAAAACAATTTGAAATTGTTATTGCCGAAACATCGTTCCAAGCCTTTTGCACCATTAAAATGGCATCTAGAACGTTGATTTTTATTACTTGGTTAAGTTCAATGTTCTGCAATAATTTCATTATGAGCTGCTTTCATGTCTGTCAAGTTAGCACTACCACTTTTAAATATCGATGAACGCTATAGTGCATTAAACGTCGCGAATTTGCCGTGATTCAATGGCAAAATCAAAAAATTTGCCGCGCCCCTCCTTCCCCTTAAAACAACCCCTTACTGTTTTTCAAGCCCCATAGAGCGTAGGAAGCCTTAAAACGCAAGTTTAAGGCATCGCAATATAACAGATTGTACGCACAAGCACGCTCAAGAGCTTACTTATAATATCTGCACTCATACAAAGTTTTCCGCAACCCTCTACACGTTCGAAAACTACCCCTAAGTCCGGTTTAGCCCCATACAAAGTTTATGGCGTAAAAACTCAAGTTATACGTATAGTCATAAAACAAAATTTATTCAGTCAAATGCTATACAGGCTAATGATGATATCTGCACCCTTAAAAAATTTGCCGCGCCCCTCCTTCCCCTTAAAACAACCCCTGTCAAGTTAGCACTACCACCCTTGTAACGCCGAAACTGTGAATTGACATAAAACCAAAAGTGTCCCTGAATTTGCCGCAGGGGTCACTTATAACACCTGAACTTTAAAAAAATTTGCCGCGCCACTCTACACCCCTAAAAACTACCCCTAATTGCTTTTAAGGTTATAGCGCAAAAACTCAAGTTTTAAACATCGTCATCAAACAAACTGTAATTAGTTGGATACTTTAGGTGTAACTGAAGATATCTACCGCTTCAAAAAATTTGCCGCGCCCCTCCTTCCCCTTAAAACAACCCCTGTCAAGTTAGCACTACCACCCTTGTAAAGCCGAAACTAAGAATTTACATAAAACCAAAAGTGTCCCTGAATTTGCCGCAAGGGTGACTTATAACACCTGAAGTTTAAAAAAACTTGCCGCGCCCCTCTACACCCCTAAAAACTACCCCTAAATGCTTTTATTGTTATAGCGCAAAAACTCAAGTTTTAAGCATCGTTATCAAACAAACTGTAATTAGTTGGATCCTTTAGGTGCAACTTAACGTACTCACCCCTTCAAAAAATTTGCCGCGCTCCTCCTTCCCCTTAAAACAACCCCTGTCAAGTTAGCACTACCACCCTTGTAACGCCGGAACTATGAATTTACATAAAACCAAAAGTGTCTCTGAATTTGCCGCAGGGGTCACTTATAACACCTGAACTTTAAAAAAATTTGCCGCGCCCCTCTACACCCCTAAAAACTACCCCTAAATGCTTTTATCGTTATAGCGCAAAAACTCAAGTTTTAAGCATCGTCATCAAACAAACTGTAATTAGTTGGATCCTTTAGGTGTAACTGAAGATATCTATCCCTTCAAAAAATTTGCCGCGCCCCTCCTTCCCCCTAAAACAACCCCTGTCAAGTTAGCACTACCGCACCCTTGCAAAGCCGAAACTATGAATTTACATAAAACCAAAAGTGCCCCTGAATTTGCCGCAGGGGTCACTTATAACACCTGAACTTTAAAAAAATTTGCCGCGCCCCTCTACACCCCTAAAAACTACCCCTAAATGCTTTTATTGTTATAGCGCAAAAACTCAAGTTTTAAGCATCGTCATCAAACAAACTGTAATTAGTTGGATCCTTTAGGTGCAACTTAACGTACTCACCCCTTCAAAAAATTTGCCGCGCCCCTCTACACCCCTAAAAACTACCCCTAAATACTTTTATCGTTATAGCGCAAAAATTCAAGTTTTAAGCATCGTCATCAAACAAACTGTAATTAGTTGGATCCTTTAGGTGTAACTGAAGATATCTACCCCTTCAAAAAATTTGCCGCGCCCCTCCTTCCCCTTAAAACAACCCCTGTCAAGTTAGCACTACCACCCCTGTAACGCCGAAACTAAGAATTTACATAAAACCAAAAGTGTCTCTGAATTTGCCGCACTTATAACACCTGAACTTTAAAAAAATTTGCCGCGCCCCTCTACACAACTAAAAACTACCCCTAAATGCGTTTATGATGGTCTCATATAGGGTTTATAGCGTAAGAACTCAAGTTTAGAGTATCATCGTAAAACAAAATGTATTTAACCGGATGCTTTAGGGATAACGAAAGATATCTGCCCTCTCAAAAAATTTGCCGCGCCACTTTCCACCCTCAAAAACTACCCCTAAGTGCAGTTTCGGCCCCATAAAGAGTTTATGGAGTAAAAACTGAAGTTTTAAGTATCGTCATAAAACAAAATTTATTCATTTGAATACTTCAAGGGTAACTTAAAATATTTGCACTCTCAAAAACTTTGCCGTGCCCCTTTACACCCTTAAAAATGACCCCTAAGTGTGTTTTTGACTCCATGCAGAGTATATTGCGTAATAATTCTAGGTTTAAGAATCGTCATGTAGTATATTGTTTCTACTTGAATGCTGCAGGGTGTTAAGATATCTCCACTTTCAAAAAATTTGCTGCGCCCTTCCAACCCTCAAAAACTACCCCTAAGTGAATTTATGGCCCCATACAAAATTTATGGCGCAAAAACACATATTTTCAAAATCAACATGAAACAATATTTATTCAGTTAAATGCTAACCTAAGATATCTGCACATTCAAAAAAATTGCCACACCCCTCGTTCCCTTAAAAGTACCCTTGTCAAGTTAGCACTACCACCCTAGTAGCGGCGAATTCAAGAATTTCCTTAAAACAAAAAGTATCCAATTAATTGTCGCAGGGACTTAAAAGGATATTTTCACTTTTAATAAAATTGCCGCGCCCTTTCTCACCTTAAAAACTACCTTTAAGTGACAAGAGTGCTTACATCAACGCTTTAGCGAAGAAGACAGATGATGCGGCTTACCGTGGCTTAAAGCCA
Source organism: Microchrysa polita (assembly GCA_949715475.1). Classification (NCBI taxonomy): domain Eukaryota; kingdom Metazoa; phylum Arthropoda; class Insecta; order Diptera; family Stratiomyidae; genus Microchrysa; species Microchrysa polita. Next base: position 41,507,096 of record OX454415.1, on the reverse strand, counting down.
ATTCAGCCACTAATTGGCAAATCGCTAACTACTGACAATCCTGTGAAATATAAAGAAGGATATCTGCTGTTACCGAAGAACAGCAGCCTTACTTTTTTGAGGTCCTAAACAACCGCTTTAGGCCTGCAAGTCATCGGCAGAAGAAGCGGGGAATCTATGGTATGGACGCCGTTAAGGCTCCGGGCATAGATTGAGTTTCGGTTGAATTAATTAAAGCGGGGGAAATTAGAATATTTTCTGAAGCATTAGAACTACAAAAGATGCTCTGATTGCGAAAGTCGAACTGCTGGGCTCAAGATAAATGCTGCCAAGTATACTTGAGCTCTGGTGCAGAGGAGCAAAGCGGAATTTGTGTTTCGGGCCATGCAATCAAAACAGTTGACGAATTCTGCTACTTCGGAAGCTGTGACTGTGACAGATGGCGCCGCGGACGTTGATGTGCAATTGCGTATCAACAAGGCTAGAGCATCCTTTTTCACTTGGACTCCATTGTTGCAAAATATCAACATTTCGGGGCTCACCAAAATCCGAATGTTCGACGCAATTGTAAAATCTGTGCTTCTTTATGGCACAAGAAAGGTGACCAATGAGATAACAACTAGGCTGCAAACTTTCGTAAACCAGTGTCTACGGCGCGTCCTACATATCCGCTGGCCGGAGATTGTTTCGAATGATGACCTCCTTGTCATAATCCTGGATTCGATAGGCACTTCTGTAAAAAGGCAAAAGTTGCAATGCGGCAAATTCAGGGACACTTTTGGTTTTATGTAAATTCTTAGTTTCGGCGTTACAAGGGTGGTAGTGCTAACTTGACAGGGGTTGTTTTAAGGGGAAGGAGGGGCGCGGCAAATTTTTTGAAGGGGTAGATATCTTCAGTTACACCTAAAGGATCCAACTAATTACAGTTTGTTTGATGACGATGCTTAAAACTTGAATTTTTGCGCTATATTTAGGGGTTTAGAGGGGCGCGGCAAATTTTTTGAAGGGGTGAGTACGTTAAGTTGCACCTAAAGGATCCAACTAATTACAGTTTGTTTGATGACGATGCTTAAAACTTGAGTTTTTGCGCTATAACGATAAAAGCATTTAGGGGTAGTTTTTAGGGGTGTAGAGGGGCGCGGCAAATTTTTTTAAAATTCAGGTGTTATAAGTGACCCTTGCGGCAAATTCAGGGACACTTTTGGTTTTATGTAAATTCTTAGTTTCGGCGTTACAAGGGTGGTAGTGCTAACTTGACAGGGGTTGTTTTAAGGGGAAGGAGGGGCGCGGCAAATTTTTTGAAGGGGTAGATATCTTCAGTTACACCTAAAGGATCCAACTAATTACAGTTTGTTTGATGACGATGCTTAAAACTTGAATTTTTGCGCTATAACGATAAAAGTATTTAGGGGTAGTTTTTAGGGGTGTAGAGGGGCGCGGCAAATTTTTTGAAGGGGTGAGTACGTTAAGTTGCACCTAAAGGATCCAACTAATTACAGTTTGTTTGATGACGATGCTTAAAACTTGAGTTTTTGCGCTATAACGATAAAATCATTTAGGGGTAGTTTTTAGGGGTGTAGAGGGGCGCGGCAAATTTTTTTAAAGTTCAGGTGTTATAAGTGACCCCTGCGGCAAATTCAGGGACACTTTTGGTTTTATGTAAATTCTTAGTTTCGGCGTTACAAGGGTGGTAGTGCTAACTTGACAGGGGTTGTTTTAAGGGGAAGGAGGGGCGCGGCAAATTTTTTGAAGCGGTAGATATCTTCAGTTACACCTAAAGGATCCAACTAATTACAGTTTGTTTGATGACGATGCTTAAAACTTGAATTTTTGCGCTATAACGATAAAAGTATTTAGGGGTAGTTTTTAGGGGTGTAGAGGGGCGCGGCAAATTTTTTGAAGGGGTGAGTACGTTAAGTTGCACCTAAAGGATCCAACTAATTACAGTTTGTTTGATGACGATATTTAAAACTTGAGTTTTTGCGCTATAACCTTAAAAGCAATTAGGGGTAGTTTTTAGGGGTGTAGAGTGGCGCGGCAAATTTTTTTAAAGTTCAGGTGTTATAAGTGACCCCTGCGGCAAATTCAGGGGCACTTTTGGTTTTATGTCAATTCACAGTTTCGGCGTTACAAGGGTGGTAGTGCTAACTTGACAGGGGTTGTTTTAAGGGGAAGGAGGGGCGCGGCAAATTTTTTAAGGGTGCAGATATCATCACTAGCCTGTATAGCATTTGACTGAATAAATTTTGTTTTATGACTATACGTATAACTTGAGTTTTTACGCCATAAACTTTGTATGGGGCTAAACCTGACTTAGGGGTAGTTTTTGAACGTGTAGAGGGTTGCGGAAAACTTTGTATGAGTGCAGATATTATAAGTAAGCTCTTGAGCGTGCTTGTGCGTACAATCTGTTATATTGCGATGCCTTAAACTTGCGTTTTAAGGCTTCCTACGCTCTATGGGGCTTGAAAAACAGTAAGGGGTTGTTTTAAGGGGAAGGAGGGGCGCGGCAAATTTTTTGATTTTGCCATTGAATCACGGCAAATTCGCGACGTTTAATGCACTATAGCGTTCATCGATATTTAAAAGTGGTAGTGCTAACTTGACAGACATGCTGCTTTCGGTAGTTTTGTTTAACATTTTGGATTACGCCTTGATCCATAGGCTGTAGTACGGATGTTGTGATTGCCGGTAAAATGCTACTTTAATACTTACTTAAAGTAGGTACTAACATCGTCAGTTCACGTGAAATCCATGCAAATACTGTCAAAATTTTGATGATCGTGAAAGCGAATTCGCTTGATTGTACTCACTTCACATGAAAGTCTCCACACCGGTTTTTGACATTTCGCCAGCGAAAATAAGGCAGTTGCACTTTATTTGACAGTGAAAAGATGTCATCGACAATCAATCAGAACGCGAGTGAACATTTGTCTTAAATTGAGTAAATAACGAGACCGAGGCTAATTTCGGGCGCGGCCGAAATTTGGATACCCTTCGCTCCCCTTGGGCTAAAAGTTTTTTCGGGCGTTCCTATGACTTGTGTTTAATTCTCCCCGCTTCCACGCTTTACCTTGAATTTTCACATAAGTGCCGTGGCGAAGATTTATTGGAGAAGCGGGGGTCGTGGGTTTCTTAGAAGAACCAAAAGGGGGGATGTATATATTTCTATGAATTTGGTTGAAATTGGTGGACAAATAAAAAAGTTTTTCTTCAAAGAACCTAATTTGGGGGTTGGGTTTATATGCCAGCCTCATGACCCCAATGGTCCGATTTAATTCATTTTTGCATATGTTTTGTAACATCAATAAAAATACATTTCCATGAGGTTTGGTTGAAATTCGTGTACAAATAAAAACGTTTTTCTTAGAGAAATTTGATTTGGGGGGATAGGTTTGTATGGTAGCCCCATGACCACACGGTCCGACTCCATCTATTAATATATATGTTTGGTATCATCAATAGAAACACATTTGTGTGAAGTTTCGTTGAAATTGGTGTATAAATAAAAAAAAAATTCTTAGAAGAACTTAATTTGGGGAGTTAGGTTTGTATGACAGCCCCATGACCCCATGGTCCAATTTGGTCCATTTTAACATATGTTTTGTTGTGTCACTAGAAACACATTTGCACGAAATTTGATTGCAATCGATGTGAAAATAAAAAAGTTTTTCTTAGAAGAACCTAATTTGGGGGACTAGGTTTGTATGGCAGCCCCACGAACCCATTGTCCGATTTGGTCGATTTTTACATATGTTGTGTGTCACCAACGAAAACACATGTGTCTGAAATTTGATTGAATTTGGTGCATAAATAAAAAAGTTTTTTCTAAGAAGATCCTAATTTTGGGGAGTAGGTTTGTATGACAGCCCCACGACCCCCTTGTCGGATTTTACCGATTCAAACATACAAACTGCCTGCAACAAAAAGAAGCATGTGTGCAAAATTTCAGCTCCATAGCTTTTAAACTGGCTGAGCAAAACGCGTCGCAACAGACAGACAGACAGACAGACGGACAGACGGACAGACGGACATCGTCCAATCGACTCAGCTCGTCACGCTGATCATATATATACATATTTTATATGGTCGGAGATGCTTCCTTCAATGCGTTACAAACTTCATGACAAAGTTAATATACCCTTTTCGCTTAATAAGCGAAGGGTATAAAAAGCAAGTCTCCAAGGCACCGTTTTCACGGGAGACATAAATGCAAGTTTTTCGCTAGGTGAACTCAGTACATACCTTTAAAATGAAAAATGTTCGATCGGGCATTAACCTATAAAAGAGCCCAGTATCATCTGCATTAAATATATCAGCGTCGTCATACTTTTGACGAAGCGTCGGCCACACTGTCGAGAGCCACTCATTAGTAATGGTATGAGAGACACTGGCAGCTTCTCCTGTTAATTTCCTGAAAACGATATTGTGACGGGAGCAAAATCGTTGAATCCATCCCCGAGATATGGTAGATAACCCGAAGAAGAATCCTGAACAGCACCACCGGTTGAATTTAGCAGGTCGTTGGCTTTTTCAAGCAGAATTGGTCCAGATAATGGAATATTTTTGCTTCTTTGGATCTTAAACCATAAACCAGAACTGCCTCGTCGAGTTGATTGTGGGAAGTAGGTCGTTGCTTCTTGACTTTAAACGCTTTCCCCTTTTCCACCATCTCGCGAATAGAAATACGATTTTTCCATATAGTGGAGATCGTTGAATGATTGACGTCATATTCTTTTGCCAATCTATTATTGGATTCCCCGTTCTCCAGGCAACAAATATGGAATTTGTCTTCAAGGGAAAAGTTCTTCCTTTTAGACATAATTTAATCGCGCACTGTTGCTAAACACGAACCGAAAACGTTTACAATAGGTATACAGCCAAACCAACTAGCACTGAACAATTAAAAACAATAAACAGTCGAGTGGACTTGGCATTTAAAGGAAAAAATTCTTTCTAAGAAGCAACAGTTGTTGTTAAAACCGATAATCCTAAGAAATCGGGTCGCTATAAGCAATCATTTCAGTTAATTTGCTGATACAAATGAATTTATTTTTTGTGTGACGGTCGCTATAACCGATCTTTCTACATCGATGGTCCTCAGAATTACGTCGTTACAACCGATCAGTCGCTATAGAGATGGTCGCTATATCCGACAAAAAATGCATTGATAACCATACGAACGGCATTGGGACCTGGACTTTTGGTCGTTATAGCCGATACGTCGTTATAACCGATGTCGTTATAAACGATATCTACTGTATTGTAAAAATACTTGGCTGAAAGTTCCCAAAAAGGATGAAGAACACGCACGTGTGTTTTGAGTAGGAAAATGAGAGAGTACAACTGCAATGCATTAGATGCACAAAGTACACTATTAGTTAGAATAACTGTGTACTAATAAATAAACTATATGCTCAGTCCATGGTATACAGGTATGGTCATAAGAACTTTCGATCTTTTCTGTGACGTCATTTTCATATCAATGCTCTCTTATCTATTGAATGGTGCTGATCAGCTGTGCGAGTCCGAGAATCGAAATGCTATATTTTCGTTCTTATCACTCGCACTGATCTAATCTGGATTCTATATTTAGAAAGAAAGTATTGATATGAAAATGTGCCGAAAACACGGTGATGGGTAGCAACATACCCTTTTTCCAGTACCAGTCTTTCCAATCTTTTCGAAGCATCTAAATCTCCAAATACGGTGAATCAAATTTCCTGAAATCTTCTAATCCGTTCAAAGTGGATAAAGAACTGCTTTAAGCATTTTTCTCGTCCGTTTAGGCTTAGGAGATTCAGCATGTTTGAGTGGTTTTTCCTTTTTTTTTTGAGGTAGAAAAACCAAGGGGAAAACTTAAAAAAAAATGGTACAGATTAGCAACGTGAAATTTATGCATATTTCAATAGCTGGTGTTTTGGCTATATGTATCTCCTGCACTGGATGGGCAGTGCAGGAGATACATATAGCCAAAGGTACATATGCTCAAAAAAAGATATCTTCAACATTTTTGTTGCAAATTTACGTAGCTATTCAACTATGTATTTGGCGTAGGCCAATACGGTGGTGTAACTTGAAAAGCAGCTGTCTTGAACATTTTTTTGTGAATTTTTGTATTCTGTTGTTTGGAGCAGAGTAGGCAGATTCAATGATACAAATTTACCAAAATCCGCTTATCCGTTCAGAGAATAAAGGCTAAATTATGTGAGAACGGGCTGTTTTTAGAATTCTGGTTATTGTGAGTTTTCCAAATGTTTTGATACCTTTATTGTGGTGGAGATTTGCTTTAATCGTACAGTTCGTTCAGGATATTAGACAAAAGTATTTAAAAAGGATTTGTTTTTATAATTGTGAGTATTTCGCATGTTTCAATAGTATAGTATGGGTGTTGGCCAATCCGGTGAAATCAATTTACTAAAATTCAGTACATAATTCATTTATGAACTGTACGAAAAGGAACTGTTTTTATAATTTTGTCATTGTGAATGTTTTTCGTATTACAATAATTACTCCGCTATTCGGTTCGCTAAATGATTGAAAAATAAAGACAAAACTGTACAAACGAAATATTGTGAGTTGTTTCCCATTGTGAATTTTCTGAATATAGGTACATATGCTTTTATTTGGACTGGAACCTCGCGTAGACCATGTTGATGTAGTAAACTTACTAAAAATCCGAAATTCGTTCAAGAAATATAGGAAAAGGTATGTTTGTCTTCAAACTTCCGCTCATTGTGAATTTCTCATATGCATCGACAGTTCTTCATTCGATTCGAGTAAATACCAATCCTGTGGAGAACATTTTCTAAAATCCACTGATACCATCAAAAAATACAGGCAGAAGTTGCCAAAAAGGAAACCTATTGTGAATTTTTTGCATGTTTCAATAATTATTATGTTATTCCGAACCGAGCCATCTATGTAGCAGTAAGCTTGAGCAAACTTTGTGGAATTGTCGAATTTTATGAAAATTTAAACAAAATTTGGCACAAACCCAAATCCGGATTATCGAACTTCCGGAATTTCGGGGTCCTACTGTATATAGATTTTACGGCTGAACTAGCATTCTTTCAAAAGTTATGGAACTTTTAAAGAAGGTCTAAAATGAAAATATTCTAGATAATTTATTTTTTAGTCTAACGCCGAAATATCTCTAATGTTTTATATATCATTGCAAAGATAATTTTATGTAGTTTTTTCGTCCTCAGACCATTTTTCTGTATCTCTTACCGTTTTTGAAATACTCGCGAAAAATCGAAAAAATGCCCCTTTCCCCCCTTTGTTAGGTTGCGGACCACCAATCGCTTGGGACTTTTAATGCCATAATCTATCGATCGGATCTAAAGTGGTGCTGGGTGGAATGTAAATACTGGCTATTGAAAATTTTGCTGTGTAACTTATCTGTGCGGAAATATATTGAATACTGTTATACATATATTAAATTTTTGGCTATAACGGCTTTGATTAGAGGGCTACTCCTGGTTTTGAATATGTATTTACACTTGCCTCACCCAAGCCTCCGAAATTTTGCTAGACCGATTCGAACGAAAGGTCCTTCGGCGAATTTTCGGGGCCGTTCGCGAGCGAGACCAATGGCGTATCCGATACAACCATGAAATCGTGAAGCTTCAACGTCTGCAATGGGCGGGGCATGTACAACGGATGGACGACAATCGCATGCCAAAAAAAGCTATGAACGCACAACGAATTGACGGAGCGAGGTTGCGTGGACGACCGAGAGCTCGCTGGGAGAACTCGGTAGGTGAAGACGCCCACCAGCTGCTGGGCTTCCGAAACTGGAGGACAAGGTCACGTAACCGCGACAATTGGAAGTCAACGATTCAGGCGGCCAAGGCCCGACGCGACGTCGGGCTGTCGTGCCACATTGATGATGATGATGATTTACACTTGAGTTAAGAAAGTAGGCTTTATAGTTTAAGGGGGAAAATTGCTTGATTAATTAAATGAGTACGTGTGTTTCCTGCAGTGCGATAATATTAGGGGAATTTGCACGGATTAGCAATTGTAGTTCATGATAGTTATTCTGGTAACCGATCAAGTTCCACTGGAGAACTTTTAGGAGAAGAGATGAGACTTCAATCATATTTCAATCGATATCAGATTACAGGCTCCGTGTCACTGTCGTTATCTAAGCTGATGCAAGTTGGTTCAATTGAAGTTGTGGTTGTTGAGTGATATGTGGTGTTTGGCGTTGGAGGTTCGGTTTGAACATTGTAGGTAGAGAATTGAAGTTTCTGTGTTTTTGGTTGATTTGTCTTTTGGGAGGAGTTTCGATTTCTGTTGTGTTGTGGGAGTATCTGAATTAGTTTGAGGAAGAATAGTGTCTTTTGGTTCAGGGGTTTGTTTTAGATTTCAGTTGTTTGTTGTTTCTTTTTATTCTGCGAGTGGAACACTTTGTTTGTTGAGGATTCGTTTAGTAGTTCTTGTCGTTTGGGTATAGCTTCAGCTAAGTTTTCTGTAATTAATTAATGTTGCGAGTTAAGGCTTTGTTGTTTGGATTTTTCTATCGCTATTCGAAATGAGCTTTTGTTAATAGTTTTGTTTTCAACTACATATATGTTTTGTTTAACACATTCTTGATATTATGTACTACTACACTACTTTCAAACTTGAAGTTGATAAAAATTGCCTTGTAGGTTTGACCAAAGGATCCCCTATGTAACAAAGGCTTTTTCTCAACACAAACGCTGTATTGTGTTCGATCACTTTGTATTGTATTTGCTTACAATACTTGACCAAATGATAAGAGACGCATGATGCAGATACAGATCTAGCGGTACTGATCTTTCAGTTGGTGGTTGATCTTTGTCTAACAGTGATCTAGTGCAGTAGTTTAGTGTTCTCTAATTTTGTGTTTGTGCTTGTAGTTCAGTAATATCGTGTCGATTTAGTACCATTCCGTGAAAAAAATACAGAAGTTTTTTTCTCACTGTTTCTTTATGTATTATGGGGCGCTGATTCTGAATATGAACTTTGCACCCTAAAAAAAGTGCCGCAACCTTTAAAAAAGGGGGGAAAGGGGGGCATTTTTTTCGGTTTTTTTGCGATTATTTAAAAAACGGTAAGAGATACAGAAAAATGGTCTGAGGACGAAAAAAACTACATAAAATTATCTTTGCAATGATATATAAAACATTAGAGTTTAATTGAATATTTCAACGTTAGAATAGAACATAAATTAGAATATTTTCATTTTAGACCTTTTTTAAAAGCTGCATAACTTTTGAAAGAATGTTAGTTCAGCCGTTAAATTTTGTATAAGTACTCATAATAAGTTCAAGATAATTTTAAGGTAAACAATGAGTCGCTCCGGTCAAGGACCCCCATTATCCCCCCATTTAAATTTTTCAAAACGGCATGTCCATAACTCCCCCCAAAATTGAGGCAGAGTGGTAAATTTTAGTTTGCTGCGATTGGAGGTCATAGTCACCCCACCCACCAAAAATCAGCTCATTCGGATGAAAACTAACGGTACCTCCCATACAAAGTGACCCAAGACAACTTTGTTCTACAGTTTATAAAATGAGTAGTACCTACTCGTACGTAGAACAAATTCCTGATGGGTCACTTTGTATGGGAGGTACCCTTAGTTTTTATCCGAATGAGCTGAGTTTTGGTGGGTGGGGTCACTATGAGCTCCAATTTCAACAAACCAAAATTTAGCACTCTGCTCCAATTTTAAGGGGAATTATGGATATGCCGTTTTGAAAAATTTAAATGGGGGGATACTGGGGGTCCTTGACCGGAGCGACTCAATGTTTACGTTAAAATTATCTTAAACTTGTTGTGAATACTTATACAAAACTTTACGGCTGAACTAACATTCTCTGAAAAGTTATGGAGCTTTTAAAAAAGGTCTAAAATGAAAATATTCTAATTTATGTGCTATTCTAACGCCGAATTATGCAATTAAACTCTAATGTGTTATATATCATTGCAAAGATAATTTTATGTAGTTTTTTCCGTTCTCAGATCATTTTTCTGTCTCTTTTACCGTTTTGGAAATAATCGCAAAAAACCGAAAAAATGCCCCCCTTTCCCCCTTTTTTTAAAGGTTGTGGCACGTTTTTTAGGGTGCAAAGTTGATATTCGGAATCAGCGCCCCAAAATACATATAACAAAATTGAGAAATAAACTTCTGTATTTTTTTCCTGACGAAAATACGATATTATTGGACTATTGGGCATTTCTGATTTGGAGGTAAGTTTCTTAAGCTTACTGAGTACTTTTGTGTGTTTGCATGGTGCACTGTGTGTGTGTGATTTAATTTCTAATGGATGATAGATGATAGATAATTATTTGTATTGACGTAATCGAATAAGTGTTGTGATTCTCGTGGAATCTGGCGATGGATCTCCTCCCAGATCTAGTTTGTACATCGGTCTCCACTTGTGGGATGGAACTTCTCCCTTTGTCGGGATGTGTGAAACTAAGTACATATATACTCGTAGGTACTCCACTCGAGGGATGGATCTCCCCCTCTTGTTGGCATATACTGGTTTCGTATAAGATAGAGATGGAGCTCCTCCTATCTTAATTGTTATATTCACAACACTTAGGTCTTAATTTATTATTAACTGGTCATGGTCATCCATAATTTCTGTATATGTACTCACACTGTGCTAATTTTATATTTACATATCCCACTGGTCTCCACAATGCCACAAGCACCGTCGTCGGACGTCTTGACATATAAAAAAATCAGACCGAGTTTGCAGGTCTTCCTATTTTAAATATTTTCTATCCTTTTACACCTACAAAGTTACTCATTGCCGGACACAACGCCAAAATTTGACACGATTTGTATGTCAAATGCTCAAAATTGGACGTCTATAGACGTTCTGTCCGGGAAAGGGTTAAAGCCAGGCCTATCTTCCGATAGAATATCCCGGGTAAAAAGAAAACATATTTGATCTTCGAAATTTTGCAGGTCCTGTGATATAAGATTAATTTTGCAGTTTGTTTTTTTTTTTTAATTATTTCCAGAACGGTAGACAACATATTGGCACGGAAATAATTCACATAAAATAAGTTCAACTCATAGGTGGCAATCCACGAATATTGTTCCCAAATGTTAGTTTTAAGGCGTTAGTTTTGCTGACAACATAAATTACAAATTTAAATTTATTTTAGCTTTTTTTTTGTTGTTTTTGTGTCATTATACACTGCTCGTCATCAGATTAGCACACCCCTTCGCATGAATAGTTTCGGCTGATTTCCAACCAAACTAAAAGAGCTAAAATGTCAAAATTATAACTGTTAATAGTCTATTCGATTCTGAGTTAATTAACACAAAAAGAATTGTGTTTACATTTTTGATTATTGATTTATAATTGTTTTTCGAAAAAGAACACACAAAATATCCATTTAAAATTTGTCATCAGGATAGCACATGCAATTTCATTTTTGTCTATCTTCCACAATTAAAGACGTAGGACCCCTAATTTTTTGTGGTTGTTTGAGTAAGATATTAACTTTAATATGAATAAGGGAAAATCATTATCTGCGGAAGAGGGATCAAAATTTAAGGCTTACAAGGAGTCAAGGTGGTCAAAAAGTGAAATTTCGAGAAAAATTAATAAAAGTTGATAAGTTGAATCCGAATTCGTGATTAATAAGTAGCGTTAAGATAAAAATAACAGAGGCGATAAAAATTGAGTATTTGTCAATCCCTATGAGAGAGTAATTTTGAGAGAAGCATCCAGTCCTCATGACTCGGTCGCAAGGATTAGGGCAAATTTTGACATTAAGGTGAGCCTATTGTTCAAATACAAAAATGCTCCACATCTAAAGAAACTTAAACTAAAGGAAAATGCGCTTAAATTAAACTCGAGAGCACTTAACATGTAATAAAGAATGGCGCTATGTTGTCTTTTCGAATAAAAATAAAGTATCATCTCTCAGTATCACTTGGCCCTCGAGACCATTACACAATCTGTCCGACAATGAATGCGATCCTAATGGTGTCCTTCCTAGCAAAGATCCTGGAAGTAGACATTATGACTGTGTTACTCTTCTAAAGTGAACTTCTTTTTATCCGAAAAGATAACATACCGCCATTCTTTGCTCCCTGTCAAGTGTTCTCATGATTAATTTTAAGGTATTTTCCTTCGGGGAAAGTTAAGTTGGAGTTTATTCTTTAGTTTTAGTTTCTTGAAATGTGGAGTTTTGTTATCACTGTTTGAACAAAAGATAGGCTCGCCTTAATGACAAAATTTACCCTAATCCTTGTGACCGAGTCGTGAGGGCTATATGTTTCTCTCAAAATAACTCTCTCATAAGGATTGACATGTACTCAATTCTTATCGCCTCTATTATTTTTAACTTAACGCTACTTATTACACACGAATTCGGATTCAACTTATCAACTTTTATTAATTTTTTCTCGAAATTTCACTTTTTGACCGCCTTGACTCCTTGTATGACTTAAATTTTGGTCCCACTTCCGCAGATAATAATTTTTGATTATTCATATTAAAGTCAATATCTTACTCAAACAACCACAAAAAATTGGGGGTCCTACGTCTTTAATTGTGGAAGATAGACAGAAAAGAATTTGCATGTGCTATCCTGATGACAAATTTTAAATGGCTATTTTGTGTGTTCTTTTTCGAAAAACAATTATAAATCAATAATAAAAAATCGAAACACAATTCTTTTTGTGTTAATTAACTCGGAATTGAATAGACTATTAACAGTTATAATTTTGAAATTTTAGGTCTTTTAGTTTGGTTGGAAATCAGCCGAAACTATTCATGCGAAGGGGTGTGCTAATCTGATGACAAGCACTGTATGTACTTGCAAAGAAACTGTAGTTTGATGAATCAGGACCCAATTGTGTGTCTCAAAAGGCTTAACACATAAAAAGTACCAACTGAACCATTTAGCCAAATTTGTGTGAATGTTTGTATCAAATTTAATAGCTGGTTTGAAAAAAAAATGGCTTGAACTCAAAATTTGGGGTATCGCTAAATTCTTCAATTTTGTTTAAGTGTAATATATTCGATAGAATCTGATTGGTGTAGGAGATAGCATGCGCGCCTTCGAAGCAAGGGTCGTGGGTTAGAAACTATTGGATAACATTTAAATTTGAAATCCATTCTCCCCTATATGTTCCGCTGTTTGAGTTATCTGTATGCATCTCTTTAGATGACTCATGCACTTCTGTTTTAATAATTATTATCAGGGGACGCCATACAGTGACTTAATTTGTTTCCAGTCACACTAACCCTGAAGTTCAAAAATCAACCGGAACTAAAATTGAAAATCCATTATACTTTGACCACGATTATCATATTCTCCCAATAATTACGTTCCGAAACAGTTCAAACTCCACACTAAGCAAAATTATGCCGCATGTCTACCGCGCGATTATTACCTAATTAGAATAAAATCATGGCAAATAATTCAAATTGACGGCTTGTCTGATTACAATTTGATTAAACATTTTAGAAAATTGCAACCGTGTGGTTCTGGATGGCTGAGACTCACGAGAGAGACGGCGATCGTTTGCATACTTAAATGGTTGTGAATCAATGCAAACCGCAGGGATATAATATTGCAAGCTACGAGTAGTATAATGTTCTAGTGAACGGGCAAGTGCATACTTATTTATGGTAGCGGCTAGCCGAGGCTATAGAACCGGCGGCATGGCGCTGTGTATAGCGATTTGATTGCACTGCAATCTCAAGTTCAGACACTAATTAATTAATGGAACAGTACGAAAGAAAACCACATGGTAACGATATTAAGTTGACTACACATTTGATTGTGTGTGGGGTTTTCGGAATTAGTAGTATATTTTTGTAATTGACGGTTTAATGTGCCTTTTAGCTAAATCTGAGCGTAGAAAAGATTACAAGTGCCCAATGGTGTCCTTTGTACACGGTCAATGACCAAAGTCTGATTCTATGATTCATCAATATTATTATAGTAAATAATGAAATTAACACTGGAATATTAAAATAATGCATTTAATTAGCATAAATTTCATCAATCCTGCTGATTACAAAATTGCTAATTTCGTACAAGCCGGACGCTTTATTCTAATATTCTGAGAGATTCTTCTGAATTGCAATCTGTTGTATTTGTTCAATATTTTCCACTGTCCCGATAAAGTTTAGTTTACATATTATGTGTGTTTAAAATTCCTTGCCAAATCGACCGCTTAAATTTGAAAACTTATCCTGAATTTATGAAAGGGGATTACCGAAAATTTATTTTAAGCACAGTTAATTTATGAAATAATATTTTTTATCGCAAAAGTGTGTCTTTCGCATAAATACTCGCCCATATCGCACTCGTACGAGTATAATTGAGATGTTGGCTTCATTTCCGATTTTTGTGTGCAATTTTATTGCGGTTTCTTTATTTTAATTGGGTCGTGCCCGCGCGTTCGATGAAACAATAAAAGCTGCGAATAATCACACATGTACGATTTTTATATTGCTTTCATCGATCCTAAATGTAAGGCGTTAAAATTTGAAATGTAAACCACCTGACCCTGACGACATGTACATGACTATGTTTCTACGGAATAAGCGAAATTCCCCCCTAACTCATGCAAAAATACATGAAATAAAAATAAATGATTTAAATTGCTTGATCGTTTTCATACAGGCTCTATAAAAAAATGTGATATCGGGAAATTTCATGGAAAATATTGTGGGATTTCTCACGTAGCCACAATTCTTTGAGGCGAATGTGGAAAAATAACTGGAAATTGTAAATAAAAATGTAGATGTAATTGTTTCAATTTGTGGTGGTTTTGATTACACTAATAAAGTAAGAATATAAATAAATAAAAACCAAAATAGCATTTAAACAGAGATATTACAAGACACACAAATTTCCCATATTTATCCTACTCTGTTCTGGACAATAGGTCGCAGTTCGTCACATTTCAACAGCAATTTTTGCCTGCGTAATCAGGTCGTCGATTGATGTTTGTTCAGGGCTGGATTTCCCAAATGGGCAACCTAGGCAATTTTGTGGGGCAGCATACTCTGAAACTTTCATTCTTAAAATTGATTTAATGCTCTTTAAATTACGCATTTCAAGACTTGAAGATGCAGTTTACATAGTTAAATAGAAATAGATTCTGCAAAAGCGGTAGATTTCTTCAGTGACCGATTTACACATTTGTCATACTAAGCTCCTCAAACTTTGCAACCCACCAAGCTCGACGAGTTTCAGTTCCCCAATTTGTGCGATTCGATTTACCGATTAGGGCTTGATTCTTAATTTTATAAACAAAATAAACTCTGGCCACCGAACTATTTTTTTTCCTCAGTACAATATAAAACAATTTGAAACTGCTGCCCCTTAATTTAACCGCTCTAGACGTCAGTCTCAATTTGTCAATCCGGCGTTTGTAGATACTTGGCGAAAACGTAAATCAGTCATGCCAAACTCGCAGCTTGCGGGTCGCATGTGTCTTATTTTTCTATATTATGCGTACCAAGTCGAAGCATATCAACGTTTATCAATTGAAAAATATTTAAAATCACTCTCCAACTTTTGTATATCGCCAACGTGAATTTAAGAATCAATTTCAAATATACGAATGCACTGTCCGAAAACAGTAGTAATTTTAAAATTGTTTGCGATGCTGCATTTTACGCATAAACTCTATGAGAATTATCACATCACATTATTTGCACCCTCGTCCTTACATGTAAATACGACTAGTCTACTTCCAGGCTTAATTAGTGATGGAGGGCGTCAAATTATCTACAGCCCAGGGGCGCTATAACGGATAAATCCAGCCCTGCGTACACCGACGCAGTTCTTCATTGTAACAATGCGTATTGCGAAGCAGAAAAAAAAGAAAACATTCTAAAGTACCTTAAGAATATTTCTTTCTATCAAGAATTCTTCTATCGTTTTTTTTTAGTCTTAACATGAACATTAATGAATTCTTGGTTGTTCTCAAACCCATTTTCAAAGCAATTTTTTCGGGTCTGATTGAGACGCCCGCAAACCCATTTTCTTTTTATCCTTCACCTAATCTTTGGGGTCTAGCGAAACACTCGCGAAATCCTGAGGTTCATCGTTATGTCTAAGAAACGGATTACCCACGAACTAAGTGTTTTGACCGAAGGAACAGGCAGTCTGAAATGATGTCTGAGACACCCAATTTCCACCATGAAGACTAATTAATTTTTTATTTTTGTTTTGCGAATTCCCAGTAGACTTTCGATAAACAAATGATTACGCTCCACTCAGATGCAGGTTGACCTGCAGCACGCCCAGGAATCCTCTAGTCGTCGGGTTCATTGGATTCGTCCACGGGCTCGAAGTTACCATCTGGTGCTGGATCTCCTTCTTCAGTCTCCATAATGTAACACGGTTTCTGAGAGAGGGGATTGGACGTCATCATCCTCTACGAAGTCGAGCTCGTCGACCGCTGGTGCTGCAACATTCTCCTGCCCACTGGGAGTTGTCCGTGGGCTGCTTGATGCTGCTGAGCTCTCAGCAGTGACTGGAGGCTTTGCAGCTGATTTGTTACTTGGCTTAAACCGGTTCCAAGTCTTAGGGTGGAGGGTGACCCGACTGAATTTATAATTCAGGCTGAATTCAGCCTTTATTATAGCCGCGAAGGATACTGGATCAATCGACAGCGTGGCTGAAATGCATTCGCCCTCCCCTCACGAAGCACTCTCCAATCTACGATGTGGAGCCCATCGTTCTGATTTTCCAGATATTTTAGTGCTAGGAAGAACACGTTGGCAATCTGGTTGCACGGAATATCGCTGCCCATTACCGCCTTGAAGGATGCTCCCGACCATGGTTCCATCGTACCAACTTGCTTCGTGAGCCACTCCACTGTGGCTCCATTTTCACATTCGATTAGGATGTTGCCTGTCCTGAATTTATTCCGGCCAACTTCGGCCTCATCTGCTTGGCGCGCTCAGAAACGATCTCCGTCAGCAGCACGTTTTGAATTGACCTCTTTTGTTCTGACGTGAGCGATTCCGCTGCATCAGTGGAGATTATCGCCACCCTGGTGTTTGAGCTTTGAGGCCACCTTCGCGTAGGAAGCCTTCGCTTTTCCTTTGCCTCCAAAGGGGACAGAGAAGCGGCTTCTCTCGGCAGTTGTTGAGGTCTCCTTGCTCGCAGAAGATTTCGCGTCAGTCCTCTCGCCTCCTTCGATGCCGCCTTCAATCGTGACAACGCTACCTTGTTCTTGGCCCACTCTTTGTCGCCTACTGTCTAGCGTAAAAGCAGTTGAGACCTCGTCCGTGGAGCGTTGTCGCTTGGCTTGAGGTGCTCGATGGAGTTCAGTGAGGGTTTCGCGGCTAGCTCTCTTGCTTTAATCGGCTCATGTCCCTGTGCCAGGAACTTGAGATAGCGCTTGCATCCCGCGCCGCTGAGCCCTTTTCTAAGTGGATCCTTAATGTCTCCTGGCTCGAAGAGTTTCGGATTCTTCTTTTTGAAATGCAATGGCCCTGGTCTAGGCTCGTCAATGTCCGAGAGGTTAAAGCTCCTCAAGGACACTACGTTACGGTGGCTTGATAGATGCCATCCCATGGCTTTTCGGAAGTGCCGGCCTTCCCTTTTTCCGTAGAGGAACCACTCAATGCCGTGAATGACACCTTGGCTTCGAGTGTGCTGTTTGTTTTGGTTGTATTGTTTTTATTGTTGATATTCATATAGATCCCACGAGTAGTTGGCGAAAAAAAATTTCACCGAAGCAGTGCCCGCTTTACTCCGGTAAGGTTGTAGCTGCCCTTGGAGGTAACCCGGTATCCAAGGAGCTTTTTTAGTGATCATCATTTACGCCCTGATTACCTTCCCCCGAAGGACGCGGGTCGCCTGACACCCCGGGGATTTAGGCATATCTAATTCCATGTAGTCTGGCTGGTGCAGCGGTTAGTGCGCGCACCTTCGGTGCACAGGGTCATGAGTTCGAATCTCACCGTGGATCATGGCGTTTTTCGAACTCACGAGCTTGTGACGGACTATGTTCTCACTCAGATGTTAAACGAGTACCCATTTATGGGGATAAATAACACTGCTGAGCGTGATGCTGATCTCATTACCTCAACAAAAAAGCAGATAAGATCTTGTAAATAGGATGTCACTAGCAAATCCTGCGGCCTTAGTCCATTGCTGGATTGTCGCGCCTGTTGTTTATTTATTTATTTAATACCATTGACGTTATCAGAAACAGTATGATTACAGACCCTGCGAACGTCAGGTGTCTACAGTGATTTTGGGAACTCGACCTGCGCATAAATAGATATTTACTTGCATAGCAAATCTTGTCTGAAAAGAGGTCCTACGATCACCGGCCTTCTCAGTTTGGCCTTCACAGGTTTCTAGCGGCCACCGCAGAGAGGTACCGTGAGCACTTCCCGTGATGATGGCACCTTCAACCTATCATCTCACGGTCTGAAGACGATATTCATTGGCCTATTGTCACGATTTTTTTTGAGAATATTAATAATAATAATATTAAATAATGTTAACCCCCTTGCTAACCTTTGTATTTTCGGAAACCTTAGTCACCTTGGTCGCCTTGGTAACCATAAACATAAAACCATAGTACACTTGATAACTTTGGTGACCTTGGAAGCCCTTAGTAACATTGGTAACCTTGATGGCCTTGGTAGCCCCTGTAACCTCGCAAACCTTGGTATCTTTATACATCAGTCACTTTCAAACTGAGAGTGCAATTTGGTTCGACCCACGACCCTGTGGTCAGCAGGATCAAATCCATAGTGGAATTAACCTTCATGCCAAATTTTGTTAAAATTTACTAATATGAATTCCTTAAAAAAGCGATTTTCCAAATGCCTGAATCATTTAACTCTGGTTTGAACACAAAAGAATACATACAATGTTAGTCTAGTCAAAACCGGTTTGGTGCCCCGGCGCCATATTTAAGCTTCCACCAAACCAAACCAAACGGTAGGAAAAGAGACCTAATCCCGAGACGCTCTCTACGAGCCCTGTCAATAAACAAGAAGAGCAACGAGAACAAGATTTTCGAAAGAAATGCGATTTTTAAACTCTTATGTTTTCGGTGTTTTTCATGGGATCATCTTGAAATTTTCTACACTTCCTAAGACGGCGGCGCGAGCGACAACCTCTACCAAATTTGAACAGCGCCAAGCAGGATCCGAGCTATACAGAGGTCCGAAAACCCGTACTTGTTCCGTAGCGTAAACATAGTCTTGGTCGCTTCTCACTTTAGATTTGTTCAAATTTCTTTCGATTTGATATATGTATGTGTGTAATTAGTTTTAATTAATTGAAAGTGTTTTTCTGCGATTTCTAGAGAGAGTTTCCGTCTGCAATACATTATTATCAACACATAATTCATGCTTGTATAAGCCACCGACTTCTTGACGAGTTTTAGTAAATTTTCCAGACTTGAGATCAACACCTTAAGTTTTTGAGGTTTTGCGCTGATACACATTGTGTTATTTCGACCTTACCGCGCGGCGCACAAAACAGCAGTGCTTCAGATTCACCGATTCAACCGATTGTTCTAGGTATATGTGTCTCTTCGGATGCCTTCACAGTGGTAGCGACAGACAAACGACCTGCGTAATTCTACAGAAGAGTCCGAAAAACAAAAACATTTTAGCCTTGAGCTTGTGAACTCTCAGCCGGAAGAAAAGGAAATTACTTAAAGTAACTAGAACAAAAAAAAAATAAGTAGCATGTAATACTTGTTGTTACATCCTTCTTTGATAAATAAAATAAATAAAAAAACATCACAATTCTTGCCGCCAGTTTTTCTGATTGATTTCTTCTTACCAAACTTTTATCCGTTTGAATAGTCATTCGTCTTCCAAAGAAAATCAAGCAAAAACGAGTACATTACATACTACATCTATCTCTATTGTCCTGACATTTAACGTTCTTTAGACGATTGTACTCAACTCATACTCGTATACTCGTTCTGGAATTCGATCAAATGGAGTGAATTCAGAAGTTAGTTGCATACGTATGTACACGTACAACATATTCTTGTTATCAGCACTTTGTTAATGTTATGTTTCATGTTTCGTGCAACTTTTCAAATATCCTATCCTGGTCAAGGCCATAACAGACTTGGGAATTTCCGCAATAACGTCCGTGTCGTTCGTGGATATCCTCGTGCAGTTTATTTGAAAAAGACAAGTCCATGCTTCTGCGGAAAACTAAAAGTGTTGTCCATGCAGTAACCTTAATATTACCTTTTGCCTATTACTGTATGCATGATTTCATGTCCTTGATATGCATAATTATTGAATTTCATTTACCATGCAATTTTGTTTGTGCACAAAGACGCGACACACGAGCCAATATTTAAGTAAAGATCATTGGTCCTTTGTCCAAACAAACAAAGTTGAGGTCGAACGATTTATAGTTGCTGAAGATCTCGTGACGCACTTACTACCATACAATGTATGTATAGGTATGTAAAGGACTAACTGGCGAAACGTGGCTAGAACACTAAATAAAATTAGACGTCGTTCTCGGGTCGTGTGCCGCCATGTCGCGTCATTGAAAATCTTTCAATGTTCAACCAAAAATAGATTAATGGAGCCGCAAGGGAAAATTTATTGTTTCGTGAAAATTCCATGGAAATTTCCTATCCTGTTGCTTTGCTCCTTGCGAAACTCGGTACAATCCTTGACATGACTCCGACCCCGTTTCAATATGGATATATGTAATTTATATTTGTACCTATGCTGGAAGCGCAAATATATACAAAGATGCATTTTACATTGTTATTTTCCATGCAAAATTAAACACGATCCGCACTTGAGTGCATCCGTAAGGTATATTACACGAGTTTCTCGCATATAATATCTCTAAAGTATACTTAATTCCAATTCTAGAAGCACAAATGCATTTATGGACAGATGAGGTGTGTTAGACTACGAGTGCATATATGTACTTACATACTTTGATATCGCTCGTCGTTGCATGACTTCGAGGTTACAGCGCGCCGTGATGCAATTTTGCAATGGATAACAATCGTGAAAGTAGATAATGAACAATGCAATTTGTGTAATTCCGATGCGCTTGTATCCATACATTCTCTCTCACCCCCACATCTGTTTCTACTATATATGTATCGGAACGGAATGAAAGAGGTTTACGGTCGTAAATAGAAAATTAATGAAATGGAGAATTCTTTCAGGTGATGACAGCGCATATGAGAGAGATGAATTCTAATTGCTAGAGAAAATGGTTTTCCATTAGCCGACAAACGAATGATTTACAACGAAGTGGTGTTGCAAAAAGGGATCAGCGCAGGAGGGATGTGTGATGTGTGTGTTTGTAGAAAAGCACTATATCAGATTACTCCATTAATGTTTGTACAGTAAGAAAGGATACCATACACAGCATACAGTCAGGCTTTTAGATGAGAATTTATGAATATCATAACTTGCAAAAAGCCTACATTAATGGCAGTCACAAGTCCTTGTAATGGGTAGAAATATGAAAAGAGAGAATGGTCGGCAGGATATTCACTTATCTTGTATGATCAGATTATGAAGTTTGATAGTGCAATAAAACATGTTTTCCCATAATTCTCTATAGTGTTGCTTTGATCATTTTCAATGGCAAGTCGTTAATTTATTATAATTTTAAAGCTGAATACTGATCGAAATATTTCTTTTGAACTGAGAAGAGGAAAATTATAAGAAACGGACTTATATGGGAATATTTTGTCCAGCCTTATATAACACATTCCCAAATTTAGACATATACCATAAAACACACCAAAGGCGTAGGCACTTTCTCATATGAGGGGGGCATTTATTATGTACGAAAATTTAATTGATATGTGTACCGTGTATGTACATTATGTACATATGTTAAAATATTTCTGAGATCATTTAAATTCTGCGGAATAAAGAATCTAATGAAAATGTATTGATATACACCCGAAAGTGTGTTTTTTATGGATACCAAAATTTTGTCCGCCCGCAGTGCAAAAAAAAATATTACGCCCATGCGAAAAAGTGAGACAAAATGAAGGTACAAAGAAATAAAAAGACTGTTTAGACAATTTGGAGCCTCTGTTCTCCCTATTTTTGTACCAACAAAAACTATCTAACCTTTCAAAAAATTAAGAATAAAAATGGCGCGCGCGACGGTCAAACATCAAACAGGCCGCAGATGTTAGCGATTTTCGCTTTGGTTTTTTGTAGAGGTGCGTCGAGATCAACAGCACCCTCTCCCGTATTTCCTATTTTCATAAATACTCGTACTCATTCATTTGAGTCAGATCATATTCGTCCACATAATTTGTGAGTACGGAACAACCATCATAATTTTGAACCGCTCACAAAAAAACTCGAGCCAACGATTCTGTGCTTCGAAGGTGAGCGAACAGGCAGAAGCCAACCTTCAAAATCCAGTTTGTGTAAAATATCTGGAATACTTGGAGTCTTGCTGCAAAAAGTTCTGGGGGCTAAATAAACTATCAAATTTCCTTTCTAAGGATATTCATATTGGTACAACACCCTAGACCAGACCGGTCTGGGAAGGTTTTTTATCCGGTTCCAAAATTTTTCGGAAAATTTTATTCGAAAAAACGGCAACTCATTGTACACATATTTGCGAGCCAGAAGGTGTTAAGAAAAATGTCTTCGAAATAGTAAACGCTTAGCAAAAATTTTCCAACTGCTTCAATAATAGGCGTGTTTTTTGTACTCCGATGCAGGTTAATTTAGTTTAGCTAAATACAGTTATAATAACAACATGACCCATACAGGTTATGTTGTCATTGTAACGCCATGTAGTTACACTATAACGAGTACAAAAAACGAGACCGAGGCTAATTGCGGGCGCAGCCGAAATTTGAATACCCGTCACATTTGAATGCAACTTAGGCTTCTTTTGCGTTAACACTTTCTACCGCAGCCCTATGACGTGTTCCGATTCCATCTGTTCCTGGATGCGTTGAGGCTAATCAAGGACACACTTGGATGAATTTTGGTTAAGATTCAAAAAGAAAAAAAAATTTTCTTACAAGAACCTAATATTTGGGGGTTGGTTTGTATGACAGCCCTATGACGTAATGTTCCGATTCCATCCATTCTTAGATATGTTTTGAGGCTTTACTATGAACACATTTGGCTGAAGTTTGGTTAGGATTGGTTCATAAAGAAAAAAGTTTTTCTCAGAAGAACCTAATTTGCAAGAGTTCGTTTGTATGACAGCCCGATGACGTAGAGTTCCGATTTCAGCCGTTCCTAGATATCTTCTAAGGCTTTACTACTTTACTACACATTTGGGGAAAGTTTCGTTTAGGTCGGATTAAAATAGGAAAAGTTTTTCTTAGAAGAACTTAATTTTTACGGGTTGTTTGTATTGCAGCCCTATGATGTAATGTTCCGATTCCATCCGTTCCTATATATGTTTTGAGGCTTTATTAGGAACACAGTTTCTCTTAGAAGAACCTAATTTTCAGGGGCAGCCCCATGGACCGATTCCATTCGTTCCGACATATATACCGCGTACACTTGTATAAAAAATTTCAGCCCGATAGCTTCAAAACTGAGGGACTAGTTTGCATTGCAACAGACGGACAGACAGACGGACATCGCTCAATCGATTTCTCTCGTCACACTGATCAATAATATATATATGTACTTTATATAGTCGGGGGGTGCTTCCGTCTGTGCGTTGCAAACTTCATCACAAACTTAACCCTTTCACATAGTGCAAGTGCTTCCTTCATGCGACCATCGTAGCTGCGGTATAGTCAACAACACGATGATGAAAATCAAGAATACTTACTAGACCCTATCCTATCCTCAACAAGATGAAATCCAAAACTTCCACCTCACTATACAAATTTCTTAAAGAAAGGAATTTAAACCTGGAACCTGGGAGGTCTTGAAAACGATTCATTGCACATCAGTATTTCGTTTGTATTTTTACTAAAATATATTTCGATTGTAAGCCAAAAAATAAATACAATTCTATTACAAGCAAAGCTTACAACAAATTTAATTATACATTTCCGAAAAAATATCATCCCTAAATTTTCTTACGCCTTACGTATTGTCTTACGTTGAAATTACAACGACTTCTCGTCAAGGACATTTCCACCTCCACCTACGCCGCCACCCCGAAATATCGGCAAACGACCGTTGGCATCGACCAGTTTATTGACAATCTTATTGACGTTTTCGCCTTTCGCCGAGGCAACAAGAATTCGTGCCGGTTGAACCCCACCTCCGCCACCACTGGAATGTTGTACACTATTGAAATTCTCTTTGAGATTTCTCGGCCGTAATCGATTTTTTACACAATCGCCAGCGCCGTCACTGTTTTTGTCCTGTTGTTGACTTGAAGTCCCTGCTCCGCTTGCGTTGCCACCGTCATTCTTATTCATGCGTGACTTGAACCAGTTCCGTACTGGCGTTGAGCTAGTTGGTGATGCGCTTTTTATGTCCTTGTGACTATTGTTAACCGAATTTTTGGATTTTTTCCGAGACTGGTCGGATTTGGGGATTTTGGCGATTTCTTCTTTGTCTGGTGTTTTACAAGGGGAGATGATTTGAATTTCAGGTCGCGCTTTTTGTACTGTCGTTGAGATAGTTGGTGATGGGATTTTTATGTCCTTGTGGATACTATCAACGGAATTTTTGGATTTTTCCCGAGACTGGTCAGATTTGGGGATTTCGGTGATTTCTTCTTTGACCGGTGTTTTCTTGGGCGTGATGATTTGAATTATAGGTGGTGCTTTCAGTTCAGAAGGAATATTACTTGAAATTGTTGTTTCAACCGGACTTGATTTTGTTGTTGCATTCAAAGGCTTCGGCACATCGTAGTCCTCGTTTATGTTTGGAGGTGACGATAAGGGAGTTGAAACGGTGATAGGCATTAGATCGATTTCGGCTTTATAGAGAGGACATGAAGGTTCTTGGTAAATCTCATCACTATTCCGATTTATATCCGGCGTGCTGACGTTGTGTTCCCTACTCCAGAGTTCCGGCGGCGGGGTTGGCAATTTACGTAAATGGTTACTTGTAGACGATCGGTTTTTTGCCATTGCATCGACTGCATCTCGAGTCATCGACGAACGACGATAAACACCACGAACAGTTCCTTCAATTGCACAAATCCAAGCTTTCGCTTCTACCTCGTTGCTCGCCTGGAAAATATACCGTTTTTCCGCCACGCTCGTTATTTGGAAGGATATATCACGTCGTTTTCCCTCACCGTAGCCCTCCACTTCGGTGCCGGCGGCCAAATGCACACAAAGCGTCGGCTTCAGCGATGTTGAACCGTCCGTGTAGCATAGCAGCCAATCGTCGACCACACCGCAAAAATACTTTTTTGACTGATCGAAGAAAATTCGTTTTTCTATTAGCGTAAGCGGTCCTTGTTTCGGTGATTTTTTCAATGTCAAGTGGGCGGCTGGTAGTCCGGCATAAGGGCTATTTAGTGTATCGTTCGATTCGTCCGGGAAGCACACTGATACGGCTGCAGTTGCCGGTGGTGATGATGGTATGCACTCAATACGTTTCTCGCCTGCCACGGGCATCGGATCGACGGGGACATAATCATTGGTCAAATTTTCACTGGAATTGCAGGCAGTTGCAATGGGAGATTTTTTCGTATTGCCACTGGACATGTCCAGATAGCCAACATACTCAGTGGGCACTACCGTACTGCCACGGGACATGTCGAGATAGCCATAATATTCCGTGGATTCTTCGAGCATTTCCGTTGTAGGGATTGGCATTGAGATTGAGCACATTTTATCGTTCACATTGCACGCTTCAATCCATTTGAGAAGCTCCTGGCAACGTGAGGCTAACTCTTCGGCGGATTTACGTTCAACATTGGTATGGCTCGTGTTTTGATAGACGCTTGTTGTGGATTGTCGCAACAAGTCGCTGGTGAAATAGATTAACGCATCTGAAGAAAAAAAGAACACAAATAAAATTAGACCGAATTTCACTGGAACATTTCATTAGTCATTGATATTGTAATAAATTGACCCGTTGTTGGTGCGACGTTTTACTGAGACACTTTTATACATCACAATCGCACACATCCCGAGCATTATATCGCATGCAACACTCACCGTTTAGAAATGCTTCAATTTCTTCCAAATTTCTAGTTGTCGCCATTACACACACAAAATCCTTCATCAGGACTCATACACAAAATACACGTGTGTCCTTTTTATTGAAAAACCCAAAAATACAATGCGCACTCACGATCTGTGTATCTAGCGAAGCGCGCACAAAGTATCTGAATCTGAACCGACATACATACGACACTCATCTCTTACTCAAATTACGAATGTTACTTCTTGATTTGCCTTTCGTTATTTTTTTTTACATATTTCCCAAATTGAACAATTCGCGAATATGTATTTAAAATTGAAACGACTCACGAATAAACGATCGCGACACGTACTTTGTGGTGTATCTAAAGTATGTGATCTTTTACAGACTGAGATCATCATCTTCCAGATCCAGACATTGTGGCTAAAAAGGGAACACTCATGCATGGACCACCGCTCGTATTTGGATGATGATGACTTCTTTGAGCGTACATTGTGTGCGTACACTTGCTATGTTAATTTAGGACGAGTTGGGTGCGGTGAATAGAAGAAGTGGTGGATGAATTTGTTGATTATAAATAATAAATATCCCCTACAAAGATTTTTGTTTCCGATCGGCATGCTTTCCAGGTGGTGGTGAGGGAATGTAAAAGATTCTCTAATGGTAAATAATAATGCAAATACGAAGAAATGCGATGCGAGAAGTTTTCATTCTAAGAAAAATTCAGTTTGTGCGATGTAACCCGGATAAATACGACATTGAAATTTGCAGCAAGTATGAGCGCCAGGAAATTAAGCATTTCACTTCAGAAAAGTTAGGGGATAGATGGATTTTTGCATGATGTTTGGGCACGGCGTGCGCGTGACATGGGCATCTCAAACAGGGATTTAAAAAATCTTTTCCGTAAACCCGTGCATATTTAACCATTTGACTGCTCGTTCATCACATTGCGGAAACGCATAGTTGGGGACTTTTGATATGCAGCTACAATTTCATCAAATATGATACCCTTCAACCTTCATCATACGTTACCACTATACTAAAGATATTCACGAACATTTTGGAAAATGCCTTCATTGTAATTTTTGAGTTTCCATATATTTTTGGGGCCAAAATAGCTGCAAATTTGTCACAGACTGCTTCCCTGTATAGTATACCGTTATAGAGGTATTTCCGAAAACGGATGGTTAATTCACGTTCGAACAAGCCTAAGTCCCTTTGGCGGGCACGTATCGACGAAGATTTTTGCCATTTTATCTGGAGCCACACAAGCTTCAAATTCTTCATAGTCGACTTTCCCGTTAAATGTACCGTTAGGGAGGTATTTCTGAAAATCGTTCCTGAAGACCTGATAATCTAATAGTTTTACTGACGGTAGCTCTATTTCAATAGTCTTCCGTTGTTTGGCATTTTATGGCGTATCATGAGTTGCTTTAAGCGAAATCACAGTCTGAAAAGCCTTTTCTGTATTTATCATTTAAGGGCCGATTACTTGTACATTTTATCTAGTGGTTAGTCTTATCGTATAGACAAAATGCACACCATTTTCCGGAAGTTCATACATTATATTGAATTGAATTTTTGTTTACTTTGCATAGTTACGCCATATTTTGCCTCATTATGCCATCATCTGAAATTAAAAAAATCATTACGCAAGTTCATACAATGTCGTAATAACGTAAGTTTGCAAAGTAAACAAAAATTCCATTCAATATAATGTAAAAGCTTTGTGAAAATATTGTGCGATAAGACTAATCACTAGATAAGATGTGGGAGTAATCGGCCCTAAAAGTTTAAAGTCTTCATAAATTGATTTTGAAGCATAACTCCATATTACAAGAGTCAAAAATGGTATGCAGTTAACCATTTTAGTCAGCATCATAATAGTAATCGAGCTGCCAAGGCAGGCACTAGTTATTTTCACAGAAATGGTGTACGACAAACACAAAATTTGCTCTAAGACTGCACCCAAAAGCTAACACAAAATGTGCAATATTTATCATCGGTTTGTGGTGTAATCTCACCAGGAAAGCTAAATGTATAAAAAGAAAAAAAGATATACATTTTACTGGACTCGAAACCTCATCTAATCGATCGACTATCTTGTCACTCAACCGACTCGGCTATGCTGCTTCTTACAGCCCGTTCACACAGCGGGCGACGCGATGCGATGCGATAAGAAGCGAAAAGCTTCCCATCGCAAAAAAAAATTCTTAGCATTTAAATAGGAACCAGCACGAACCTGCTTGTACCATTCAGACTGCTTGCGATGCGAAGTCGGGTTGTACTATGGAGAACTTTTCCACGTAGAATCAGCGTGCCTTTTCAGCAGCTGTAATCCGCATTGCTGCCGCTGAAATCTTCTACCAGCGATATGGGGGATACGATTTGTGTTTAAATCGGGTTCGTAGTGGCATGGAGTTGTACAATGGGTAACTTTTCCATGTCGAATCAGGGTGCTATTTCAGCAGCTGTGATGTGCATAGCCACCGCTCTAATCTTCTTCCAGCGACATGGGACATACGATTTGCGCTTGGATCGGGTTCATAGTGGCATGGAGTTGTACATACAATGGTGGCATGTATGTCCAAATAAATGGAGAAGTTGGTTTCGTGCCGTTTGGCGCTGTTTGATGCAAATAGATGATTTGTTTTCAAATCGGATCTCGTTGCCATTTGGAATTTTTATATATACACATACATAAGTGTCGATGATCATTTATAGTGCCATATATTTGTATATATTAAATGAACGGATAGTCGTACGGTACGTAATGTAATAAAGGTCTACTAAATAGCGTTTGTGGAAATTGACAGTGAAACCTAGTAGCGTACACGTACTCGCAAAAAGGGTGGAATTCGGATTTGGCAAGAATTATTGTTTTATACAAATCTATGAATAAATAAATTGTAGAACACTCGAAGCGCCATGTCACGAAGCCGATCTGAAATCATACCCATTTCAGCGACAAATCGCACTAGCCAGCGCCGTATCCTCTTGAAAAATCAGGTTTTCCTGTCATAGAAACGGATCGCGTCAGCTCGCAACAAATCGCATCGAATCGCCCGACCCGGAAAAGCTCCGTGTCGCACTGTATGTGTACGCGTCCTTATCGATCTAAATCAGGGGTGTTCAACTAAATTTTTACGCAGGCAACACATTCATTGTTTGATGACGGCCAAACACCCATTCATGCCTGTTTGTAACGCAAATTTCTTTGATGTGATTAATTTTAAATTATTGATATTTTTAAACGAGACCGAGGCTAATTTCGGGCGCGGCCGAAATTTGGATTCCCTTCGCTCTCCTTGCGCTAAAAGTTTTTTTCGGGCGTACCTATACGACTTGTATTTACCCCCCCCCCCCCCATTCTTTTCTTTCCGTCTTCACAAAGTTTCCGTTGTCTGGACAAAACAATATTAGTGTGGGGTTTGGTTGGAATAAGTGGGCAAATAAAAATATTTACTCTTAAACTTCTATTGAGGGATGAGGGAGCATTGCCCCATAGTACGATACCATTTGTTTTTAGCTTTTTTGTTGCTTTAGTAAAGACACGATTTGATGCATTCTTACATATGTTTTGTGTCATCAATAAAAATTTGTCTGAAATTTGGTTGAAATTGGTGCACAAATAAAAAATTTTGTGTGAAATTTGGTTGAAATTGGTGCACAAATAAAAAAGTTTTTTTAGAAGAACCTAATTCGGGGGGTTGGGTTTGTATGGCAGCCTCATGACTCCATGGTTCGATTTGATCCATTCTTGCATATGTCGTGTGTCATCAATAGGAACACATTTGTGTTAAATTTGGCTGAAATTGGAGCACAAATAAAAAAGCTTTCTTTAGAAGAACCTAACTTGGGGGGTTGGGTTTGTATGGCAGCCCCATGACCCATTGTCCGATTTTACCGATTCAAACATACAAACTGCCTGCAAAAAGATACATTTGCGCAAAATTTCAGCTTCATAGCATTTAAATTGGCCGAGTAAAACGCGTCGCACAGACGGACAGACTGACATCGCCCAGTCGACTCCCCAAGTCATGCTGATCATATACGTATACTTTTTACATATACATATGGTCGGAGATGCTTTCTTCAATGCGTTACAAACTTCATGACAAAGTTAATATAGGTACCCTTTCACTCTATGAGCGAAGGGTATAATAAATGAGATCATTGTGAATGGCGGGCATTTTTTCTGACTGGCGCTTTTGACGGGAGTCGTGTGACAGTTGTCGATGAGGAATTGCGGAATGGAGTTTTGGTTAGACAATAAGGCGGAAGACCCTCTTTTTGAAATAAGCGCTAGAATTCGGACATTAACACCAGACACCGCTATAGTTACCTAGCGAAGTGCCGACTTTCCCGCCCGCGCACCAGGTCGATTAATATTTTTACCAGAGGGATTGATAAGAATGTAACAGAATCGTTAAAATAAATGTTGTACGCCATCGTATGTTAACACCCCGGTCGTCCAATTTCCCAATATCAATCCTGTTATTCGTAATCGCTTACCCGGCTATGCGATACCTCCTCTTGTTGTAAAGAAAAAACAGCCAACGACGCACAACCTAACGCTACCACTCTCATTAACTACTAACTAATCAGGTGACTTTTGATCGGTACAAAATCTGAAATCGAGCTCTGACCTATGAGTCTTGGGCAACATGGATTTATAGACTCCTCCAAATTAGCGAAATTGTATACAAAAATGTGTCTTCAATAATTTAGACTAAAATCTCTTGTTGATGTTGGTGAGGAGTTCTTTTAAAGCAGTGGTTCCCAACTCGCAAATGACTGTGGACCACTCTGCTTGAACTTGAGTCGCTACGGACCACCATCTAACCCTCCACCGAGCACGTGGGGTCTTTTGCGACCCCAGAGTGTATTTTTTATATATTAATTTTAGAGGGTTTCGCCCATCCAGGGGAACTTGTAGGACATCTAAGCCACATAAATTCTGCTCAGGAATATGCTTGAAAAAAAAATCCCAAATATTTTCAGAAAAAAAGTTTTGATAACCAAAAGTAAAAATTAACGGGAACGGGCACAGCCCCCATGAGTTCCAAGGCCTCAATTGGCCTGAATATCTAGGAAACGAAAATCGGAGCCATACTCTATGTCGAGGCCTTTTTATTTAGACTATCTCGATATATTTACTAGTCTTCCCCTGTAGTTTTATTGCGCCTTTTCACCTGAACTCAAGACCGAGGTAAGCCTCATATCATTCTTGGCTACAATGAAAGTAAAGGAAGAGATTATACCATGGATCGATTTCCCAGAAATTATCCTGGCTTGAGAAATTCACGAAAACAACTTCTAACTTTTTTCTTCAATTGCTGCGATAGCTTCTTCTGATATAGGGCGGAAAACACACCTTCACTTTAGCGAATCTCAAACAATGGAGGTCAAATTGTAGCCTCCACTAGACAAGTTTACGGGCACTGCTAATTCATACTTCAATAATTTGTTAGTTGTAAGTTATCCTCACTATTACAGGTCCTAAGTTTTCCTTGAATCAAAGGCAGAGGGACAAAAAAGTAAAAACATTGATGGCTACAATCGCTTGAAATGTTTACAGCTTGCCATATGAAAAACAATATTGTGAATAATTTATATTAAACATATTCAAGAACATAACAAAGTACTTATAAATGTGTGTTTTTTACAATTTGATACATGTTCAAGGATATGTAAGTTCAATCAACACGTGCCCGTTCGCGTTGATCGCGGGACGTGCCTGGCGAAGGGTTAATAAAGGGAATTTCGCGATTTTTTCACAAGGTTTTAGTCTTTTTTATTGTTTTCTTACGACACCTTATGACAAAAATGGCTCGAAACATCATTTCTCCTCTGTAACCGACTCGTATTGAAATAATTTTAAGCAGACTCTACATAGGCTTTGTCGAAACATACACAAAAAAGTTCGTCCGAACCACGCGCAACAGTTCAGTCGAACCACACTCAAAAGATCAACGAACCGTCAGCGGGTTGAATTCACTGAACCACCCAAATGACGTTAAAATTCGATTTCTCTGTTTTTCTTTTGTGTGGTACGGCGAACATTGCGCTAAGTTGGGCCGGCTTTAGAAAAACTGAAAACCTGCAATGTCCCATTTCATCGAGTAACTTAGTACCGACTTTTGTCCATCTCTTATGAGCACTCTTATACCTTCGACAAAATGAATATGGGTGAAGAGTTTACCGTAGTAACTACCAAAATTAAAGTATAGGCCTGTGTCTAACATCGGCAGTTCTTTAGGTTCTTCAGAACAGGACAGAGACACCTAACTTAAAGAGCTAATGGTGTCTAACTTTGTTCGATAATAATTCATTGGATGCGGTTTTACCGGACTAAGGAGGATTGAAGTAGAGATTACTCTAACATGGTTTGTCTTCAAATGATACTGTGGCAAAATTTGGACACTGTGCTGCCACTGTGCCAATTAACTTAAGAAGTAAAAACAATTAGGTAGAGACCACCGAGCTTTTGCAACTTATCTTAAGGTCTGCACATCGCATTTTCAGATCAACCACATACCTAGTACCGAAAGTATTCAGTTCTTTATTTATACTATAAAAATGTTCAAAGCTCATGCCTGTTATTTCAATTAATCACGATTAAAACTCCTTTTTCAGAAGTAGTCCCCATATTACCTCGCGGACCACTTTCGGGTCTCTCACGGACCACCTTCGGTCCGCGGACCACCTGTTGGGAAACAGTGTTTTAAAGGAAGGTTTATGCAAATATCCAACTTTCCACTATATATTTTCCGAGGTAAAAAACCAAATTTTCTGCGGTATAAGTATACGTTCATGTCCTCCATAAAATTGATTTTCTCTCAAAAATCTGTTTTGACTCGCGGCAAAGAAACTCTTTGTATCCTGGTATTAATTAAAACTCGTCCTTTCAATATGTCAATTCTGAGTTTATAGTACACATATTTACACTATTATCCGCAAGAACTCATACATCCCTGCTGAAATGAAAACCGTTTCCCTTTGATGTTTCGTATGTGTCATATATAATTTTCAGAATATCCTTTTTCCCGTTTTCCAATCAATCGATATGATGATCCATGACATTTTGCCCTACTAATACGACACTAAGCTTTGAGCAAATTTTCAAATTCCTTCCGTCGCTTCCCATCATAATTCATAATTGCTTTGACCACATTGTAAATTATGTATAACCATCAAATGTGTATTGCGATAATTCAGAGCCATTGCGGTTTGTTATAAATTTATATTTTAAACCAGAAATAGGTTGGCATTAATATGCATCTACATATGTATGGATTTAAAGTCCATATGCATAAAACGTGAATGTTTGCGCGGGCTGTATTTGAAAAAGAGACCACAAACGTTTTCCCCGGACGAGTGCACTTTACGTTTTGGCTTTAATTTTAAAATTTTCTCTGTATATGTGTTGATATGTATACATATGTGTTTTTCTGTGGCTTTTTTAATCGTGGGAAATTCTGAAAATTATTGGCATATGGTTGATTTGTCGAGTGAAAGGAAACTACGGAATTGATTTGGTATTTTAATTACTTTGGATTAAAATTAATTGTTTGGGTGTTAGTGCCAATTTTAATGAATACAAAACTACGAAATGATTTAGGTTTTTTTTAGTGGCCAATTTATTATAATAAGTACGTTTATTAGTGTAATAAAATCATAAAACTTTTTAATGGAAAATCTGTACAAATGATAGAAGTTAGAAATTTCACCTGTTTTTATCTAGCTTTAAAATAAATCTTTTCTTCCTTTTTCCAGGCTTCCCGGAGCTCTGAGCGACATTATTTTCTCCCGAAGACTTCCGAATGACCACTTCAATTCGTTCCGGCAATCATCCAGAAGCCTTCATGAAACTCCATCAACCTCACATATGGCAAGGGCAATAATGCGCCAACAAAAATCCAACAACAAAATAAACCTAAAATGTTTCAAAATAATACTCCATTGTGAAAAGAAAATCGCGCCATAAGAAAGAAAATCTCTTCTCTTCTTGTGGTATGATCATATAATTTCTTTTCATACGCACGCACATTGCAACGTCTACATATAGTCATTGCGTCGCGTTACGGTCATCTTCCAGTTCAACTAGCCGGGCAACATCCTTTTTATCTGCACAATATCTTGTCTATAATAAAAACGAAGAAAAATAATCCTAGATATAACTGTGTCACAGTTCCGGATCGAAAAGATTTTCCCGTCGTTCTATTCATTTGAAACGGATGTCCAGCAACGCTCACGTCGGCAATCGCGTCCTTGTCGTTGTCGTTCGCCATTAAAATTCTCTCCAATAAAAAGGACACCACCACCAGCAACGCGTGACACAAACAAAAAGACAAAACAGCGAACAACAAGCAGACAAAATGTTGGCGAGCGGAACGTATGTGTCAGTTGGTCCATTGGAGGTGTCCAAAGCAATGCAGGATGGTGAAAAATTCATCAAATGGGATGAGGTAAGTACAGTTTTGTGCGCTTAGGTTGTTTATCTTGGCGCTTTTTCCATAGCAAACTGACAATACGACCAGAACTCTTGCAACTCAAAAGGACACGGACGTTCTCCATATATAGTTTATCGGTAAAATATGACACTATCAGTTACGGACGGCGACATTCGTAAAAAACAGGAAATGTTAAAGATGTGGCACTTGAAATGGCCAACGGAGACACATTGAAATAAGTTTTCTTATTGTTTTTGTGTGTTCATGGGAAGTTTGAACACTGTAAGAGATATTTATAAAGTGTTTCAATTCAAGTGAATTCAATAGAAGTTTACTTCCGTTTGATTGACATAATAAATGCTAGATACTTGAGAACGTAAATTGAAGGAACGAAGTATGCTCGTAGAATAGGATATTGTCGCGCGAGAACTTTTTAAGTGTCAATTGTATACGGGGCAAATGCAAGTAATGTATCGTACTTGTAATATCGCGTATCGGAAAATTCTATAAAGTCTTTGTTTAATATTATGGTGGAAATGTTTGTTTTTCATTCAATTTCTTTTTGAAATGTAATACGGAATAGTTTGCTTTGTTTAGCAGCATTCAATGCAGACTAATGTTTCAACTTTCAAGTTGTGTCCCATTGGGCTTTATATTGGATTTCGACGCTGCTGCTGTAAAACGATATTGATTTATTTGTTTATTTGAAAAATAATAAATTTCAAGAGTTTTTGCAGAAGCGC
Organism: Microchrysa polita; assembly: GCA_949715475.1. Taxonomy (NCBI): domain Eukaryota; kingdom Metazoa; phylum Arthropoda; class Insecta; order Diptera; family Stratiomyidae; genus Microchrysa; species Microchrysa polita. The sequence continues at coordinate 41,471,849 of OX454415.1, read as the reverse complement.
AGTCCTTTGAGACTTTAGACTCCTTGCTATAAATTTCATCGTAAAGCATAAACTGCAACTGAAGCAAACTTTGCTTGCAAATGCAAAAAAAAAATGTATAAATCGATCTTCCTCGAATTTAGCATTTAATTTCATTTAAGTTCGTGGTTAGTTAATTGATTGATTGATTAATTGATTCAATTGTATGGAAAATGTCTGTGACTGTCAATTATGCCTGAAAAGTGTGGACTTGACTTTAAAAATGACATTTACGTTGTTGTGGTTACTCGCTTAAGACTTTTGTTTGTTTTCAAATGGTGTGTGTAATTGTATAGTGAATGGTGTCTCATTATAAAATTTTGCTGATATAATTTTATCCGAGTTCAACTGCTATAAATTACAATTCAACACAGGCTTCACATTCACAGGATTATACGGATTAATAAATTATATGCACAAGATTATTCGGATAGATTTAACTATACGTAAGGTGGTATGTATGCACATAAATAAGTAACTGAGGCTACAGCTCATAATTGAACGGCGTCATCTCATTTCTTAGATCGCTCTGGTGACACGACGAAAGTTTCTACAGAAAATTTCGAAAATTATCAAAATTTCCCGCACAGAAACTCTACATACATAATGAACCAATTTATTGATTCCGATTAGGGTGCTATCCGCAGTAAATGCCACTCGGTGAATCGAGGAAAGACTGTAGTAGAATCCGGGTTTGTCTTGTCTAAATTAATCAAAAAAGATTTTCGCGTCTGCTATACGCAAGAGAAAATTCAATTCACAAGACTTTGGGAAAAGCTGAATTTCAAGAAACCCCAAAATTCCCTATCTCTTCGTTTGTCGATAGTGGCTCTACAGAGGATAAATCATCTGCAAAATCAGAATTTTGTGAGCGTCTTGATAACGGTAACATGTAGATATTCTGAAAAATTGTGTTTCTGAAATATTTACAAAAATCTATATGAAAATGCATCCATTGTTCAGTTTGAACTCTCGAAACGCCTTAAGAAACGCGTGCATTGATTTAATAGGTTAGGTTAGGTTAGGTTAGGTGCAGGAGCCACTAGAATTGACATCTAGTGCACTTAGACCGAAACATTGGTCCATTGTGATACCCCATGGAAGAAGAAAAGTACGTACTAAGTCATGCTGTAAAACCAGCCCGTTCTGGCAATATACTTATTGAGCAATATTGGGCTCACATCCCGAAGATCGTCCATATCATACAAAAACCTAGAACCAAGAATACGTCTTCGTACTTCGGCCAAGACCGGACACTGACAGAGAAAGTGATGCACGCTTTCTTCTTCTTCTCTTTCTTCGTCATCACAACTTCTGCAGTAGTCATTATGGGGAATGCGGAGTCTCATTGCGTGCCCCCCAATAGGACAGTGCCCCGTTATAGCACCGAGCACCCCACCAATGTGTTTCCTGTCCAGTGACAATAATATTGTTGATCGGGCGGAGTCAAGCCGTGGCCAAATCAACCTAGTTGTCGCGCCAGTGCTGCCGTGAGTCCATCTGGCACTAGCCCTGAGCAAAACAGCCGGTTCTACTGCCACTCTGCAGGAGGAAATCGGCGTTTTTATGTTACTATGATGGTCCTCTAAATTCATATTTCTCGCATTACGGGCGAGGCGATCCGCATTACAGTTCCCCGCGAATCCACTATGACTAGGTATCCAACAGAGGGTAATATTGAATATTGAAAAAACGACCCATCTCTATAAGAGCCGAGCGGCAGGTTTCGACAGCTTTAGATGTTGTCAGGACCGATTCGAGAGATCGAATTGCAGCCTGGCTGTCAGTGTAAATAGTGAAATCCCTCGCAGTGACGACATGATTACCTAGCCATGTTAAGGATTCCATAATCGCCGAAATCTCCGCCTGCAGGACGCTACAGTAATTAGTCAGACGAAATGACAGGTTAAAATCAAGAACATCCCAGTGGATGCCAATACCCACTGCTTCGTGTGACTTGGAGCCATCAGTGTAGATAGCAAATGACTGAACGTCCCGAGGCATGTTGTTGTCCCAGTAATCCCTCGACGGAATCAAACTGTAATGGCTCTTACCAAAAGCGTATTTAGGAGTAGTATAGTCAGTTTCTAAAGGTAGGTTAAAATTACTTAGTATAAGCGAATGCCCATAATCAAGCGTTCGCAACTGATTAGTTTCCCGCAGACGTAAAGCAGTGTTAGCAGCCAGCTTTTGACCGAACAAATCCAATGGCAGCAGGTCAAGTAGCGTATCCAGTCCGGCTGAGGGGGTGGTACGAAAGTCTCCAGTTATGACAAGAGAAGCCATTCTTTGTACCTTCGCCAGCAAGTTATTATAGGCTGTCTTGCTGAGTGCCGTTCACCATACACATACACCGTATAATAGAATAGGACGGAGAACAGCAGTGTAGATCCAATGTAAAGCTTTTGGCTGCAAGCCCCAGGTTTTCCCTACGGCTTTCCTACATGTATAGAGTGCTATAGTTGCTTTATTCACTCGTTCCTGAATGTTAGGCCTCCAGCAAAGCTTCCGGTCTAACAAGATGCCAAGAAATTTAGGCTTTTCAGCAAAAATTAATGGACTATTCCGTAGTGTAGGTGGGTCGAAAGAAGGAAGAGTATGTCTCCTAGTAAAGAGCACAAGCTCTGTTTTAGCAGGATTAAGTCCCACGCCACTGAGGTTGGCCCATTTAGTTACAAAAGATAGGGCGTGTTTAAGTAGTCCACTAAGGACTTCCGCGAACTTACCTGTAACAGCGATAGCCACATCGTCAGCATATGCAGTGACCTTACATCCAGACCTCTGAAGATCCAGAAGCGATTGATTGATTGCTATGTTCCACAGTAAGGGAGATAAAATACCACCCTGTGGGGTGCCTCTAGAAACATACCTATATAAAGACGTTGAGCCCATGGTTGTAATAATGCGCCTCGATGTCAATAGCGCATTCACCAGTATGCAGAAAGGCTCGTCGACATGAAGGCTTCGAAGTGCGTCGGTAATCGCCCTATAGGTTTAATGTTATTGAAGGCGCCCAATGTCTAGGAACACAGCCATCGTGTATTCCTTCTGATGAATAGATTTTTTCAATGTATCTGACTAGAGAGTGCAGAGCCGTATCCACTGACCTTCCTTTCCAGTAGGCATGTTGTGCCGTTGAAAGGAGATGTGGCGGAATAGTCATTCGTAGATGTGTATCCACAAGTCGTTCAAGTAGTTTGAGCAAAGTTGAAGAGAGACTAATGGGCCTTAGGTCATTAGGTGGGGCGTGTGAGCTTCTGCCCGGTTTTGGAATAAACGTGACCCGCACCTCTCTCCATACGCGAGGAATATAAACTAGCCGGAGACATGCTGTTAGTATGCTCTCTATCCAAGGATAGGTAATGTCTAAGCATTGCTGCAAGTCTGCTGGGATAATGCCATCAGGTCCGGCAGATTTAAACGGCTTAAAGCTAGATATGGCGCACAATATCTTCTCCCGAGATAAGATCGAATCACTATCACACGGTGCTGTGTGACTCAAAGGGAATTCAGGTGGTGCAGTTACCGAGCTGATTTTATACAGCAAAGTAGCTTTAAATTTGTTCCAAAATAACTTCCCCTAAGGTATACTCGTATCACGCTCTGTGGCTCACTTGGTTGAGTCGCACTTTACGATGCTAGTAATCTAGAGGACCGGAGATCTGAGCTGAGTGAACGCACCATGCCCCACAAGTGGTTACGGTACAGAGAAGAAGTAGGCATACGATTATTATATATGTTCATTTTCGTGTTTGTCCGCAAGTAGCTCAGTTTGGGTGGCCCTTATCGGCGCGGAGTTGGAGGACACATGTCGATGGAGACTTTTGGTACTTGATTTGGAGCTATAGAAGCTAAAATATTTTTTTCTTTCAGTACACGGTACCGTTAGAAAGGTTCAACAAAAACTACATTATTGCAGGAATTTAGCCCTCATAGTTCCTTTCGGACTACACGTATCGATCTGAAATTGGATTTTTTTATTGTTGGTTAATTAGACCTACATATGTTCTTGATTTGCCCTAACTCCTAGTAGAGCATGGTGCGTTGACGCCTACCGTGTGAAGTCTTCAACGTTTCAATGACAGCTGAATTCGAAGTATGATACGGTTGTCAGCCATACCACTTCCTAGTCGCATTGTTAGTTTATTATTGTACGATAAGAATATTTCTTATCGTCTTTTGAATAATAAATTTGTTACGGGCCATGCCGAGTTTGGAAACTCGTTTCTCTATGAATCTCTATATCACAGAGTGGCGACCGAACGATCACGGCAACAGAGCACGACCTACATATGCAAAATACAATTTATACCAAAAAAGTTTACCCAGATATTGGGGCACACTATTTATTAGGTCTAAGGATGAAATTTTTAGCTGGGATTTTAGAGGCAAGATATAAAGAACCTTAAGCCGGCCCCACACCGACCGGAGTGTGGCGCACACCGCACAAAAGATCGGTCCAAGAATGATACCTTGGAGTCGCCCAACCACACTGCTGCACGATTTTTCGTATCAATCTTTTGTGCGGTGTTTGCCACACTCCGGTCAGTGTGGGGCCGACTTTAGGGCAATGTAGGTGTTTGTTAAAAATCAGAATATTCCATCAAAATTTGTGTCTGTGACAGTAGCTTCAGGGAGCGGCGCTTCTCCCCTTTCCTGTCCGATGATCACGGGACATTTTTTGTCTTCTTGCTACACTAGTGCATAAAAATCGCTGCACTAAGTTGCTTTATAGCGTAAAAATTCGGATTTGGCACCTAGAATTTCACGAACATCTTCGGACTACAACGTGTGTTAGAGATTATCACTTTCCGCCTGGTCTCAATCCGCAATCTTCAAAATATTTCAGTCTCGGCTATACTGAGACAGGGAAACTTCCATCCGCACATTTATGCTAAAGCTGTAGTTCCAGGATTCGGTATCCAATCCACGTGTGAGTGGCATTAATTGATAACATAATCAATTATGTGATTTCGCTTTTTGCCTAGTCTTTCCAAGCTGAAATTTTTCCATTAGTGTGGTTTTGTTTTCATGAGGATTTCAACCATCTATGTTTGTGATCATGTCACCGACATCAACCAACCTCACAAGAAAATATTTTGCCGCCAGAAAGCTCTCAAAATTCTGGCCTTAAATGTACCATTTATAATTTTTGGCTATATCCGCAATATTAAAGTTCTCTCTGGAAAAGGGAATCTAACACCATTCTGTCTGAAAGAGATAAATTTGGTGACAAAGTTTATAAATGTAATCAACAGTAAAATACTGAACACAAATGCAGATGCCATTTATCTTAAAAATGACAAAGAAAGCATTAAAAATTCATTTTTTTCTAATAATATTTTTGGAAATTCCATTTATCAGTAGGCTGGAACCTAGAGCGGCAGATTTTAGGGAGCGTCAAATTCGGGGGAAATATTTTTTTGAAGTGCACATTTATAATGCCATTGTAGACTCAATTCAGAATTCATATTTTCAATAGACCGGCTTAAGGATATGATTTTTTCGAAACGGCTGGACCGATTTTTATGAAATTTTGTATATATCCTTTCTAGGTATGGTAATTGGTCGTTAACTATATTTCATGCCCCGAAGTGCCCTCCTCTTCTTTTTATCGTTATTTTACTAGGCGTGTTTTTTTGTAAAAAGATGCAGGTTGGGGTATATAAGCACAAAAAAACGATTTGGGTTAAAAGCTGTTTATATCTATTGCACCAACCATAAACTTTGTAAAAGGCTGAAGTTTCAAAGTTGTGATAAATAAATAGCAACTAAATTAACATGTCTTACAAAAACAACAATGAACATTGCGGTCGGTTTATCGCAACACTCAACCTCCCACAGTAAACTTTAACCAATGGTTTTGGTATTAGCTCATGCTTTTTCGTGTTAGAGCGCCTCTGGTTGTCACATCTGTAACAATTCTTCCGGGTTAACTTTGGTCAGAGTACGTACCCCCGATACATTACTGGGTTTATCTGGGTTATGTTGTTATTGTAACCCCATGTAGATACCCTAAACTAACCTACACCCGAGCACAATAAAACACGCCTACTATTTTGTACAGTAAGTGATTAAACCTACTCGATTCATACGCTTTACATTTTTATACGTGTACTAAATGAAATCGAACCGGCTTAAGGATATGATAGAAATATGATGAAATGACGTAGTGTAATAGAGCCATAATTATCCAGAAAAGTTTTAACTGTATTAGAGGTGGTTACATCAACTGTTAAATGCATAAACAACACTGCTTAACACTATTGAGCAACTCTGTCGAAAATTTGTAGGAGGGTAGGCTACCATGGAACACTTGATAACGTCACTTCCAGTATAGGAAAAACTCTTAGGATTATCCTGACGATAAACTGCTTCGTTTTACACAGAAGATAGGACACATAACGGATTTTTGTTTGTTTGTTTAATCCATCTTACGCTGAAGAAGGTTTACAGACCGAGAAAATTTTGAAAGTCTCAAAGGAAGTGGCGGTAAATTCCATTTTGTATGTATGGAATATTTAGTTGTCATTGGGTCAAATACAGTGTAACTTAGATAAATGTGACTACGTTTTTGCGAACATTTTTATCCTGGATGTTGGTCACAGAAATTTCATAATCAGCTACTACTTCGGAAATCCGTTGATACGAGTATATCCGCAATTTTTTTAGCGGAGCGACACGGTTGAGGTGTTGCCGAACTCACGACAAAATTACCTAAAAGGTTATCGGACCCTCTTCCCGATTCCCCTCTTACGTCGATCCCAATAAATTCAAAATCGCTCATAAAGTTAAATTAGTGTAAAGTTGTGAGTCAAACGAACAACGCGAGCGCAGCGAGCTAGTTGGGAATAAATATTAATACAGCGAACACTTCCATTCAGTTCGGCTTCTTAATCTTACATAAAAATTAGTTTTTTCAAGGAATCTTAGACTTTTTGTCAGCTCGACACAATACGGGGAAAAATCAAGTTTCCAATCCGGAAAGGTAAAACGCTAAAAAGCTAGTAATTAATATTGGGATATATGAAAAACAACCAAGGAAGAAGGATAAAAAGATCATCTTGTAATCTCATCCTTATACTAAAATTTAAAACGTCCAGTTTCATGGAGGCACAGCGCAAAAAGAGCAAAACTTTAGCTGAATATCCTTCGATCCTTCCAAAGCATTGCCTTTAGCCGTCAAATATAAAATGTAATAACATGTCTTTGGAGATGTATGCATACTAATGCAATGTTTGCACATCTGCTGATCTAGCTGTTTGAAATACCGTTATGAAATTATTGGCAGAATTCTCATGGAAAAAATCAAAGAAAAAAAACAGTTCATGCCAAATTTAATTAAGCTGAAAATTAGAATAGGAAGGTGAAAAACTTTAATTTTAAGAGATAATTTTCACCAAAAAACGTTACAGCAGTAAAAATTATGCCAGACGAATTTCTATACCGACCCTACTAATATTTCCCGACCATACGGTACAGCATATATGTATAGAAATAGCACATCACTATATGTATAGTAAAGACAATTCAAGTTGTCACTTTGTTTTGAATTAGTACTTTTTATGATCGACTCAATAAAAGATACCCCTGGCATTAAATTTCGCTATGTGATAAAAATTGAAGAACGCTCAGGACTCACGAAGCAAAAGCTCATCAAGGCGTACGTATCACTGTGCGCAGGGCAAATTGAGCATTAAATAAATTACCGTTTTGAGTATTTATTTAAGACATAAACTATTTATAGTGTTCCGCACATTTCGCACAGTTTGATTGGAAGGTTAGATACGAAAAACTAAACGCCTTAGCCTTTTTGTAAATCCGCCATTGTCTGAGGCATTAAAAAACTGTGTGTCTACCATCTTCTTGAATTCCTTGCTTAACTCTGACACTGTGGAGGAGTCATCTAGCTTGAATCAATTCAAATATCGCCGGTTCGAACCATGACCCGTAAGAAGTTGGGTTTAAAAAGTGGTTCACCTCGCCTGTTTTCCACTTGATCCCAGGTTTTTATGATACGATAAACGAAGGACTTTTGGCGCTTGATTGTTGTTTGGTAACTTTTAAAAGTATAATAATCAGTACGAATTTTTTGCAAAGCATCATGAACACAATAATCGAGATTAAAATACCAGGGGCTTTCAATACAACTATCCCCACACAGGCGAGTGCGCGATATGCATTCGCCTGAGCGCAACAGAGGCTCGCTTGATTGAAATAAAGTGTGTTTTTTAAGAATGATAGAACTTCAAATTGAAAAAAAAAACACAAAATATTACATTTAAATCAAATTTTTTATAATTTATTTCAGTATACTCTGACAAATCATAATGTTCCGACTCACGCCTGAGGAACGCTTCCAAATTATTTTAAAAATTAATTTTTCGAAAATCAGTCGTCGATTCGCGCGTATCCTCCATCTGAGCAAGCCATCCGTCGAATTGTGAATAGATTTCGTACCACGTACTCTCTAAATCAGTGGTTCCCAATCTTTTCCAGTCCGCGCCCCCCTTTGCGAAGTCTGCTGAGGCTGGCGCCACCGGAGAAAATTTTGGCCAAAAACCGAAAATAGGCATAATACAATTTTTATTTCCGCCATTGTTCACTTCGTGGGGACTTTAATTATATATTTGCGCTCTTCGGTTAATTGCTTTATTTTATTTAAAACTTCCTTATAATTTCTCAACGCTGTAAAATACTCAGACATGATTTGCAAACATTTAAACAATCACACACTAATTTTGGTCAGAAGTCTAGACTTTTTTATACCCTTCACTCGTAGAGTAAAGGGTATATTAACTTTGTCATGAAGTTTGTAACGCATTGAAGGAAGCATCTCCGATCATATAAAATATGTATATATATCATCAGCGTGACGAGCTGAGTCGATTGGGCGATGTCCGTCTGTCTGTCTGTCCGTCTTGTCCGTCTGTTGCTACGCGTTTTACTCGGCCAGTTTAAAAGCTATCGAGCTGAAATTTTGCACACATGCTTCTTTTGATTGCAGGCAGTTTGTATGTTTGAATCGATAAAATCGGACCATGGGGTCATGGAGCTGCCATACAAACCTAACCCCCCAAATTAGATTCTTCTGAAAAAACTTTTTTATTTGTGCACCAATTTCAACCAAATTTCATACAAATGCGTTCCTATTGATAACACAAAATATATGTAAGAATGGATCAAATCGGACCATGGGGTCATGGGGCTGCCATACAAACCTAATCCTCCAAATGAAGTTCTTCTAGAAAAACTTTTTTATTTGTGCACAAATTTCACACAAATGTGTCTTTATTGACAACACAAAACCCATGTAAGAATGGATCAAATCGGACCATGGAATCATGGGGCTGCCATACAAACCTAACTCCCAAAATTAGGTTTTTCTAAGGAAAACTTTTTTATTTGTGCGCCAATTTCAACCAAATTCCTCCCCTTTTTTGGTTCTTCTTAGAAACTTTTTTTATACCAATTTCACAAAACCTTGAATTCATAAAAGCAACAAAAAAGGTAAAGCAAATGGAATCGTACTATGCTCCCGCATCGCCCAATTAAATTTTCTGATTAAATATATTTATTTGCGCACTTATTCCAACCGAACCCCACACTAATATTGTTTTATCGGCGCCACGGAACTTATGTAAAAACGGAAGGAAAAGAACGCAGGGGGAGGATTAAACACAAGTCATAGGTACGCCCGAAAAAACTTGAAGCCCGTGGGGAGTGAAGGGTATCCAAATTTCGGCCGCGCCCGAAATTAGCCTCGGTCTCGTTTTATATTGGACTTGGTTGTTGTTGTAGCGATTTTCTTTTTCTCCCTTGAATCGAAGGGGGTTTTGGCAGCTCTTGGTCGTTTTATTAAGAACGGGTAGCTCCGGGACGATTTACATCGAAGAACCGGCTGCCGTAGGAGCATTTTTATGGACAACACAAACATCCATGGGTCACAGTGGGATTCGAACCCACGCACCGGCAACTCAGAGATAGACATCTCTGCCACTGAGCGACCGAATTGTCATAGTCCAATGCAGAGAATTGCCTGTTAACAATGCAAATACTCGTATGCAAACACGTTACCCACTCTTGCGTAGAAAAAGCACAATTGTTTCTTAGTGGAGCCCAAGTTTTGGAACATTTTGGACATTTTTGAAAAGCACTCAACGTGAGTTTCTTCGGAAGTTTGGCAGTAGCAAGCAGTTTTATTTATGGTGGGGGGGATTTGTACAGCCAAAAGCAAGTGGAAAATGTTTACTTAAAATCGTTTTTTGTCAAAGAAAAAAGTCATCATAACACAAAAAAAAAATATTTTTGGCTTAATGATGAGATAAGTAAAGCAGTGCTATTACTGGAGCTATAAGAGTCCGAAGGTGTTCTAATAAATCAAAAGAATTTTTTTTCATCACGAGCCTAGACGTCAATGTAAAGCGATTTCGACCTAAAATATTTTCAGTGATCTTTTGGCCAGGGGCTCTTAGCTAGTATGAAAATAAATTTATTGTTACAGCAATATATAAGTCGTACTCACGCCCCCCCTTCCCAAGCCGTCACGCCTCCCTAGGGGGGCGCGCCCCACAGTTTGGGAATCACTGCTCTAAATGATGCAATAAAACCAACATCGACTTATTAAAATCAAAATTTGGTGATAAGTTGACTTCAAGAAATGGGCCTGTCAATTGGCCTTCAAGGTCGTGCGGCTTAACACCTCTCGATTATTTCCTGTGGGGTTACGTTAAATCCCAGATTTATTCTGATAAGCCAGCAACAATTGACGCCTTGGAGGCGAACATTGTTCGTGTTATTGGTGTCATACGGCCAGAAGTACTCGAAAAAGTGGTCCAGAATTGGACGTCAAGAATGCGCTTCGTCTAGAACAGCCGCGGTGGCCATATGCCTGAAATCTTTTTTAAATGTTAATGTCATACATTTATCATTCCAATAAAAATTGGCTAAAAGTTAATATTTTGTGTTTTTTTCCAATTTGAAGTTCTATCATTCTTAAAAAAAAACACCCTCTTCATATGCAAGCCAATGAATGGGACTATACAGAACATTTAATTTCGCTACATTTATTAAAGTGTCATACTCATTCACTCCGTTGGCGAATCATTTCTGATATGATCTCGTGCAAGCAATTCACAACCTGCGAATCGTACAAAAAATCGGGGGACAGCCAGCAATTGAATTAATGAACATACTAGAAAACTTTGCCAGCAAGTATGATTCAAAATAATATACGAAAAAAAAAATATGTCAGGGTAAAAACTATCCATTATGTTGCATTACCAGTGTTAAATGATAGAGAATGAAATGTTTCTCATATATGAAATGTGCACTCCATATTGTAAAAGTCTAACTAAATTGAAGCCTGGCACGGCCACGGTGTGTCGTGTAATTGAATGGGGTGTTCTAGAGTCCATTGAAAGTAATTAATACTGCATGATATTGCAATGATGATGCAGTAGTCTTTATACGTGTACGAACAAAGCCCGAAATAATTGGTTATTGTATTTGTGGAAAATTGCTGATTTATTGATTTTGAAATGGAAAAAATATGGTTAGGTGGATAAAAGTCAAACGTACAAATTGCTACGTACTGTCTAACAACTGACACGGATTGATTTTATTTAAGTCATTCGTGTATGTTTTACAGTAGATATTGGAAGTGCGAGTAGACAATATTTTGTATAGTCAACCATCATAGTAAGGTAACGCAACATTCTATCGAAAATGATGATTCATCGACTCTATAACTTGTGCAGCAAATATATTACCGAATGAACTGGCAAAAATTGGAATATGTTGACTATAGAAAGGAGAATATATTTCTGATTTATTTCACACTAGAATATGCCTTTGAAATTGAGCGGAACATAATCAGCTAATACATATAGAACGTGACCTTTTGCAAATTTGCATGGTCAGAGTAGAAATGAAAATCAACAATATTTTGACTACATGTTAGTGAATTGGAAAAGATATTTAATAAAATAATGCGAACAGATTGTTAAATAAAAGAAAGGTGAACGAACTGAGGAGTTTTGTATTATATGTTTCGAAAATGATGATTCAGTTTAAAAATGTTGCATTGGGCGTTTTAAATAAACTTAATCGGCTGAACTAAAACTTGTTGACCACATGTATATTTAATAATTATTATGCATACCCTAATCCTTGTTTATGCAAAGTTTCCACAACCATATTTTTTCCGACCTTATGTCCATGCTGATTCCATAAAGTTACTTCATTAGTTTCACGCTTCACAACTCAAAATAGTTTATGGAATTACGTTTTTTAAAATCCCTTATACGAAAAAAAAATCAATTAATAGTCTTATGGCTCTCAAATATTCATATGTACTAGCAAATCCCTTTGGCGAACAACTTTTCGGCTCTAGGTCTCTAGTATGTGTGTAAAAGATTTATGAGGCTGAAAAGTCGGGTCCATGAAAGTCCTGAATGTTATGTTCTTTAGCTATAGAAGTTCAAAACCGAAACAAAACCGCAGGACACAGACTCTATGTCTATACATACCTAAACTATATGAATTGCAAAGCTAAACCGACTCACAGCGGTTGAGAGGTATATCCGGCAATAATGGCACGGATCGTTGATTAAAGTCAAGGATAGAGAAATAATGAATTCAGCATAATACGGATACGAGCATCTACTAAACCTAAACTGCATGGTTATAGTACGAAAAACTTTAGAAACTTTATAGTCATGAGAGGATAATGCTGTATAGTGTTTTTTGGCCTATTGTACTACATATTATTATGTATTGATGATAATGTATGTGTTGTATATTGGAGAAAGGAATTATTGTTTTCCTAGTAAATTTATAGTTGACGACAAACTTATTTCATTGTCAAGGTTTCTGTATAGCTATAGAATGAGTATATACACATAGGAGATGAAAGTTTAAATAAAAGAATGAGAATTTTTGAAAAAAATGGATTTCTAGTGCATTAAAAAAAATTCTGCCGGAATTGTTTTTTTTTTTTTAATTTTGTTCCAATTTGACCAACATAACCTGATAAATGGATGCTTGAAATTTCAAAAATTGGTTCGAAGCTGAAATTTTGCTTGTACCTACCTTTTTTTTAAATGCTATTAAAAAAGACATAAAAGTCGTAATCTGTAATTTTTTTTTGCTCCAAACACAGATTCTTGTAAAAGTATTCATTTCGGTAACGAGTATTGTATCGATAGGCTAGCTCCTAACGACGCTAGGAGGCACAGTAAATTTATTTGATTTGCGGGAAAGACTGTATAACAGTAAGAGGTTCAGACTGTTCAATTAAATTAAGTACATAATATGAAAATTTTTTAGCTGGTCCAGCTCTAAAATATATATTGACGCTTCTGTACGAGGGTAGTCTGATAAGTACCCAGCCTCCCCGATGATGGTGCCAGTATCGCAAGAGCAATTTACTATCGTGTAGTACATTCTTCTAGACGGCAACTGTCCAAAATTCAGCCGGATCATACTCGTAGTTTTGCTTTGGCCACGTGTGAAAGCTGGAGTGTCCGCCGATTTTAGAAAAATGGAAAAAGAGCAATATCGGCCGGTGATTCGATTCTTGTTTTTGGAAGGGAAATCGCGCAGCGAAATCAAAGAGCGTTTGGATGCTGTGTACGGTGAATCTTCGTCTTCGATGGCGACCGTTAAAAATTGGTTTAACGAGTTTCAACGCGGTCGCACGTCGGTTTTTGATGAGCCACATCCAGGTGCGCGGAAAACGGTTAGCACGCAGGATAACGTGACAAAAATCCACGATCTCGTATTGACAAACCGCCGATTGAAGGTGCGAGAGATAGCTGAGACAGTAGGCATGTTAAAAGATCGCGTGGGTCATATCCTGCATGAAATTTTGGGCATGAGAAAGCTGTCGGCGCGATGTGTGCTGCGTTTGCTTACTCCGGACAACAAGCGCAACGGTGAGACCACTTCAAAGCAGCGTTTGACGCTGTTTCAGCGCAATTGGATACACTCGTACATACCAGAGACCAAGGAACAGTCGAAACAGTCGACTTTAGCCGGCGAACGTGCTCCGAAGAAGGCGAAGACTGCTCCATCGGCCGGAAAGGTGATGGCCAGCGTTTTCTGGGATTCAGAAGGTGTGATCCACATCGGCTACCTGCAGAAGGGCAACACGGTCACAGGGCTGTACTATGCCGAATTATTGGGCCGATTCGACGCCGAATTGAAGAAAAAACGGCCCCACTTGGCAAAGAAAAAAATTCTGTTCCACCATGATAACGCACCGGATCACACCTCCGCCCGCCAACGCCAAACTGGTCGAATTGGGCTACGATCTGCTGCCCCATCCCCCGTATTCTCCAGATTTCGCCCCGAGTGACTTCTTTTTATTTCCAAACTTGGAAAAGTCACTCGCCGGGCAGAAATTTCAGTCGAATGAAGTCATTGCCGCCACGGAGGCCCACTTTGCAGGCCTCACTCAAACGACTGTCAACTAAAAACTGCGCGTCCAAAATGGCCGAAACTTTGGTGAGTAACTGTTAAAAGATGCACAACTACATTCACTAGCGCCATCTTTGAGTTGAGGTCGGAATCTTTTCAGACCACCCTCGTATAGGCGTATACGAAAGTTTAAAAAAAATTTTATTTGTGTATATGTATATTTATAACGGTCAAGTTTTTCTTCTTCATAGTCTCATAAACCGAATAGAATGACTAAATGACACCATGTTCTCAATCTTTCTTTATACACTTACCGATTTTTGGCTAGGACAACCCGCCCTTTATCGTGTTGATTACTGTTATAGTGATAATCCCGAAAATCTGTATTTATCAAGGGACCCATGAACGTCTGGCCCGCCAAAGAAAAAAAGAAACGAGGCGCAGACAATCAAGTAATTCAAAGAAAAGAAGACGAGAAGCGAACAAGTAAGATTAGCCCTGTCAGTCGGCAAAGTATGTCTTGTCACATGCTTTGCCAACTGACAGGGCTATTGCCTTCAAGGCAATTTTCGAAAAAAAAATGTTTTTGATGCCTTTCCATTGCATAATTAAAAATGAAAATGGAGTATGAAAAATGGGAAGTGGAAAACGGAAAATTAAAAATAGAAAATGAAAAATGGAAGATTGTAAATGGAAAATTTAAAATGGAAGACTAAATGTTAAAGTCGGCGTATATGTATTCAGACTAATCCACTGTCTCCAACCAATATGCGAAACTGGATATCGCTGTCGGCTTGAAGTGATATCAGTGGGTTGGGTACGATATCCCGCCCTTCGTATTCGCGTTTTTTTAAATCCCGACATTGGATATCCCGCCATTTCAAGATCCCGCCAATTAAAAAACCCGCTCAATTAGAATCCCGTCTAATCAAAATCACGCTAATCCAAAATTCCGCCATTTCAGTAGCCCGCTTATTCAAAATCCAGCTTTTCAATATCCCGTCACAAAAGGTAAGTATTCTTTCATAAATCGCGCGCGCGATTTGTGACGGGATATTGAAAAGCGGGGCAGAAAACAATACTTAAGGTACGTGTTCGTAGAGACGACTCCTGTGATGATCGCACAGCGATCGTAGTTTTGCTTCCAATTCCGAGCCATATTTTTTGACTGGTGTGACTTTCCTTGGGTCGACTAAGACCTAAAGGAACATGTCTGTATAGAAAATATGCATGTATAGTGCCCAGAACCGGTGGTTTAACTACGACCGCTGAGCGATCCTCACATGAGTCGTCTCTACGAATACGTACTTTTACCTTCTTACTACATCACATTTGTTGTTAGAATATTGATACTGCTATACAGATTGGAAAGTGAAAGCTAATTAGTATTCTCTTATCAGTGAGGCAGTGAGATTCGATTTTAATATTAGTGAAACTACCTATGTATTTTTCCGAATTGACACGAAGTTTGGAGGATGCAGATGCCAAAAATAGCAGATTGGTTTGGGATTAATTATATCCATGGGAAAAATACCAAGTCGGGAAAGCCAGGAAAACCAAGGTTCCCGCCTAAGTTCTGGAGTATTGCTGACGCAGCTGCAGCAAATTTTCCAAGAACTCAAAATAATGTTGAGGCTTGGCACAGACGATCAAACTTTATCAGAAGGAAAAGCCATATCGGTCTGTACCCGATGGTGGAATTACTAGGTAAAGAATTCCTCCTAGCTAAAAACCGAGGGGAGCAGTCCCGATCCGAAGGTCGCATTCAAAAGCAAACTAAGGTCTTTAGACGTAGCCACCAGTTACTTTCAACTAAAGAGGACTATGAAAAAACGAGTTTTTTGATAAACTTGGCGCATAAACTAATGTAATTAATTGATAAGTCGAAAACATATCTATATTTTTTTGTTAACAATAAAAAAAATTTGGTGGTATTTTGACGGGATTTTTTTTATTTAATAGCGGGATATTGAAATGCTGGGATTTTGGAATGGCGGGATTTTGTGGTGGCGGGATTTTGAAATGCCGGGATTTTGGAATGGTGGGATTTTGATATGGCGGGATTTTGTAATGTCGGAATATCGTAAAGCGGGATTATGAACGGGCGGGATTTTGTTTTTCGGGACTATGTAGGTATCCCGATTTCAGGAGCTATTGATTTTTTTCTGGGCGAAAACCTTTTCAAATTGTTGTTTCCATGGCGTAGCCAGGAGGGGGGCGGGGGCAGGGAGAAGCGAACTATATAAAATAAGTTGCAATGCAAAGTGCGAAAAATTGTTCATTAATACTATAGGGTGCCTTAATCACTTGTGGAAAATATAGTATCGACTAGGCCTGTTCGGTACCGAGATTTCAGTACCGGGTTTCGGTTTTTTTCAATACCCGGTACCACAAGCGGTTTCCCTGACTCAGGTTTTTTTTTCAGTACCGACGGTTTTTCTAACCATAAGCCGGTTTTTTTGAGTACCGGGTTAAAAACCGACTCAGGTTTTTTTCAGTACCGACGGTTTTTTGAACCATAAGCCGGTTTTTTTGAGTACCGGTACCAAAAAACCTGAAAAAAACCGGCTCATGGTTGAAATGAATCGTTCTTTTTAACTCGGTACCAAAAAACCGACTCGTCGGTCGTTTTTGTTTTAACTCGGTACCAAAAAACCGGGATATCGGTACTTTAGAATATCGGGTCCGGTACCAAGTGAACACCGGTTTTGTACCGGGATCCCGGTTTTTGGAACAGGCCTAGTATCGACTGCACTTACGTTTCATAACATATACGGATTCGTGCAATGTCTCCTAATTTGACCACCGTTTGTCACAGATCTAGCGTGACATTTTTTCAGTTTGCATCGACCAGTAATGTAGGTACGTACGATTGCGATTTAATTCGCTAGCTTAGCTAAGATCTTAAGTCTTGACGATTGTTTGCTGCTTTTCTGTAGTTACAGCTTACCAAGTACTGCTCCCTTACAACAGCTTTGGCTTTTACAATCTGGTTTGCAAAATTTTGGACAAACCACCGAAAGCACTTGGCTGTGGAATGCTCTTGATACCGCCGTCAACGCCAACAATATTGTCTAAATAGATAAATTAATATTTATGGGGGAGTTGCATTTTCACTAGACACTTTTCCGCCCTTAAATTATTTTGCCTAAGCTATTGTCGCTTCTAAAGATAATGAAAAATGTCACTTTTCGCATTTATGGACATCCAATCGGTCAGGATTTTTTTCCACATTCAGGGGATTATTCCAAAAAATTCCGCTAAATATAGAAAACACGATTTTTACTTATCAAATATCATATTTTTCCTGTTTTGCCATTAAAACATTCAGATCGGTTATGCATGCCAAGAATTGGTGACCGTTTTGGAGTTATTTTTGTAAACTTCCTTCCACTCTTCGGAGCCGGTCCAGTTTAACCATTCTCCCGATCTCTTCGCGAAAAGACTTCTTAAGTTGTTTCTGATGGATATAGCATTTCCTAGCATTATACTCATAGGCATAGTACTAGAGCATAGCTAGTACTACTAACTAAAACTAGCTGTAAGTTCTTGTCATTAGTAAGTAAGTACGTGTCCAATAAAGACCTACACACAGAACTACCTGCTTTTCAAGTATAATAATATACCACATGGCGCAGCCGGTGTAAAATCGTCAAATATTAATTAAATCAGTGTTGTTGAGTGGCAAATAATAAATATAAAAACTACTTAGTGCAATAACTAACAAAATAAAATAAATATTTTTAAAAAAAAATTGCATGGGAGTAGTGAAAAAGTTGGAGGAAAAACTCCCAAAACCGCGTGGAAGACCACCGAAAAGAACAAAATATATTACTAAAACCGTGACAATGGATTACGTAAAAAAAGTGGAGCCACTCAACACTGAGGCAACAAACTTATCCGAAAGTTGGCGGGTATTTTGGCAAAATTTCAAAATTTTTGCCACGGCCGCCGAAATCGACAAGAAAAGTGATAATGTGAAAGTGGCCATTTTTCTTAACGCCATCGGGCCACAGGCGATTGAAATTTTCAATTCTTTCAACTTGGAGCCGGACCAAGCCAGTAAGTTCGATGTGGTCACCAAGGCGTTCGAAGATTTCTGTAAGCCACAGAAAAACGTCGTTTATGAAACTTATAAATTTCATACAAGGAATCAAGCACATGGGGAGCCGTTTGATGGCTTCTACATGGATTTAAAAAAACTTGTGCGAACGTGCGAATTTAACGAGCAAGAGGAGCGCATGATTAGGGACAGAATTGTCATTGGCACCGCTGATAAAAGGCTTCAGAAGAAGCTGCTGGAATTCGATAACCTGGATCTAAGAAAAGCAGTAGATATGGCGCGAGCAGCAGAAACGTCCTTCAAGCAAATAAGGAACATGCAAGAAGATAATCAACACATTCAAGCGGTAAAGACCATTCCAATTAAAAAAAGATACAAACAAAATAGTAATCAAAGCATATTTAATTCTAATTTTAGGAATAACAATAACAGTAATGGCAATAGTAGAAAGCAACAGTGTAAATATTGTATGCAGCAACACCGTTATAGAGAGTGTCCAGCGTTCGGGTTACATTGTAAGCGATGTAATAAGCCAAACCACTTTGCGATTGCCTGCAAAACAAATATAAAACAGGTACGTGAACTGAAAAATATGAATATTGAAAGAAATAAGAATAATTCAAGTAATGATTTATATATTGATGTTGTTGAAAACAGCCTCAACACACAATCTTGGGTGGAAAATATAAGAATTGAGAATAAATTAATAAAATTCAAATTAGACACAGGCGCGGACATAAATGTAATTCCATATAAAATATATAAACATTTTGAAAACGTAAAATTAGAAAAAAGTTATTTAAAAATACAAGCTTATGGAGGTGCTATCCTGGAATGTATCGGAAAAGTTAAATTCTATTGTGCAGTCCGAAACATAAGCAAGGAAATTGAATTCGTTATAATAAAAAATGGAAATATACCCATACTAGGTTTAAATTCGTGCATTGATTTGAATTTAGTGAAAAGATTAGATACAATTAGAAATTGTGCAAACAAAACGGAATTTATAAACAAAAATGCTGATGTTTTTGAGGGTCTAGGTGCTTTTGTGTCAAATTTTAATATTGAATTGAAGGATGGTGTTCAACCAGTTGCAAAACCAGCACGCAGAATACCACTTGCCATACAGGATGCAGTACAAGCTGAGTTAAGCAGATTAGAAAGAATGGGAATCATTGAGAAAAATGACGGTCCTTCAGAGTGGATTTCCAATGTTGTGATTGTGGAAAAGCCGGGAAAGAATATTCGTATTTGTTTAGATCCAAAAGAGCTAAATGATGCGTTAAAACCAGTCAATCACCCTATACCGTCATTTAATGAGATATCAACTAAACTTACCAATAAATCCTATTTTTCAGTATTTGATTTAAAAGATGGTTACTTTCAAGTTGAGTTGAATAAACGTTCAAGTGAGTTGTGTACTTTTAGTACACCGTTTGGGTTGTATAAATATAAACGGTTACCATTTGGAATAAGAGTTGCTCCTGAAGTATTCCAAAAATATAACGAAAAAAATTTCAGTGACATAGAAGGGGTGTCAATTTATATAGACGACATATTAGTAGCCGCAGATAGTGAGGAGAATCACGATAAAATTGTGAAGGAAGTTATAGATAGGGCCAGACGATTGAATATTAAGTTCAATAAGGACAAGGTTCAATATAAATTAAGCCAAGTAAAATTTTTAGGACACATATTGTCTAAAGAAGGCATAGCTTGCGATCCAAATAGAGTAAAAGCCATCCAAGGCATCAAACCTCCACAGAACAAAAAAGAGCTTCAGCAATTGCTTGGTATGATAAATTATGTTAGGAATTTTATACCTCATTTGTCTCAGCTGTCGACTCCTTTGCTAGAACTCTTACGCAAAGATATTTGTTTTAAATGGGAACAGACTCACACTACTTGCTTAGAAAAAATAAAAGATATTATTGCAAATGCACCAACACTTAATACCTTTGATGAGAAAAAGCCGATAACAATACAGGCAGATGCATCAAAACATGGACTGGGAGCATGTATGCTTCAGGATGGGAAGCCGGTACACTTTGTATCGAGAAGTCTTTCTGACACAGAGAGTCGCTACTCGCAAATTGAGAAAGAACTTTTGGCAATTGTTTTCGCATGCCAGAAGTTCCATTATTACGTTTATGGCCACTCCTTCAGTGTAACGACTGATCATAAGCCACTTTTAGGGGTTTTCAAGAAGGAATTGTGCAAAATTCCTAATTCTCGCTTGCAGCGAATGTTGTTAAGGCTGAGTAAGTACAATTTTCGAATTGAATTCAGCCCTGGCAAGTACATGTATATTGCAGATCTTTTGTCGAGAAATTTTATTCAGGCAGAAGGCTTACCTGAAATTCCCGACTTAGATTATATGATTCATACTATCAACGTTAGTGATAATAAAAAGAAAATGTTCATCCATGAAACGGAAAATGATGAAACATTAAAACTTCTAAAAAATGTATTGGAAAATGGGTGGCCCACGCAAAAAAATAAATTGGATGATAAAATCAAATATTTTTGGAAAATGAGAGACTCTCTTATAGGTGAGAATGGGCTTATATTCTTAAATGAGCGTTTATTAGTGCCTAACAAAATGCGGCATGAAATATTGCAACTATTGCACAAATCACATATGGGAATAGAGAAAACCAAACAAAGAGCTAGAGGGTTAGTTTATTGGCCAGGAATTGACCAGGCGATCGAAAATCTGGTAGCTACTTGTCATACATGCCAAAAGTATCGCAGTAATAATATTAGAGAGCCTTATGTTGCCCATAACATACCAGAGCTGCCATTTAATAAAATTGGCATAGACATTTTTGAAATTGGAAAAGATTTATATCTAGTAGCTAATGATTATTTCTCTAAATATTTGGAGATATTACCTATTAAAAATAAATCAGCTAATGAGCTAATAGTTAAATTAAAAATATTGTTCGCTACACATGGTCTACCGAAGACAATTATAGCGGATAATAATCCTTGCAATTCATATGAATTTCGAAATTTCTGTGCAGCTCACGATATAGAAATAGTAACAACTAGTCCTAACTACCCTCAGTCAAATGGATTAGCTGAGAGATCAGTGCAGACGGCAAAAAATTTGATAACCAAAGCGAAAGACTCAAAAGAAGAGCTTTGGCTATCGTTACTTGAGTTTCGAAACACTCCAATAAAGGGATATGACAAGTCCCCAGCTGAAATCCTAATGGGCAGAAAACAACGCACACTATTACCTTTGAAAACAGAAGCATTTAGGAACCAGGTATATAGCACTCTCCATAAAAAATTAGTAAACAATAACAAGTATAATGAAAGTTACTATAATAAAAGAGTTAGACTTAGAAAGGACTTCCAAAAAGGGGAGGAAATATGGGTGAAATGTGGAAAAACATGGAAGAAAGGTGTAGTACACAATAAACACTCCACACCAAGATCGTATGTTGTTAAGTTAGAAGATGGTACAACTTTACGACGAAATTCATATTTCTTACGTTCAAACACCAAACAAAAGTAAAAAGTAAACAAGTAAAATATTATGTATATATACCAGTAATAACTTTTGGGGAGTTGCTGCTACAATATGTTTTGATTGAATTGATGATTGATGAAAACTAATGAAAACTATATTGTTACCTGAAAAAAAAAAAACAAAAAATAAATAAAATAAATATTAGTATGTATCAAATAAAATTACAATGTGAAAATATAGATTTGCTTGTAAATATAATTATGTAAATTGTTATTAATAGAAATTACCAAAATTATAGCATTGTCAAAATTTGATATAGACACATATAAATGTAAAATGAATTACCGAAATATTAGATTTAAAGTTAAATATTAATAAAAGTGATTACACATATGAATTAAGCCCAAAAGGGGGAGATGATGGATATAGCATTTCCTAGCATTATACTCATAGGCATAGTACTAGAGCATAGCTAGTACTACTAACTAAAACTAGCTGTAAGTTCTTGTCATTAGTAAGTAAGTACGTGTCCAATAAAGACCTACACACAGAACTACCTGCTTTTCAAGTATAATAATATACCACAGTTTCCACCTCCGTGTTTCATTTTCATAA
The DNA here is from genome assembly GCA_949715475.1 of Microchrysa polita. Lineage (NCBI taxonomy): Eukaryota > Metazoa > Arthropoda > Insecta > Diptera > Stratiomyidae > Microchrysa > Microchrysa polita. Next base: position 41,449,251 of record OX454415.1, on the reverse strand, counting down.
ATATTTTCCCCAACAGAAAGTCGGACAACCCACTGGGATATATAACGCTGTCACATGACACGATGCAATATGGTGTTACGCAAAGGAACATTTACTGTATATTTCCTACTCAAATGACAGATGACATGGAAATTTAGTTTCAAAAATATTTCCAATCCTATTTTTCGACAAATGGCGGCAGCAGCAAACATAACCTCATCTCATACGTCAGTCGTGCAAGCTTATAAAGTAATCAAACGCAGACACCATGTTTATGTAGTATGTAATAAAACGCACTATACGCAACCTCCTCTTTTTGATATTACATCCGGAGGCCTTACAAAAACAACAAAACACGTCGCAACGCACTCATTATCCAACTTGATATTTAACAAAATTCCATTATAACGCTTTCATCCAAATTAACGTGTCAGATGCCATTCATATAATATCCTTTGTCATAATCGTCATCTTTGTTTGCCGCAGTAACCACATGTCAAGTCATGTCACGAGTGGGCAAACAAAGCTCCCAAATTTCACAAATTGTGATCCCTTGGCTATGTACGTTTTCATCATTTCATCTCGTAAAAACGCGCTCCGCACCAAGTAATTTCAACTTGTGTAAATTATTTTCAATTACAAGTTAGTATATTCCAAAGACCTGTCAGGTTTGACGTCAGACTATACTTTGTATAAATACAGGATCCTGATGGGATATATTGGCGCGCTCTGGCGAGAAAATTTGAAGGACGTGATGAGGTTAGAAGTAGAAATGTCGTAACAGTTGTAATATAGTAGCAATGTTGTAAGAGCGAACCCATATTTCATAAAGCTATAAATATAAATCCATTTCATAAAAGCGTGTACGATCGAATAGAAAAAATGGATTTTGGTTTTGACAATTTTGAAGCTACTATATGAAAGGAAAATTGGAATGACAAAAAAAGTATGTAACAAAGGTATCGATTGTAAAAGAAATTTGATTGAAATCACCTGACGGAACAAATACGAGTTTTCAGACATCTATAGGTACATGTGTAACTCCGAATCCTTGTGTGCAGAAATTCATGGAAAATCTAGTATAGAAAACATTGTTCAAGAAAGTTCTTCGCTTCTCTATTAGCCTGAGAAAATGAAGCCAAAATATGGCCATCGAACGACAAATATCCTACATCGGAAATTTTTTTGCATGATGGTTAGGAATGAGCCTCAGCTTATGGAAAAAAAAAGTCCCAACCGATTGGGTCGGCAACCTTAAAAAGGGGGGAAAGGGGGTCTTTTTTCGTTTTCTTTTGCGATTATTTAAAAAACGACAAAAGATACAGAAAAATGGTATGAGAACGAAAAAAACTCAATAAAGTTATCTTTGCAATGATATATAACACATTAGAGTTCAATTGAATATTTTGGCGCTAGACTAAAAAATAAATTATAATATCTTCATTTTTAGACCTTTTTAAAAGCTCCATAACTTTTCAAAGAATGCTTGTTCAGCCGTATAATTTTGTATAAGTATTCACAATAAGTTCAAGATCATTTTAAGGTAAATATTGAGTCGCTCCGGTCAAGGACCCCCATTATCCCCTCATTTGAATTTGCCAAAACGGTATGTCCATAACTCCTCCCAAAATTGGAGCAGTGTGCTAAATTTTGGTTTATTGCGATTGGAGGTTATAGTCCCCCACCTACCAAAAATCAGGTTAATCGGATAAAAACTAAGGGTACCTCCCATACAAAGTGACCAATCAAGAGTTTGTTCTACGCACTACTTCACTTTATAAATCGTAGAACAAAGTTGTATTGGGTCACTTTGCTCTCAATAAATGTAAATCGAAACTAGAACAGTTACTATCGCGATTCGTAACAACATCCAGCATAAAGCGAAACCACCGCTGAAAACTTATATCTTTGAAACTGCGTGTGTTGATATCTACCTTTGTAATAATTCATTTTCAATTATTGGAGCGTATTTTCCGGGTGGTAACTCGAAATTATTGAAAGAAACTAATTACAAGAAAGACATTCATCTTTTTGGTAGACACCGAGGAAATGTAATCATTGCTGGAGATTACAATTCTCGACATCCAAGCTGGAACTGCGTACGAAATAGCCAGTGGGGAAAGCTTTTACACCAAAAACGTATAATGAGTGATTACGAATTACTTTCCATTCCCACTCCTACGTTACTTTAGACGTTATTTAAACCAACTGCCAGCAACAGCTTTCTCCTCCCGTAGCTCTCACAGACTTATCTTCAGATCATCTACCTGGTTTTTTTTTTCGAAAAAAAAAAAAACGACCAGGCCATTGAAAATTAAACATCGCGATTCATCTACCAAAAGGCCAACTGGACACCCTTCAAACAAATAACACTTTCCTTACCAATTTGCAAAGTACTCACATTTAATTCGAAGGAAGATGTAGATCATCCTTTAGTTTGCTGAGATTCTCTGGGAGGCACTCCGAAGGCTCGCAGCAAAACTGTACAACATACACTAAAATTAACACCCTACATTGAATTTCTAATTTCTCAATGTAATGCGTCCCGCCGAAATTGGCAGCGCACTAGATTTTTTTTTCACACAAGCGCATGGGCGAACGCCCTTCCCTGCCCCCCCCCCCCCTGGTCGATGAAGATGGTGAAAAAATCCTTATCGATGTAGTAAAAAAAAATGCTGCACTATACAACATTTTCAAAAATTTCCTGCTGCTGGCGCAGCAGATGCCTTTTTCAACATTCCAGATGCTGCCGGAGAAGTCATCATCGGGACAGTTTGCAGTCAGGAGGCGCATACAAATAGATGACAGCGAGTGGCCTCTCGTAACTGACGGAGGCTGCGTACCAGCACACACATTTCACTTGTGAGTGTGCTACTGTGGCTGCGTGGATCCCATATTTCCTGTTTCATTTCATGGCTTCTGAGCTGGAGTACACAATTTCAACCGTTAGGTCCCTTCGGGAAGTTAGTGGAATTCAACTTATTTCCATCTGAAAGGGTGACAAATGGTATACAGCTTTGCTAGCCCCGGAAGGTCATGCTTCGTCGAATCGACTACGCATCATCAAATTTATCCCATTTTTCGTAACAATTCTCATTATTTGGAGCTAAGTTTTCGTACAGCACTTACCGTGCCGATGTACTTGCCGGGTACATTGCGGCTAGACGAAGTAAGCAGGGTAAGTTGGATTTTTGGAAATTGGCGTCGTCGAAACGACGAAGGATGAACTTTGTGTAACTTTTAGAACTCCAGCATTTCTTACGTATGGTTGTCGATTCGACGATAAGTCTGTGTCCATACAACTAACTCATAACAAATATGTTTATTTTTGAAATGTGGGACCTATTGTTTCAAAAATTATGGAAAAAATATTTACTAGGACAAAAATAGGACAAATCAGGAAAATGGCTTAAAATTCTTCCTCATTTTAGGAAGATTGCATTTCGAACTCATAAAAATCGGCTCCCTCCATGGCACTCAATGTCAAAATTAGATATCGTACATAGAATTAATCAAGGGGACCCGGGAAACAGATATTCCAAAATTTACTGTAAATAATTCCAATCCACTCTAAAAACCGCAATGTGAAGTGAAAGAAAACCCGTGTTGGGACCCCAAAATGGATCGCTGTGCCTTTTGTATATATGTACATGAGCTTTTCATTCATTAAACCCAATTTCCTAGTACGTTTAGAATATGTATTTTATGATTCGAGCACATTTTTTGAGTTATATCAACGTTAAGTTTTTATTTATCTCATTTTTAAATTTAGTGTTTTATATTTCGGGCGAAATAACATTGAATTAAGAAAATTTAATTTGTAAATCAATTTCCGTACAAAATTACTCAAAATCGATGTCTTTCCATTCTAAATAAACTGACGATTGAAAATTTGTCAAATTTTATAAATATTTTGAGAAAGGGTGATTTGTATGAAGCGTCAAAGTTGAGGGTCGTCAAATCGACGAAGCATGACCTTTCCGTACTAAAAATAAGCATGACCTTCCAGGGTTAAGGACCTCATATTTCAGTATCTTTCAAGTTCTTCTTTTTCTTCTCAGTACCGTATAGCCCCTTGTGGGGCCATGGTGCGTTAACTCAGCCGTTTATAGGCAATTTCGAATCAACATTACGTTGCATATCATTTCGGAGTGTATAAATATAATGTTGCAAGCACTATATATTTCCATTCACATGTACGGAAATTTTGGACAACGCCGAGATTCGATCTCCGGACCTCTAGATTACTAGCATCGTAAAGTGCGACTCAACCAAGTGAGCCACAGAGCGGGTCTTTCAAGTTATTAAATGAAAATCATACCAGCAATAAAATTTAGCCACTGTTAATACTTTGATAAATTTAGAGGAAATCTTATTAAAACCGTTAACCATATTTCAATCAATAAAGGATTTATAAATATTCTGACGATGCTACTTTGCTAAGATGAAAGTGACAGACGAAACAAACTGATTTCGCAAGTGGAATATGCAGTCCGAGATACAAAAATGCACTGAAAATAGACAAACTTCGCTCTAAAAGGCAGATATTGGAGGCCAGTTGAATGTAATCAGAATGCAGAAGAAAATCATTCTCATCTCCATTTTAAAAATTTTAAATTAGCAAACAAAAAGAAATAACATGCGTGGCAGTCCACCAGTAAACTAGGGCCGCAGATGTGTGAGTGACATCCAATTTCCATAAGAACTGCTGAGGTGTTGAGATCAACAGCATTGTTATTTATCCCCTTAAATGGATACTTGTTTACAATCTGAGCGACATCATAATCCGTCACGTAGGTCGTGAGTTCAAAAAACACCATAAAGTGAATTCGTTCACGGTGAGTCTGGAATCCATGACCCTCTGCATCAATCCAACCACAAGCCAGGCTACTCTAAAATTTGCTAACAATATTTCTGCGACCGAAATTATCAGCTTCTAAGAAAATCATGATGTTAAACAATTTTGGGCTTGCCCCCCCCCTGACCCAAATCCTGGCTACGCCCATGCACAAGCGTACAGTAAATAAACTCAACTTAGAGACTCAAAAGCAGAGTTTCAGAAATTAAGAAATGTTCATTGGAACAACAAATTAAAATCTCTAAAGAAAGGAGGTGAATCCTTTTGAAACGCCACAAAAGCCCTTAAAATATACGAGGATTAATCCCTCCAATTAAACTTGATAATGAGACCCTCCTCACAAGCTCAGAAAAAGCTCAAGCTTTTTGTAAACATTTTCAGAAACATCAACTTACGACAGTTAATTTAAACAATTAGAAACAGAAAGCTTAGTGCAACACTCTTTATATGTTATACTTGTAAATAACTCAGAATCTCTCGACTTACCTTTTCTTCCATTAGGTAAAGTCTGTTCAAAAAAAGCTTCTGGTCCTGAGTTGATTTCAATCTTATTTTGATAACACACACAACTATTAGCGCGAAAGAAAGTGAAGGGTATTCACATTTTGGCCGCGCCCGAAGTCAGCCTTGATCTGTTTTATTTTTTTGTCAAAAAGGAATTTTCCTAGAAAGGATCGGGTTGGTGCTTGAATCGTTTACGCATTTGGGTTTTCCCGCCATTATAAAATACCGCCACTACAAAATCCCGCCCACTAGAAACCTCGCCGTCTTAAAATCCTAGTGGATAGTGGCATAATCCCGTCAAAACACTGCCAAAAATTATTTTCATGATTAACAAAAAAACAATAATTGTTACGTGCTTCCCAGCATACTTTTTCTTAGATCAAGATGATAATTTAGTCCTTACTGAAGGCTATCATACAGGGATACTTCCCGTGGCGATTTTAGAAAGAATACTTACCTTCTACGTCGGTATATTGAGAGGCGGTGCTTTGAATTAGCGGGTTATTGCAATTGCGAGATATTCAATTGGTGAGATTTTGATTAGACGGGATTTCAATTAAGCTGGATTTTTAACTGGCGGGATCTTGAAATGGGGGGATAATGAACAGAGGAGTTTCGAAAAACGGGGCGGCATATCGTAGCCATCCCAATTCCTCCATATTCGGCTTTATGAAAATTATAAACCTTGTATTTGGATGACATGTTGCAGAGCAAGGAAAGTTAATTTGTTTATATCTTGTTAAAGTGCTGAATGGTAAAGGTCTCACGAAGCAATCACCTCAGAAGCCTTGGTCGAGGTCAAACACAGATTACTAAAAATAAGATCACTATCAAGTAGTATTGAATTGAAGTAAACTACATGAACGAGGAAACTGCCAAAAAGATAGAACGAGAAAATGAAGTTAAGGGTAGCTCTGGAAAATCAGGCCAACTTAAAGTAGGCAAATTAAAGTGCCCGCAAATAATCAGGGTAGGATAGGGATACATTAACAATGTCTCAAAGATGAGAAAAGAGGTTCTTATAATCAGACAGAACCGAAATAGGAGAAACGTAAGCACAGGAGAGCAGAAGTGAACAGCTCTTAGATCTGTAACAGTAACAAGTTAGAAGAAAAGGCGTTAATAGTGGATATAAGTTGACAGTCATACAAACTTCGAACAGCTATAAGTAAACCGCCATCGCGAAATTTTCGGCACATAGACAAAATTTTGTGATCATCTACTATATAAAAATAAGTCGGGTTTTCCTCCCTGACGCTATAACTCCAGAACGCACGAACCGATTTGGATGATTCCTGTTTTTGTTTTATCCGTCTTACGTTGGAGAAGGTTTATGGACAAAAAAAAATTTGAAAATCTTGAAGGAAGTGGTGGTAAATATCGAAATTTCATTTTGTATGAGAGTCACCTGTTGCAATCAAGTTTTCATCGACAACATTTAAATTTAATGGGAATATTTTAGTTGTCATTGGATCAAATACAGTGTTAATTGTAGTCAAGGTGACTATGTTTTTACGTACACACATCCTTGATGTTGGTCACAGCAATTTCACAATAGACTTCGTACTACTTCGGGAATCCGTCGATATCTCCGCAATCCTTTGGCGGAACGACACGATTGAGATGTCGCCGGATTCGCAACAAAATTGCCTAAAGGGTCATGGGGTTTTTTTCTAATAACCGTCAGCCCGGATGTTGGCATAGCAAGGTTACAATTAATTACAATTAAGTTACATTAACAACCGTCAACCTGGATGTATGATGGTTTCTGGGATAGTATGAGCATTGTAGGTGGCGTGCGCACATTTTAGTGCACGAAAAACTGAGTAAATGAGTGTGCTGACATATTTAATAGAAATTTATTAAATTAATGATTTTCGAGATAACTCGCTAATATAGTTGAAGGGCAAGTGCAGTCTCATCAATCAGTCAGGGGGTTGAGTCCATATGTTGTTGTTGTATTACCTTGACCGCTTAACCCCCCGACGGAAATCTATAGCGTTGTTTCCATTATACACTTTGGTTTCATCGAGAGGTCGATCCCAATAAATTATAGTTAGCAGGTTGATTGGCATTCAAATTAGTGTCAAGTTGTGAGTGAAGCCAATAATGCGAGCGAAGCGAGCACTAGATAAGAGAGCGAGCGAAGCGAGCTCTCTCAGCTAGTACTTCATATAAATTTTTTTTCCGACGGAGGTCTTAGTGGTAGCATATTTGTAAAATCTTTAAATGCTTTTGGTAGCTAAGGAGTTAAGAATTCGGGATATTTCCGGTACACATATTTTGCTGGAAATGACATTAATAATCATATTTCGGTGCGCTTATGCGATAGTTTAGTTTCCGGACACTATCTATCTATCTAGAACACCTCAATTTTATGTTAAAATTTGTACGAAATTGGTGCTATCTTGTTCTAATAAAACGCACATTTTAAGCCATATTCTATAATACGTAAGAAGATATAAGTTGTATTGATGAATTCGCGGAAAATTATAAACTAAAAACAATGAAGTTTTGCTGTATGTTTGTAATGGAGCGGAGCGAACAAATTTTAGCCGGAGCGGAGCGGTTTCAAATTGGTCGGAGCGGGAGCGGAGCGGAGCGAAAAAAAGTGTCGCTCCAAATACCTGCATTAACCATTATATTAGTGCATAGACCAACTTCGGTTGGTGAGGTTGAAAAGATTTGAGCGAGTAACCCGATTCATGATAGAAAAAATTGCTTCCCCCTCTTACGGGGGTTTTAATGAAATGTAGACAGTCGGTTTCTTACTAAAAGCGCACCATAAGCGGACAAATTGAATGCACCCTTAAGTCTAACCGTAGATTTTGTCTGAATGATGAGTCAGACTTCGTCTGCAGGCTTCGCCTGACGCATCCAATTTTTGTAAAAGAGTAGAGTTTTTTTAAAAGAATTTAAAGTTGCAAAACTGATGCTGTCCGTTATTAAAACGGTTCTTTTTTCACTTTGACGTTGACATATAGTAGGTAGTAACAATAAAGGAATATTTAAACGTGTTGCCCCAAACTGTTTTAATCCTAAATAAAAGGATTCAGAGGTTTACACGCTCTGTGGCTCACTTGGTTTAGTCGCACTCTACGATGCTAGTAATCTAGAGGTCCGGATGTCGAATCTCGGCGTGGTCCAGGAAGTATATAGTGCTTGCAACATTATATACACTCCTCTTTATGCAATGTAACGTTGACTCGAAGTAGCCTATAAACGGCTGAGTGAACGCACCATGCCCTACAAGGGGTTACGGTATAGAGAAGAAGAAGAGGTTCATTAATGGGACTTTTATAAGTGACAAGGAATGTGGCCAATATGGGTGTCGTTATACCAAAGGGGTTATTGAATGCATTTAATGATTTGAAGGATTTTCGTTTTCCTGAGCAGTAAAGGCGGTAATGGTAAATCCTAGTGGGAATCAAGGAAACTCATAACGTTAAGCACTACTGAGGTAGTTGTGATTTTAGTTTTTTTTTTTGAAACTCTGACATTCAATACCCAGTATTCCAAGCCACCTAACATCAACTCTTTTTGCGGTTGATTAAGTTTACTTCTAATCGCATACCGAAGAAGGTGATTAACGCGCAACGAGTGGAGAGAGCCAGATTGCGTGGACGACCGAGAGCTCGATGGGAGAAATTAGTACGTAAAGACATCCACCAGATGCTGGGCTTCCACCACGTCCCAATTTTCTAATGCTAATCGAATAGAGAAAAATAGGGAGAAAACCCCCAACAGTTTGGACGTCCTTTTACGATCGAATTATGTCAGATATTAAACTCCATATAAAATATGATTTAATATGCTCATCAAATTAAATCCAATATGAATAAGCTGCCTTGAAAACATAAACCCCAACAAGGGTACCTATCCGACATTGTTTTCAGGCTTCCGGTGAAAGTTAATGCATTCAATCCCCCTACTCCTTATCATAATTTGTTCTATTTATTATCAACACTTTAATATAGAAGCTCGCTCGACTATTGAACGCATAAATTTTCCGACATTCTATCGAAGACGTCTGAAATTATTTTTGGCATGCAAGCAATTTTGCTGTAAGCCGCTGCTGTCCGCGTCGTCGGTCGTAACACACCCAATGTCGTCGTACGACGTACGTAGGTCGTCATTGGGTGTGTATTGTGATGGTTATCCGACAATTTTTAGGTTAATGCTCAACGTAGTGTATAGAATCGAATCCTAGAACCCTGATGATGACACGCGCTCTCAAGAAAGACGGGGTGGACAGGCAAGGCGGTAAGGTGATAAAATGTATTCAACACGACTACCGCCCCAATACGACTAGAAATAGAAACCTTTTTCCTTCACATTTCCAACTTTCTCGCTGAAAATCGTTACGTTATACGAACGGAATCCTTTCTTGGTGGATTAATAACACTTGATTAGGCAAATAGCGAAAAAGGTGTATTATTTAAGAATGGGAGCGCAAGAAGTGCGGTTGGATATATATATATAGGGAATGACAAGGCTGGTTTGTTTTTTTTTAGAGCCCGTTTGGGATTCAAGGATATGTTTCAAAATAGAAAAAAAAAGAAAAATTGGTGGCAGGAAGTTTTGTATTGATCGAAAGGTGTCCTTGACATAAATTGAAAAGGGAAATAATCAGGACGATTCAGAACAATATCTTTTTGGGTCAATAGCGGAATTATGTTTTCTTTGAAAATTTTATGTTGTATTAATTGATCAAGTTGAGCTCAATTAATATACACGTAATTAAAATAAACCTAAAACAGAAATGCCAGTCATTTTCGTCCATCAGCAGATTTCAACCAACAAATGCGCATATTACCTAACATGAAATATATACAGTACAATCATTCTCGTCCTGGGTGCCCATTTCGTCCCTTCAACGAAGTTCTTACAAAAGCACAATCAAGTAATATTTTTACCGCATTATATCCCGGGCACTGACATCTATTATACAGGGTGTCCCGCATTAGGTGGTCAATACTGTAACGGTTGATAGCACAACTTATTGTTTCAGCAAGAAAATTACCAATACAATTGGAATTTTTTTACAGTTACCTTGTTATCGCTCTTTTTGTGAAAGTCATCGAAAATCGTGACTTGTCATGCAAAATCACAATTTACAGCCCTCCTGGTGACTTAATCCACTTTTAAGATACAGTTACTCAAACTTAATAGAAATTTTAAAATAGATTTTTCATCGAAAATTCAAGTAGTAATTTCATAACGTACAAATCTGCAAAGTTGATAAAAGTTTCTTCAACATGTTGGCTTTCCAACGGTATATTATTTTTCATATTTATTATATATATATTTTGTATGCTGACTCGACACCTGCGGCGCATGGAAGAAATGGTCCGAAGGATTTCAGGAGGGGTTTTCTTTATGTTGTCACAAGCATCATTGATTCGCTGCAGCACCTGTTCCCGGGAGGTAAAATTTGCAAAATGTTATCCTCCTCTGACAGTCGCTAGGTAGTAATTTCTGAACTTGCGTAAGGTGGTACGGATACCGGTTGTCCGACTAAAGAGTCCTTTGGATCGTCATCCGTGGAATATCCAGCTGAAGTGCTGCTCTACGCGTGCTCAATTTTTGGGTTAGTATAGAAGAGATTAAGAATCTCTTCTTCTCTTCCGACACTAGTACGGCGAGCTCCTTCTCTACCGGTGTGGTTTGGTGTTCGACCTGTCTCTCCAAGAAGCCGACATGTTCTTTCGAAGGTACGTCTGCCTGGAATTCGTCGCTGTGGGAATCGCCGACTATACTCTCGAACTGCTTCAAGTCCATTTCCTTCTTCAACCCCGTACACAAACACCATATACTCTCTTCTTCTTCTTCTTCTTCTTCCTTGCCTCGTTCTTTATACCGCTCCATGGCTTCGCGTTGCTCAACCCGCGGTGTAGGCACATCGCCCGTTTTGGCGATAATATCCCAGAATATTTCTACAGGCAGCTCTATCTTGGATCGTGTCATCGCCGAGACCAATGCGTTGTTGTTGCTTTTTCATTTGACACATCCAGGTGTTCTTCGGTCAGCCTCTGGCCTTGGGTCCATCAAGTGGAATTTCCATATACACCATAAATACTCTCTATCAGAGAATTGGTTTTCCACCATCGCGATTTTATTTAATTGGTCTAAAACTGGGGGCTATATTCGAAAAATAAATTGTATTGTTAACAAAATTATACCTGAATTTCCTAACCACCAAAAAGTAACAAAACTATCACGCTTGCGAAGTGACAACATAAGAAAGAATAACAGCTTTTCGATTACAAGTAGCAAATATTAAATTTTAACTGTTATAAGTACCGTTGTATTTGCCAAACAATGTGCAAAATTTCAAATGTCTTACAGTTCTGGTCAAAATAATGTAGCGGGACTCCATCCCGAATTATAATAGCCTTTGTTTGTCTTTTTCGAGTAAAGGGAAAATTGCTAGCGACTCCACTGAAGCCATGATTTTTACCATTCAATGCGTCTTTCCCTAAAATTCTGCAATGTATATATGAAAAGTGATATACCTTTGGAAAGCCAACATGTTGAAGCAACTTTTATCAACTTTGCAGAGTTGTACGTATAAAGCACCGTTGTGAAATTACTGTTTGAGTTTTCGATGAAAAATCTATTTTAAAATTTCTATCAAGTTTGAGTATCGGCGAGTATCTAATAAGTTAATTAGACGTAAGAAACGCAAACATTTTGACGAGCAGTTACAGCAAGTAAACCAAAGATTAGCCAGTAAGAACACTAGACAGGCGTACAAACTTATAAATAATGTCAAGAACGGATATCAACCCAGGACAAGCCTATGTAAGGACAAAGAAGGTAACATCATCAGCGACATCGAAAGCGTCAACAAACGATGGGCCTCGCATTTTGAAGAGCTCCTCAATGCATCATCAACATCCCCCGCGGAGCTAGCTCTTGAGCAGTTAGCCGAACCAGGCCCTCCCGTTCTACCCCCAACAGTAGAGGAGGTGAGTCTTGCCATACAGTCGCTCCAAAATAATAAAGCGCCCGGCGCTGACGAGATCCCAGCAGAACTGCTGAAGCATGGTGGAACGTGCCTGACCAACGCTGTACATGTGCTACTGCTAAAAATATGAAACGACGAGGTAATCCCCGAAGATTGACGCAAAAGCATAATCTGCCCAATCCACAAAAAGGGTGACAAGCTGAAGTGTGAGAATTATACAGAGGCATGTCATTAGTTTGTACGGCCTATAAGATTTTATCAAAAATTCTTGAAAAGAGAATCAATCCGTACGCAGAACAAATCATTGGCGAGTATCAAGGCGGCTTCAGACATGGTCGTTCAACGACCGATCAGCTTTACACAGTGGAGCTACTACTCCAAAAGTGCTGGGAATACAACATCGACGTATACCAAATCTTTGTCGAGTTTAAGCAGGCATACGACAGTATCGACCGAAGTGTACTGTACAACATTATGCTGAATTTTGGTATACCGGCAAAGTTAGTATGCGACTCACAAGGATGACGATGACTAATACCGTCTCGCAGGTCAAAGTGCAGAACCGACTCACTGACCTATTTGAAACTCGTACTGGACTCAAGCAGGGCGACGGGCTGGAGCCGAACGCTCTTCAACCTGGCTTTGGAGTATGTAATTCGAGCCATTAATATGGACAGCAGCGGAACGCTGCTCATCAAGTCGACTCAATTAGTAGCGTACGCCGACGATATCAACATCATGTCTCGAAGGTTGGGTTATGCAGAAAGCCTCCTGCATAACCTCAATAACGCCGCAAAGGAAGTTGGACTACATATCAACGAAAGCAAAACAAAGGCCATGATGCAATCGAAAACAAGGACGCCAGCAAATTCAAGCATCACAGTGGGGGACCTTAATATCGAGTATGTAGACAACTTCAACTATCTGGGTTGTAACTTATCAAAGGACGCCAACGAAACCGACGAAATTAAGCGACGGATACAATTAGCCAATAAGACATATTTCTCGGTCCTCCCTATAATTAATTCGAAACTTGCGCACAGGAATACGAAGCTCCGCGTGTACAAAACGATCCTCCGACCCGTGCTATGTTATGGCTGCGAAACATGGACCCTTACCCAAGCCTCCGAAATTTTGGTAGACCGATTCGAACGAAAGGTCCTTCGGCGAATTTTCGGGGCCGTTCGCGAACGAGACCAATGGCGTATCCGATACAACCATGAGTTGTATCAATTGTACGATGAGCTGGAGGTATCGAAATTCGTAAAGCTTCAACGTCTGCAATGGGCGGGGCATGTACAACGGATGGACGACAATCGCATGCCAAAGAAAGTTATGAACGCACAACGAATTGACGGAGCGAGGTTGCGTGGACGACCGAGAGCTCGCAGGTAGAACTCCGTAGATGAAGACGCCCACCAGCTGCTGGGCTTCCGAAACTGGAGGACAAGGTCACGTAACCGCGACAATTAGAGGTCGACGATTCAGGCGGCCAAGGCCCGACGTCGGGCTATCGTGCCACATTGATGATCAAGTTTGAGTAAGTGTATCTTGAAAGTGGCGATAATGTTGGCAACAGGAAAAACAGTTTTTGTGAAATTTTATGTAGTTTCTGAATCTGAAATCAAATCTTGGATTAGGTCATCAGGAGGGCTGCAAATTATACGATTTTCGATGACTTTCACAAAAAGAGCGATAATAAGCAGCGCCCGCTCTAGCACTTACGCCGCCCGGGCAAGAGGACAAATTGCCGCCCCTTAGGTACTATTCAAGGCAAATTAAACGTAGATTGTATGAGGAATTCAAAGATGGTGCTGTAAAGCTTCTGTAATACTTGCTCTTAATATGAAGCTAAAAAATATAGGTATACTCCATTAATACTTTTTGTTTAAGGCATAGGACGGGCGATACGGTGGGCATGGGTTCAATGCTAGCTGCGCGCTACTTTTTTCATCAGATATCAGTGTCATTCTATAAGCTTCCTATAGATGGCATTAATACTTAATCTGTTCACATTAGTTATCGGAGGTAATGCACGAGGCACGAAAGCAATGGTGATATAAGATATAAAATACAAGGTTCTATTGGTTTAGAAAAAACGGCGGCAAATGTCACTTTTCTGTTTTCATATCATGAAATCTGGTTCTAATACTATTGGAAGAGAATATTCTACGAAGTAATATAGAACTATAATTGTTAGTTGGGTAGAAGCATTTTTTGAAAGACAACACAAAAATTGATGGTGACAGTAGGACTCGAACCAACGCCCTAATATAATCTTGATCCACTGAAACGGCCCAGAAAGTATACACTAGAGAACTGTTCCGCTTTCGTTCAGACTCCTAAGCGGAATTCGCCACAGCTCAGCAAGGCTTGATATAGATTTTATTTGGAGTCACAAAAATTGAGGTTAGTATTGAATTCCCCGAGCGACATTTTTTTCACCACCGTCAAAAAATAGGCAGATGGCACACTGTAACCTGGAGGCTTTCACAGGGACGTAAGAAATTGAAAATTAATGCAAAATTATTTTGTTCACTAAAAGAGTCAACACATTTTGTAAAACACTGCTTGGGAAAATTTTGGAAATTTGCAATGGTGCTCGTTTTCATTACTTATCTTTTGGAGTAGTTTTTGATAACATCTTTATACACTGCCCAGCAGATAAACTCCAATTAGTCGGATCTCTTCGCAAACTGATTTTTTCAGTGGTTTATTTTCATAAATGCGTCATCTTGATAACTTTTATAGAGAATCGGGTAGCTTAGCTAGCTAGTTAAATCGGGAGAACCTAGCAATATCTCGATATTAGCATGTCTAGAAAAATATTAGGGAAGATTGGTTGCAGCTCTGACAATGTGTACACTGTGGTTCCATCCTTCAATTTGCTGAAATCTAAACCAACCTGTTCAAAATTTGTCATCTCAGTGCTAGATGAATCAATGCTATTGGAATCAACTAATCCGCGAAAAGATCAATCAAATTAAAGTCGAGTTGCTGCAAAAGGTGTTTGGAAATTATCTAAAATGACTGAAAAAGTCATGAAAATGTTGTTTCGGGCATACAATTTCTACCAGTAGAGGTTGATTTAAACGCTTTTATGTGGTGAGTGTTATGCGATGTGGCTTCTTATTTCTCATTTCATATGCTGTCCCACTTTGCTTTTCGGAAGTAAGACGCGTGCTAGAGTCAAGGACGTACAATTTTGGCATCCGAATGCAGTACTCCGTATATCAATTGTGGGTTATTAAAACCTTGCAAAGACTTTTTTTCTTTAAAACACAACTTTCCTCTTTATGTATTTTATCTATAGTTTTTGTGGCTTTAATTCCACTAAATCGAAGTTGATATTAATATTTTCTTTTCGGCCTTTGCCACTATTTTCTTATACGAGTACCTACTAGCCAAAAAGCCGCCCCCTTAGAGCGGGTGCTGATAATAAGGTAACGGTAAAAAAATTCCGATTGTTTTGGTAGCCTTCTTGCTGAAACAATTTGTCCTATCAACCCTTACAGTATTGACCACCTAATGCGGTACACCCTGTATATATAAAAGAAAGTCGTGTTAGTTACACCATTTATAACTCGAGGACGGCTGGACAGATTTTCATGATTTTGATTTTGTTGGATTAGGCTCTGGCCAGAATAGCATAATAACTATTTAAACATGCATAAAATTCACAATGAGCTATGAGTTCTTTTTCACTTATTTCAGCGTGTAAATTTTTTCGGATTTCAGTAAATTGCTTCCATAGGATTGTTCTCTACCCAAAGTAACAGGACAATCATCGAGACATATGAAAAATTCACAATGGGGCACAATTATGAAGAAAATTTTTTTCTTATACTTAATTCTGTCTTTCTTGAACGAATTACAGGATTTCAGTAAGTTGACCCCACCTTATGGCTTCGACCGGAATAGCTATACTGCTATTGAAGCAGAAAATTCACAACGAGCAACAATTCACAATCGCCAGCCACCAAATTATGAAATTACCTCTTAAAAGGATTTTCAGTAAACTACCCTACTTGGAAAATCGGCCAAGAAAAAATCATCAAGGAAGCTCACGAGGAAGTCAAGGCATTTGAGAGAAGCATGAGAAACTTCTCCTGAACAAATTGTCGATTTCAGCAGTTTTGCCCCACCCGCAACCGATCATATCTAAAAGGTGGGGCGATACGAAGTTCGCCGGATCAACAACTATAATTCCAGCTACATCAACGATATTTTTTTTATTTAACAGTCAAAATATTTACTAGAAATTAAGTATATGTATTTCATACTGTTAGTCGCCATCCTATTATTATTTTAAATCGAATTTAGTATTTCAATTTTATTCGATTTGTTAGTGCGAGCGCAGCGATGGGAGAGCGAGCGAAGCGAGCTTTCACAGCTTGTCAATTATAAATTAAGGACGATCTCTAAATCCACTGAATTTTTCATAGTTTAGCCAAAAGTATAGAGAAAAATGACAGTCAATTTAAAAATCCCATTACATTACCGTGTACACCCTCTCTTCGTCTCTTCCAGACTACGGGGACCGCAGTTGTATCTCAAGCTCAACCAAGATCCTTAGGGATTTTCCTTTTTTTGCTCTCGCATTAGTACCTTTATACACACGGCAGAAAATAACAATATAGCGTCTTAATAAATTATGAAAATTTTTGACTTCATAGCCTTGTAGACTTGTATTGCTTGTAGCATATAAGATTCCTTTTTTCAGTTCCATTTCAACCGCCTGAGAGATGTCGGTCGTGTCGTCGTCTGGAAAACTTTCCATTTCGCAGCGTGTTATTCTATTTTATGTATCCTTTACAGTTTTTACTCGTGCTATAACCATATCCATTCCGTAATAGTCTTTGGGGCTTAACTCCTTAGGTGCTGCCGTTGCCTTGCCTATAACCCGGCATCATACTCTGTGAAGCCACATGGTAATGGCAAAATCTACTATAGAGCAGGTATGCTTGAACGGGAGCCACTCGGCTCGTGTGGCTGTTCCTTCGATCCTTTCTTTTCTGAATGAAAGTGTTTTCTGCTACACCTCAAGTACGTAATGCGCCTTGAATTCATGTCTGTGCATTTTATGTAGGAATGTACCTTTGTATAATTCGTTCGGGGGTTCATAATGTAGACATGAATATGTTACATAAATTCATATTTAGTCGAGTAAAAAAATGTATGACACTTGTAGTATTATTCGTTCTACATTTTGGAGAGATTTGTATTTTTATGCCATATAGAGCAAGAATGTGAAAGGCTGCGTTGTACATATGCATAATTCATGATGTGTGTGTGTGTGTTCCTTTATTAGCAACAAGACGATAAATTCTTTCAATTTTCAGAAAGTGCTTTTAAAAAGATTAGGATTTAAATTGAAAGTAATGAGGAGAAATATTGCAGGTGAACGACTTATAAATCTTGAAAATACATTGGAAGGTGAGCAGATTTGATGCGATGGCAATCGCTGAATTTAAAAAGACAAAATAGTCTTCAAAGAAACCAATCTAAAACTACCTCGTTTTACGACGAAGGACACCTAAAGCTATTTAGAAAATGAAACCCGACAGTAAAAATAAATAGCTCTGAGGATGCAGACTGTCTTTGTCATTTGAACCCGTAACCGTATCAAGCTATAAAGAATAGCATGGCAACTCATTTTAATTAATACGTTTACCTTTCCTTTAATTATCCCAATACAAAAGAAAAGAAGGCTACTACTTTTTCTGGTTAAAAAAAAATATATCCAAGCTAGTACCAGGGATATTTCCTTCAACATTAACATTTGTAAGATCGTGAAAGAAAATGTATTACATTTCAAGGACTAAAAAGAAAGGAAGACTAACATTACAAGTAGAAAGGGTTTTGAAGAGTAAATAATTTGGAATCAAATACAACGAACTGGAGAGTGACGCAGCTATTTTAAATATTCTGTTAAATTTAATGAGTGTGTAATCGATGAATACATTCGATTGATTTTTTCCAAAGATTTATAGGATATGCTTTGGGGGTATTCACTTTTGATTGATATCAAATTGTTAATTTGTACGCTATTTCTCCGAGTCGCAGTCGAGTCATCAACGCATTCTAAGCAACTGTGAGCACACTTCTGAGAATTCCTTGTTTATTGTGGAAAAATGCAATACAACTATCTTAGCTTTTGACGAAAAAAGTTGAAGAGTTACTTTGGAATTATGGGTTATTGTGTTTGTTTTAAACAAAAATCGAACCTCCAGTTGTGTCGATGTTTTCCTAGCCTGTAATCCAAATTTAAAAAGAAAAGGAGTGGTGTTTCCTAAGACGGGATTAGTTTTTATTTTGTGTAAATGATCATTTCGGGCACCAGTTGTGGCCTTCTTCAGTACAGATCCACTGATTTCCATTTGGTGTTGACTGGATTTATAACAAAATATTTTTTACTGTCATCAAAAAATATTCATACGGCATACGTGAAATTGCCGGCTTTTCAGCCAAATTTTCCACTAACACTTAACACCTTTTAAGAAACTTCGCTCTGGAGCCAAAGATTGGTGTTCGTTTTCATTTCCCTTTTTTTGGTGTAGTTTTTGATAACTTCCCTATACGCTGTGCAACAGATAAATCTAGGGACGCGGGAGCGTCCCGCACGCCAAAGAAAAACGAAGAAATTTGAACAAATAAAAAGTGAGAAGCGACTAAGACTATGTTTACACGACGGAACAAGTACGGGTTTTCGGACCTCTGTAGCTCGGACCCAGGTTGGTCCTGAGTCTTCAAATTCGGTAAGCGTTGTCGCTCGCGCCGTCTTACGAAGTGTAGAAAATTTCAAGATGATACGATAAGAAACACCGGAGATATAAGAGTTTGAAAATCGCATTTTTTCAAAAATCTTGTTCTCGTTGTTCTCGTTGTTCTCGTTGTTCTCGTTGTTCTTGTCGTTCATTGACAGGGCTACAGCCTTGCAGAGGGGATCTCGGGATTTGGTCTCTTTTCCCATTGATAGAGTCTGTCGTGAAGGTGTGCATAGGCTACCGTTTGCTCCGATCCGTGAAGTAGAAAAAAAGATACAGCGGAAAATGTGAAAAAATACATAGAGTTTCTCGCTTAAATCTTTTTATATGTTTTAAAGGAAGCATTTTGCAAAAGTCGGGGATAGGCCCGAAAAAAGCCTAGAAAAGAATCGTATAGTATAGTATAGTATAATTGGTAGGACCGAACAATCTTTTGTATCCAAAATTTTCAGTTTTAGATCGTCTGCAAGAGCGGGGGCGGGTCGAAGTTCCTGTTTTGGTTCGTCTCATATATACGAGTACGTACATATTAGTTTAATATTGGATGAGCATACGCACTGTTTCATTCATCCCGATGATCCTAAAGCTTCCACCAAATCAGCGCGGTAGCGGTACGCGGTACACACAACACACACACCACAAGAATTGACAAGTACATACTCCGTGGTGTACCGCGGCGGAAACTATTTCATACATTCTGACACGTACCGCTACCGTTCTGCGCTGGTTTGGTGGAAGCTTAAATATGGCGCTGGGACACCAAATCGGTTTTGTCAAGACGGTGTATTCTGTTGTGTTCAAACCAGAGTTACGTGATGATGGCATATGGAAAATCGATTTTTCAAGGAATTCTGATGAGTTAATTTGAACAAAATTTGGCATGTAAATTTATTCTTGTAATTCCACCCGGTTTGATCCTGTTGTGGTAGGCAAAAAGGTACTGTTAGTTATATAGTGAATTTCATAGCTATCCCTGATTCTTGGTCATGAAACCACTTTATTGTTGTAAAAGCAATGCTTTTTAGGACTCAACAGGTTTTCGGGACCTTTGATGAGGGATAAAAGGATATTTTCACATGTACATGTCTTTCTCTATGTGTCTTAGGCGCAATGTGGAACTTAGGAAATATGGATGTTATTTGAATCACATATTGAGTACCCAGTGAGGCTTAATGGTTACATTTAAAATTAAGATTTAAGATTAGGATGAATGTGATAGGGATGAAGTAAAGGTTTAGACTCAATTTAGGGCTAAGGTTAAAGTCAAAATCAAGTTTAGGGTAACGGATAGGGTTAAAGTTATTGTTACATCGCAGTTAACGTTATTATTAGGGTTAAATGTAAGGATAGGGTTTGGGTTAAGGTTGAGTCTGAGTTTGAGGTTTAGGTATAGGCCAGGGTAATGGTCAAAGTTAGGGTTATCATTAAGTTTAATGTTATGTATAAAGATACCAAGGTTAGCGAGGTTACTAGAGCTACCAAGGCCATCGGGGTTACCGAGGTTACTAAGGGTTTGCAAGATCACCAAAGTAGTCAAGTGTACTATGGTTACTAATATTACCAAGGCGAGCAAGGTTACCAAGGAGACCAAGGAGACGAAGGTTAGCAAGGGGTTTATCATTCTTATAATTATTGTTCTCAAACAAATTCGTGACAATAGGGCAATGAATACCGTCTTCATAACATATTTACGAATTTTGTAAATCGAAAACTGCAAAAAGATATGATATCTCACAAAAACAACTGTGTTGTAAAAGGTGTTCGCCAAAGAAAAACTCATCAGCCGCAAAAAGGATTCATATAAATACATTCCCGCCAAAATACTCGCATCTTGTCTCAATGATGGTGGTGGAGCAAATTTTTTTCAACGCTATTTGGCGGGGAGCTTGAATAAGGTTAATAACAAAATAAAATCAATGTTAAGAAATTTATGAAAGAACTTTTATCGTATAGAAAAAAAAACGAGTTCCATACGAAGTAAAGCTAAATAAGGTTCTAAAACGCATTTTTATTTTCTATAAGACTGGAAGCTTCAAAATTATCAAGAAAAGAACATAGTAGCAAATAGTACCCTCGTTCAGCTCCCCGCCAATAAGCGTTGAAAAAAATTTGCTCCACCACCATCATTGAGACAAGATGCGAGTATTTTGGCGGGAATGTATTTATATGAATCCTTTTTGCGGCTGATGAGTTTTTCTTTGGCGAACACCTTTTACAACACAGTTGTTTTTGTGAGATTTGAATTAACCGAATATCTTTGCGAAAAGATTTCTTCAGTGGTTTTAACGTGCGTGGCTTATTTTCATAAATTCGTCATCTCGAAAGAACAGAGCTAGTTAAATCAGGTAATGTAGACTACTGTGCGAAGTGTGTATATAAATGTAAACCAGAGCGTTTCCTAGTTACCTGGAAACAACCAGGTTCACCGACCAGTCGTAAATAACTCACCAATTAATATGAAGCGTTAAAAGACCTCCACAGAACAGTCGGTTCACATATTGTGCATAGGTTCGCCTTGCTATAGGAATAAGCATCGACTGTAGTAGTAGGATTTGGCTCAAGAGCTGATATTCGGCGCACTGCATGGTTTCACTGTACTGAGCTTGGATTACGTTGCCGTGCTCCGAAGTTTTCCCGAAGACTTTCGCCTTCACGTTTTTCAAAGAGTAGTGGATTTAATTTTAAGTTGAAAAATAAGACGCTCGAAAACGGAGAAGATTCCAAATGCCTTCTGAACGGCGATTTCTCCATGGCATATCTGAAATATAATAGAACACACACACACACAAATCACTTTCTCATTGTAGTGTCAAATCAATTATTACTTTAGCCCTATTCGACTGACTGGATCATTGATCCTGTCCAAGTCGAATGAAATCGGATCAAAATTTCCCAAATCGGTAACAGCTGACTATCGTGTCATCTGGCCCCAACGCGATATTCTAAATTATAAATTGCATTTGTAATTATGCACCGTGCGAGATACAATTAAAAGGATAAGTAGCAAGAAATATTAAAATGATTAACTCTGAATAAAGTTTACAAACCAAAAATACTGAATAACAAAATGACATACGGGAAATTGTTCGCGGAGACATCTAGGGGCTTAGTTTGGCAGATGATCCAAGTCATACCCTGGATCAATTTCCAGGATCATCATTTTGTATGGGATTTCCAGTAAATCTGGAAATGATCCTGTGAGTCGAATAGGGCTATTATGCTGTTTCTTGCTCCATTTTGTACGGAATTAATATTACTATTTCTGTATGGTTTGTTTTAATCTCTAGTAGAGCAAACCTTCTTCATCTCACCCTATTAGCACCACCTTTAGCTTGATCTACGGTTTGCCTACAAAGTCACTCGCAATCTAGACAGACGTTTTCCATAGGCTTCACACGGAGGCTAGCGTTGGTAGGCCGTTTGAAAAGTGGATGACCCCAATGGCTCTTCTGTCTTTTGAGAAGGTCGTGGAAGCCTTCGTCGGACATTTTTTTCCGACCAAAATGCGGCGCGTCGTCGAATCTGATTGACGAAAATTTGCAGTTTGGTAAGTCTGTTACTGGTTACCATGCACTTTAGATAAGAGTTTTGTGAAGTATTCGAACAAGTTGAGTATGTTTTTTCGAGAAATGTTGTCTTTCTAAAGTAGAATCGACTGAAAATGTTACCCTAAATGTATTTATCCAACAGAACACTTTAGCTGTAACTACCCTTCAAAGATAGCAAAAGTGTTCGACTTGCTCATTGTTTGTCAGCTTCGAAAAATAACAAAATAAAATTAGTTTTCCAAGTTCTCGGTTGAAAAGACAAAAAACTAAACAAATTTTCCAGTGGAGCTTCATGCTCTTCAGACCTCGCAAAGGGTCACAAACTGAGAAGGGTTGGAAACTCGGCGTTGTCCAAAAATTTCCGTACATGTGCGGATAGGAAATATACATATAGTGCTTGCAACATTATATGTATACACTCCGAAAAGAAATGCAATGTAACGCTGACTCGAAATTGCCTATAAACGGCTGAGTTAACGCACCATGGCCTCACATGGGGCTATACGGTACTGAGAAGAAAAACACGGTTAGGTGCTTTAATGAAAAACTCAAGTGCACACAATTTTCATGCACCAACCATTCAAATCGATTTTCAATACATTTCAAAACTGATAAGTGCACAACACGCTTAAGTCCACATGTACATTGCAAAAATTCATTACAGCAGACGTTTTGAACCATTTTACGAATCTATGCGATCCAAGCCGGAGATTTTCAATATTTATTGATTCAATTTATGGAAGTGTAGAAGAAGGGAAATCAAGTCTTCTGGATGATTTGTGCCTTAAAGCAGGAAAATCTGACAATTAAAAATTGCTCTTTGTGGGAGCAGCTTAAGACAGTTCATTGTCTTGATGTAAAAAAAAAATGTTTTGCAAAAGTGGCACTTTCTTTGTGGTTCCAACTTTCCTGTTATCAGTCTCAATCAGTCTCTTCGTTTGGTGATAACACGGTCGCAGGACTCCACCATTGAGATAATCGTTAGCTTGTTAGAAAGTCTTGGTTTTTATTTTTTTTGCCAACAAAGTTTTTTTTTGTGTTGTTTTTTTCCATAACTTGTGCAAGCAAGGTGATGACTTTGAAATTCATAGATTGTAATTGAAAATGTACAAAAAATGTTTGGCAACACACAGCCTACAAAAAGCTACTCGACTTTGAAACATCGATGTTTAATGCTCATTCCTCGATGATCCCTATCAAAACCGTTTTCTGCAAGCCACTATTCGAGTTATTGTTGGTCTAAACTAGGGTTGTATATCTTGTTTCTTATTGGTCCATGGAATGGATTCCATATCAGCATTGTGCTCAGATTCCGTATCGGTTTTGTGTTCAGTGCAAAAATGATATAATGGTTTGCAAAAAAAATGAGTAAGGCTACGTCTTTAGCACTTCCTCTACGAAAGGTATATTTTAAGTACATAATGGACACAATTAAATCGATTCTAACCAACTGTGACTATGGCTTCTTCTAGCATAAACTGGGAGTTTTTTCTTGAAATTTTAATTTTGCTATTATCTTTTGTTATTTTTTAACTTTTACCAATTTATCAAAGTTAAAAACCACACAATATCAGTATTGTATTTTTATTTATGCTACGTAAATAAGCAAGTTTGAATAGTACACTGACAAGGGCACAACACGCATAGGTGCACGAAAAAATCGTGGATTATCGATGTGCACTTATCAGTGTTTTACTGTATAATAAATAAATAACAGGCGCGACAATCCAACATTGGACTAAGGCCTCAGGATGTGTTAGTGACATCCTATTTCCAAGATCTTATCTGCTTTTTGATGAGGTAATGAGATCAGCATCACGCTCAGCAGTGTTATTTATCCCCATAAATGGGTACTCGTTTAACATCTGAGTGAGATCATAGTCTGTCACAAGCTCGTGAGTTCGAAAAACACCATGGAACACGGTGAGATTCGAACTCATGAGCCTGTGCACCGAAGGTAAGCGCACTAACCGCTAGACCAGCCAGACTACTGTATATCGCAGTTTTTTCTTCGAAATATGTGTACGGAATTCCGTGTGAAATTGAAGTCACAAAAACTTGCAAAAATTCTTATTATTCTGCTTTAATATGATTTGATTATTCTTCTTATGTTAAACTTTTTAGTTTCTTATTCAATATTTCAATTTAAATTAGACAATATTTAAGGGTAATGTGGAAAATAAATGTTCAGCCTTTCTGTCGAAAAATGAAAGAGTAGTAATCGCATGATCGTAAAAAAAATAAAAAGATTTGAATATTTCAAAGAAGTGTTGTTACAAAAAAACAACAGAAAATGGAACCAACAACTTACTTAAACTTAACATAAAATTTACCAAGAAGCCACAAAAATCCAATGAGCATTGTGAAGATAAAGGAAAAATTTAACATATTTTTCATTCACCATCATCATGTAATTATTTAGCAAACTGTTATGGCAAAAAAGTAAAATTAAACCTCCAAATTACTGATAATATTAAATATTTTCGGACAAAAAAAATCAATTCGCTTTGACTGTACTATTTCCACTGTTTCTGGTAAAATTTAAATAAAATGCCATTGGTATGTTCGAAACGAAATTTTAATGACGAAAACTTAGCGCTTTGGCTCCTCTAACTTACTTTTTTTGTTTTTAATCCACTGACTTTCCATCTAGACTTTGTTCAGTTTCATTTTCGAATGACAAAAAAAAACCGTATAAAATGAGGAGGAATGTAACCGAGCAAGGCTTATTCCAAAAGGATACTTATTTTCAACCTTTTTCGAAATTCAACGTTTTTTGAGCTTTGAATTAATATTCATGTCCATGGGAACAAAATAGAACAACTACATCAATGTGCCCATTAGTTCACAGTTATTTCAATTGGCATTTTATTATTTCAAATTAAAATAATTTTAGTATGTAGTTGTTCAATTAACTATTTTTATACCCTATATTAACTTTGTCATGAAGTTTGTAACGCATTGAAGGAAGCATCTCCGACCATATAAAATATGTATACAGTAGAGCGTCGATTATCCGAACGTCGATTATCAGAACGTTCGATTAACCGAACCGGGCACCCAGCAGTGTTACCAGTTTAGGGGAAAATCCCCAAAATTTAGGGTTTTTTCAACCTCTTAGGGGGAATTTTAGGGTGACAAAATTTTTAGGGGAAATTTTAGGGGGAACCTAAAGAACCTTAGGAAGAATTTGGGGCTTTCTTTCCTAACACGAATCAGCAAATTCCACCAAAATTATTGTCAGCGACAGTCGCTTTAATTTTTAAAATTTGCTGGTTGGACCAACAAATAAAATTGTTTACTTGTCCTGTACCTCCAGAATATCCTCGATTCGATATCGGTGGGAGATATAGTATACATATTTACATATTGAGGAGTTCAACATCTTCTCTTATGAAACTGGTACGCGTTTTTTAGATTGCTAATAAATATGTAAATAGAAAATTTGTAATAATGTGTTCTTTTTCTCTCGAACTATGTATTTTAAGAGCAATAAGAGGATGAGCTATCCTTAATCCTAATCTGACTTTTTTCATTTTTCTTTGATTATAGTTGGCTACGGACGGCAAATTCCCACTTCGATTAGCCCAACTTATGCTTGAAATAGATTAGACGCGTCAGCAGAAGCATCGGCATCGCGAAACGTCAAGCGCAATGCATTTTACATTGCTGACAAAAATGGCATTCAGCATATTTGTCAGCTATGAAATTCTGCCGATGCTGCTGCTGACGCGTGTAATCTATTTCAACTATTAGAGCTACGCTACAGCTAGTAGCTGTCGTCGCTTCGCCTGTAGACCGATATATGCTTTCGCGGTACCATTAGACCCACTCATGAAGCGTCTGAATCCATTTTTTGGATTCTTTGTTCTGTTAAATTCATACATTTTCTTTTATTTTGACAGATCGAATATCCAAAAAAAAATTTTTGGTTTGATCGTGTGTGCTGCATTACGCTTCGTACCCTCGTCTTCATATCACAATTTGCGCTCAGCATGAATCCTTTTTGGTCATTTTCTGTCCTTTTTTCAATTTAGGGGGAAACCCATCATTTTAGGGGGAAATCAAGTTGAATTTAGGGGAAAATCACGCAGCCAACCTGGCAACACTGGCACCCAGCTTCTTTTCTTGTGAAAAACATCCAAAATAACGAAAAAGCAAGTGTCTGAAGGAAGCGACCTCTCATCTGCATTGCTCAATTACCTCGATTTTTTTTATTTTTGTTCAGTTCGAGTCGTTTTACACGTTTTCGGTTTTTTGTTTGATTTCACATTTGGGCTATTTTCCAATTTTTGTATGAATTTCGATTAACCGAACTTTCGTTTATCGGAACCACCCTTGTCGACATTACTTCGGATAATCGACGCTCTACTGTATATATGATCAGATCAGCATGAAGAGCTGAGTCGATTGGACGATGTCCGTCTGTCTGTCTGTTGCTACGCGTTTTACTCGGCCAGTTTAAAAGCTATCGAGCTTAAATTTTGCACACATGCTTCTTTAGCCCCCCAAATTGAGTTTTTCAAGGAAAAAATTTTTTTGTGAACCAATTTTAACCAAACCTCATAAAAGTGCATTTCTATTGATGCCACAATATGTAAAAATGAATGGAATCGGACCATGGGGTTATGGGGCTACCATACAAACCCAACCCCCCATTTTGGATCTTCTAAGAAACATTTTTTCTGCACCAATTTCAAAAACCTTAATGCGTCTTTATCTACAAAAAATAGTAAAACAAATGGAATCGTACTATCGGGCCATGCTCCTGCATCCCCCCAATAAAGTTTTCTGAGATAATTTTTTTTATTTTCCCACTTATTCCAACCAAACCTCACACAAATATTTTTTTATCGATGCCACGGAACTTACGTGGAAACGGATGGAAAAGAATGGAGAAGGATTACACACAAGTCATAGGTTCGCCCGAAAAAAACATTTAGCCCGAGGAGAGTGAAGGGTATTCAAATTTCGGTCGCCCCCGAAGTTAGCCTCGGTCTCGTTTTAAATACGAATAGTATTACATACAAAACGAGACCGAGTTCTAATCATGCGAATAGCACGATGATTATATAGTATACCCTATACACATGTACAGACTTAGAAGGCACTCAAAACCCAAAATATTCAATTTTAATTTTTTTTTATAGGGGAGGAAGGGGTATATGGGTCGGATCTGGCTCATCTTTCATCTTTTATAAGTAGGCTAATCAAAGAAGACATTATAGAGAACATCGAAGGGGGTGACGATTTTTTTCTTCGGTATTTTGTTAGGAGTAGTTAGGAGGTAAACGTACCAATTTTTCTCGGTGCTGAGGGGTGCGCTAATGCGGGGAGGAGGGGTTAAAGGTGCAATTTTTGGTGTTTTGGGCTATATTGTGATAACATATTTTACATGAATATGTTATTCGCCAAACACCCGCATTATTTTGGCACATACTGTAAATAAATTTGACACCACACGTGCAAATGCACTTGTGCATGGTACCCGAATATGATATGTCTGAGAATAAGCTAGGCTAAGAATAGATTAAGAATTTAGGTAATATGCTTGGTACGTGTGAAAATATGAAAACGCGTACCAAGCAAATTTAAGGTATAAATAAGGTAACTTAAGAACAAACAAAGAGCAGTCTGAGAAAAACTTTCTTTTAATAAGCTCGAAGCCACAGCAGATACTCTGCTGCTTCAGCTCGGGGAACTCTCCTGAAGCCAAAGCTCTCGAGCCGCTTCGGAGGTTCCTCCTTCTAGTAAGGATCCACCACAGAATACTTTCTTTAAAGCTAGAAGCCACAGCAGATACTCTGCTGCTTCAGCTCGGTGAACTCTCCTGAAGCCAAAGCTCTCGAGCTGCTCCGGAGGTTCCTCCTTCTAGTAAAGATCCATCACAATATCTCGAAAACTGTGAGTCGCAGAGAAAAAAGTTGTGAGTAAGCATTAAAGCTTTCTAAATACATATCCTATTTATTTTCCCAGACTTGCATAAGCAAAACTCCGACGGTTCTTCCGATATTGTTTAATAAAAGTCGAAATTTTTTTTTGCATTCTATTGACTCTGGTGTCTCTCCAAATTGTTTTTCAAAAAACTTTTGTAGGGAAAAGTTAGTAAGTCTTAAATTTTCTCTAATTTGATATACTTCTTCTTGGCGTGCTCCTATCATTTGAGAGTTAAAAGAGTCTCAACGAAGTAATATTCTATATTCATCAGAATGAAGACAACCATTGTGGAGAATCGGGAAGGGGTGACGCTTTTTTATTTCACGGATCTATAAGGGATGTTTTGGAGTAAAACATACTAAAAGTTCGCGGTCATGAGATGTGCGCCAACGGGGGGAGGAGGGGCTATAGGATTCATTTTTGCAGGTTTTCGACTTAATTTCGGAAATAGCTCGGAAGCGGGGAGTACTCCTGAGAGTATTTGTATGGCAGTATTAAAGCCCATTAAATCCAAAAATTTATTTGAACATACATATCTCGGATTCCTAACGGTTTCCCCGATATAGCCTATTCAAAACCGAAAATTGTCAAAAAAGTCGTTTTTTCCTCATTTCTTTGGTTCTGGTATCTCCGGGGATCGTTTTCAGGAAAACGTTGCAAGACAATTTTGTGCAGTGTGCAATTTGATTTCATTTGATATACTTCCTGTTGCCTGGTCTTGAATCAGTCAAAAGTTCAAGAGCTTAAACCAAACTTCCAAATTTAATTTTTCCCATTTATTCTTGCTCAGGCATTTTTTTGTAGAGTTCGCGGTTTCGGAGATATAGCGGGGATAAACCTGATAAGCACGAGAATGGGCTATTTGAACCCGCTCTCCCAACGTTAGCCCACTCCCCCGACCGCGTGCTTTTAGTATGTTTTCCTCGTGGCCACCCCTTATAAATTCATGAAATAAAAAACCGTCACCCCCCTCATGATTTTCCACAATGGTTGTCTTCATTCTGATGAATATAGAATATTACTTCGTTGAGACTCTTTGAACTCTCGAATGACAGGATACAAGCCAAGAAGAAGTGTACAAATTAAAGCAAATTTAACGCTTACTAACTTTGCCCTACCAAAGTTGTTTGAAAAACAATATGGAGAGACACCAGAGTCAATAGAATGCAAAAAAAAATTCTCGACTTTTATTAAACAATATCGGAAGAACCGTTAGGAGTTTTGCATATGCAAGTACGGGCAAACAAATAGGATATTTAGAAAGCTTTAATGCTTACTCACAATTTTTTTCTCTGCGACTCACCGTTTTCGAGATATAGCCCAAAACACCAAAAATTGCACCTTTAACCCCCATCAACTTCAAGGCATTGATCAAAATTTCAGGTCGCTAGTGATATTTCGTCGAAAGTTGTGGATGAATTAAAATATCAAGGAGGGGTAGTTTATATGGGAGGTAGGGAAACATATACCATTTTATGGGTTATAGGGTATAAATATATGATACAGTCAAACTTCTCTATAACGAACTTCCGTATAACGAATTTCTCTACATAACGAATTAACTTTGTAAACTCTGCATTTTCGCGAAATTTCCTGAAGAATTTAATCTCCATATAACGAATTTCTTTATAACGAATTTTTCTCTATAACGAATATTTTCATAATTTCAATTTGCTATTTTTAGGTATTTTCAACTTCTATATAACGACTTTTTCCTAATTAATTCCCCCGATGATTTTGTAACTAAGGGGAATACCCCAGTAATACAGGAATCGCACAGAGTGGAATAAAACTAAAGACACTTTAGGGATTCTCCGAGTATGCATGTCAATTGTCCGAGAATTTTACGTTGCAGCAACGCAATGGGAGTGGACTGTATTTGACTCATTCTGAACTTTACAGGCCTCCTGAGGTCTTTTGATATTTTGAGTGTTGCAATTTTTGGGTGAAAAATGCCATGCTTTCAGATCTTTGAAAAAAATATTCTGACTCCAATTGGGAATAACTAAACAAACGTTACACCGTTATGTAAACTAGAGACTATGCGCCAACTTTTAAAATTACTAGCCGGAAGGTCCCGGTGCAATTTTTTACTGTACAGTTATTTAAACTTAGACGAAACGATGAATTTGATCTCTCGGTTTCTGGAGCCACATTTCTCTCAAAACAAAACAGTGATTTTTTCAGGTTGAGGTGTAGGTAAGAGAGCATTTTGTTGCTGTTGTAGTGCAAAAAGAAAATTTGAGAAATATTAAAATTTGCATGAAAAAATTTGGATGAAAAATGACAGCAAGGTCTGGGTTTTTTTTCGATTTTTCTTTAATTACACATAACTGTAAAAAACGCGACTGATTTTTTTAATGTGTTTCCCGTAACGGACAATAAATGCGCTATCATCGATTACCGGATTATCTTTGGGGTTTGAGAGACCTTGTATACAAATCAACAAAAAAATAAAGTTTTTCTCTATAACGAAGAAATTAGTCGCTCCCTTGCTGATTCGTTATAGAGAAGTTTGACTGTACATACTAGTTTTCATTCTTTAATGTCTGAGAAATCTTATAGTGCGGCCATACGTAAATGTATCACTAAATTGCAAATTTCTATTCGAATACGTACTATACCTCCCCTTTTTAAAAATAAACATCTTTTAACTTTAACCTGTTTGAAAATATTTAATATGTGTCAAATGGATATTATCAATGTCAATTCCTCTATTATAGCAAATCAAATATAGACGACTTCTCTCTACTCGTTATATGCTTAAAAAAGAAATCCTTCAACTTATTTACCAGTAAACTGCGAATAATAGCCCATCAAATATGCTTCACTCCTGCTGCCTTTCTAGGGAAATGAACCATTTCAAGACATCTGCAAATTCCTAGCGGAGTCATTCATTCAATTTGAGATGTCCTCAATATTCTGATTTGAAAACTTAAAGTCATCAATCGATAGAATTTAGAACGACGAACAAGACGACCGACACGGCCGACGCGACGATGGCGGAACGATGTCGCATGAGTGCTCATTTTCAGGCAAAAGTTCCGTGGAAATTGCATCGATAACTCTTCAATTGAAAATTGGGTTACGATGACGATCATGTACTTCATAGATGATGAATGTTCCGCTCTAAAGATCGAAATTCAATTTGCATAATATAAAATAGTTTGTTAGCTATACAGGGTGTCCCATTCATGGTGGAGGATATTAATGGTAGGTAGTGTGGCTCATTTGGGGAAAATTAATGTACAAATTTCCAATCAAACGACACCTCGCCCGTTACGAAGTTGCTCGTATCTTTAACCCTTTCCCGGACAGAACGTCTATAGACGTCCAATTTTGAGCATTTGACATACAAATCGTGTCAAATTTTGGCGTTGTGTTCGGCAATGAGTTAAAGAAATTTTAAAATTTCATCAAAAATTAAAATAAAATCGTAAACGTAACCGATTTTAAAATTTCGTTAAAGTTTGAACGGGTGTATCTCGGAAGATACGAGCAACTTCGTAACGGGCGAGGTGTCGTTTTATTGGAAATTCTATGTGGTTTCAGAAGTGAAGTCATGTCTCGGATGAAATGTTTAGTGGTGTGGCAAATTTTGGATTTAGTCGGCCATTTTGACTTAATTGACAAAGCATTCTCTTACATTGTATCGGTTAAAAATAGAGGGGTCCCGTTCTACATTAATTTTTCCCAAAATAGCCACACTACCGACCATTAAAATATCCTCCACTATGAATGGGACACCCTGTATAGTTGATGATTTTGGCACAAGGACAAGTAGTATAGCTTTTATGTTTGGCATTGCTGATTTAACCATTCGGTATAGTTTCATCAAAATGACAATTTGAAATTCCATTTGTCGTAGTTTTGTTCAATTTGCATATTGTTGTAGATGATGACATAGCTTGACCGTAATACCTGCGAATCCAACAGGGCCATTAACAAAATTGATAACTGACAACCACTGGCCACTAATCAGCACTTCATCAGCATTCGCATTATGTACCGATAGCAACTTGATGGCATGGTAAAGTAGCAATTTCCATCAAAGCCGCTTATTATTCGCTCTAGTCCTCTAGTTATAGACATTCAGTCAAATCCCGAAAATAAATCTCGTCCTCTGAACCTCAGCACACTTCTGTTTCCGTTCGGAATTTTCCACCACACCACATCTGCTGCTGCACTGCTCCTCCCTTACTGGTATCTGCACAAAACTATGTTGTGTACTCGAATGTCGCCAGGAGTCGTATGGTATGTAATTTTAGTCAATGAGGAGGTAATCAACATTGATTATCCTGGATTATGACTGGCATATACGGAGGCAAGTACGAGTATATGCATACATACTTGGTAAGTTATGTTGTCGTAGCTGTAAGGAAAACATGACGCAAGACCTGCATAAATAAGAAGTGGGTAAGAGTTACCACGGTTATGAAAGGCAAATCAAAAGGACTGAAATAACATACAATGTTATTCGGTCGTAATGCTACTTGTCATCATTTCATAGCTAGTAATAATACATAAATCAATCCTATGAATTATAATGATTAAGTGCGTGTTCGAGACTAATGGTCACTACTATTGAATTACCTACGCTGAGTAGTCGATGTTGATTGTCATCGTAGAGAGTTCATGGCAATTGATTATGTTTCGGTTTGGTTATGTCGATTAATCAAAGACCAATGTTTATTATGATCACCAATTGATTGGACTAGTAATTGCAAATGATTAAAAAAAACAGGAAAACAGTTTTATGAAAATCTTGCTTCAAATCCTTGTCACTTTGAATAGTTATAGTCAAAGCAAAAATGTCTTTTGACTTCTTCCTAATCCAGTTGAAGCTTGAAATCTCTATAATCTTCCAACATACATATGTACATCTGTACATATGTATGCACTCATAAACTTTCCAGCTAGATGAAATCCTTCAGCACTAATTGAATCAACTTCATAATTCATCAAACAGAGAAGATTTAAAACCGCTTTTAATCAAATTTTCAGTGGAAATTGCATTTGACCGTCATGTCATGCCATGGCTAATTGACTTCATAGCGCACACATTATTTACATAATGGTATACGTTCGGTGTCTTTTGAAACAAAGTTGCTGTATGTGTGGAGGAAAATGTTGCCATTTGATTGAATTATTCGCTTTTACGATCTCGCGAATCTTAAACTATGTACATACACACTTAGAATGTTTCAGATTCATTGGCTTCTTCAGACGTTCTCACAAGCGAATAGACACATGCATAGTGGCGGTTTTAATGAATATGGACGTAGGCTTATTGATGCATTTAGGAAAACATTTTTTGTCTTTATTTAATACGACAAAAGTCAAAATGTATATGCATTTCAAGGCCCTTCACTTTAATACACCACAATTTTTCATAACTGTCCTTTATTGAATAGGCATCCAATTAAAAATATTTTGTGTGTCCTACGTACAAATTGTTAATTCTATTTTTTTTTATATGCACGTACTTTATATTTCCAAATAAATTGCACTTAAGCCCATTATCTGTTCATAAATTAAAAATACCGAGAAAAATAAAATACATTAATTCCTTCCATTTCTTTTTGCTCTGCATGGGGCACAATTACATACATGCACCTACTCGGTAAGTATCGATGTCGACCTGCAGCAAAAATGGATCCGGTGAAAACTGTAATCTCTCGGTATTATAAATGAAGACAATTCCAGGACGAAAACGAAAATAATTACATGAATAAATCCGGTTGAATTACATTTTTTCCATATACAAAATATACGAATGGACATGCAGCCGTATAGGATGTATTATATAAAATAAGTAACCCCTTTTTTTGTTCCTTTTTTATCATTACAGGACTCGGGCTTTGGTACACCCGTTACCATGCGAGTGGATGCAAAAGGATTTTATTTATACTGGATCGATCAAAATAATGAAATGGACTTGTTGGATATTGCAACAATTCGTGACGTACGAACCGGACAGTATGCAAAAAAGCCAAGGGTAAGTTTACATTTTTAATACTATACTTTATGTACAATTTAATGTGAACTTACTATAGCAGTTGTGTTTTTTTATTTACCAAATAGTACAGTAATCGGGTATATTTTACTTAAAAAAAATACGTAATGGCTGAAATTTGGTGGAGATGTTAAGCAACGTGCCCTAACTCTAAATCTGAGTTTTCGTATTTGTGGGAGTGGGGGAAGTTATAGTAATTTGCCTACTTATAGGGGAATTTTGCGTTTTTCCTTAATATCATTCTTACTGGTATTCCTACAGTAAAGTGATGTATAAAAGTTTTGTTTCTAATCAAATTGTCTATTCAACGGTACCTAAGCTAATGTCGTAGGCCAAATAGTTCCGTTATAATGACCGGTTAAAAGGCAAAATAGCACTAATAATGAGAATATTTGGCTTAATGACTGAAATTTGGTGGATATGTTAAGAGATACGTCCTAAATCTATATCTGAGTTTTCGTATTTATGGGAGGGGATTGTTATAGTAAATTGCCTACTTATAGGTTAAATTTGCGTTTTTGCTTAATATCATTCTTATTGTTGACCCTACAGTAAAATGGTAGAGGTTTCCTTTCCAATCAAATAATCTATTCACCGGTACCTTAACAGTATTAACAGTATTTACTATACCAATAGTGCATAGGGTTTTGTAGTTAGTTGTAACTCAAAACACATACATATTAAAATATCGTAACTATGTAAACTATCATAATGTGATGTGGCTAGACTATACGTCAACCCAACTGGTATTCCCGTACTTGACAACAGATGGCACTAGTGTCGCTAGCGAGAAATAGGATTGCCCGATAAAACAACAACAACGACTTTCTGGAAGTTTCCGGAAAGTGCGTCACCGAAGTTTCCGGAATAGTGGAAACGAGTATATAAGGGCGTCGAATAGTGTCGACGAGTCAGTCTTGTTTTAGCAGTGAATAATGTCAAGAGTCAAGTCAATAACTAGTGAAGTAATTAGTAAAATTGTAAACCGTGTGTATATCCGTGTGTGTTGTAATAAATAGTGTTACAGTAAAGCGAGTGTTATCCATTATTGTGTACGCGAAAATCGGTCGAACCCACTAGAAAGTCTAGAAAAGATGAGAAAAATATAACAATAATTTCCAATTAAAATAAAATTTCAAACCAGTGGCAAAGAGGCGGAAATGGTCAGAAAATTATGACAATGCATTTTATTGCTTGAGTAACTTTGGGGTAGGATTCATTAGAAAGTTCTTACCATAGCGAGGTAGTTGGGTCAACATTTGAAAGATACTTTTGTGAGCCTAGGTATGCAGTTCGTTTACAAAAAAAATTCCGTACTTTACTGGAATTAAAAAATGCAAAACCCGTTCTTATTGGCCTACTTTACATATGACATTGATTTAAATACCGTTTGATATATTATTTGATAAGAAATGAAACCTCTATACACCATTTTACTGTAGGGTCAACAATAAGAATGATATTAAGCAAAAACGGAAATAGCCTATAAGTAGGCAATTTACTATAACTACCTCCCTGATATATTATACGCAACTTCGGATATAGATTATAACGCATCCCTTAACGACTCCACCGAATTTCAGGCATTTCATGTTTTATTTAAGCAAAATATTCCCATTATTGGTACTATTTTGACCTTTAACTGGTTACTATAACGGAACTACTTGCCCGATGAAATTAATGTAGGTACCGTAGGATAGATAATTTGATTAGAAACAAAACTTATGTACATCACTTTACTGTAGGGTCTACAGTAAGAATGATATTAACGAAAAATGCAAAATTCGCTTATAAGTAGGCAATATACTCCAACTTCCCCCACCCCCACGAATGCGAAAACTCAGTTTTAGATAAAAGACATGTCCCCTAACATCTCCAGCAAATTTCAGCCATTACGTATTTTTTTTTAAGTAAACGGCCGTTTTGTGTCTTTAAATACTGTACTAAAAAGAAAACGTCTTTTTCATTAAAAGGAGGAAATCCATAAAACTATGGCAATAATATTTTATGTTATAAAATTAAATCAAATCTAAAGGCGCCCACCGCTTCCTTTCGAATTTACACGGGGTACTGAAAACCATAGAAAAGAGGACGACGTGCACAAAAATTAAAATTTGCTTCAGTTAATAATGATTTATTTAAGTAAAGTTTCGGCATTTATATTTTAATATTTAATAACACATTTATGAAAACATAAACAATTTGTGCAAATCTATGTGTACTTGTCAATTCATTTTGTTAATTGCAATTTCATAAATATGTACACGTGTAACCACAATCGCATTTTAATTGGAAAATGGACTCAATTATTTAGCGAATGTCAGGTACGAGTATTTACGTAACTTTTCAGGATGTTTGCACATCGCTGAACTACCCATATAGAAGACTCCGCGCTACTTGAAAAGCACACTCTTGTTCAAGCTCAATATACTCTAAACTTGTAGCATTAGAAACTTAAGGCTTATTTTCAGATTAAGATTATTAAATTTTAAATCAAATGCAAAGAAAGGGGTTATTATATCTGTAACAGTTGATGTTATATGATTTTTTAGGGTTTTTTTAGAAAATATTTTTTTCAAAGAACCCTTATGAAATCGATTTTGTCCGTCTGTCCGTCTGTTCACTAAATAACTCGCGAACGGCTCAACCGATTGTCATGTAATTTGGTAGGAATGTGTAGAATGGTTACAGTCTTTGGCACAAATATCTTAGAAGTTGGTAGGAAGAA
Organism: Microchrysa polita; assembly: GCA_949715475.1. Taxonomy (NCBI): domain Eukaryota; kingdom Metazoa; phylum Arthropoda; class Insecta; order Diptera; family Stratiomyidae; genus Microchrysa; species Microchrysa polita. Next base: position 41,411,944 of record OX454415.1, on the reverse strand, counting down.
GTTAACAGGGTGTCCCGAACGTTTGAAAAAAGTCGACTTTATTAGTTTTTATCAGAGATTGACGTATGGGTATTTAAATCAAAGAACTAAACGAGTACATCTCACATCAGTTAAAATTTTCCAGTTTCGAGTAACGATAAAAAAGTTATTGGCGTTCAAAGTTAAACTTCCTTTTCGACCTCCGTTTTCTAAACCGTTATAGGGATCGATATGAAACTTTGCACAAAGATTGGTCAGTATAACTTTATATACGTTAAATATTAAGACTGTTGACTTTTGCTAAGGAAAAGTAAATAACAGTAAATTTGTAAAATTTGAATTTGATCGTGTGTAGCCCCTTTTAGGTTTGCAAATATGAAAATTCTGCTAAGGATTTTTAGAAAATTACATAGGGAATATGTCTACGAATTTTCATTCGAATATCTGTATCCAAACCGGAAATATAGCCAAGTTAGTATTTAGTAAGGGCCTTTCACAATGCAAGGGAAGCCTCTTAAGCATTTCTTCAATGCATATCTTTTAACTTGATGAAAAAATGAACATGAAATTTGGCGGATATGCATAGAATGGTAATAGTGTTTGCCACACATATTTTTGAAGTTTGTAGGACCAAGTTAACAGGGTGTCCCTGAATAGCTGCAAAAGTATACTTGTTCAATACTCATAGGAAAGCTTGCATGGGCTCTTATGTCAGGGGACACAATGGAATCATTTCATATAAGTTGCTTTTCCTTGATTAAAAAAAGAGTAACAGTAGTTTTACAGCCAATAATTCAGTTCATATATAATGCCAATGCCAAGCCTTCCTTACGTTTGCCTGAGTTTCTTTTTGCTCAAAGGCCATCAGAAATCTTAAATCGAAAAATGCCTGTAGATTTGCCTACTTTTATACAAACTGGGTAAATAGAAAATCTATTTTTGGATTGGTCTAATTAAAGGTGGAACGCGTTTATTTAGACCAATCCAAAAATAGATTTACGGGAAGCATTTCATTAATGCTGTGCACAATTCTTATCTATTGCTTATAAAATATATGTACAAAAAATATTCACTATGCATCAAAATTCTAAAAAACCCTCGTATTGCGGGCGCAGCCCTCTGTACGCCGGTATTTTTATGTAAATCGGCTCAAAAATCTGACCTTAAATTTTGCCCCACTTGAATAGCACACCCAGTGGCGTAACGTTTCTATAATATCTTGTGTTCGAGATTAAAATACAATACACTCAATACAATTGTTGAAACCACTTTTTGTCAGGATTTGTTAGTTGGGTTATTATTGTCTAATAAAATGCGATTCATACTTGACAATACATACTATCGTCCTAATTTTATTACACATTTTGACAGTACAGTAGAATCCGCCTAAATGTCAACTCTGACCATTTGAAACATTACTAAATCGTTTTTTTTTTTTTCAAAAAGAAGTGCAATCAAATTTATAATTTTGTAAAAATAAATCGACGCCAAAAATTTGTTTTCGTGAAAATCACACTTACAGGTTGATAATGCGAACAGATCGAATAAATGAGACGATTGTGGGGTAGGTCTCTAATGTTACATGTATTTTCAAAGATGGCACACACGATTTCATTAAGATTTGGTTTAGGGTTTTCGTTGAAATCGTGTTATGAAATCGTTGAAAATCTATATTCGCTTTACTTACATGGAAAAATTACAGTCAAACCTCTCTAACCCGAATTACGACTTCCCAAGAAAAAATGTTCGAGTAAGGGAGAGCTCGACTAATGGATTTATACTGCGAAATCATCAAAAAAGAATTTAGTATCTAACAGTTTTATAAGAAAAAGAAAATAATATTACACTCATCATTTATGGAGTCATGTATGTAGGTAGGTTTCGCACATGACCCGACAGATACAATTTTCGTACAATTTTCTACAATATTTTGGTGCTAAAAATTCTGCTCGAAAATCGGCTTGAAAAGAAACCTAAGAATATTTTTAAATTCAGGAGTAAACAATTGTAGGAACGGGTCTTTAAAGACCTTATGAATATCGAAGCCTCTTGTGTTCTGAACATCCAAGAAATGAATCCACGAGCCTTAATATCAGTTGAGCCTTATTGGGTGCGGTTTTCAAACGCATCGGTCGCATATGTTCCCACAACATGTTGTTCATTCTGATCCTATAACTGCGGTTTTGCGGATCAGCAATAACTTTCGGTGTTTTCCGTATGCCTATGCCTATGTGGAATATGTAAACGAAAAGGTTCCGGATATCATTTCTTATTCGTAAACTCGCAGTTAGAGGATCAGAATGGACAACATGTTGTCGGAACATATGCGACCGGTGCGTTTTGGAAACGTACCCATTGTTTTTGCATACCTTACCTTTAATCTTCTTTCCCGTTATCTTAAAATAAAATATTGTTTGAGTTTTCGACTTAAATAAATTAGACTTAGAAATTGCATTATATATCAAAAATTGACGGGCGCCAGTCAAACCCTAAATTTGTACGAATTAAGGAATAATTGAACTTATGGAGGCTTCGACTTAAAAAAGGTTTTACTATAATTTTCAACACTGTATTTGTATCTAACAATATATTTAGTGGGCGAAGAACCAGGGCAACTAAGACACAATAACAAAAATTGACACTAAGATACAACAGACAAAACTTCTCTAAGCTTCAAACTTCTTCAAAGCAAAGAAAAACGCTACTTCCAAGAGCACTTCTAACTTCTTCATCCTCTTTAAATCTAGCTTGAACCCGAAATCAAAAAGTTATTTTAAATCGCAGTTTAAAATGTCTCATTTATCGTCACTACACAAGGGGGCCCCTGGTGGCTGGGGGCCCGTGTTCGACCGAACACATGGTACACCGTACGTTACGCCACTGAGCACACCCATCGAAATCAATATAAAGCATCGATTTGCATCGTCTCATATTGGGTCGTTTTAGAAGTAACGCCATTTTTCGATTTGCTTTGTGAAAATTTGAGCTGTAAATGCAGTGGCGTAACGTTTTCGAAAATCTTTGCGTTTGAACTCAAATCAAGGGCCCTTTCTTTACATATTTGAAATTCTACTGTCACTATGACTTTACTAAGAAAACGATCCTGCGGCAGCGCGACACAAGTTGTTGAGTTGACGAGTTCCTAAACCAAGTCTACGAGTTTCCATATGTCAAATTGACGAATTTCAAAATTGTGTAAATGTATTTCGATAACAAATAGGCAAATTATAAGTTCAAATTGACGAATTTTCATTTTAAATTGTTGAACTTCCACATGATGTTGACGAATTTTCATTAAAAATGATGGGCGAATTATTATATCATTTTGACGAATTTCTAGATCAAATTGACGGATTTCCATTTTAAATTACTCTTGATTCGTCACAATTTATAATAGAAATTCGTTAATGTGTGATGGATAATTGTCAATTCGCAATGGAAATTCGTCAACATAATTTTTAGAACACCCCGTTCACATTGGAAGTGATGCGATGCGATAAGAAGCAAAGAGTTTTCCATCGCAAATTACAAAAAAAGTCAACCAGCCTACTTGGACCATTCATACTGCTTGCGATGCGACGTCGTCGGATTGTGCGATGAGGAACTTTTTCATGACAAAAAAAAACGTACTTTTTCAGCATCTGGAATGCGCACTGCCGCCGATGAAATCGTCTACCAGCGACATGTTCAAACATGTGTTCAGATCGGCGGATCGTGACATATGGCGCTTTGCATTTTAAAGTCGTAGGTAATGTAATGTAAAAATGGATTGGTCTACTAAATTAAATAGCCTTTGTGGAAATTTACAGTGCTTTACTGAGTTATATCAGTTTGCCCAAATTTGACAAGAATTGTTGTTATACAAATCAATGAATGGGTCGGAGAAAAAACATTTGCGGAAATATGCAGTGCAGCGCAACTTGGTTATTAGCGTGCGCATACGTATAAGAAAATGTCAGTCGGCGCATGGATTTGGAATGATTTATTGAAGGTAGCGGTGGATAAGTCAGCTGTGGGAACATTCAGTGCATCACAACCGAATATTTCCCCGAGACAATAGTGGTATTATTTCAGGGTAAGCAACCCCAACAATTTTTTTCTTCGTTTTAATCTAAAATTTGAAATCAACGACCCAAATTTACTTTAGTGTTTCTGCAACGCCGGCCGATTGGGCGAGCATTTCCCCGAGATAACGGGGTATTCTAAGGTGGGCAACTCCAAACATTTTTTCTTGTTTTTAACTTCGAATTTGGAATCAGCGTCCCAAAATTACCTTATTGCTGCAACGCCGATTGGGCGAGTACCATTCTGGGGCCGGCAACCCAAAAAGTTGTTTGTTGTTTTTGACCTCAAGTTTGGAATAAACAACAAAAATTTACCTAGTGTTTTTGCAACACCGATTGGGTGTGTATTGCCCCGTGAAAATAGGGATACCATTTTTGGGCCGGCAGACAGTAAATATTTTTTTTTTTGTTTTTCACCTCGAATTTGGAATCAGCGACCGAAAATCTTAGCATTTCTGACTTTCCGAATGGAAGAATATTTCCGGAGAAAATCGGGGTTAAACTCTTGTAATACGACCATTTTTTACGCTACAAACCGGGTTGTACTGCACTGCAGTGCATGCAGGTTTCCACAAATGTTACTTCTTTGATCTCCAGCCATACCTACAATAATTCGTTCCTAATTTTAACACCACCCGAAATTGTTTTCTTCAGTACGTGTACTCTACGAACCGAGTTGACCTGCACTGCAAATTTCCATTTATCGTTAACCTATGAGAGTGCACTAATTACTACAACTACGACACTAGATAAACATCCGACATCCCAATGGTAAAACAGTCGAAGCGCCTCGTCACGGAGCCGATCTGAAATCACAAATCATGCCAATATCTGTGCCTATCAGCATCAAACGGCGTCAAAAACTACGAATGCCCTTGGCCGGAGCAAGCTCATTTTCGATATTAAGTTAAGGTGACCAGACTCCCGAAGGCCCAATGCTGTACAAATACTTGGCAATTCGGGTTTCAGGCAAATCCTCAGTCATACTTCTAGGCCCAAGATTTGCGTAAGCAAAAATTGTGTAATGCGCGACGGGCAGAGCAAGGTCTAAGCTAAGCAAAGAGCAAGCTATAATATCTAAGTAATTAAACGGAGGAGTGGTTAAAGTCTGAACGAAGCGACGGGATATGAGTAAACTTATGGACGAACCAAAATTCTAAATCTTACGAATTGCCTTCCATCAACTCACCGCTCGCTTCGCTCCCACCTCGCCTTATCCGGTTCCCATCAACGTCAGAATTATGAAAAGCGTGAAGACAGAGCGAGGGATGAGTGAAGCGAAGAGTGACCCACAGGATCTGAGTAAACGTATGGACGAGCCAGAGATCTAAGTGTTGCCTTCCATTGGCTCACCGCTCGCTGCGCTTATCCTATTTTCCAGCAGCGCTACGTTGCAAAAATGTGGGTGAGCTCTGAAAAGAGTGACAGACAAGATTTAAGTAAACCTAAACATCAGCCAGAGGGCTAAATCTTACCAATAGCAAGGTTAGCTATAGGATTTAGGTAAACGTAAGGACGAGCCAGAGATCTAAATCTTACCAATTGCCTTCCACCGGCTCAGCTGCGATCGCACCTCTTCCGCTTCCCACCAGTGCTGGTCGCAAGGACGTTGGCTAATTATGAAAAGCACGACAGAACGGGGTCTGAGCGAAGCGAAGAGCGAACCACAGGCCACAGGGTTTGAATAAACGTATGGACGAACCATAGGTTTAAATCTTTCGAACTACCTTCCATAGGCTCACCGATCGCTACGCTCGCACCTAATTCGCAACAGCACATAGCGTCAAAAACTTGGCGAATTCTCTAATGCGCGACAAACAATGCAAGATCTGAGTGGAGCGAGGAGCGAGCCACAGGATTAAAGACAGAGGTCAAAGTCTTACCTAAATCTGGTAGCATTATTCCTGGAGGAGAGTATGCATTTCTCCGTCGTTACATTGATGATGCCATTCCGGTCCCCTGGGCTCTTAACAACGTTTTAAATGGATGGATGGATTAAAGCAATGTAGTAGGAAAAAAAAACTTTGTCTAAAACTCATGTCGAGTTCTTTCTTTAATATTCATTTTCCTATGGAAACTGGTAAAGGAATCGGATGGAGTACAGTGACTGATTTTTTCATCGTTTTGTGATAAGGAAAATTAATTAAAATCGCATCTTTCGGCGGCTGAACTTCACACCCTTGGCAGCTAGAGCTTTGGCACATATGGGCAGTACGATGCCTAACAAATTTTCCAAATTTCAAAATTCCGCTCAAGAATTGTCAAGTTACGATTTTCGAATAGAAAACACACAAGTGGGTTATGGGCAGCTGTAACTTCCGAAGCCGGATAGGTGGGCCGTGAAATTTGAAGAAAATATGAGGGCCAAGTTGCTCTACAGGTGTGTGCAAAATTTCAGAGAGATTGGGAAGGGTTTACGAGGTATCGGAAATGAACGGTTGTCAAACATAAAAGTGCGTTTATCTCGCTAAGTATCGATCGTAAGGGGTACAGGGGATAAAACTTTACACCTTGCAAGCAGGCAAGTCTGATTTGATTACAGGCCTCACCAAGAAGCTTATTCTGTAGTGACATTCGGAATGCTGTACATTTTGCTTTAAATTTCTCAGTGCTGTACGACACGGGTCGAAATGCTGTACTGTACAACAAAATGCTGTACGTCTGGTCAGCTTATATTAAGTTAAGTACATTTAATAGGCAACATCAGTACTAATTCTTGTCACTCTACCTTTACTCTATTAAAAGTTACAGTGCGAAATGTAAATATAAAAAATTTTTAATTCCACATAATACTTTTGGGTCTAGGATATAATTTTCCAAAAAATGATCTAGATTATTATACATCATTGCAAAGGAAATGTAGTTTATTTCGTCCTTTGGACATTTTGCGTGGGACTAATCGTTTTTCAGATATTTTGTAAAAACTAAAATTTCCCCTCTTCGTTACCCCCTCCTCCCCCTTAATGTGGCGCTCAAATTAGTGTAACTTTTTAGTGCGTATAGAGGGGTGGGTGTGCAACAATGAAGCATGAAAACTTTCCTCTTTTTTCGATGTTTGGGTCCAGAAATAAAATCACTATATGTACCTACATTATGTTTCTTTACTTCAGTGAGTAAAAACTGAAAAATTTTAGGGGAATGCAGGTATTTCATCAAAAACAACAAAGATAAACATTACCTATACAATACACAATATTGTAATAAGTTGTTGTTTATTTCGTGTTTGGAATAAACTTTGTTTGAAATATTTGTTTCAGTAGCCCCAGCGGAATGCTAATATAGCATAACAAACATTATGTACGACCCTCTTCACTTGCAAGTCATTTTCCAATATCCCTAACGTATATTCCTGTGAAATAGTGGTACATACAAATCATTAATGTCAAGTCGATTTATAAGAAGTTATTATAGAACAGAACAAACTAGCACAGATAGCGCTAGTCAGCTTCCGATGTCATTCGATATCAGTTTCATGAATGCTATCATGTCATCGACACAAAAAGGACCATGAACCCACATCATTAGTCCTATGAAACTGGAAGGAGTATAGTTCCGGCAAAGGTCGTCCTTTCATTATATTATTCATTTTTTCTGCACTATTTTCGATTTACAGATTTTGCACATATCAATCGAAACAGGATATGAAATATCGAACCACTCGACCTCCCCTACACGGAGAGAAAAAATGTAGTGAAAGGTATTAAAACTGTAATGAAAACTATTCTATTTGTAATGATTTTTGACCCTACTGCAACTGATGTAAAAGTTATTGCATCTGTAATGAAAAATGTCATTGCACTGTAATAAAATTAACAATTGGTTGGTAATAAAATTGGCCAGGAACATAATTAGGCGATAATAGAAATAAATACAAAAAGTGATTTTTTTATTTTTTCCTTTTTTTTATTTTTACATTTTTTTTTTAAATTTCTACTTCTATTTTATCCTTAACTTCTATTCCCCTATTTTAAATTTACCTTTTTACAATTTGCTTCTACTGGGAATTAAACCGGGGACCTATCGTTTCGTAGTCCTACGTCCTACACCTAAGCTATCTAAGATTACAAGTTATGCGAATAAATTAGTCGTCTTATTTTTTGACAGTTTCAAAATTATTACGCGCTCTTGATGAAAACTATTACACAATGCAATAATTATTATTGCAGACAGTGGTGAAAATTACCATAAGCACAATAAATAGTACTATCCATACAAATATCATGCAATGATTTTTGTCATTACACTGCAATCATTTTTACAATTGGCCAAAACAACTGAATTGTAATCAATTTCACTACATTTAAATAATTTTCGCTACAAATTTAGTGAAATTGTATGTTGTGAATTTCATTGTATGATTTTGTTGAATTCATTGCACATTTTTCTCTCCGTGTACTTCCCTATTAAAAGAACAGCCGAATATGTACATAATAATATACAGATACGCAACAAAGTCCCGAATAAATTTCACAAAGCATATACATAGGTGGAAGCAGCACCCACAGAAAAAAAAGGTTCAAGGATCGTTACACAGCTTTTATGGTTAGTCCCTACTTTCCCGTTAATATGTCAACATGTCATTCTTTCAAGGTGTCGATTTATCTTCTTTGTCAAAAAGGATCCTTGTGTAGCGGTTCAGGATAGGAGACTCTTCTGTGTGTGTTGAACTTTGCGGCCATCCATACACTTACAATTTGCGGAAATTGGAATAAGTTTCGAAACGACGACACATACCTATGGCAGGACGACGATCTTATTATAAATTCTGTCGCTGTATATGAATTCAATTATAAATTATATCTCAGAATTTGACTATCGTGTATGTGTACACGATGGCTGGAAGACGAACAACGTCGACAACGGGTAACGGGTGAACAAGATAAATGAATCTAGAATTTGTTTACGGATAACGCTGTGTGACGTTGATAACATGGTGAATTGGTGTTATCTGGCCTTTTTCGGATGGTTTGTCACGTATTATTTTTCGGTATTTAATGAAGATTGTTTGAATTTGCATATTATGAATGGGCACATATTTATTCGCGGTATGTCGGGTTATGTTTACCAAGCTAAAGATAGTAAGATGACTGACTTCTGTTTTTAGTGTTTTATGATTATGTTTATGTTGTTGGTCTGAAGAATAGCAGCAAGTGCACACAGTTAAAGACCACCAGTGGCGTATTTACAGGGGGGGCACAGGGGGCACGTGCCCCCCCCCCCCCTGTGAGCACATCGAACTTTTTTCACACCATACTAAAAATTGCAGTACCAAATATTCCCTTTTTATTTTGAGCGTTTCTATTACTAAACTTTGTAAATCTTTTTCGAAACATTATCATCACATCATCTTCTCAATTTGCTAGATCTCCTCGTTGAAGAACTTTCCGTTTTTCGAACGGATTGAGTTTATTTTTATAGACGCGTGGTTTCAAGAACAAGAACTCTCAGAGAATAACTACAAGCTATGATTATGTCGAGGCAACGAGGTGGTCATGAAACGTTGCCCAATCTCGACATGAATCTGTTCGGAAACAAGGACTGCTATTGAAAGTCTCATCATGTGTGAAGTGCATCTTATGTTGATATAAGTTGGGGAGATGTTGTTGCGGTATCGAAGTCTTGGAAGCCGCTGAATTGATAAATATTTGAAACAATCGGTCTGATTTTTCGATCGGGCTTGTGTATTTTAATTTGGCCGTAAATTCGTGTTGGGCTGCTGTAACCAGATGCTTCTCTTTCTGTTGAAATGCTAAAAATTGAAGTGTTTTGGTGGGAAAGCATTTTTAGCATATATTTTCGAATTCCTACGGTTCGGTCTCTGTGGTGCCCTGCCTGGGGTACCTTCTTCAATGCTTCAATTTTCACGAAGTAAACATCATCGTAGCCATTTATTCTCATTTCTATTTTGCAATTGATTTGTTAAAGCATGTTGCTTCACCTTACCATCTAGGACTCATTTTAAAAGGTTTTGCAGATACTATAGATTTGAAGCTAGTGTAGTACATATGGAAATAACAAACAATCATACCTTCCTGCTTACTTTTGTTGCTTCATTTTAATTAACCGATTGATCACTTCCCGGCTCTATGCCACGGATAGTTCCTACACGGCTGAAAATGTTGGTGTAATTTTTATAAAAAAATATGTTCATACATTTCCATATAAAAACTTTATCAAAAGTATAATTGAACTATATTAAAAGTATAAGTATTCTTGATAAAATTTTTACTCTTCAATAGTATAAAATTGATAAGCAAAATTATACAAACCGTTCGAAAAAGTAAAAATTGTACTACGAGTGCAGGCGGCTTCGAATCCACAATTCTGTGATTTGTAGGCGAGCGCTGTTCACTGAACCAGACAGACTACAAATCAATAGATTTATAGGTTGAATGGGTTTCTTGCGTTGATAGTGGAGATTTGATAACATAGTAGGATTGATTCTACCCTTTTATGTTATAACAACATTCAATGCAATTTATTCTATCCCGAACGGTGTAAAATGTATAATATAAAAAGGGTATTTGGATAGTTTTATTCTGTAGCGGTTATAATTAATATAATTTTTGAATAAACTAAAATTATAAGTTGGAAAGGGTCAAATTTGATTCAAGTTTTGGAATAGATAGGAGTTATACTATTTTATTTATAAAATTTACTCCCGGTTTACACCAAAATTTACAACCGTGTAGTATTCTGGATTGTACTTGTAAAATATTATTTGGCACTTGTTACGATTTTACAGAATCTGTTACTAGATTTTTTACAAAACATACAAAGGTCTCTTTTTCGGTAAATCCTAATTTTGCATTAAAATTCGCTTAAACTTGCCATGGAATTCAAGACCACAATGTCAGCCAAAATTTGTTGTATCAGCTTTTCATCTGTGTTTCTTTCAACAGTAAGCAGAAACACTTTTTGGCGGAATTTGGCCGAAATTTAGCAGAATTTCGGACGATGTATGAAATTTCTCTTCCAAAGAAAAGTGTTCCGTATGGAATCCGTTTTGTCATATGTCTTTGGTCATTGCATTAATTCCATAGCCAATTAAGTAAAATTCCTTTTCGGCTTCAGGCTCTTTCGAACTACACTACGCAAACTTGTTTAAGGCCTTCCGTATTTTGGTTCAGGTAAAGCCAAAAGCAGTTAATGAGTGTTATTCTAAGATCTGGCAGGAAAACTAAACTTTTGGTGTAATAAACCTGAAATGCAAAGGACTCTCAGGCCCGTATTTATAAACATACCTTAACTCAAGGAGACCTTGAGTCAAAGATGCCGAAATTAAAATAAATGTCATTTTCCATACTTTTTCATAGAAATCACTTATATTCACGAGTCAATGCATCCTTGATTTAAGGAGAAACTCAAGGAGACCTTGAAATTTTCTATAGTCAACCTCACTTGAAGTCACCTTGAAATATTATATTTCAAGTCTATTGAAAACTTAAGGTCTCCTTGAGTTTCGCCTTAAATCAAGGATCAACGATCCCTCAGTCTTGCCAATGTTTTTCCTATGTTCCTATGCTCTCGGGTATCCCCACATAAAAACTTTATGTAACAAATTAGCCCCGTACTCTGTGCCCCCCCTTTGAGAATTTTCTAAATACGCCACTGAAGACCACAGAGGCTAAAGATTAAAAATAAGAGCGGAATCGATTGAAAATGAGCATAATGGAATGATATGTGTGAAAACTGACTGCGGTATTTCATATTTTCCATTCGCGCCTAGGTTGAGCCACAGTTATTTGTTGTTGTTCAACCTCAGCAAGCATGTTATACTTTCAATTTGAATTGAGTTCAACAATCGTAAAGTGTTGACCGAGTATGTATATGGTTTCTGCCTCAAAATCAAGTCCTGAACGCATAGTTACCACTGTTACGTCAGCATTCCAACATCACAACATATAAAAAATAAAACGAAATCACATGTTCCGCCCACTCACTCAATCCATGTGTCGATCCTAATAGACCAATTAAACGGTTACGGAAAATCCCAATTGCATTTAACATTTATCTGCTACCCTCGTGTTAATTTCATATCCGCTATTTTCTCTTCATGCATATTTGGGCAACATGCTATGCTATACCTTTCATGTGGTTCTATAATTGCCTCCAATTGAAGGCAAAAAGGACGAACACCAAGCACATGAAAAATTGAAAGTGTATACACGATTTCCGTTAAGATAGCGTGTGTGCATAATTTGAAATCCCTTGGCACGTGTTACGTGAAGAGTGTAATTACTCGCGGGTGCCAAGTGTAAAATATTTCCAGGAAATCATTAGCACCAATTTATTATCGTAACGAAATTGAAACCCCCAGTGTGGTTTTATTCGTACTTAATGAAAGAGTTACGAGAGTCCAGAGAGAATCTGGATTTCTCATTATAGGAGCATGTTTGTAGTATAGTTTTGAAATTGCACTAGTGCAAGAAAATCTTTCATTTCAACCTAATTGGAACTTGAAACGTCGTTCTTTTACCTTTTCAACATGCAGAAACATTTCCGTCAAAAGTACTTTGCTTTTCTCACATCAGACGACTATCTATAAAAAGGAAACCATTATCCTTGAAACTTGTAGAAGAAAACTTGCCTCAATTCTCTTGTATACCAAGTACCACCATCATCAACGTGGGACAAAACCTTATTATCCTACTTTTTCAATTTACAACTTGTGCTAATTACACACCCATTACCATTAAATTGCAGTTACCTTACTAATTATGTCTGTTACGAGCCGAAATTAACGGGAAAACGTTCACGTTCGTTCCCCATAAGGTGAGAATTGTATAGAGCGAGCGCTTTTGATGACGTATTTATGGGGGGTTTTTGTGTTTGATATACTAAAATGTAAAAAATCAATATTATGAAAAATATATGGGAATTAAAACTTCAAAAGGACTTTTCGGTTTTGCAAACTTAAAAGCATTTTGAATGGAGGGAACTATTTTGAAAGTAGTTTGATGACAAAAGATATAAGTTTGCTTTCTTATTGGGAGCTTCGTTGATAAATACAAAGCTTGCATCACTCTAGAGCAGATGTGTCAAAGTTGTGGCCCGCGGGACGCATGCGGTGAACAAATTAAGAAATTCAACTCAAGTCTACAAAAATTACTAACTCGTCGGTGTCTTATGCAAGATTATTTTAGGTTATTTTTCTCTAAATACGACCAAAAATTTCAGGCTGGTTATTTGATTTTATAAGACAGCTCATCTTTTTTGTACAGGACGATACAAAGTCTTTTCATGAAACTGTTCTGCTCCGAAATGCAGTTAATAAAAAATTGGTTTTGCTTTACCGAACATGAGATTTATTTGGAAAAATTATAAAGCTTTAAAAACTACGGAAATCTTGGAATTGGTGACTAAATCACCTGGATGTGAAATTCCAACATAGTAATTTGAGCCCATGTGAGTAAATCAAGTAATTGTGGTTACTTGAAGATCAATCGTATTTTCACGTTTTTGCTCCTTGCCTTAATTTTTTAATGATCTTGAAGTACATTTTCGAAAGGACGAAGTTCTCACGGATAATCCCGAAGCCTCTATAGTGATCTAGACTCTCTGCTATATTTTAAAAGTAATATTCTGTTATCAACTTTCGTAATACGATTACATAGAAGTTTTTGAAATGTTCCTCATGCGGCCCCCTAAACCTAAACCCTTATTTGGCCCGCCCCAGGTTTTGAGTTTGACAGCCCTGCTTCAGAGTCATTTACTCCTACATTTTTAAAGCTATTATTATCTCACTCACACCTCTACAAAAATGCAGTTGAGATCTTGAAAATTAGATGTCACTAACACAACTACCGCCTTGATCATGAAGTTTAAATTCTCAGACTAAACCTACAAAATAAAGTGTATAAATAAATAATGATCAATTTGACAAAGGAAGTCGATTGGGCGGTGTCCGTCTGTCTGTTGCAACGCGTTTTCCCTGGCCGTTTTAAAATCTATGTAGATAAAAATTTTGAACAATTCTTTTTGATCATGGGGCTGCCATAGAAGCCTCATCTCCTCCTCCTCCAGGTCCTTACAAGAAAGCATTTGTTTCATTTATTAACCAATTTTCATCAAACCACAAGTTACAAAACATAATTGAGAACGGGCAAATCGAACACTGTGGACATTGGTCTGTCATAGAAGCCCCACCCCCAAAAGTAGGTTCTTCTAAGGAAAACTTTATTATGCATAACCTATTTTCCCCAAACCTCATATAAATGTGATTCGATAAAGCTTCGAGACATTATTTAAGAACGGATGAAATCGAACTATCGAGACGTGCGGCTGTCATAGAAGTCCCACCCTTAACAGGATTTCTTCTTTGAAAAACTTTTTATTTATGATCTACAAGCTGGCCCAGCGTGCTTCGGCCCATTGTTTATTTGTAATAAACTGCAGGATGAAGAAAAACTATTTATAAATCCGAATTTTCCGAATGTTTCAATATATGTAGTGTTTCTGTTATTTCTTGGGGGAGACCAACCGAACGAACCTTACATTAAATTCATTGTTTCAGCCGTTATGGAGTTGAGGTGTCAAACCCAAACCTGGTCTGGACCAATACCACTGTCTCCATGTTTATGCGGGCCCCAGGATGAAAATTTTGGAAACGTCTATAGCAACTTATTATCGAAATTGAATTATAGAATATTACTTTTGAAATATTACCATAAATCTGAATCACTAACGTTATCAGGATTATAGAAATATACTTGGTCGACGGTCATCCAGAATAATTTAAATTTGCCCACTACAACCAAAGTTGGGAGTTTTGACAAGAAAAATTGTTAAGCTAAAATCATCAATTATTAGGGAGAACGGTAGCCAAAAAAGATAAAAATTTGTTTGTGATGGGGTGTGAAAGGAACGCATTTACTAGTATACTAACATCACCATTTCACGTGAACATACAAATACTGTCAAAATTTTGATGGTCGTGAAATCGAATTCGCTTGGTGGTACTCACTTCACATGAAAGTCTCCACAGCGATTTTTGACATTTCACCGGAGAAAACAATGCAGTTTCATTTTATTTCACAGGAAAAAAGTATCATCGGAAATCAATCAGTCCGCGAGTGCACATTTCTCTTAAATTGATTGAATTTTGATGAATATTGTTTAATAATTTAAAGACACACTTTTCTTGAAGAATTTGAATAGAAAAGTGTAAAGATTGATAACAAATTTAATATTTTTGCAAACATTCTCGTTCTCCAATTTTGCAACAGATGGCGTACCCTGTCATTATTGTGTGGCGGACGACAGTTCGCCAACTTACCAGCAGCGCAGCGAAAGCAACGAAGCATCAATTTGACAGCCGCCATTTTCTTAATACACTTCTCTCATTCATTCGCCGCCATTCCAACCGTGTTTTCTCCACTCCTGAAATCGCTACATTGGTGACCCGCGACGGCTGAAGAATTAAACATCGCACATTCTTCAGTAATATACAATAAACAATGGCAGAGAATGAGGAGTTCAAGGACGCCGAAGACGCGAGCAGCAACCCGAGACAAGAGCATACAAGTCCTGTCATGGCCGTCTCCACAGTCAAGTTGCCTCCATTTTGGCGACAAAATCCATCATTATGGTTCACCCAAGTTGAGGCGATATTTGCAGTAGCGCATGTAAGCAACGATGCTACGAAATTTCGACACGTCATCGCGAGCTTGGAGCCGGAGATTTTGCCGTATATCGCTAGTATCATTGAAGACCCGCCGGAGGCAAGTAAGTACGAGACCCTCAAAACTAAAATCATCAAGTTGTTTGGCGAAGACCGAAGCAGCAGCCTGCGCAAATTGCTCAGTGGCGATCTTCACGAGGCTAAGCCTTCGCTATTACTAGCAAAAATGCGTTTCCTTGCCGGCAACACGACCACTACAGAAATGTTGCAACACATATTCCTGCGGCAACTCCCGCGTCGTAGCCAAGAGATATTAACACTCAGCGAAGCTAAAAATTTAGAGCAACTGGCTCATCAGGCAGATCTTTTGGCGGCGCTTCAGAACGACGACATTAACGCTGTCGATAATTTGCCCCTTGCTACAAATTTCTTGGAGAATCGCATTGAGGCTGTGGAAGACGCAGTCGACGCAGTCAGTAGTCGATTCAGGTCAGCACGGTCGCACGAAAATCCTAACCCTACACGGGACAATGAAGGGAGCAGCCAATTATGTTTCTACCATAAGCGTTTTGGTGCCGCCGCACGTAAATGCGAGGGCAATTGTTCATTCAAGAATCGGAAGTCGATGGGAAACGTGAATGGCGCGAGCTCCAGGCGGTGAGCAAGCGCTGCCATACCTCGAACCGCCTGTATATTACCGACAAAACAAACAATATTAAATATTTAATTGACACTGGAGCAGAAGTTTCAGTTTTGCCCCGGGGTTTATGCCCCAGATCGTTAAAACCGTCAATGCAACAGCTGTTTGCTGCTAATGGTACGCCTATATTGAAACATACGGTACACATACATTCAATGTTGTCTTCGGTCTCGGCTCAACGTATTCATGGGAATTTTTTATTGCAAATGTAAAAAAACCGATCATCGGTGCAGATTTTATGGCACATCACAATATTGTAGTTGACATCGCCAGACGTCAAGTCACAAGTGGAGCGAGGAACACAAGTGTTCGGGGTCGGCTATTACCAACAACAATTAATATGCTGACAATTCGTCAGAAGCACAAATATAGTCAGCTAATCGCAGAGTTCCGAGACATAACAATTGAACGCAAAAATGACACCGCCGTCTCACATGATGTAAAACATCATATTGTCACACACGGTCCACCAGTGGCCGAACCACCCCGTCGATTATCCCCTGGGAAATTGCAGGCAGCAAAGCAAGAGTTTGATAAGATGGTTGAAATGGGCATATGCCGACCTTCATCAAGTCAATACGCCAGTCCACTTCACCTAGTACGTAAAAGTCAGGCGATTGGAGACCCTGCGGTGACTACCGTCGTCTCAATGCCAGCACGGTTCCGGATCGGTCGCCTCTTCCTCATATCCACGACATTTTATGGACAGGTGATGCGAAAGTTTTCTCCACAATTGACTTAAAACGTGCTTACCACCAAATCCCAGTTGCAGAATGTGATGTAGAGAAGACCGCCGTCGTCACACCCTTTGGGTTATATGAATTCCTGAAAATGCCGTTTAGTTTGAGAAACGCATCCCAAACGTTTCAGCGTTTTATGGCAAAGGTCTTACATAAACTGGACTTTGTCAAAGTTTATATCGACAATCTGCTAATCTTCTCACGCAATGAGAACGAACACCAACAGCATTTGCGATTAGTTTTTGAACGCATTCGTAAATTTGGTCTAACGATAAACATAGACAAATGTCAATTTGGAGAAGTGGCAGTAGAATACTTGGGCCACCGAATTAGTGCCGCTGGTATCACACCATTGTCGAATCGTGTCGAAGCCATTAGCAATATGAACCGCCCACAAAGGAAATGTGATTTACGTCGATTTCTTGGCGTCATAAATTTTTATCGTCGTTTTACAAAAAATGCAGCTGATACTCAAGCTCCGCTACACAATATTTTGGGGCCAGCCAAGAAAAACGACAAACAACTGGTAAAATGGACACCAGCTTCCATTGCTGCATTTGAAGCTTGTAAAAAACAATTAGCTGACGCAACATTATTAGTTCACCCACGCGAGGGAACATTAATTCGACTTACGACCGACGCATCTGACACCGGGGTTGGAGCAGTAATCGAACAGTTTAATAAAAACGGATCTCTGGGTTTCTTCTCAAAGAGACTTCAAGGTGCGGAACGTCGTTTCAGTACCTATGACCGCGAATTGCTAGCTATTTTCTTGGCGATTAAACACTTTCGCCATTTCCTTGAAGGTCAGCAATTTAATATTCGAACGGATCACAAGCCCCTCATCTATTGCTTTGAACAACAATCCAACAGGGCGTCTCCGAGGCAAGCACGACAATTAGAAGTTATTGCGCAGTATACAACAGACATTCGCCATGTTTCAGGCAATGAAAATCAAGTA
Organism: Microchrysa polita; assembly: GCA_949715475.1. NCBI lineage: Eukaryota > Metazoa > Arthropoda > Insecta > Diptera > Stratiomyidae > Microchrysa > Microchrysa polita. The sequence continues at coordinate 41,393,877 of OX454415.1, read as the reverse complement.
GCTGATATGCTGTCACGCGTTGATCAAATTGATTTTCCAGCGGTTCTTGGCGCGAAAGAATTAGCAGAAAGTCAATCGAACGATCCCGAGCTGAAGCATCTACTTACAACGAAAACATCACTCGAGCTGCGACCTGTTCGAATCGATAGTTCCGATCATCTTGTGTATTGCGATTTCTCCATGAATGTACCGCGAGCATACATTCCCATGCTATTACGACAACGTATATTTGAATTCGTCCACAATGCGTCGCATCCTAGTGGACGGAAATTCGTATATCCTGACATGAAAAAGGATATTAAGCAGCGCGCTAGGACGTGTATCTCCTGCCAGAAAAGCAAAGTCTCGCGACATGTGAGGACTGAAAATGACATGTTTCCGATGCCATCTCGTCGATTCCAACATGTACATCTGGATCTTGTTGGCCCTCCTCTTCTGCCGTTTGACGGCTACAAATATTTACTAACAATGATCGACCGTTTTACTCGATGGCCCGAAGCCGTACCCCTCCTAAGTTGCGATGCCGATTCCGTAGCCGCTGCGCTCTATAGAACATGGGTCTGTCGCTTCGGGGCTCCCGAGACGATTACAACGGATCAGGGAACGCAGTTTGAGTCTCGACTCTTTAAGGCGTTGACCGAGATCATCGGCTGCAATCGAACCCGTTCGGCGGCTTATCATCCTCAAAGCAACGGCATTATTGAGAGGTGGCACAGGAGCTTAAAAACAGCGCTAATGTGCAAAAACGTTAAAAAATGGACGGAAATACTCGATACAGCACTTTTCGGTCTCAGAACATCCCTCAAGGAAGACCTAGGCTGCAGTGCAGCTGAACTCGTATTCGGAAGCCCTCTTCGAATTCACGGAGAGTTCATTTACACCAATTTAGATGTCCCCGATCAGCACGAATTCGTCGAAAAGTTTCGCGAGCAAATGCGGCTATTACAACCTTCACCGACGGCGCATCATGGGAAACCGAACTTGTTCTATTTCAAGGATCTGAGCAGGTGCTCTCATGTATTTTTAAGGACGGATGCGACTCGGAAACCACTTGAGCCGCCTTATACTGGTCCTTACTCCATCGTCAATCGCATCAGCAACAAGTTATTCGTCATCAAAGCAAACGACCGTGAAATTACTGTGCCCGCCGACAGACTGAAACCAGCATTTTTAGCCATCGATAATTCATCAGCTTCCGGGAACGAAGCCGCCAGTGGAAGTATACGCGACTACAGTCGAGCATCATTGAGAGCTAATACCGATAACCGATCGTGTCCGTGACAGCAACACAGTTGGCCACTGACACTTGGAGGGGAGTATGTGGCGGACGACAGTTCGCCAACTTACCAGCAGAGGCGCAGCGAAAGCAACGAAGCATCAATTTGACAGCCGCCATTTTCTTAATACACTTCTCTCATTCATTCGCCGCCATTTCAACCATTGTCATTTATTGTCTTATGATTTCCGTGTTAATAAAGTGTTAAACAATATATGCCGTTTTTTCTCCACTCCTGGAATCGCTACAATTGAGCAAATGATGGTTCAAATATGTAATTTGGAATTCGTGATAATGATGGTAAATTTTCGTCATAATGACGTATTTGCGTCATTCGAAGTTAACTGTTAATTCATGAGTTTCTCCATAATAAATATTGGTTATCAATTATTTTAACACTTATCTCACAACCAGTCATGTTTACATACATACAATTCCCATCAATCAATCAAATGTTTCATAAATAATGTAAAAGACTCGTAAAGTTATTACACCGGACACAAAATGTAAATATCTGCATGTATGCGCACATATTCTGCTCGTATTCGAAATGAATGAGTGTGTGACATCTGTATTTACCCATACAACCAAACCCATTCATCAAATAAAAGGATATTTGCCAACACGTATACCCGCTCAGAATATATTTTCTAAGTCTAAATGACTGGAACTCGTCATTCGTCGCTTACGATGAAAGTGAACGTGAGCGTGACAGCTACGAAACAAAATATGCAAATAGCCCGGATCGTGATTATCATCGCAATTACACATTTGCTCTCTCACATGTCATGTGTATGGTGAATAAAATGTATGTATGGATTCTAATACACTTCTTAGCATAAATGGTTAAGCTTTTCAGCTGGAAGAAAATGATTGAGCTGTATTGATGGGGTCAGTGTGGGAATACTAAGTTCATGCATACGTTAAGAATTCATATCAGGTACATTGCAATATGTGGGCTAAGATATGAGTACAATTTATACATAGTGAAATGTTGTGGCATATCTAGTTGTTAGAGAACCATGTAGTCGGTCAACATTTTTTTTTTTAATATGTATATTATTAAGGACATTTCAGTTTCACTTTGGAGAACACTACTCATAATCCAGTCAAAATACACCTAGTCAAGCCACATCTTTACTGGCCAAAGGCCCAAAGTATGTACAGTTGAGCGTCGATCAATATCCGAACACGTATTATACGAACATTCGATTAACCAAAATTTTTAAATTTGACGCCACAGGATTCGTAATCTGTTAACCGTCCCTGTCGACATTACTTATACGGATAATCGACGCTCTACTGTATAGTAATTTATAATGGTGAAAGTTCCAACTCCAATTCCCCTTCATTTATTGCCGAAGGAATTTGATTTAAATGTTTGGACTTTTAGCGATGGATTTTAGGTCGTGATTTTGAACGGGGATTTTTTTCTTTGGTACAGGTAGGCCTGTTCGGTACTGAGATTTCAGTACCGGGTTTCGGTTTTTTTCAATACCCGGTACCACAAGCGGTTTCCCTGACTCAGGTTTTTTTTCAGTACCGACGGTTTTTTTTAGCCATAAGCCGGTTTTTTTGAGTACCGAGTTAAAAAAAACCGGGTTAAAAAAACCGAGTTAAAAAAACCGAGTTAAAAAAACCGAGTTAAAAAAACCGGGTTAAAAAAAACGAGTTAAAAAAACCCAGTTAAAAAAACTGAGTTAAAAAAACCGAGTTAAAAAAACCGGGTTAAAAAAACCGAGTTAAAAAAACCGAACGACGAGTCGGTTTTTTGGTACCGATTCACTTCAACCATGAGCCGGTTTTTTTCAGGTTTTTTGGTACCGGGTTAAAAACCGACCGACGAGTCGGTATTTGGTACCGAGTTAAAAACCGACCGACGAGCCGGTGTTTGGTACCGAGTTAAAAACCGACCGACGAGTCGGTGTTTGGTATCGAGTTAAAAACCGACCGACGAGTCGGTGTTTGGTACCGAGTTAAAAACCGACCGACGAGTCGGTGTTTGGTATCGAGTTAAAAACCGACCGACGAGTCGGTGTTTGGTACCGAGTTAAAAACCGACCGACGAGTCGGTGTTTGGTACCGAGTTAAAAACCGTCCGACGAGTCGGTTTTTCGGTACTGAGTTAAGACCGACCGACGAGTGCGAATGAGTCAGTTGTTAAGGTTTTTTTGTTATATATCGAGATAATTTAGATATAGAACATTTTTTGTGAGAATAGAGCCGCAGTTGACTGAATGTGTTTTCTTTTGGACTTCACATTGAATTCATAGGTGATGGCCGGCATGTTGAGTATTATATTGGATTTGGGCGCTTCTTGTATCGATAGGCTAAGTATGACTTGGCATATCAGATGTATGTAATGTATATGGGAAAGATGTATTGAGATTGAAATTCTCGTTAAAGGGTTTTATATGGTTTTGTTTTGATTGAGATAATTACAATATAGGGTGTTTGTACTCAATGTGTGTCGTCAGGCTATGAATGGATAATTTTAAGAGACACACAATACAGTACAACTGGTTTGTAACGCACGCGGGAAAATGTTAATATAGTATTTCGCAATTGAAAAAATCCTTGTGTGAGAATTAAAAAAAAAATAATTTAGAGGTGTTTTAAGCTGTTTCTTGCATTGAATTATGAGGTTTGTTTGATATTGAAGATATGAATAGAATCGGCTTCATGGGGTTGGCTAATGCAATTGCCGTGGTTGGACATTTACGAAATTTTATTCTCGTATGTAAAGCTTCATGATATACGCATATCGATCGGCATGAAATTTGTTAGGAATGTGTAGAATAGTAACAGGCTTTGGCCTGAAAGCTTAAAAATTGTGGCAAAGATAACAGGGTGTCCTGGAGATTCGACATGTTTTTCACTAAATATAAAATACCAAATTCGGTAGGAATGCGTAGAATGGTAAGAGTCTCTGGAACGAAATACTCATAGTGGATAACAGGGTGTCCCGGCGATTGGAAAATTTTTTAACTAAATAATTCGGAAACGGCTCAACCAATCGTCATGAAATTTTGTTTTGTAGAAATGCGTGGAATGGTAACAGTCTTTGGCACGATAATAGGGTGTCCCGGATAGCAGTATGTTCACTAAACAACTCGCGAACGGCTCAACCGATTGTCATAAAATTTGGCAGGAATGCGTAGAATGGTAACAGACTTTGGAACGAAATACTTAGAAATTCGTAGTGGATAACAGGGTGTCTCGGCGATTGGAAAATTTGTTAACTAAATAATTCGCAAACGGCTCAACCAATCGTCATGAAATTTGGTTTGGTAGAAATGATAACAGGTTGTCCTGGGCGACAGGCTGTTTACTAAATAACTCGCGAACGACTCAACCGATCATCATTACATTTTTTAGGAATGTGTGGAATGGTATCAATCTTTGGAATGAAATACTTAGAAGTTGGTAGTGCAAAGACAACAGGGTGTCCGAATATTTGAAAAAGTAGACTTTTATAGCTATTCAGTGATAACTTGTTAATTTGGTTCGACAAGCTTTATAAGTGTTTGCGACAACCACTGTTACTATTCCCAATAAATTTCATCATATGTCAAAAAATGCTGAAGACGCAGCCTCGGTATTGTGAATCGCCTTTGCTAAATATTTGATTCGCAATATTTTCGTCTAGGATAAAGTAATTCGAATGAAAATTTTCTGATATATTGTGTATCGAGTATTTGCAAATTTACAGCTACTAAGTTTTTCTTAGCAAATGCCAACATTTCGTTATTTGAAGCTGAAAAAATGTAACTGATATAGAATGTAGGTACTCGTCGAGTTCTTTGATTTGAGTACTCATATATGTCCGATAAAAACTAAAAAGTCGACTTTTTCAAATCTTCGGGACAAATAGTTTTACCATTCTACACACTCCTACCAAATTGCATAATGATCAGTTGAGCTGTTCGCGAGTTATTTAGTGTACAAATTTTTCAATCCCCGGAACACTCTGTTATCCACTGCCAACTTCGTATTTAGTGCCAAAGACTAAATTACCATTCTACATATGCCTACCAAATTTCATGTTGTCCGGGGTTATCGTGCCAAAGACTGTTACCATTCTACACATTCCTGCAAAACTTCATGACGATCGGTTGAGCCGATTGCAAGTTGTTTAGTGAACATACTGTTATCCGGGACACCCTGTTATCATGCCAAGGACTGTTACCATTCCACCCATTTTTACCAAACCATATTTCATGACGATTAATTGAGCTGTTTGCGAATTATTTAGTTAACAAATTTTTCAATCACCAGAACACCCTGTGATCCACTACGAACTTCTAAGTATTTAGTTCCAAAGACTGTTACCATTCTACGCATTCCTACCAAATTTCATGACAATCGGTTGAGCCGTTCGCGAGTTGTTTAGTGAACATACTGTTATCCGGGACACCCTATTATCGTGCCAAAGACTGTTACCATTCCACGCATTACTACAAAACAAAATTTCATGACGATTGGTTGAGCCGTTTGCGAATTATTTAGGTAACTAATTTTCCAATCGCCGGGACACCCTGTTATCCACTACGAGTATTTCGTTCCAAGGACTGTTACCATTCTACGCATTCCTACCAAATTTTATATTTAGTGAAAAACATGTCGAATCTCCGGGACACCCTGTTATCTTTGCCACAACTTTTAAGCTTTCAGGCCAAAGCCTGTTGCTTTTCTTCATATTCCTACTAAATTTCATGCCGATCGATATGCGTATGTCATGAAGATCAAAAGCTTTACCTACATACGAGAATAAAATTTCATAAATGTCCAACCACGGCAATTGCATTAGCCAACCCCATGAAGCCGATTCTATTCATATCCTCAATATCAAACAAACCTCATAATTCAATGCAAGAAACAGCTTAAAACACCTCTAAATTATTCTTTTTTTAATTCTCACACAAGGATTTTTTCAATTGCGAAATACTATATTAACATTTTCCCGGGTTCGTTACAAATCAGTTGTACTGTATTTTGTGTCTCTTAAAACTATCCATTCATAGCCTGACGACACACATATGAGTACATTTATCCTATATTGTAATTATCTCAATAAAAACAAAACCATATAAAACCCTTTAACGAGAATTTCAATCTCAATACATCTTTCCCATATACATTACATACATCTGATATGCCAAGTCATACTTAGCCTATCGATACAAGAAGCGCCCAAATCCAATATAATACTCAACATGCCGGCCATCACCTATGAATTCAATGTGAAGTCCAAAAGAAAACACATTCAGTCAACTGCGGCTCTATTCTCACAAAAAATGTTCTATATCTAAATTATCTCGATATATAACAAAAAAACCTTAACAACTGACTCATTCGCACTCGTCGGTCGGTCTTAACTCAGTACCGAAAAACCGACTCGTCGGACGGTTTTTAACTCGGTACCAAACACCGACTCGTCGGTCGGTTTTTAACTCGGTACCAAACACCGACTCGTCGGTCGGTTTTTAACTCGATACCAAACACCGACTCGTCGGTCGGTTTTTAACTCGGTACCAAACACCGACTCGTCGGTCGGTTTTTAACTCGATACCAAACACCGACTCGTCGGTCGGTTTTTAACTCGGTACCAAACACCGGCTCGTCGGTCGGTTTTTAACTCGGTACCAAATACCGACTCGTCGGTCGGTTTTTAACCCGGTACCAAAAAACCTGAAAAAAACCGGCTCATGGTTGAAGTGAATCGGTACCAAAAAACCGACTCGTCGGTCGGTTTTTTTAACTCGGTTTTTTTTAACTCGGTTTTTTTAACTCGGTTTTTTTAACCCGGTTTTTTTAACTCGGTTTTTGTAACTCGGTTTTTTTTAACTCGGTTTTTTTAACCCGGTTTTTTTAACTCGGTTTTTTTAACTCGGTTTTTTAACTCGGTTTTTTTAACCCGGTTTTTTTAACTCGGTACCAAAAAAACCGGGATATCGGTACTTTCGAATATCGGTATCGGTACTGATTGAACACCGGTTTTGTACCGGGATCCCGGTTTTTGGAACAGGCCTAGGTACAGGAATGTTTTTCCAGTTTTTCAAACTGCGCGTTTCATACAATTAAAATTCCAGGTTGAAGAACATAAATTTTAAATACCATTGAAGTGTTTGGTAAAAAATCGCCAATTCAAAATTCACCAATTTTTCAGTAATCTCTTTATTAATTTATAAAGTACAAAAGTCGAAGTAAGCATAGAACACATGGTTAGGATTAACCTGTTTAGTCATTGATGTTTTGAACAGGTGGATTTTTACACGGTGGATTTTCTATAAAATAGTCAATTTAAAGTAAAAACTCCTTTTAACGGATTTACTTTTAAATACATACTTCAAATAATTCCTGTTTCATCCTTTTAAGTTCAGACTAGCGCATATTACAAAATTCTTACCTAAACGCAGTTCAACGAAATTAGTCCCATGCCATTACCTTTCAATCTAATCAAATGTTCTATAATAATTTTACGCATGAGTTCCGACTAAATACGTAATATCATGTTATGTTATCGAAAGCCCCAAATGGAGGTGTTTCTCCCACAATCGGCGACAGATGACATGACATATGCGCGGGTATGTGTAGGTCTACATACGAAAATTTGATTTATTACACATTACATTTAATAATGTACATGCAAAATATTTGGTTTTAGTCCGCCGTTTAATAATGCTGATGGTACTTGTCACATACGATAATTTTATATGAAGTTAATGCGTCACGTTGTACACATGGGTACAAGTTGGTGGGAAATTATGCATGTTTGGTTGGCTTGAAAACTGACAGCAGGTAGGCGTTCAAAAACAAGCTCTTTTTAGCGTCATCGTTTGGTAGATAAACACTAACGTGCATGTAAAACATTGAATTGCGAGAAGCTAATCATCTCGATCAAATGGGTCGGATGTACCTATTTGATATTTGTAATAAATCCTTGTATATGGAGTATATGAAGATAATGGTCATAGAGGATTTTTATTGGTTGAACATTAATTAGCCACATAGCCCAACCAAAGGAATTAATCATTCGGATTGCACAGTATGTAATTCTCACTCCATAGGAAAGATTTTTGCCCTTCTTAAAGCTAAAAACTCACATGTATTCATGTAGGTACATAAGACCCCGAAAATCCGGAATTTCGATAATCCAGATTCGGATTTGAGCCAAATATTGTTTTAATTTTTATAAAATTTGGAGATTTTCAAAAGTTGAGAATATCCATATTTTTAATGGGGAATTATTGTTAAAGCTAAAATGGTTAATTTTTTATGAGTTTAGTATAAATACTATCCACCCGATTGACAATTAGTGTATTTCGAAAATTCAGAAAATTCGATAATCCGGATAGGGTTCGGTCTAGGGATGTCAAAAACCGGACAGTTAGTCCGAAAACCGATACTTTCAGAACGGTTAACCGGTTTTTTTCGGTTTTTCCCTCCTCCCGGTTTTAACCCGGACGGTTGTTGGTCCATCTGGTTAAAACCGGGAAAAAATTCTTTCAAAATTCATACAATTTTTTATGTTTTCTTGATTTTTCAGTATGCAATTCTATTCCTTATGGGAAATTTCGTTATCAAATTTCAGCCCTTTAACAATTGTCGAACACTCTTCTTTTGGCTATTACTCGTAGAACAATCCCTTCTTCAAATTACCTCTACTTGTATCTTATCTCTTCCAAGGCAAATATTGTTTATGTTTACACTGCGTTTCTTGGTTATTCCACGTTATTGTGAATTAATATTCGTGTATAGTATATCAGTGCATTTCGCGTATCATCGTGTCGCTAAAAGATTTCGTATTCCACAAGAGAAATTACGATGGCCCCTGTTGTAAATGTTTGGATTTTTTTTTTCGAAAACTAATAAAATAATTAAATCACATTTGACAATTTTATTTGATTGTCTTTTTTGTTCAACATGTTCCTCTTTTAAAGTAGCTGTCTTACTACATCATGTACGTGCATTTTAAGTTGATTTTGCATACGATACGACCACCAGCAATACGAGTGTGTAAGCATTTTCTTACTAAAATTATAGGCAAATCAATGACAACACCCGGTTAACCGGAAAACCGGTACTTGGAGCCCGGTTAAAACCGGACAGTCTAACCGGCTTTGCAAAAAAACCGAAAAAACCGACAACCGGGTTACTGTTTGAGGAAAAAAATTATTTAACAAGCTCGTTCGTTTCAGTACAAATGTTTTCATCGGTCAAAAATCCCGGTCTCACTGTGGATTCCGTCGGATCTCAATGTATTCTTCACCTATTCATTTGGCTAGTTGAAATCTTATCAGTTTTTACCGTCGAATAATAAGATGAACGATACAAATAACAACTTTTTTGTTGAATTGCCGGGATCGAAAGGATCTTTAAGAATTTTTTCCACAGTCGGCTTTCATTATTTTTACCGCAAGGAAGCGATCCCGCATAACATGATAGAGGCGTCCGTCCCAAAAGCGACATTACGATAGTGACTGCCGCAAAGGATCCGAGTACAGGCGATAACTCAGTTCCTTGGGATTCGAGTATTTACGCAGTTTCATTTTTGTTCATTAAAAAAACCTTGCGCTTACACTTGGATTCAAACGCGGTCCTTACGTGCCAGCCAGTGCAGAAGGTGGCAAATGCCACAGGCCCCGCGCCTTGAATATAACCAAATTCTAAAAACGAGTGGTCGTAATTTTAATATAAATATAGTCATACAGACACCCAATAAGGTTTCTCTATGGTAAAAACTCTTCGGACAAATGCTTCTTTTGTGTCATAATTTTCCATGACAACTTTGCATGGATTCGACTGAATTTTGCTGCCGATATTGCGACTACGACTACCCAATGAACGTCTTTCTCCCCTTAGTTAGATAATTATGAGTGGAATGCGTACAATGATTTAAAAAATAGGTCCAGAACTTACATAGCCCGTGAAACAATGAACATCGGTTATGAGAATCTGCCCTTGATCGCGTGGTCTGACATAGGTGGTGTTGCTATAAAGCATTAATCTAAACCTAAATCTATTTTTTTTTATAAATTATGTAAAAACAGAATTATACATAACTAAGTCAACAACAGGTACAGCTAGGAAACGCAAATTACGATCATTCGTAAAGTCGGACTAAAGTAGTGTCGCTATCATTACCATCTTAAATGAACGCACGACCCGAGTACTTATGTTTTTATTTTAAAATTGGCTGAATGCGACTTGAAATAAAAACACTTGAGCGCAGTCCCGCGTGGCTGGGGTCCCACGTGGATTAGGGGTTAAAAAGCCAAAGCCACAAGAATCTTTTTTTTAACTATACAAAAAAAAAACAACTTTCCATCGTCGGTAATTTTTTGTAGACAACGAGAGATTTTCCTCTTCCTTTTCTCCCTAGCTAACCCTAGAAAAATTAACTTTATCCCAAAATACTTAAAAAAAATCTTATGAAAAAAAAAATTACTTGTTCCATAAGGTTGAAGGATTTTACATAAGCCTCGAAATTTGAGAAGAGTCATACTATACGACAAAGCCTAGAAATATCCATTTAAATCGAAAGCTGACCAATGGTAAGTTGAGGGACTGTCCTAGTGGATTTGCGGTGATTCCGTGTTGTGGCGCGAAGAATAATGTCCATCGATATGCTCATGATTTTGATTTTGATCCATAGATCCATTAAACGACGAATTTGTCCTATCGTGAGGTAGATGATATGTTTCTTCCCCATTAAAAGTTGTGCCGATTGCGTTGTCCCAGCCGTTATGCTCTAACATAACATAATTTTGTTAAATTTAGGCTTTCTAACGACAAAGTTTTTTTTCATGGAATATGAAAATTTACCACGCCGAGGATTTACTTATAATCCGGCCTCCAAATTACGTGGAATCGTGACAGATAGCTAATAAAAAATTTACGGAACTGTCCCCAAAGAATTAGACGATATTCCAATTTTAATAATAATAGTTACAACTTAATTTCGAAAACTAAAAGCATGAAAAAGGGTGATAAGCAAAAGACTACCAGTTATATCAGGGAGCTTGTGGAGCTCGCAGTTTCGACTATATTGCAATGGTAAGCAAATTTAAGCGAAATTGAATGGCTTAGATCTCTAGCGATTAATATTGCTAACTTTCGTCCTTATTTGCGCTTGTAGTTGAACAATAAACCTACTGGACCATTGCGAAAATTGGCTCCATCGCAAACCCGCAATTTTCAAAGAAAAATGGCGACATTTTTTTGCAGTGCAATGGTGTACTGTTACATACGTATTAAAAAGTCCCAAGTATAATGTCTAAATAAAAATAAAAAAAAAACTCACAAACAGAAAAGTTATGAGCTTCTCGAATTAGTAATATGGTTGGCTGGATTTTAAAACGGCGAAGGTTTTAGTGGGTGGGATTTTGAGGGGGATTTTATAATGGTGGGATTTAATAATGTCAGGATAATGTTTAGCTGAATTCTATATAAGAAAAGGGAGATTATGAACGGGTGGGAGTTTGTTTTTCGGGATTATGTAGGTATCCCGTTTTCGGGCAACGAGAATTCCAAAATAAATAAACCAAAAAAAAAATATGAACCTATTTCAACAGTAGCAGCAAAAATATTATTACATCTTACAACTGGTTTTATCCATTCCTGTCCTGCTTCTAATTCTACGGCCGAGCGGTAATGCCTGGCCTGGAAGGATAAATATTGATACTGTAAAGGTTGAGTTACAAAAAAAATTGTAATATAAAGAGCCATTGAAGGCTGTTTCTTCAAAAAAGAAATCTAGTTATATAAAGTAAATAAATTTAACATGGTTGTAAAAGTTGATGTTTTAATTTCCTCCTCGTAGAAATAGTGACCCATAAATCAAAATCAGGCAGGTGATAGCCCTACTTATGCGTGTGTCTAGTAGTTGTTTAACGATCTTGTGCAATAGTAGGTAAATATCGTCAGCATAATCCATGTAATTTTCACGATGTCCCTGCTATGTAATACTGATGGGTTGCATGTTTTAACTTTTGAATTTTAAAAATGTTCCGCAAAATAAGGGGCAGACAAAGCAGAGAGTGGACAAAATTCTAATCTATCTAGATAGTACAATAAACGAGAATGTTTTACTTAAAAAATACGTAATCGTTGAAATTTGGTAGAAATGTTCGGAGACGTACTCTAGTCCTAAAACTGAGTTTTCTTAATCGTCGGGTTGGGGGAAGTTATATTTATAGGTGAATTTAGTGATTTTTATCAATATCTTTCTAGCAAGCATAAGCAGTCCTAGAAAGAAGTGTTGTTTGTATACAAGTTTTATTACTTATTTGAGTATCTATGCAACTGTGCGTAATTCAATACCAGATCAACTGCAGCCGCCGGTCAAAAACTTTGGCTTCCGAATGCCGAAAAACTACTTACACTCCCAATCAATAGGATAGTTCCACTTGTAAAATGGCTGTAACTCGGTAAGTGATAACGGTATTTTCTTAAAACTTGGTAACAATATTTTCAGTATCCTGCTTGTTCTTTGCATAACATAAGATCTTAAGTCCGGAGTCCCGTTAGGATTTTTTTACGATAATTCTTAAAAACAGTGCAAATAGTGAAGTCAATAGGATAGTTCCAGTGGAAATAAAACATCAAATAACGGTACGAAAGGATAATTTTATTTTGAAAAATGTAGCTGGTAATAAGCAGAACTTTATTTAATTAACTTAAGCTCAAAAAGTTAATCTGGGATAGAATTGTATAGGTTTTAACGGTAAATTAAATTAGATTCGCCCCAAGCTCCTTTAAACGTTATCAGAAGATCTTCAGTGTACTTAAACTATCGTCTAACGGTATAGATCTTCCTTGTCATTCATCCCCACACATTTTTGATGGTATTTAGATGTAGGAACTATGGGTGTTTTTTTCAAAACCTTGATTAGTTGGTCTTGAAACCAATCTTTTATCAGTCTTGCTCCATGATTGACGCCATTATCTTGCTAAACTCTCAAAGATGTTGCATGGAAAATGTCGGTAATTTTAGGAATTATATTACCCAGAACATTTTTGTAATAATGGACGTTGTGAACATATTTAATTTCCACAAGCTCAATAGTTTCACACCGAGATAGTCAACCCCATACATCGACATTTCTTAATCTGAGTGATGTGTCTACAAAATTAATTTCTTTTTGCTCAAATCGTGAAAATAATACCTAAATCCTTCTGAACCGACGAGATTTAATCTTTTCTGTTAGTAAAAATAACGCGTTTGACCAATCCATACAGTTTCTATATTTGGGTTGAATATCTTGGTATGGAACTTTTGTGCTTTTTTAAATTAAAGGTATTCAGAGTACCCAGGCTTTTAAAGATATTCTTCCTAATGTGTTGCCTAAAACTTCCGACATTTTCCATGCCATTCCTATAAGATTTTAACAAGATAATGACACCAATTATGATGCAATGCTGATTGATGCAATGATTGATTTCAAGACCAACTAATCAAGGTTATGGAAAGACCTTCATACTTCCTATATCTAAATATCATCAAAAATGTGTGGGAATGAATGACAGAAAGATATATACCGTTAGACGATAGTTTAAGAACAGTGAAGCTCTTTGGCGAACGTTGAGAGGAGCTTTGGACGAAATCAGCTTAATTTGCCGTTAAAACCTATACAATTCTATCCCAGATTAACTTTCTGAGCTTAAATTACTTGAATAAAGTTCTACTTATTACCAGCTACATTTTTCGAAGTAAAATTATCCTTTCGTACCGTTATTTGATGTTTTTTCCACTGGAACTATCCTATTGACTTCACCATTTGTACTGTTTTTAAGAATTCTCCTAAGAAAATCCTAACGGGACTCCGGATTTGAGACCTTCTATTATTGAAAGAACAAGCAGGCTACTGAAAATATTGTCACCAAGTTTGAAGAAAATACCGTTATCACTTACCGAGATACAGCCATTTTTCAAGTGGAACTATTCTATTGATTGGGAGTGTATATTAGAAACGTGTTTGAGTATCTATTTGAAATGTATTTCTGTGTAGGTAGACAATAAGCAAACAACAATCTAATACAATTTTATGATCATACAAAATCCACCCATCATTTTGATCGGCCACTGTGATTGAACCGATTCACCTAGGGAGACGAGACGATTTACTGGCGCTGCGTTAGATAGGCAATTCAATTCCTTATAAAACATGTATACAAAACTTGATTGTAGGTTCAACAGCAAGAAAGATATCGAGCAATTGTGAAGAGAATCGGCCCCGAAACAAAAGAGTTAGGTTATTTTAGAAAATTGAACAAAACTTCTTAAAGAAAAGTTAAGTATTCATTTGCATAGGATTGGATAATACTCGTATACCTACTTTAGCATTGTTAGCAGTTTCATGTCGATCAAAAGTGGTTTTGATTACGTTTGGGGTGGTATTTCAAGGACTAAATTTTTTTCCTAATTTAACCCCTCTGAATTTGTCAAAAGGTCAAGGTATTGAATTTTTCTCTTAGACTCCTTTTTTTTGAAGTTGTTCTAAACGTCCTTAATGGGATTCATGTCTGGACTGCCCTTCTTTCAAAAGGTGTCGCTGAGTGAGTTTTGATGAATACTAACGAGCATTGTTAAATTTCAAAGTCATCATCAGACCCATATTTGCTGCACAGGGAACGACAAGAACACTCAGAATATCGAAAAAGTAACGTTTTCTTCTCCTCGGTGTCAGGGGCGATAAACAGTAACTTGGGGTTCTGCTCCAAAAGAGAGTGCCATCCACAAACGGACCCAGCATGCCACAATTGTTACTAATTTTCTATATTCAAATGCCAAAGGTGCAATATGGGCTCATTAGTAGACAATATAAAGCACCATTGTGTGGGGCTTTAATTTTGGCGCTTTTGAAGATATGAAATGCTCGCTTTGTGGGGAACTCGGCACAGACCACACTTATCGACGACTACCTTGTGAATGCTTTTGTTGCGCTCCAAAACTAGTAAGTTGCCGATTGTGAACCTATACTTTTTACCGATTAAACGATCATTCTTCACTAAAGTATACATATAGCGGGTCGCAATTGGTCTTGAACTAAAGCTATCCGTCCATCGGAATCACCAGTCTATCCAGACTATTCATTTTAATACTAGTGAGCGATAACTTGCTGACTAAGCGGTTTGGTATAATTGGTGCTCAAACTTGAGCACCTTGGTGAGGTGTGGTATACATGGATAACAAAATAGTGGTTGTCGTTTCCTTAAATTCATGTTAGTAAACTTCCTAAATGCAAATGACTATTAAAAGTCGATTGCAGTTTCATTTACAGGGGTAATTTACCTAGTCATGAACATTTCACAGACTTCCATCAGGCTTTAACATGACATACACTATTAAAGGAAACATAGCACACCTTTCAAAATATTCATACAAATATACGCGCAATGGATATGGATTTTTTTATACATTTATTTTCTGTTCGTCACTGCATTGGAAGAAAAAGTAAAGCGATAAATTAAGCGTAGAAAACGATTAGTGCTCGTTATGCCTGTTTAGATATTTGCAGTTATAAGAAAAACTTCAATGTATTATTCAGTGGTCTGCAGAAACATTTTTCTATTAAATAAAATATTAGCTCTTATAATCCTTACACCATATCCCTACAGAGTCCAATTATGTATGGATACCTAACCCACTTAAGTGTAGGAACCACGGACATCCGGAACATGTACCCGTGCGCCAACGGGGGGCATTTCGCATGTTACCTAATTGAGTTGATGTTTTGTTTTACGGTTTTGTCCCGAAGATATCCTTGAATTACATGCGGTAATGATAAATTTTCCAGGAGTCATCTGAATTTCCATGAATGGACTAAACGATGTTTTTCTACGTACAAAACATGAAAGATGAACAGTAGCCTGCCACGTGAACATACGCAATAATGTGCGGCGAATATTTCAGAAAAGCCGTTGGCATTAATTAGTGGCGACAACCTCCGGGGACATTATATGACTTGTGATTTGATACATTGGGATTGTTTGAACCGTGGTTATGTATTTCGTTGGCAATGATGATTCCAATTTCACAATACATAAGTACACATACAAACAAATTAGGCTTCGAGATAATAAAAAAGGAAATTAATTCTCGGCAGATTTTCCAAAACAGCACGATCTAATCACAGAAGCACCAAGGACATTAACGTCAAAACAAGTGCCTACTAAAAATTCATGAAATGCTTTTATAATAATTATTTAGTTCTGTCCGGACATAAAAGGCTATAATACTGCCATACTATAGTGACAAGAAAAATAATCCTTCATTTTCATCTCAACACAGATCGTTAATAAAATTGCAAATTTAATGCAAACTCATTAAATGAAAAGGCCTAAAAAAAGCCTGAGTCTGAAGCACAGCACACATATTAAAAAAACAAGAGATAATGGCCTAAGCCACAAAAAAGCCATCCATTCGGTTAGGAGACTAGGTCGTGACAAGATGCATAAATATGTAGATGAACGTTTATAATGTTAAGCATTTTTGTCTGAATATCCTTTTTTGTTTACCGTGTTTGTTTTGTTGATGAGTGTCAAAAGAGTCGTAGCGAGTGTAAGCAAAATATTTCAGCTAGATGTTGTGTTTTTAAATTCGTTGGTTTTTGTGAATAATTTTATTTTTGCTAAAGCAGTAAATGTTTTTTTTTTGCTAACATACAGTAAAACGTTAATCATACAAAATAATTTTTTTTCGTAATTATACAGTAAAACCTATGTATGTTGACCACCTCCGATTTCCGCCTAAAATGTTCAACATAGACAGGTGGCACAACTTCTGAATGGGTATGAATACAATATTGATGAGATATCTTCGAAATCAATTGAAGGATTGATTTATAAGGTTATTGTTTTGGTTTTTTATTTTTTTATTGTTTGACTATTGTAAAACTCGTTTCTTTCTACATGTAAATCCCGTATAGTTTTGGGAAAGTATATAGAAAGCAAAAATACACCTAACTCGACTACAGGCCAATTAAGTACACAACCCTAATTCAAGACGTTAGCTCACCTAAAGTTATACAATTACAGTAGAGCGCCGATTTTCCGGATTGGTTGGGACCGAACCCTATCCGGATTACCGAAATATCCGAATTTTCGATATGCGCTAAATATCACTCTGGTTTACAGTATTTACACTGAAATCATTAAAAACTTTACCGTTTTAATATTGAATAATAATTATGTTTTCGAAATATATGTTCCCTTAAGTTAATAGAGCAGTACGCTATACAGTAGGAACCCGATAACCCGAATTGATTCGGACCGGACCCTATCCGGAACACAGAATTATTCGGATTTTCGAACTGTACCTATTAAGGCCTGATTACACGGTATTTATGCTCAAATTGTTAAAAAATTAAATGCAAAAGTAAATATGTAGATAGTTGTATAGTCCGCAATAGCTATTCCTTTAAATCTACGGCACATTGCGATAGAAAAACATTCATAAATACGTCGGATTTTTCCAAATCAAAAACAAAACTAGGGGGCCGAAATTTGGATACCCTTCGCTTGGACTAATAGTATTATCGGGCGTACCTATGACTTGTATTTAATCTCCTCATTCTTTTTCTTCTATCTTGACAAAAGTTTTGGGCTTAGTTGAAATAAGTGGGCAAATAAAAATATTTACTCGGAAAATTTTATTGGGGTTGCCGGAGGATGACCCCACAGTACGATTCCATTCGTTTTTGACTTTTTAGTTGCTTTGATAAAGACACATTAATTCAAGGTTTTGTGAAATTGGTGTAAACAAATCTTTCTTAGAAGAACCAATATGGGGGGTTTGGTTTGTATGGCAGCCCCATGACCCCATAGTCCGATTTGATTTAATCTTACATATGTTTTGTGTCATCAATAGAAATACATTTGTGTGAAATTTGGTTGATTTTGGTGCACAAATTAATAACTTTTTCTTAGAAGAACATAATTTGGGGGGTTGGATTTGTATGGCAGCACCATGACCCCAGGGTCCGATTTAATCCATTCTTACATATGTTTTGTGTCAACAATAGAAATACATTTGTGTGAAATTTGGTTGAAATTGGTGCACAAATAAAAAAGTTGTTCTTAGAAGAACCTAATTTGGGGGGTTAAGTTTGTATGGCAGCCCCATGATCCCATGGTCCGATTTGATCCATTCTTGCATATATTTTGTGTTATCTATAGGAACACATTTGTGTGAAATTTGGTTGAAATTGGTACACAAATAAAAAAGTTTTTCTTAGAAGAACTCAAATTGGAAGGCTTGGTTTGTATGGCAGCCCCATGACCCCGTGATCCAATTTGGCTGAATCAAACATACAAACAGCCTGCAACAATAAGAAGCACGTGTGCAAAATTCCAGCTCCGTACCTTTTATAGTGGCTGAGAAAAACGCGGTGCAACAGACGGACAGACAGACACACGGTTAAAAAAAATGGTGTAAACTTTATAAATGTTGGTATACATATAGTTCCATAGACTTTCTGTATAAAAATTATACCAAGCTTCTTTATTAATCGAAGTTATCAGTTCATGCTAATCGCGTATAAAATATTTTTATAAGCTCACAATATAAAAATAATCCGAATAAGGTGTAAATAGTATTTATCCAGATATATGATAAAAACTATACAATTTTTTATTCAAAATTAAAAAAAACGACATTCATTTACATCTGAAGGATAATGTATGCCTGCAGAAAACCCATTCTGGGACATACTGTTGCATGCACTATACTCGCTTATATTTCCTATCCGCACATACAGAAATTTTTGACCACGCCGAGATTCGATCTCTGCACCTCTAGATTGCTAGCATGCACTCTCAACCAGGTGCGCCACAGCGACGCACGAAGTCCACCTTTTCAAATGCGAATACAATGATTTTTTTTAGAAATGTACAATATAGGATAAACTTTACCTCACTTTGGTATAAAATTTGTCTATCCGTTCAATATTATTAAACAAATTCTCGATTGGTATGCAAGTTGTATAGTATAAAATCAATAACACGTTCTAATAAAAGATTCATATAAATGCTGCATAATTTTCATTAGTATTTTTGGATTAATTTTGTAACAGTTTCGTATAATTTTTATACAAACATCTCGAATTCAATATTTTAATACAAACCTCGGATAAATTTAATAAAAATTCATATAAACAAAATTTATACATAGCTTTTGTATACAATTCATACTAAAAAATGTATACATGAGCTTTATACCATCAGTTGGTATAAAAAATACACCATAATTTTTCACCGTGAGACAGACAGACAGACGGACATCGTCCGATCGACTCATCTCGTCCTGCTGATCATATACACTGCGCAACAAATGCTTAGGTTCACACATATTTCTTTCCAGGAAACGGTAAAAAAAAAGTTTACCGGTTCAAGAAATGTTATTTTCGAAACTATTAAATATCACAAATAAAATGGATGGACTGAGGCCCTACAGGACATTCTCCTTAAATTACAGTAATTGATTTCATTCAAAGAGTCTTTTTCCATTGCGACAATTGCTTAGGTTCAGGGACGATTTTACCGTTATACTTAATGTTTTCGCTGAAAAATATTTCAGAAAAGTGTCAAGCAGGAGAAATACAAAAAAAAAAAACAAGAGAATTTTTTGTTATTTAATAGTGTGTATTTCCGCCATTTTTATTTATAATTTTATAAAGCCTTCAAGGTAGGGAATTGTGTAAAGAATGCAGCACGGATAGCGGTATTTTAGACCGAGCTGTCTTAATTCCATGAATTAACTCTTCTTTAGGGTTTTACTGTTTACCACTACTGTAAACCTCCCGAACAAGCCACCCCTAAATGTTTTCTAATGTGTTAATGTCAGGGGAGTTGGGCACCCTGTCTAACAAAGTCACATTTTCCTCCAAAATAAACGATTTAACTACCCTCGCTGTATGAATTGGGGCAAGATCATGTTGCAATATCCAAGGGTCGCCTTCGTCCATGACATTTATCTTAGGGATATCTTCTTCTAAGAGCGGTTTATAAGATGAACTCGTTTGGCGACCTCGTAGGATGACCAAGACGATAGTTCCATGATATGATATGGCTCCCCATACCATAACGGAACCTTTTCGGGAGTGATGGCGTGACAGGTACATAGGTTCCTTCCTAATATCATGATCATAGTAAGAGAACCCATCTGGACCGTCCACACAAAACCGTTTTTCATCCGTAAATATTACCTCTCCATTGCGATGTCCAGTTCATGAATCTTGAGGCGAATTCCAGGCGCTGTAGGCGATGCTGTGGGGTTAAGGCTGGTTTTTTCTTTAACCCTTCTGTCGGCACCTACTACAATATGCATATTCTATACCCAATAGGTCTGGCTGGACCTACTGAGAAAAAAATTTTAATTTTTAGAAAAAGTGAAATTTTTATCGGTATAATCATTCTACCCATTCTTTACAGCCATTTATAAACAATAAAAGCATTAAAATCGTTTTTGGAGATATACTAGAGGCGTTTTTAAGAAGACATATTTTGAGGTGGTATTAGTACAAACATGTTTCTCCCTTTTTTTTCTTCTATTTTTGCTTCCCTTTTTTCATTGTTTATCCGCACAGAAAGTTTGATAAAATTTTCCAATTCCAATATCTTTGGGGAAATATTTGGCACTTTGTTAGTAGATTTTACTACGATATTAGTCTGCAGATTTGGGAAAATAGATAGAAAGAAATAGGGAATTTTCAACCCCAAAAATCATTAAATTCTAAATTTTCCGTAAATATCTCAATTAAATCTATTAATAAACACCATCGTATGTCACTTATACTTAGTTCATACTATTACAAAGGAAATAAAACTCTTTTGATTTTCCTAGAATCAAATCTGAGTTGATTAGGTGATGTTATAAGACGGGATAAAATTAGGCGTACCCAATTTGTGAACTTCACGGCTTTTTAAAGCAAAATCTCAGAAAATCTTATCGTTTATCGTACAAATTGAATTTTAATGACTTTATTACATTATAAATAGGAGATTTTTAAGAGAATTTAATATTTTCACTTTTTACCTCAAGACGAAAATGGGGGGAAAAACTATAGGTCTGGCCAGACCTATTGGGTATCAAAAAGCACTATAAATTTAAAATCATCAAAAACATGCTCAAAACTTCAACCGATTTTTTTAAATTTTTGCAAAATGCTTCTAAACATATTATTCTAGGATATCATGAAATATGAAGTGGCTGCGATTTCATCTTCTATACTTTTTTGACCAAAATATAGTGCCAAAGGTCTGGCCAGACCTATGTGCCGACAGAAGGGTTAACCATAAACGTTTCAAACAAGAAGAAGATCTAAGAACTCGTTGGATGGTCCTCATAATTGTTGATAACCCCAAATTCTCCCCATGCTTACGCTCAGTAAGGGACGAATTCGAGGCTTATCTTAAGAGACGTCGCCGTAATGCACCGGAAATCGCTTTTTTTCTGCCTCCTGCGTATCGTCGGCCATAATTTTCATTTACTTGTAACGTTCGAGCTCCGCTGAATCCATATTGCCATTTGTCCGTTTGAATATCCTTCTTGCTTAAGTATGGAAATTGTCGCCTTTTCCTCGGCCGATTGACATTATCCACTATACGACTCACAGAGTATAACACGAATAAAATGGTAAACACTGGTAAACACTTCTCACCAGGACGAGATAACTCTAGTAAGTGAACCTATACAATTGTCGCAGTGGAAATTGCGATTTTCGTTTTAAAAACTTCCGTTAGCTATGCGAGTTGCTTGATAGAGTTGCAATATTTATTAAAATAACCGTTAATTGAGAGAGCATTATTTAAAAATTATTTCTGATCAGAGTACATAGAAATTATATAATTTTAAAGGAAAATATCCATGAACCTAAGCATTTGTCGCGCAGTGTATGTATACTTTTTATATGGTCGGAGGTGCTTCCTTCAAACAAACTTACAAACTTCATGACAAAGTTAATATGACGACGACAATCCGTCATGATGATGAAAGTTCGAAATTGGGGTGACACTATGCTTTCATCATTAGAATTCGTCATTTATACTTTTGACGTTTGTGTAAATGGTAAAAATGTCCCTCACAATATTTTGATGAATATTCAGTTCAATAATTTGTAGACACACTTTTCTTAAAGAATTTGAATATAAATGTGTAAATTTAATATTTTTGAAAAAAAAAATGTTTTTCTTCAATTTTACAACAGATGCTCCAGTTATTATTGAGCAAATTATGGTCCAAAAGCGTAATTTGGAATTTGTGCTAATGATGATAAATTTGCGTGATAATGACGTATTTGCGTCATTCGAAAATATGTGTGTCATGCTTGTAATAAACAAATTGACAGTTTTTTAAAATGTATTTTTTTCATTAATTGCAGCAAATTCTCTTCTAATTATTGATATGAAGTGACTTTAACATGTTTTTTTCAATTGAAAACATTGCTAGCTCACATAGTCGCTCCTGAGATATTAACTATCTCAAATAAGTTTTCATTTCGAAAAACTTCTTTCTGCACTTGCAACGGAAATCGTCAAAGTTAACAATATTCGCAAAACCATGAATACATTTGGAAAAGCAACAATTAAGCTATTCTTTGTTATAAAATCCAAGGAATAAATTGTTGAACTTTCCTTTGACAACAAAGGTCCCAAAATTAGAAACTCATGGTACATTTCTTTACCGTGTCAGAAGTTTTTTGAGATTGAGACATTGTTTTTCGAACATTATTTTATCATTTTCGACCAATTCATGAATGTTGTACAAAAAACTAAATTTTTTAGCATGTTCCGTCAATAACGTAATTCTATTATTGATTGAACTAATAGCAACGTCCAAAACAGGATAAAAGAAATTAATTTTATAAGATAGCTGGCCCGAAACTGTAGGCAGTTTAGTACTGTAGTACTTAGAATGCATCTCAATATTACAAATTGAATTGTTTCCGCACGCAAGTTTCAAATATTAGAACTAGATACGTACTATCAGATAAATCGGAAAATATTTAACTGAAATTTCAGCTCTAAATTGGCAAAATTTTTCTGAAACTCCGCGCTCCCGGACGTTGGCGCCTCAGGCGATCGCCTGTTTCGCCTTGGGCTTTGACCGGCCCTGGGTGGAATAGTAAAATGAAATAAAATAAATAAATAACAGGCGCGACAATCCAGCATTGGACTAAGGCCGCAGGATGTGTTAGTGACATTCTATTTCCAAGATCATGTCTGCTTTTTGTTGAGGTAATGAGATCTGCATCACGTTCAGCAGTGTTATTTATCCCTAACACATCTGAGTGAGATCATAGTCCGTCACAAGCTCGTGAGTTCGAAAAACACCATGGCTTACGGTGAGATTCGAACTCATGACCCTGTGCACCGAAGGTGCGCACACTAACCGCTAAACCAGCCAGACTACAAAAAATGAAATAGTTAGACATATAAGATTCGTTCTTAACTATCCAGCACAGGAAAAACTTTTATGGAAGTTGTGCTGTTCTGTCCTGCACCAGATAGTTAAAAACGCTCCTATAGTTTGAACCATTTAATTAGAAGAATTTTTGTCACTCTCTAGGGTCCTTCAGTGTAGCATATGTAACTAACTAGCATCAATCTGGAGAATATTAAGGACAGTTCCTTTAAAAAATTATTTTGTTGAATAAGTTCTGCGGCATGGGGTTTTTTTTTTTGTAAAGTACTTTGCACTCCAAAACCAATTTTCAAATTTTAATTTACTTTTGATAATGATGATAAAATTTAAACTATTTCGTAGATGTATGGCATATTGTGGTTCAGTTCGTATAGGAATAAATTATTATCAAAATTCGAAAATTTCGAGTAATTGAGCATCTAAATTAAAACAATTTTTTTTTTTGTTGAAATGGTTGCGATTCCAGCATGTATAATGAAACTAAGAGACACAAGCGGCTCTTGAGCGTCCGCGTGGCAGATGGTCTACGAGATTTAACGACCCAAGGAAAACAAGAAAATTTGCTCGATCTATAAAAGAAGACACAAATCCCCAGCATAGACATTTTTTGTAGACAAGCAGATACTTTCCGCAGTAAACACAAATGCTTAGTTTATTCTGCCTCTTGAAACAGCTAGACAAGGGTATAGTTTCAGAAAAGTTTTAGTTTGTCCTTAAACTAAAGTAGTCTGGCTGGTCTAGCGGTTAGTGCGCGCACCTTCGGTGCACAGAGTCATGAATTCGAATCTCACCGTGGATCATGTATCTGCCGCACGTGATGCTGATCTCTTTACCTCGACCAAAAGCAGATAAGATCTTGGAAATAGGATGTCACTAACACATCCTACGGCCTTAGTCCAATGGTGGATTGTTGCGCCTGTTTTTTTTTTATCTGAATTACATCAGAAAAATCGCCGGACGCCCAAATTTTCACCTAAAAAAATGCTAGCGAAAAGCAGCCTTAACTCTCAAGAGAAAGTTTAAGGATTTCACATAAAACCTTGTCCCCATAATTTGGAAAAATCGAGAACCGTTCAATTCCAACTCACCAGTCAATTTCACCATAAAACTAGCGGTATGACCCTAGCGCATTTGCAATGATAGCGATGCTACTGTTGCGCGAACGAGAAATATTGTAGTGTAGTGAGTGCTGAGCTGAAGACTGACTTTCAACCACTAAACCACCAATTTGCCTTTAGAACGAACGATCGTGGGTCGATCTTTTAATCTCCCCATTTGCCGTTTGTGATTGTGCCTATTGCGTTATCTAGCATATCATTATGTCCTATAACATAACACAATTTCGCTAGATTTATGCTTCCTAACGTCCTAAATCTCAGAAAAACTGCGATCCACTGAAGAAGTTGGCGGGAGGGCTCCGAATCAAGTTGTTCGGCCACTTCTGCGAGAGATCCGAGTCTGCATAAAGCATAGGCCGTAGTTTGCGGGTAGTATTCCGAAGATAAAACAAATTTAGCCGGAAATTAAATTTTTAATTGGCAACACTGCCACTCTATTTCATTTTCACCCCATTAGAACGACAAAATCGCAAATCAGAACCTCTCAAATAACAATGAAATAGACACAATAACCGAATCCCAGTTTTTATCTCTGAATTCTCGAAGAACATATCTTTGACGGAAATTCCTAAGGGGTCATGGTAGAATGGTACGTTTACTTGAAGCGTTCTGCAATAGGACGGCCAAGTTACAAGTTGGTATGGTCAAGTTATGAGGGTGGATTTATATGGGAGTTGTAATTATCTAGAAAAAATCGGTCAAGTCAAATGGTTGGCCAACTTATAGAGCTGGTCAGGTTGACAGGTTTTACTGTAACATTTATCCTAAGAAACTACTTCTATTAAACTCTCAAATGATTTTCAATTGTTTCCCAAACGTTTGATGTGCAATCAAATTTTAATCGTGACGACGACGCACGACGTGATTTATAAGTTCACCCAGACGAACATTAGTAAATTTGCTAACACTTGACAGACTGGTACTCCTCCATAGTTTAATATCCATGTATTCGTACATACATATTACGTTTGATAGTCAGTATTTTCGAATTAACTGGGCAGAATTTTATTGCACCAAACAATAATTTATTGTTATTCGTGCCTTACGATTGAAAACAAACGGTCGCATAAACTACACTTACGGACAAAAGTATCGACTCAACCTATAATCGCGTATACTTTTACGTGTTTTTTTTTTAAGTACGATAGTTATCCATGAAAGTCGTATGTGATTAAACAACTTAGCTACTTGTTGGTACCCTTTTTAACAATATTTGCTGCGCACTTTTTAAATTAATGTCCCTTGTAACAAAAAACTCAGAAAAATTGAAATTTATGGTGGCTAACGGCCAGGTAAATTACCCCTTTAAAAGCGCCCGTAATCGGTTTCTCATTACCAGTTGCATCTGAAAAGTTAGCTTACTTACATCTAAGGTTATTTCAATCACTGTTTTGTCATCCATGGATACGGCGCCTGATCAAGCGGCTCAAGTTGTAGCCCTATTGTCTGAAGGTCTTAGTCGCTCGCCGTCTTGGAATGAGTCAGTCTGCTATCTCGCATCGCGACTCACTCGGCAGTTCCTGAACGAAGACAAAATGTCGACACTTAACTGGCCTGCACGCAGTCCAGCCATCAATCCCATTGAACACTTATGGGACGAGCTCAAGAGAAGAGTCCGAGCCAGAAATTGAGTCCCTTCGTCCACTGAAGAATTGAAGGCAGCCCTATTAGAGGAGTGGAACGGTATTCCTCAATATACCATCAGCAGCTTGATCAGATCAATGAAGAATCGAATGGAAGCTGTCAATAGAGCAAGAGGAGGCAATACCAAATATACTGAAATAATAAATACTTAACTTTATTCCAACAGTTTTTTTCTTATTTTCAAAAGTATGAAAATGGTTTGTGGTTAAACCATTTTCATACTTTCCCATTTTCCTTACGATTTCGTTCAAAGAGCAATAATTACTCACCAAATATTGGTTGAAATGGTAGCAACATAAAGCTGAGGTCTCAAGCTTTTGAATGACATACGATTTTTAAGGATATCTACCCTACTTTTCAAAAAACACGTAAAAATATACCCGATTATAGGTTGAGTCGATACTTTTGTCCGTAAGTGTATACGATTTGCATGTACATACTACAACTGACCCATAGCGCAATCTTCAATTTAAATATGTATTAAATGAATTGAATGGGCAAATTTTATCGTGACAATTGAATGAAAACAATGACCATATAGATCGCACGTTATTTTAAATAATGCAATAGCTCCAAGCTACTTCCAATTGTAGTCAGACACACGAGTGCTTCTTAGGAAATAATACTAAAATATGCAAGACATAATCTAAATCGAATCATGTTCAATATCCCTTATACTCATACTTGTACGTTTCTCCTGTGCATTTGCACTTCCTCTTGTGCTCAGTTTTGAATACACACACGTAACATAACGTACCAACGTAAATCACGTAGCAAAATGATTGCATTTCGTTCATTCATAACCCTCTTTCGAATCCATATGGACGCCAAACTCTCTCTCTCAATCTTTTGCGATTGACTTCGTGTCGGTTATGATCCTGCTACTCGGGGCCTTCAACACAAAATTCCACCTGAATGAATTATTAATCCTCAAGATACGTCCCCGGAGGCAATCGGACGTCCGTCATATTACAGAGAATTTTCCCGGGTGGAAATTTATCTTCTTCATAACCGAAGACGGACGGGAAAGGCGAACGAAAAGAAAATCTTTTTTTTTTATCCACTGTGTACAATTTAATGATAATTATTCATAAGCTTTGTAAAGTTGCTATTATTTATCAATTGCAAGAAAATTACAAACGATAAAAATGATGAGGGTATTTGAATAAAATGGCTTTTTCAAGTGTGCTTCACGTCGAAAATTGACGTCAATCGTAGTATGTACAGGGTGGGCCAATTACAAGTTCGTTTTTAAAATTGCAATAAAATGAACAAAATAAAATTTTTTTCCATGTCTTATGGCTTTATTAGAAAGTAAGTAAGCTCCCATTAATGATGGAACACAACTTCATTCAAGTGGCTGCCCCGACTGGCGTGGCTGTAGCGCATTCTGTCACACCAATTTTCCAAGACCCTGTTGATGGTTTCAGCCTGTAGCTCACGGATTGCTTGGATGATATTGGCCTTAAGTGCTTGAATCGTTTCTGGATTGGCATAACATCGGTCCTTCACGGTTCCCCACAAAAAAAAAAAGTCCAAAGGGGTCAAATCGCAGCTCCGAGGCGACCAATTGACATCGCCAAGACGGCTCATAACACGATTTGGGAATTTGGTGCGTAAAAGATCGATTTTGGCATGGGCTGCGTGGCATGACGCGCCATCCTGCATGAACTAGAGGTCGTCCAAATCCATGTCTTCAATTTCAGTAAAAAAAAGTCGAATAACATGGTTCGGTAACGCGCACCGTTGACCAAAACGTTATGTTACCAGCCTCATTTTGGAAAAAAATGGTCCAATGATGCCATCACTCCACAATCCGCACGAAACTGTCACTCTCTGTGGATGCATTGGCTTCTCGACAACAACGTGCGGGTTTTCCGAGCCCCAGATGCGGCAATTTTGTTTATTAACGTAGCCGCCGAGATGAAAATGCGCCTCATCAGAAAAGATAATTTTTCGCTCAAAATCGTTGTCCAATTCAAGCTGCTCTAAGGCCCAAACTGCGAAGCGATAACGAAGTGGATGGTCGTGCGACTTTAATTGCTGAGTCAATTGGACCTTGTAAAGGAATAATCCGATATCTTTGTGCAGAATTCTTCTCAGGCTAGTGCGTGAAATCTGAAATGTTCAACTGTTGAGATCGACGGCGTGTTGATGTTCGTGGATAGAGTCTCACACTCTGGGCTACAGCAGCCATATTTTCATCTGTGCGCACCGTACGACGACGGGAACCGTGAGTGTTGTCCACTAGCATGTCAGTCTCACAAACTTGCGTACGTGACGCTCGGTGGGTGCTTCGTTTCGGCCAAAAACTAAACGCACTGTTTGGGCTAGACAGCACTCACTTTGAAAATAAGTTTTCAATATTTCCCAACGTTGTTCAAGCGTAAAGCTACTCATTTCGTTGATGATACTGACTTTCTATCCAGATTTTGAGCGAAAAACAACTGTCAGTGTCAAACTAACCTGTGATTTAAAAACGAATTTGTAATTGACCCACCCGTTATACGTTAATGTACGATGGGCAAGTTTGCTACTACTAATGGTTCTACATGACTACGGCCAGTAGCAGGCCATCGTGGTATAATTATTATGGGTGGTAATGGTTACGTCAACACAGAGCCGAATCCATGATGTAACCAATTTAATGGACCTGGGTAGACCCATGACATGACATGAAAAGGATTTTTATAGTAGTAAATTGGAAAAGTTTACTCAACACTTCTCAGAAATGCTTATGGTCAACGTGCAGAAGAGTTGCAATTATTTACAAATGATTGCGTTTTCCAATCGAAATGGAAATCAAACGGAGCGAATCAAAATCAAACAAGGAACGATATTTTTGTTCAGTTTACATTTTGAAGAGGACTTCAATTCCTTATGAAGAAATCTTGTATCTGTATTGTATTGGGACTCTACTTGAGTGAATAGATTGGTGATATTTATAGGACGAGTTGATTGATGTTCTTAATTTTTTTCTGAATTCGCGTTCAACATCTGTTTTGAAAAGGTTTGTTGACATAATCGGATGTTGCAATTATTTTCCATTGATTCGCAACAAAAAAAACACAGAAGAGACTTCATTCCTATTAATTCAATCAGATTTTAATGAAGTTTCAACTCAACTAAATACGGTCCTGACTCAGTGCATATTAAGGAAAATTGTACACTGATACGACGAAGGATACTACTGAGCGATTGTCAATTTATTGAAAAAGGCACTCGTCCTTATACAAGTTAGTTGGTCTTGTTTGATTGAGGTCATCCAGTGGCGTATTCAAATTTGTTGTTTTCGAAGTCAAAGCGGGGGCCCTTTGTTACACCATCCAGTGGCGTAACGTGTTTCAAATTTGTTGTGTTCGAAATGAAAGCGGAGCCCTTTGTTATACAGTCGAACTTTCGATTTAATTTATATCCAATCCATAAAGAATCTGCGCCCTTAGTCTAATGTTGAACCTGGTTGGTCTGTCACTGTTATTTATTTATTCTTTATTTATAGAATAGCGTCCGCTGAATCGGAGTTGCCATTGTTCCTCAATCGTTACTTTGTTTTAAATTTTTTTCAATCTTTCTTCAAGGGCATTCGGTGGCTCAGTGGTAGAGATGAAACTCTATCTGTGAGTTGCAGGAACGTGGATTCGAATCCCACGGCAGCTGGTTCTTTGATGTAAATCGTCCTGGAGCTACCCGTTGTCAAAACGGCCAAAAGCTGCCAAAATTCCCTTCGATTCAAGAAAAGAAATCTCTGGAGTAGCTACAACAACAAAATAAATATTTACCAAAACGAAATTATAGTGCTGCAAACAATTTTTAATAAGCAGCCCTCACAGCTATTTTTTCAGTTAGTGCATGAAAAAAGACTTTACCAGCGTCATTGCATTGCAAGAGAAAAAAAACTCAAATTCACATTACAAAAAAACAACAATGACCTTTCTAATTGCCTGTCTCGTTTAAATGAAAATTCTTCAGCTTGATTGATAAATTTATAAATTTGAAACGGAAATTCGTCAATTTGCCGTGGAAATTCGAAAATTTGATATGGGCATTCGTTAACTTATTTTTTTCTTTAATCTCGTGAGTTTGATCTGGAATTTCACGACGTAAATGTTTACCGAAAATCGGTTTTAAAAATTAGTTAAAATTCGTCGATTTCTAATGGACATTCGTCAACATGTTTTGGAAATTCATCATTTTGAAATATAAATTTGTCAACATGATTTGAAAATTCATCAAATTGACATGGATGTTCGCTAATTTGTAATGGGAATTCCTGAACAAGATTTACAAATTCGTCAAAATTATTTTAAAATTCGTACGTACTCTACCAGCAGCTTTAACGGTGGCGTAACGTTCGGTATTCCATGTTTTCGGTAGAACGCGGCCCCAACCATCAGGCGCCCCCTAGCGTAGTTACGAAGAGTAGCAATTTTTGGACAATTTTGTGGTTTTCTGGGCCATTGAAACATAAGAGATATTGAACAAAGTAAGCTCTTCTATGCTACGAAAGAGCTTATGCGAGAGTTTCAAGGAATATTTTAGTGCTGTGGTGAGGTGAGAGGCCCCGGCAAGTGCGAGGTCTTGGGTAATTGCTCGGCTCGGTACCCCCTAAAGTTGCTATTGCCTTTTAAATTTGTTCGCTCTGATTAAATCCGGAATATTTTAAGCGGAATTTCTGCCTCGGGGAAAATATTGAAAAGAATGCAAAAAATGTTGGAATTGTTCGAAAGGTGGTGAGGTGTAAAAAATACACTCTGTCTAAATCCATAATCTTAGTAGTTAAAAAGGTGGATTTTGATAGGAATTTTAAAACGCGATATATAATAATGAAACGTAAACTGGCATGCCGATAGGTAAATGAGCCGATAACCAAAACCTTGAAAAATACATACAGCTGCGAATAATACACTTGGGAGCAAAAAAAATCTACACACCCCAAATGCTTCCGTTCTAAACACGATTACGAATTTCAGTTTGAGTTCTTGTGTTTTAAAAGACAGCGTTTGGGGTGGGTCGATTTCTTTGCCCCCAAGTGTATAATAGCACTGTGGGTTAAACAGTTATTGGGTAGTTTTATAGCTACCGTTGACCTAAGGTGTATAGCTGAAAAATTGTTTACTTTCTAAAAATGATATAATTTTTGTAGGAAGGTTAACGGTACTCTCCTATCCAGTGGCGTAGATAAGGGGAGCGTCACAAGAATCATTCCCCCGTCTCAGGTCACACATCTTGCGTTTTGCCATCGTGAGATTGTGTACCTCTTTCAAAAAGAGTGTTAATTAAATGTATGTATTCCCTTAAGAAAAAGAAAATTGTACAAAACAAATGTTATACAATGATGCAGTAGCAAAACATACTTTCGAATGAGGGTTATAAGAGCGATATTTAAATTCGCATCATTAAATATGGTTCCAGTCTATAGAACATTACAAGGAACTCCACTCAAATTTGAATGCACTCGCATTTCGTACAACAATTCAGGCTCAAATTTGTGCATTAAATTTTGTACAAAAATTCAGTACGATAGTTTAATTAAACTACCCAAACTCAGGCAGCACAAAAATCTGTTTAACATTTGTATTTTGTACAAAATTTTCGTTTGTACAAACTGTTACGGGCCTAAATTTCAACATTTGTGCAAAAACTAGTTAGTGTGAGACTTCAGGTTATTCACGATCCCCAATTTTGGGGGGGATCTGTGATCCTCTCGGAAAAGCTATCTACGCCACTGCTTCTATCAAAGAAGAGGATGCGAATCGCTGCAATCAAAATGATAGCTAATTTGGTAAGTTTCGCTTCAAAGGTTGTCTATAAAATTTTATTTTTCAGATTGAAGCTTTAACAGGTTATAAACTATTCTTGTTGCGGCTTTTGGTGAACGGCAGTGTTAAATTTTAATCTACTTTTTTACTGAAACGTCTATTTACATATAACGGTTATTTTTTCAGTAACAATTATATTATTTCTAAACATTAAAAAAAAGTTTATTGACTATACTGTACAGCAGCAACTGTGAAATTGCTCAACAACTTGATTTCAGTCTGGTGCGTTAAATCCCTCCGATCCATAAAGGGATTTAACGCACCAGACTGAATTCAATTAACAGGATCGCTTTGCACCACAGAATTCTGAAGGTTATATATTTATCAAAGGAGCTTTTAGAGTTGTGGCGATATACAGGAAGCCCCGCAATAACAGCGGCATTGCAATCGAGAAATATTTTATTCAAATCTTACTTTGGAAACTTTGGTAATTCGTTAGTTCAGTGGGTAAAGAAGAAACTTTCTGGTTGCGAATCCCACTGTCGTCGCCGTAAATATTTGTTTTGTCGTTATAAAAAAAATGCTACTCCACGATAGCCAGTTCTTCGATATAAATCGTCGGCCAAGAGCTGCCCAGTTCCCACTTCGATTCAAAAAGAAAAAAATACCGGCGTACAGAGGACTGCGCCCGCAATACGAGGGTTTTTTAGAATGCATAGTGAATATTTTTTGTACATATATTTTATATGCAATAAATAAGAATTGTGCACAACATTCAAGAAATGCTTCCTGTAAATCTATTTTTGGATTGGTGGATTTACTATTTACCCAGTTTGTATGAAAGTACTCCAAGGCAAATCTACAGGTATTTCTCGATTTAAGATTTCTGATGGCTTTTGAGCAAAAAGGAACTCAGGCAAACGTAAGGATGACTTGGCTTTATATATGAACTGAATTATTAGCTGTAAATCTACTGTTACGGTTTTTTAAATCAAGGAAAAGCAACTTATGTATATGAAATGATTCCATGTCAGGGAACACCACCCAAGCTTTCCTACACTGAAAAAAAAGGTTTAGACTTTTTATCTAAAGTGAAGTAGTTGACTTAAATTTAGATAGTTTTACCAAAGAAATAGCTGAATTCTCTAATCTTCGTAGCTGAAAATACTATTAAATTCGTTCATTTAACCACGCAAGATTAGAAGAAAAAGTTTAGTCAATTCTTCCACAAAAGTTGTTGATTGAACTATTCAAATATAAAATTTAACTACAAACAATCGTTCTTTTTTCTTCAACACAATTTAGCTATCCAACATTTAACAATTTATAGATAATGAATAGCTGTCTTTACAAATGAATTAATTGAATTTGCAAATATAGTAGATGTTTCAACTAATGACGAATAGAAAAATTATCCATATCTTCGTAACTGTTTCAACTACATAGAATCATAAGCTGAAAATCAACGCGAACTTTAGATGAATTCGACTATTTCTTTAGATAACCATTCTAATTTTTTTTCTCTGTGTATAAGCATTGAATAAGTATACTTTTGCAGCTATTCAGGGACACCCTGTTAACTTGGTTCTACAAACTTCAAAAATATTTGTGGCAAACACTATTACCATTCTATGTATTTCCACCAAATTGCATGTTCATTGTTCAATCAAGTTAAAAGATATACATTGAAGAAATGCTTAAGAGGCTTCTCTTGCATTGTGAAAGGCTCTTAGTAAATACTTACTTGGCTATATTTCCGGTTTGGATACAGTTATTCGAATGAAAAATCATAGATTGAAATTTTACAAATTTACTGTTATTTACTTTTCCTTAGCAAAAGTCAACAGTCTTAATATTTAACGTATATAAGGTCATACTGACCAATCTTTGAACAAAGTTTCATAGCGATCCCTATAACGGTTTAGAAAAACGGAGGTCGAAAAGGAAGTTTACCTTTAAACGTTAATAACTTTTTTACCGTTACTCCAAACTGGAAAGTTTTAACTGATATGAGATGTACTCGTTTAGATCTTTGATTTAAATAGCCATACGTCAATCTTCGATAAAAACTAAAAAAGTCGACTTTTTTCAAACGTTCGGGACACCCTGTTATCTTCTTCCTACCAACTTCTAAGGTATTTGTGCCAAAGACTGTAACCATTCTACACATTCCTACCAAATTTCATGACAATCGGTTGAGCCGTTCACGAGTTTTTTAGTGAACAGACGGACAGACTGACAGACGGACAGACGGACGGACGGACAAAATCGATTTCATAAGGGTTTTTTGAAAAAATATTTTCTAAAAAACCATAAAAAGGCTCTTCAACCACTACTACAGCAACAACAAGGAAGTTTATAATCGTCTCGCGCTAGGTGCAAACTTTCTAATCGTAGGAACTTTTTAATTGTTCAATTTAGCTGTCCTTTTTTTGTGGCATTGTGCGTATACCGCCAATGAAAATTCGTCAAAATAATTTGGAAATTCGTCAATTTGACATGGAAATTCGCAAAATTTGACATGAAAATTTACCAATTATAAATGGAAATTCGTCAATATGATCTGAAAATTCATAACAGAAATCCATGAACCTGATTGGGAAATTTATAAATTGGTCATGGTAATTTGTCAAATTGACATGGAATTTCATCAATTTAAAATGAAAAACTCGTCAAGGTGATTTAGAAATTTGTCAACTTGTAAAGGAATTTGATCAACATGATTTGGAAATTCAAAAATTTAATTTTGAAATTTGTCCTTTTGACATGGATATTTTTCAATTGTTTATTTGAAAATTTGTCAAAATGTTTTGGAAATTCGTTAATTTAAAACGTGATCTTGCGACTTGACTACCTTCAGAACTTTATATATCTGAAGCAAATATGGCTCGGCCTTTGGGGGTCTATGTTCCAATGAACACATGAAACACCCTACATTACGCTGGCTAGGCTACAGCCAAAACTCAATGCCTTCTCATGTTAAATTAAAATCTACCACCCATCGAATCAAATAATATCAGCTTCTTAAACTGCTTAACACTTCACATAAACTGACTCTTTGGCGGTTCCAAAAACCAACGTTTCTCCGAAGATATCGGATGATCCATTTTGAATTAAAATTTCTAACAATAACGGTACTTTTAGAGGTGAATTTTGGAAAGTTGACAAAAGTTGCTTCAACGTGTTGGCTTTCGAGCGGTATTATATTCGATTTGACATTTGGATTTCAAAATTTGGAAAAACAAAAACACACACATTGAAAACAAAAAAAAATGTGTAGGGTGGCACACGGCAACCTGACGATTGAAGGAGATCGTAAAAAATTCAAAATTTCACGTTACAACATTTTTTGTTACTGAAATTACACCCCCGTAATAAAGCCAAGAATGGTGCCCGTTTTCGTTACAAAATTGTTAAGCTGTTTTATTTAATTTACTTTTTCGAAGCAAATCAACTTCAATTCGCCTGATCTCTTTCGGACTGCTATTAAATATGCCACCCTGTATGTGCACTCGGTGTCAAGAAAAAACGGACGGACGAGTCCGAATCAGCTATACTCCTTTGTCATTAGTCGCAAATGTTGAATTATTATCAGTTCATGCTATTTTCGGTTAGAAAACCGCGTTCTGCACGAATTTTAATACGAAGCTAAGTTCATGTATTTTCCTCTTTTGACCTACTTTGGTTAGGTGAGACAAGGTATAGGGAGTGGAATTCTTAGTGGTTCCAGGATCAGATCAGACGGACGCTTGAAATAGGTACATTCAGTTGAAGCGCAGCCTTCCTTGAGGCACCCTTGAAACTTAACTTATCCGTCCCAACTCCAGTGTCAGGAGTCGGGGAATTCGTGGGCAAAATTCCTGAATGTCTAGAAAAGAAATAGCAATGCCTCCAGAACTCAGAAAACAAAGAAATTCACCTCTGTGGCCTTGATGATGCAAAGGGAAGCCATGATCAACTGTTGAGCGTTCCCCTTATTAGAGGATAAGACGTAAAAATAAGCTTGAAATTCGTGTCCGTCTATGGGTAATAGAGCTTCCGGTTAGTGGGATATATTTTGTGTGAAAACCGTGCATTATTGTAATAGGCCTTAAAAATGCGTGCGGTATACGTATACGGAGCGTACACTGTCTATCGTGATAAAGCAAACACGTTAATGCTAAGGATTCTAAAGATTTGCGTAGCTCGTAGCTATAGGGCTTCTTCAAAGCTCCTTTCAAGATTAATATTATTGTCTTTAAAATAAGATTAAAAGCAGCTAGATCCACCACTTTTTACCGAGCAAGCAGCATCGGAGAATTAGGAACTTGAAATTATGGAAATAAAATAGTAAAGTCGATAAACGGAAAACAAATTAAATCATGGTGGTCATGGTCACCTAACAGACCAAGAAGGACCTTAGAAAATTGTTAAGCTTGCTGTTTGATCCAGTGGATTTATTGCCTCTGAGTGTCGTTGATCATTTCCATCTGCGAAGTAGTTAAGATCAGAGAATTTGGGAGAATTGATTCTGGTGTCCCTACAGAGTATAGCGATGGACATACCTTTGTGAGGCTCCGAAACTCCGAAATGTAGTGGCGTACAAGCTTAGCTATAGGAAGAAGCAGACCAGCAATAAGTAATCAATTATGTTTATTTGGAAAGGCTAAAGTCATTGTCTTCAAAAATTACCTACTCAAAATTTTTTTTAAATTTTGTAGTTGTGATTTTTTTAATTTTTCAAAAATTGTTCTTGCTGCTTATGAGCTGCTCATGCGCCTATTCTCTATCGATGAAACAGAAGTAATTGGATTAAGCAGTGGTTCCCAAACTTTTTGATGACGCGGAACCCCTGAGATCGTCGAATTCGTTGGCGGAACCCCAAAAATGGGTCGTTAAGACAAGGCGAGCATTGATAGACAAGACAAAACGTTTATCGTACCCATACAAGGAGAAAATGTGTTATCAGAAAAAAGTATCAATATTTAGTTGATGTACGCTGTTATTAAAAAAATGGAACAATTTATTGAGAAACACGCCTGGTGATTTATACATATTTCAGTTATATTTGGCCGAATATATGACAGAGCCTCTAGGTTCCTTAGGCATAGCTGAGCATAGTTGAAAAATCCGATTTCACTCAAATATGAAGCTGAAAACAATGGCAGGATATTTACAGCTTTTTTGGGCAAAACAGGGTATTTGTCCTTACCGGATATCAAAAATTCTTCAGGCGAACATTCTGTAAATTTTAATCTTAATCCTCGATCAGAGGAAAGCGACGTTAATTCTTCATCTTCCGGCAAGGTGAAATTTGAAATATTGGATGCTACAAAGAGATGTCTTATCCAATCAAACTGCTGTGTGTTTAACAAGGGGAAAATTTTTTCAACCGTTTTAAGTTTCCAAATGCTCGACTATTAGATTTTTGATTTTATCACTGGGTATTGGGGGATGGAAACATTTCCAGGTTTCCCCTCTGCAACATGCCTCTTCCAAAGTAATAGTTTGCCTTTTGTGACACTTATTTTATCAGTATACGTCAAAATATTTTCGTCCTTACCTTGCAACCTTGAATTGAGCGAAGTGAAAAAAATCAAAAATTTCTGACAAATATGCCAAAATGCAGCACTAACTATCCTGAAAGTATACATACCATGAAACTCTCTAACAGAACGAGCAAGTAAACTATGTAACGGTTTTTCTATAGTGTGTCGGTGTACTATTGTGTCTATCATGTATTTATACACAAATTCCTTAAAACTGCCAAATACAGTTAATGCGAAATCTGATGGAAATAATTTCAGAATTTGTTTGTATTTACAGTATTATTGAAATTTTCAGAACAGCATATTTTCGAATTTTTTTCGCGGAACCCCCGGGCGGGTCTCGCGTTAGGAAGCACTGGATTAAAGAATAAGCACTAAGATGTTTTCCAAATTACAAACTATTTATGAGCTAAGAAAATTAAAACTCTATTTTATTTATTTAAAAAAAATCTCCAAATCGCTATAAACGTAAGATTTTTTTTGATTTGCCCTTTTTTTATTTCGCGAACAGTTATCCCAATTGACTTCCAAATGGGAGCTCGTAAAAAAACTGGCATCGCGAGCTTCCATTTGGACAGCTACGTACCATCTACACTAGCTACCAAAAGGAGGCTGATAATGACATAACCAACTTTTCATTTTGGAGGTTTTTTTTTTTAATTTAATGATCAAAACCGACACTGCGCGTTTAAATTATTATTAGGCCATTCAAGAACTATACGATTTCACACAAAAAAGGACAAAAAGTTGTAAAATTGTCACTTTGAATTCGACAAGCAGTTGTCAAAGAGTCAACTGGACGGCAAACCAAATGCAGTGACAACTGCCAGTTAGCATCGTGAGCTGCTAATTGGCAGCCAGTGTGGATACAGCTTAAAAGACATTAAACTAAATATAAAATTCGAAACCAATTCAAGACAATATTTTTTATAAAACTCCCATACAGCACGTTTTCTGTTATTAATAAAAGTAACGACCTGGTGTCATTAAATATTAAAACTGCATCTCAGTATGCCAAAGCAATCCACAATTGCAGTTTCTATTTTAATTCCAAGAAAGGAATGCTGTTGAGCACTTCAAAGTTCAAATTTCTAAGTAAATAGCATCCAGAATATTCTTGAAATCTTACTGACACTAACACGTAAATTGCATGTAGCAGTCATAGTTTGTCCCCACTTATACATCCTACTCCTTGCTGTATCCACCTGCGAGACATACGAGGATACGGTCCTACTCCGAAAGTCATTTCCATCTCAGTAAACATCATGTACTAAATATAAACTGTAAAAGTACGTGTACCTCCTACTACTTCGTTGCATGTCACAAATCGATTTCATATTTGAATCCTGTCAAAGAGGCATTTTGATCATATATGTAGTATAGTGCCTCCTTCTGCGCCTTGGTATCTGTTCAAAGTGCTTTTACATGTTTATACGTACGTGTCCTAAGATATTGGATTCTCATGGCGACACAGATGATGATGGGCACGGCACAACATGCGAATCGAATCGATTACATTTATCCATGCATAAAATTTCACATTTATTTTCGGCCATCAATTTTATAGGATTGTATAACATAAGCTCATACAAGCCATTTACTGATTTTTATTATTGATCTCAATTTCTTCTCCCTCCAAGGACCTCATAAAACAATTGGACATTGTCTTCAGGATGTATCATTTGGAATGTCAGATATTTCTTCTTTTTTAGAAACGCTGACTGTTTTTCATACTTGTAAGTCGTTTAAGCATCTTATCGTCACAATACTTCCGTCAATCTGCCGATATTTACGGTACTGTCCGTTATGGCTTCCAAACGAAATGTCTAAATAATGCTAACATTACAGTTCTTCGAAAAGACAAAGTTTTAAGGACGAATGGCTTTCTTAATTCGAATTAAATGTTGATTTTCTCAGAGCCAAAAACAAAAGTGGACACATTACAGGCGTTTAACCCGCTATAAAACATTTTTATCTGTGCAATTTCACTGGAATCATGGTAATTTCTTTTGTTTCGTTTCAGGACTCAAAATTGCGTCAAATCGTTACGATGGGATCGCAAGATACGTTGGAGGAGAAAACTGTTACCGTGTGCTATGGATCGGATTTTGTTAATGTGAATTTTGTGAATTTCTGCTGTACACGAAAAGATATAGCACAAGTAAGTGGTTATCAAATTTGGATAGAATTTTGTTTGTTCGGATAAAAACAACTCGTTATGTTTGTTGTGGATAGCCAGTGACGACTGATCACCCGGACAGTATGAAGTGAAGGGATATTGTGTTTAAAATGCAATGACACATTACCAAACAAATTTCGAAATTAGAGCAAATCATTTTGAAGCTCCTTTTTGTAAATATCTCCTCTTTTATTTGTTGTTAAAAAATGCAGTTCGCAGGTAGCATAGTACCAGTTGGTTATCTAGACATTACACCTCTACCCGACAATGAATGGGATCGAAATGGTGTCCCTAATAGCGAAGATCATGGAAATAGATTATAACCGTGTGGGTCTTTTAACTTAAACTTCTTTTTATCCGAAAAGACAACGTGGGTAGTTGGGTGGAATTCAGCCAAAAGTACTAATGCGACAAGCAGTGTATGTATAAAGTATCTGACGATTGAACCTCGAAGGGTGAAGCATCCTATGGTGAAAAATCATAGACATAAAAGTCGACAAAATGTGGCTTTTGTTAGAATTATAGTAGGTATGAAGGGTGGCTCTTGGATTTTACTTCGTACTTTATCTCTCTTCTACTTTTTCAATGTCAATCGACATCCTATAATTTATCAATTTATTCATCAGCAACTACTCTCCTCTTTAAAATATATTACGAACCACTTCTCCTTTCACTCAGCATCCTTCAATATTCTCTTCTGAATAATACCTCCCACTATAAAGCTCTGGTGTTAGTCAGCCTCTCATTTTTGATTTCATTACTTTCGAATCCAAGTGGCATAGAT
The DNA here is from genome assembly GCA_949715475.1 of Microchrysa polita. NCBI lineage: Eukaryota > Metazoa > Arthropoda > Insecta > Diptera > Stratiomyidae > Microchrysa > Microchrysa polita. Next base: position 41,353,163 of record OX454415.1, on the reverse strand, counting down.
TTCATCCACCATAAATCTAGGTTAATTGAAAATAATATTATTCATTTTCACTGCCAGCCCAGAATCACGTCCCATGATGGCGGCGCACCAGAAGAATTTATGTATACATTAGAGAACGCATTGATTACATGAATTTCCAAGTGTAAACGAGAATAATCAGAGCACCATTAGTCCTAGTTATGGTAATGGCTTTCTAGCGAAAAGTGCCCTAACGGCGAAAATCAATACCCTTCTTGTTAATGGGTTTTGTTGGGAGATTTCCCTTTGTTATCTATCTCTTCTTACGAATATATATATACGAATGATTTATAACGCAATTAAAGACATTTACTCACTCCTTTTATCAATGACGACGCCATATCATCGTGTGGTTCCTTTCCTCCTCTAGCATTTTGGCCAAAGGAAAAATGACTCAACATAAAATTAAGGAATTTTAGTTTAATACGCACTTTTGTGTATTTTCAAATTACATTATGTATGTATGTACAGTAGAGCGTCGATTATCCGAACGTCGATTATCCGAACATTCGATTAACCGAACCAGGCAATCAACTTTTTTTCATATTACAGGCATCGAATTAAATGAAAAATCAAGTGTTCGAAGGAAGCAATCTCTCATCTGCATTGCTTAATTACCTCGAATTTTTTATTTTTGTTCAGTTTTTGTCGTTTTAAATGTTTTCAGTTTGCCGCTTAATTTCATATTTGGGTCATTTTCTAATTTTTCTATGGAATTTCGATTAACCGAACTTTCGTTTATCCGAACCACCCTTGTCGACATTAGTTCGGATAATCGACGTTCTACTGTATATAGAATAGTTGGATTTTTGGTGAAAAGGTCTCGAAAGTCTAATAAATGATTGGTTTGCGTGAATACGAGATGACGTCAAATAGTTGGGCAGAATGTTAGCTTAAATTATTAACAAATGATAAGATATTATGAAATGTGTCAGTTTAATAAACACGCGCTAGTTGTCCAGTGACGCATTAACTAGGACGTTTCTAGGATAGGCGAAGATGTAAATGTAGACAAATAAGATGTTAGTTCACCGTTCAGCGATGTTAGAAAAATATAATGCGGGGGTGATTCTCCGTACGACAAACATAATGTAGATACACAAATGGCGATGGGAGATAATGAGCTGGTGTTATATGACTCAAAAGGAGTGAATCGTCAGAAGTCGTTTCTGTTTTTTTTTTTCGATAATCGTGATATAAAAGAAAGAAAAAATGGACAATCCTTTGGTGATAACTTCCTTGCTAGTACACACAGATTTCAAGATGCAGTGTTAATTAAAAACAATTAGGAATTACAGCGAATAGAGATCAGTACTGACTTGATGCATGTAATGCCGTCTGAGGCGACCCCACTTCATATACCCGGTAGCACCAGCCAATCTGATTTGTTTAAAGCAGGGCTGTCCAGCCCGTGGCCCGCTGGTTGCATGCGGTTCTTGAAGTTGCCCATGCCAGCGAGCAAGTTACATATTAGTATTACATTAGGACGAACGAATTTTATGTCCCATGGCAACAGACAAGGAAATCGTTGATATAAAAACCGAAACTATTTTCTGAACACATACGAAAAAAAAACAGAATTCGCGTTAATAATTCTTGCAAGCAAGATTATAATTATCCTCCCTTCACTTTTCAAGTACAGTAGAGCGTCGATTTATCCGACTATTAACATTTGACGACTTGACGTGAACAAAAAAAAATAAATTCAAAGGAAGTGATGTTGTTGGGAGAGTATTCCCTTCAGACACTTATTTTTCTGTTGATTCGATGTATTTCTGAAGAAAAAATCCGAGTCCCCGGTTAGATTACTCGAATGTTCGGATAATCGACTCTTTACCAAGAATGCTTGAGTCTCGGGTATATCCGTTATACATGGTGTACGGAAACTGCCGCATAAACGCACCGGATTGTGATTCCTCGTGTGATTTCCAGCAAAAAAGTTGTACGGAACATACCCCCAATTCTTAACCCTTTAGCTGCCACAGGCATTTGAAGATTTTTGAATAAATTATTTTTTTGCACGTCATAAAGGTCAATATCTACAAAACTAGACAAGCTAGAATAGCGAAATAAGATGATTATTACAGCCAACAAATTTACCTAAAAAATAAAACTAACCACACTAAAATCGTATAAGAGGTTTAGTTCTTACAAAGCTTCAAAGTCAAATTTGTGTGATTTGACATCAAAACTAAACAAAACAATCTATTTTTCCATCTCAATTTTCTGCCAAGGTGAGGTGCTTGTACGATTCTTTAAAAAATTGGCGCCAATTTTTAAAAGAATCGTACAAGCACCTCTCCTTGGCAGAAGTTGGAGGAAATTGAAATGAAACGAGACCGAGGCTAATTTCGGGCGCGGCCGAAATTTGGATACCCTTCGCTCCCCTCGGGCTAAAAGTTCTTTCGGGCGTACCTATGACTTGGGTTCAGTCCTCCCCGCTTCCATGCTTTTCCTTGAATTTTCACATAAGTGCCGTGGCGAAGATTTATTGGGTGAAGCGGGGGACGTGGTTTTCTTAGAAGAACAAAAAAAGGGTGGGGGGGGGTCTTTAACCCTATGAACGTATGACCTTTCCATCAAGTTTTACGTATGTTTGTGGCATCAATCAAAACACAATTCTATGAGATTTGGTTGAAATTGGTGGACAAATAAAAAAGTTTTTCTTCGAAGAACCTAATTTGGGGGTTGGGTTTATATGCCAGCCCCAATTCATTTTTGCATATGTTTTGTAACATCAATAAAAATACATTTCCTTGAGGTTTAGTTGAAATTTGTGTCCAAATAAAAAAGTATTTTTTAGAAGAACATAATTTTGGGGGTCAAGTTTGTATGGCAGCCCCACGACCCCATAGTGCGATTTCATTTATTTTCACGTTTGTTATGTGGCATCAATAGAAATATAATTTTCTGAAGTTTGATTGAAATTGGTGAACGAATAAAAACGTTTTTCTTAGAAAAATTTGATTTGGGGGGCTAGGTTTGTATGGTAGCCCCATGACCACATGGTCAGATTCCATCTATTTATACATATGTTTTGTGTCATCAATAGAAACACATTTGTGTGAAGTTTGGTTGAAATTGGTGTATAAATAAAACAAATTTCTTAGAAGAACTTAATTTGGGGAGCTAGGTTTCTATGACAGCCCCATGACCCCATGGTCCGATTTGATCGATTTTTACATATGTTTTGTGGTATTTCTAGAAACACATTTGTGCGAAATTTGATTGAAATCGATGAGAAAATAAAAAAGTTTTTCTTAGAAGATCATAATTTGGGGGACTAGGTGTGTATGGCAGCCCCACGACCCCATTGTCCGATTTGGTCCATTTTTACATATGTTGTGTGTTACCAGTTAAAACACATTTGTGTGTAATTTGATACAAATTGGTACATAAATAAAAAAGTTTTTCTAAGAAGAACCTCAATTTGGGGAGTAGGTTTGTATGGCAGCCCCACGACCCCCTTGTCGGATTTTGGCGATTCAAACATACAAACTGCATGCAACAAAAAGAAGCATGTTTGCAAAATTTCAGCTCCATTGCTTTTAAACTGGCCGAGCAAAACGCGTCGCAACAGACAGACAGACGGACAGACGGACATCGTCCAATCGACTCAGCTCGTCACGCTGATCATATATATACATATTTTATATGGTCGGAGATGCTTCCTTCAATGCGTTACAAACTTCATGACAAAGTTAATATACCCTTTACGCTTAATAGGCGAAGGGTATAAAAATAGATTGTTTTGGGGTAAAATCACACAAATTTGACTTTGAAGCTCTGTAAAAACTAAACCTCTTATCGGATTTTAATGTGGTTAGTTTTATTTTATAGGTAAATTAGTTGACTCTAATAACCTATTTTGCTATTCTAGGTGGTCTAGCTTTAAAGATATTGAGCTTTAAGTCGTGCAAGAAAACGATTTTTTCAAAAATCTTCAAATGGCTATGGCAGCTAAAGGGTTAAGCTAAGGGGGTATGTTTCCTACAACTTTTTTGCTGGAAAACATATGAGGAATCACAATCCGGTGCGTTTATGTGGCAGTTTCCGGACACCCTGTATAATGTTGCAAGCACTATATTTCCTATCCACATGTACAGAAATTTTGGACCACGCCGAGATTCAATCTCCGGACCTCTAGATTACTAGCATCGTAGAGTGCGACTCAACCAAGTGAGCCACAGAGCGTGATGATCCATGTGGTCAGGCTTAGGAAAAAGCTCTCAGCAGCGAGTCGCAAAATGGAAAAAGGTTCATGTTTTTATGTATGATTCACGTTTTCGCGAGCCGGGGAGAGTTTGTTTAGCAAAGGCAACGCTCAATTTGTTTGCAGTGAACAACAGTCTTCAGATGACACTACACAGCAAAAAATCCGGTGTGAATTTAACTCCGAAAATTGTCGAATAAGGTCCCTCCGTTTGGATAAAATATTGTTTTATCCAAATGGATGAACACAAAATTACACCAAAAGGAGTAATTCTCGATATTTTTAGGATAAAAATAAAACACAATTTTCACAGAACATTTAACTCATAAATGAGTTTTGTATAACTAGCATTTACCTCTCTATAGGTGTTGGCGACATTTCATTTACCTCTTTACGCTCTAAAAATGCATAATAAATTACCTGCCTACAGTGGGATTCGATCCCGAGACTCTATGATTTGAAGACTAACGCCCTACCTACTACACCACACAGACTATACGGGACAACGTTCGTAATTTGCCCCATATATTACCTGTCATATTGTGCGGAGTTAACTCCATTTTAAGTAAATTTTAACACCATATAAACAAAAACTGATAAAATTTCGGATAAAATTTATTATTTATCAAAATGAATTTTATTTTGAGTGTTTTATCCTAATGGATAAAAGAAAAATTTTATACTTGTGGGCAGAGTTAAATAAGTGTAGTTAACCCCATATATATAAAAAAAATAACCCCATTTGGATAAATTTTGATTCACACCGCCTGATTTTTTAGTGTGTAAGCGGCTCTAAATAATATTACTATAATGACGCATTGGGAAAATGCATTTTTATCAATTTAATTATGTTTGGTTCATATCCGAATAATGAACATATTTCGCTTCCTCTTACTTTTCCTTCAATTTCCAATGAAAGATTAAATAAAAAAATAGAATGCCAGTATTCCCATAAGCACCATAACCAGTGGCGTAACGTACGGTGTTCCATGTGTTTAGTGGAACACGGGTCCCTAAGGCCAAAAATATGAAGAATATTCTTCTTTTATAGATACTTGGGTGACGGTTCATTTATTTATTTTTATTAGCTTGCAAGACAATAGTCAAACCAATCAAACGGGGAAGCATTTGACTGGATACTGGAGAGCCGCAACTTTACAATTGGAATAATTTTGCAATAAAACAATCACCAGAGCAATGAATAAATTATGAAGAAAGTGTCTCACAAGCTTATTGAGTGGGGACTTGTCTTAATATCAGCTTTTCTGGGTTTTGGTAAAGAATTTTTTTTAAGATATAGTGGTTCGACTAGCAAAAAGGAGTGCTTATCTTAAAGGCTCTTGCGTAAAATTGAGCAACTGTGATCCAGTTTGTTGCGTTTTTAAATATTGAAAGAAAAGAAGAAAGAAAAGTTGTGTACTGGCAAAAAAATCGTTGAATAAGTCAATAAGTCTTTTTTATCTAGAACTCGTAAATCCAAGAAATATATGCCTGCCGCTACACCCCCTGTCCATATAACGGAACAGTCGTTTCTCCTACAACACACATTTATCTTTGGAGCTGTCGAAGCTATGAGCTAGCTGACGGCATCCTCAGATTTAGGGTAAAAACTTCTAGACTACGATCAGTGACTGTTATAGACGAAGCAGGAATGTACGCGCACTTGCACCTCGAGGTGGTGTTTTTTCGTAGCTTCGACCTAACATAGTGATAAATAGTTAAATAGGACATGTAGATGATCTTTACAAGTTCTCCAATATATTTATTCAAATTTAAATTTTGGTCTCCAATTAAAAACTGTTGGAACTTGTGGGTTTAACAGAAGATTTTCGTTGCTCTCGCTCATTAGTGGAATGCGAGCTCTGTCAATATTTCCTGTGGTTAAAAAAATCATACGTAAGGGGCCCATTCGAATTTCAAACACAAGAAATTCGGAAAGCGTTACACCACTGACCATATAACATTAGGAGGGTGTCAGGGAATGTCTCTTTGCATGGATATTGTGACAAAATTATCTCGGTAAGATTTTCCAAATTTTGTCAATGCATTCATTTTTACACATAAAAAATGAATTACATCAAGAAGGACCTAAAACTGCAAAACTCGGATTAATTAAGCATGATACTGTATTGTATAAGTGTATTTATCAGTTAATATGAAATTTAATATTATCGTTTCGTTTATATAATAACTAAAAACTCTTACCATAAACGAAGTACAAATGTAAATTTTTGGTTTAAGCCATTTGTTTTATGCGACCCTGAACCACTCGGCTTCAGTTCATATCAGCCATATCAGCGATGTTTATCAAATGGATTTAGCAGCAGTGAATTAATTGACGAAAATATAATTTTTGGCAATTTGCAACAACGATTACCCCTGGACACTGGTGTATTTCGAAAGAAGTTCGCAAGAAATCCATAATTCATTAATGGCAAGCAAACTATATTTTTTAATAGCATCAATAATAGAGTTTTGCCCCCCCCCTTTCCTCATCGCCACACCTCCCTAGGGGGCGCGCTCTCCAGTTTAGGAATCACTGCTCTCTCTAGACCATCATACCCAACGCCTAACACTCCTTTGCCACAGATCTATGCCATTTGTGTTTGGGGCGTCCTCTCGGTCGGGTTGATTCGAGCCTGGTTTCCATTTCATTGCATGTAGAGCAACGCAGTCATTTGCCGCAACGTGTGACATATACACTGCTTGTGCTTGTGTATCAGTTCGTCGATTACCATTTTTCCCGTATGCCGATTTAGTTCTTCATTGGATATTGTTTCGGGTCAGAAAATTGTAAGTATACAGCCGGCCCCATACCGACCGAAGTGTGGCAAACACTGCACAAAAGATTGATACGAAAAATCGTGCAGCAGCAGTGCAGCAGTGTGGTTGGGTGACTCAAAGGTATCATTCTTGGAACCGGTCTTTTGCGCGGTGTGTCAAATAATCAGCAATTTCGGCGCAACATGTAGGTGAAGCTCCCGGCATATTCAACAATATCGAAAACGAGCATAGCAGCCCAATCTTATTGTGAGATTCTCTACCATCACGGTTTTATGACAAGGAGAATGAAACTCTTCCTCGTTTTCGTTGATCAACAGTCAATAGTGTCGTCGGCCTTGTCGTTAATTTGAGGTACTCTTGTTAACGAAGAAGAAATGAAAATGAAATGATCATGTACATGTACTAGTATAAGTACACACTAGATGCACGTATGCAACTTTCTGCGAACCAGATATTCCATCATGGAAAAAAATATCCACTAGAACAGGAATCAAACTCAAAACCTGCCTGGGCCAAATATCACTTTCTTCCGGAGCATCACGGAATATTCTTCTTCTTCTTCTTTAGAAAAGAAAGTTGATCAGTAACGACTCTCTGAGAATTTATTACGAACAGCTGATCAAAACAATTTAGCACAGTAAATATCTGTAGGTAGTCCAAAACACCCTTGAGAGCCTAAATTGATCGCTAACATAACAAATTTCGGATATTAAGGTGGCTAAAAACAGACAAACATTTATTGTTATGTGGTGGAACAAATGTTTCTTATGGTTAAGCTGAATAAGCTGCACCAATTCACCTCAAATAACCGTCAGCAAATTGTTGGTGTTTTTGTGGGGGAAGGGAGGGGTAGATGGGTCCGACCTGACACATCTTTATTACCTTGTCAAGGCATCCAACGGCTACCATTTGATACTAATTTGAAGTTTTTCGTGACATTCTATCAAAGGATATGGCTAAAAATAACCTTGTAGGGGAAGTAGGGGTAGGGGTAGTCGGACCTACTCCACTTTCCACCAACTCAAAGTATATGTCAGAATGAGACATTGATCAAAATTTCAAGTCGATAGCGATATTCCACCGAAAGTTATGGCCGAATTAAAATATCGAGGAGGGGTAGTTTGTATGGGAGGTAGGGGAACCCGTGGTCCGATTTGGCCCATTTTCAATACCGTCCAAGATTTTAGCAAAACAAACATTTGACCAAAATTTCAAACCGCTAGCTTTATTATTTCGGGAGTTATCGTGCTAACAGACAGACACACGGACAGACAGACAGACAGACAGACAGACAGACATGGCTTATTCGATTCAAGGACCGACCCTGATCATTTATATATATACTTTGCCATACCTCCGGTGGCTCCTTTGAGGTGTTACATAATATCGGCGTAACAAAAACAATATACCCTTTCACTCTATGAGGGAAGGGTATAATTAACATCTTTAAAAACAGTACCTATATCATTTATGTATAAGAGAAACAAAAGGGGACCTAAATGAGAACCTTGCGGAACTCCAGAGCTGGGACAAAATGGTTCCGAAAACTGATTTTGTATCTTTACAATTAATACACGATTTGAAATGTAATCTTTTATCCAATTGAGAAGTGGGCCATGAAACCCAAAGTTATTTAATTTTTTTATAAGAAGAGTGAAATTAAGCTTATCAAACGCTTTTACAAAATCAGTATAGATCGAATGTACTTCTGACGAGTCTTTGAAGGTTTTATGAATAAAGTTTGTGTAAGAAATTAGATTAGTTGCTGTAGATTTTCCCGAACAAAAGCCATGTTGGTTGGGTAATATTAAAGGGCGAACTAATGGTGTAATAAAATCTGTAATAAGACATTCGAATAATTTTGGTATACAAGACAGAATACATATAGGCCTATAATTCTCTATATTGTCCCTATCACCCGATTTATGAATTGGTAAAACAAAACTTGACTTCCAAACAACTGGGAATTGACCTAAAGATAATGATAAATTAAAAAGGAAGTGAAGTGGTTTCACAAAATTCAAATCACAATTTTTTAGTACAATAGCAGGTATACCGTCGGGGCCTGCACTTTTTGATACATCTAAGTCTTGAAGTTGTTTTAGGATGCAATCAGGAGTAATAGAGAAATGTGAAAGGTAAAAAGAATTTTGAATTACTGGAGGATCAATACTGCAATCAGTCACTGAATACACTCTTGAGAAGTTTTCTGCAAATAAATTAGAAATTATTCCTAAGTCAGAGCTAGTAAAATTATTCAGATGCATTGTACATGGAAAACCACTATCCGATTTTAATGAGTTTATATGACGCCAGAAATATTTTGAATTAATAGATACTTGAGATTCTAATCTATAGATGTAACGTCTGTAATCAAATTTAGACATTGTTTTGCAATTTCGCCTTAAAAGTGAGAATTCATTGTAGTAATATAAACTTCCAGTCATTTTAAAATTCACATGAGCTATTTTCTTCTCCCTAGTAAGTTTTTTCAATTCGGCTGAGAACCACTTCGGAAAATTGTCCTCGTTTAAATGAATACACGGTACGTACAAGCTTACTAAATTGTTAATAGAGCTATAGAAAGTATTTACAGCATCATCAATAGACTTTCTTCTCAAGAATGGACCAATCAAATTGATTCAAAGAAAGATTCAAATTTACAAAGTCGGCTTTTTGATAGTTTAAAAAACTCGAGGGTGAATTATTACTTTTACAATATGATAGTTTTACTACAATATCCTAGGCAGGATGATAATTATCAATTGGAACTACAGGTTGACAAGATTGATTCACAATTACATTTTCAATATTTGAAAAGATAAGGTCTAAGATATTATTTGATACATTTTTGATCGAATTAAATTGATTGAAGTTTAGGTACGTAAACGTTTCTATAACATCTGAACTTTTTGCTGATAACATACTCGTTGTCCACGACGGTTGATCCCAATTGATTTCGCCCAAGTTAAAATCTCCAGTAATAATAAGATTTGCCTTTGGATGCGATTCCGAAAATTTTAGAACATCAGCAGCATGCTTGTGATACAAATCAGGTGACGCATCAGGAGGCAGATATACAGTCCCCAGAATAGTAGCTACAGGTTTAGTACTAATTGATACGAAAATTTGTTCCACATCATTGTGCATACACTTTAACTTAGTTGACGGAATTGAATTTCTGACGGCAATGAGCACACCACCGCCTCTATGTTTATGCGACGTATTATGGTTACGATCACATCGGTAAATTGAATAATTATTCAGTCCAAGCTCAGAGGAATAAAAATCTTGGTTTAGCCAAGTTTCTGTAAATATAATGATATCGTATGTCGTCATGGATAATGCTAAACGAATTTCTTCCAATTTTGTACGTAACCCCCGTGTATTCTGATAATAAATTGTTAAACTTAGTTTTTTGATTTATGATTTCGTATTATGCGCGGAATGCCATTTACATATTTGATGGTAGCGTTCGGATCGGTTTTGTTTATCTCGACCAGCTGTGATCGGAGTGAACTTAAATGTTGACGTTGATGCAATGTCAAATCGGTGAAAATTTTAATATTATTGGTTTTTAAAAAACTCATGGTGCTATGCTGTTTCTTCTTTCTAAGAATATCCATAACTATAGATTCATCTTTGGTAATTACCTTTATCGGTCTTGTTTTCCCATTTATCGGCTTACCAATACGAAAAGTCTTGATATTACACGGTTGAATTGATGTTTGCTCCAAAACTTTGTTAATAATTTCCACAGCTTTATCTTGATCGGATTTGGTGTTATCATCCAAAACACCATGAATAATAATATTCGACTGTCTCTTACGGCGGTCTTCAATTTCCGAAATAATATCGTCTATTTCAACTGCAGGACGCGACGTTCTCAGCATACTGATTTCTTGCTTAAGTTCAGCTATTAAAAGTTTCAGTGAATTTACACTTTGTAATAGCGAACTTTGCTCTTTTTCTTTGATTGTGCATAACGTACAAACAAACGAAGATTTTTTCGACGTATTTTTTAATGCCAACGTTTGCTGTCTAGTAAGGTCTGCACAGGAAGAGTGCTCGGGCCTTTTGCAAAACACACAGATGTAATAATCATCACTTGTTTTGAGATCGATTTCACAAGAAATGCACTGATACTGTGTTACTAATGACATTGCAAAATTGAGGTTAATCCTTCAACAAATGAAAATCACAAATTAATTTTGTTGGACTGCGTTTTCGTTAGAAACTCAATTTAGACGTTATTAGCACAATGTAATGATCTTCAAAAGTTAGAAAATAGAATTATACGGCTTAATAATGACCAGAGACTTGAAGAAAAAGTGTTAGGTGTTAGGATCATATTACTTGATCCTTGATATTATTCGCAATACGCGTTGCTAGTACGACTATTGTAATGCAAATTCGGTAATTAAAATTAACTTTTTCTTTGTTTTAGATTGAATTTTGTTCGCGATAAATGTAAACAATGTTGATTATCTGACAAGCTGTCAACTATCCCTAGTTTACTGTAGTAAATGGGCCACACTGTATATCAAATTAAAGGAAATTTATTACTTTACTTTCTCGCTGTTTTCGAGATAAAGCCCAAACGCCCAAAAATTGCACCTTTTACCCCTCTCCCTACGTCAGCTCTAAGGTCCGAGTGATTTTAGCATGTTTACCTCCTCACCCCCGTCACCCCTTTCGATGTTCTCTGCATCCCTTTTTGGTGCATTCGTTTATTGGCCTATTATACATTTGTATGTTTCCAAATTGTTTTAATATATCCCTCCCTAAATTTGGTAAAAAAAAGATTTTTCGTTCGAAAAAATTCTAAAAAAAAAAGTAAAAGAATTTTCGTGCAAAAAGAAAATCATTCAACTTTTTGTTTTTGACAAAATTAAGGGTCTAAAATACGTTCATGGCTGCGGAAATTTTAATATATTCGCGAAACATTTTTCATTTCCTCAATGAAGGAAGCGATTCTCTTTTTCATGTGAAGGATATGATCACATTATCTTAAAATCGCTACATTAATATTTCGTGGTTCTGGCATATTGGTATGGCGATATATTTCCCACTTTCCTATCCATACAAATTTTAATTTAAAAGTTATTTTTATTAAATTTGTCTGATGGGTGATTCATCTGATCTCAATCTTATTTTGTTCGATTTTAGGTGTTTTCGTCCGAATATCTACGATCTATGAATATCCGTATATTGTTTAGATAGTGCAATTTACCTATTGTATTGAAAAATTTATTTCACAAAAATATTTCAATACTAAATCGTAAACTTTTCCCATCATCGTCGTTGGATATGGGACACGAATGGTTATTTTTTTGTTTGCACAAAAACATTTCCATGAATACATGGATGTCCATAAATTTTGACGACAATCTATAGCATAGCAAAATCCATTGGGAAAATGTCGAAGGATACGAAAACATACAAATGCCAACAGCCACATAATTGTGATTGCTAAACGATTGCTACAACAATCAATCGTCAATGCTATCATGCTCTCGGAGACTCTGAATACAAGGATAACATAATGTGTCTTGTGTATGTGTGGGCGGAAAATGGAATACCTCGGCAATAAAATATGTGTACGGATGGTGTACGCATAATGTCCTAGAACAGAGTCGTTCAAAATACAACAAGGCTGTCTCCACATACTACGGTGTACTTGCCATACATATTGTGTTATATCGACTGATCACGCAGATAAACGAAACGATATTGATTTCATTGCTAATAGGAGCAGGCGGTATTGTTTGGCATTTAAAACTCTGTCTGCAGAATTATATTATTAAATTACATTTTAGGGAAAATTGTCGTTATGAGTATTCTTTTTTTCAGAAAAATCCATTCTCTCATATTTTTCCGGGTTTTTTTTTCGAAAATTCGATGACAATATTCATTAATATGTACCTACCATTATCAATGTTAGAATTAATATTATAGGACTTGTCGAATCTTTTCTTTGTGGTGCTTAAGCTAAATTATGTGTCCATAGGTGAACGAGATCACTGACCCATGATTGCTAACTTTATTGCAATGACCCTTAACAACAAAGGATTCTTTCCGTAAATATCTTTAAATAGAATTGTACGACAATTCTTAGAGTTAATGGACGTATAAATTTCTCACTTTAGATAAAGTATCGGAATAAATGATTTTCAATATCAACAAGACAATCGTTAATTGTTGTTCAGCACGCACTCAAGTGATTTCAGTGACTACTATTAACAATTAATTTTGGAAACTATATCCTTTCGTGTCGGCTAATTATATTGAAGGCATTGATAGTCTGATTGATAGTAATATGATTCAGAAGTGTTGACAGCCTTACTTATTTTTGTGTGTCGTCAACCAGGAAATCTACAAAACGGTTAACTTAATTTGAAAATAGCAGTTGGTAAGTTTTATCGTACTTTTCGAGATTGTCATTTGATTACTTGTAAATTCAATATTAAATGCCAGTGCATAACCGTCGAGCATTGTTTTGGTTTTACTACTGTCGATCGACCACTTTTTTTTGAATAATTTATGAAATCTACCACTCTACCACTAAAATTCATACCAATACGAGTAACTTATATGAATGTCTTTCAACAATTTAAATCGATTGTTCTATCTCTCTTTATAAATTCAAAACACTACTCGTATTGTACAAAAACATTTGTTTCCGTTGCAAAAATATAAAACGTTCAGCACGAAAAGTGCGACCTAAATAAGAATCCTATTTAAATCGAAGCCAAAAGAGTCAGTTTATGCGACATGAACAGCATGGTATTTATCTGGTACTGGTAGTAAAGACAGGACATTGCATTTGTAACAAAAAAGCATATTACACACATAATAAAATGGGCAAAAACACCGTATTGTATTTTTGGAGGCGCGGTTGCAAAACTCAAGCACCTATACAGAAGAATATTTTTACGAGTTAACTTGAGTCGGGCGGGTAACCTAAAAATGAATATTTCAGACGAAAAAAAAAAATATGTACTCCTATAGTAGCATGCTCCTGAATGGGGGCTAGAATTCGGTTTATTCTTCCTTTCTTTCGTCCTGGGATGCGACGAGGGAGTCAATTTCACTGTTGTCCTGTATGAATTTGGGCCTGGGACAGATGTAAAGACGCCACGTTGTCTGAGTATGGTACTAGCATTGGCGATTGGGGGTGGTCATGTATAAATAGGCTCGGTTGGAATTTTATTTGCGAATATTGTCGCGTCGTTTGTTGATAGTTTTATTTGGGCTTTAAGTTTCCTGTTATTTAGTGTTGAATGGAATTTTAGGTGAATGTTTGTTATTTAAATTTGTGGTGGATTGAAGCTTGAAGGATATTCATACGTTGATTAATTTAAGTTATTGATTTCAATTTGATATTGTGTACTGATGTCATAAAGAATAAAAGACCAAATAACATAATTGCGAAAAATTGTCCGATCATCCCGAGTAAGGGGTTGATTCTAATTTTAAACTTTGATTTATTTGGCATGGACTATGCTACAAACACTTTTTTTAAGAATTTTAAGCAATAGTTTTGCCTCTCAACTGCAATCCGACTTCGATGGCTACATGGCCTCCCACCAACGCCTCGTTGAAATTACTTTTTGCTATTTTCCAAGGATGCTTAACGTTTTCTCACATTATGCGATTAACTTCGAAAACGTTCTTACAGATTTCAATGTAACGATAGCCAACCTGACAATGGAAGAAATTGATGCTCTGGTCTGGTCTGGTTTCAAGTGTTTCCTTCAATGCTTGAAAACTACTACAATGATCAGGGAGATACAGTGGACTCTCGTCCAACGAACACAATTCGTTCGGGAATCATGTTCGTTTCTTCTTTTAGCGGTACAGAATGGTGTGAACCGCTGTGTATCTATATGGACTCGATTTATAGTTCGTCGTCGTTTTTGTCCGTAATCTCCAGGGACAAAAACGTGGCAGCTGCAATGGGGTTTTCCCGTAGTGAGAGGGGGTTGAGATCAGTGGGTGCAGCTGGGCATTGAAACAATGGGCTACATCGTGTGGCGTGCCAGCGCAATTTGGGCATACGTTTTGTATATTTGGGTCTATGCGAAATAGATACGAATTGAGGCGTGAGCAGAAGCCTGACCGAAGTTGGGCTAAAGTCACTCTGGTGGCTCTCGGGAGCCTAATCTCCTCAGGCGAAATAGGTGGTGGGAGCGCTGAGAGGACTCTGTTCGTACCTAAACTAGCAATAGACCTACTCACTTCCTCAGTGTGAATCATTGCAATGGCAGCCCGGTATGAATCTTCATCGAAAGGATCACGAAGGCCACGAATGTTTGATGTTGCGTGGAGGGGGAATTTTGTCCATAAGGTCACGATTAGGATGATCCTCTCGATAACAACCTACTAAATATTGTTTTGTAAGTAGTCGATTGTGTCCACGTATTGGCATCAAATGTGTCTCCTGATGTAGGTGATCCTGGGCAGACATCAGAAGGCATCCTGTGGCTGTGCGTAGAGCAGCATTTTGGCAGACTTGGATTTTCTTCCAGTTTGTGTTACAGAGACCTTGCGACCAAACTGGCGCCGCAAAATCAGCCGCTGCTCGACCCACCGCTTTGTAAGTGGCTAGCATAGTCTCTTTATCTTTGCCCCAGGTGCTACCAGCCAGTGCTTTAAAAATTTTGTTCCTACTGCGCATCTTTTCACATACCGCTTCCGCGTGATTAGCTGAAGTCATAATTTTCTCAAAGTGAAGCCCGAGAATTTTCGGTTTTGCAACAGTAGGAACTGGTTTGTTGCCAATACGTACCCCAACCGGCCACCGACAATCACCTGACCAGGTGGTAAGGAAGGTCGCAGACGTTTTGGACGCTGAGATGGTCAAGTTTCTGCTATGAAAAAAGGCTTCTAGTCGCGCTAAATATCTATTGATATCTTCGCGTATGACATCCCTATCCGCTCCCGTGGCGAGTACAGTGCAGTCATCTGCATAGGAAATAACTTCAATGCCTTTCGGAGGTGTTGGGAGACCGGCCATGTAGATGTTAAACAAGGTAGGAGAGAGAACCCCACCTTGAGGAATACCTAATTTGATCTTTCTGAGTTTGGAACGACTGCCTCGAAACTCGGTGAAGATAGTTGTCATTCCATCTTATCTATTGTGTCGGAACATGCATATTGAGGAGGTTTGCCAGAAGCATGGAGTGATTGACCTTATCAAACGCATTTGATAGGTCAATCGCCACCATGATGGTTCTATGGCATGGTGTACGTTGGTTTAGTCCGTCTCTTACACTTGTAGTGATCGCGTCCAGAGCGGATGTCGTACTGTGCATGCCTCTAAATCCGTGCTAATGGGGTTCTAGCTTCGCATGTGAAACGAGAGTGGGGTGGATGAGGGCTTCCAGCGTCTTTGCTACAGGTCACAGAATCGTAATCGGTCTGTTGGATGTTCCTAGTTTGGCACTTTTCCCTGGTTTAAGACATGGGACTATGCGACCTTGTTTCCAGATGTCGGGGATGGCAAGCGTTGACATTTACAAGTTAAAGACTGCCGTGAGATACTCAATGGCAGGAAGATCAAGATGTTTGATCATGGCCATTGAATGGCCATCTGGACCAAGGGCCTTAGAGTTTTTTGCATTCTCAATGACTGTTTTAACCTGGTCCGGAGTATAAATTGGTATGGAGTCAACAATTCGGCTGCGAATCCGTCTTCTGATTTTGCGCTTGAGGCCATCGGATTTGGGATGTTCAATAAATTGCTTATTGAACTGGCTCGCACACTGAAGAGGATTGCTTGTTTCTTTTTTGCCGAAAGTTATGGCTATATTGCCCTTATCTTTTGTGGGGTTCGAAAGGGCACGGACAGTAGACCATAACTTACTAGCACCTTCATTAAGGTTACAGTCATTGAGGTTCTCGTTCCATTTGGCCTTCTTGTAGTCTTTAACTGTATTTGAATATTGAGCTCCCGAATTCTGGGGTCACCAGGGTTAGCGCGCCTAATGTTGTCACGTTCATCGGCTAACCTTGCGACACTTGTTGGAAAGTTTGGACGAACCTTTGGAATGCGCCCTGCAGGGATGAACCGTGCCGCGGCTTTGGTAATGACGCTCCTAATGTTCCGTTCGACCTTATGAATGAGAGTGGGAAGCGTGAAGAACTTCGATGACGTGAATGTTTTGAAACCTTCCCAATCTGCTTTTTTGTGATTGACAAACGTTCGCTTCTCTGAGTTGGTCAGGTCAGCTGGTTTGTCAATTCTGACTATGATTGGGAGGTGATCAGAGAGAAGACCAGTACATGTTTCCCAGGACGTCTCACTAATTAGGCTAGCGCTGTCAATTCTAATGTCTGGTGACCTAATACAATTGTGTGCATCACGGGTTGGCGAGTTTTCATTGAGGGTACAGAAATCTAATGCGTCCAGAGATTCGGCGATAGCTTGACCCCTGGCATCGTTGTGAAGCGCGGAATGCCAGAGTTTATGATGGGCATTGAAGTCGCCAAGAATTATCCTTTGCTCTCCATTAAGAAGAGGACCAATATTGAAATGGTAGTCTGTACAGCTAGAATGTGGTGGTATGTAGATATTAAAAATGTCAATATTGGTGCTCCCTGATGAAACTGAGATGGCTTGCAATTCCGCCGTACCGTCTGAAACTACATCTAATACACTGTAATGTACGGACCTGTGTATTAGGAAGGCAAGTCCACCTCCAGGGTGAGAATCATTCGTGGCGCCTTCTCTGTCCTTGCGTATGATGATATATTCACCTTCAGCGTTGAATGGTGAATTCGCGTGGAGTTTCGTCTCTTGGATGGCTGCAATCAGAATTCTGTACTTTCTCAAGAAGCTTGTGATTTCAGAAATTTTCCCTAGGATGCCATTACAGTTGAACTAACGTTAGGTTTCCAGCTGAGCTTCCTATCGAGCAAAAGTCCGAGGAATTTACCCTTTTGAGCAAAAGTAAGTTGCCTATCCCGTAGCATGGGAGGGTCAATAGACAGAATAGTACGTCTTCCAGTAACGAGCACGTTTTAGCTGTATTAATTCCAACGCCACTGAGATTTGATAGTTTGTTAAAATAGACAATGCGTTCTCCAATAGTCCACTAAGCACTTTCGGTAACTTACCTGTCACAGGAATTACGACATCGTCAGCATATGACCTTGACCTTGCAACCAATCTTCTCGAGATCCGCAAGCAATTGATTGATTGCTATATTCGAGAAGAGGGAAGATAAAACGACGAGCACAGTGTGGCATTAATGCGTCTAGATGTTAATATGGTATTTACGAGTGTGCAAATGGACCCTTCGACGTGTAGACTCCGAAGTGCGTCCGTAATCGCGCTGGGTCTGATATTTTTAAAAGCACCTTCAACGTCTAAGAGCACAGCCATTGTGTATTCCTTTTGATAAAGAGATCTTTCGATGTAACTGACTAACGAGTGCAGAGCTGTATCCACAGACTTTCCCTTCCAGTAAGCACGTTGAGCAGTTGAAAAGAGATGTGGTCGCTCCAGTAGCTTAAGCATAGTTAAAGTGAGACTAATTGGCCTAAGTTCACTAGGTCGTGCGTGCGAGCTTCTGCCTGTCTTCGGGATAAACGTAACCACATCTCTCTTCATATGCGAGGAATATATACTAGACCCAGACAGGCTGTTAGTATGTTCTCTTTACATGAATAGGGAATCTCTAAGCATTGCTGCAAGACTGCGGGAATAATTTCGTGATGTCCAGCTGATTTAAAAGGTTCAAAGCTAGAAATAGCCCATAATATATTCTCACGAGATCGAATAGATTCACTGTCACACGGTACTGTGGGACTCGTGGGACCTTCAGGTGGGAAAGTTACCGAATTTCCCGGGAAACAACCCTAACACAACAGGTTGGCAACCACTGTTGTTTGTGTGAATTATAGTGCGCGTGGTCTTGAGTACCTTAACCACTGACAGATTCATTCGAATCAGGTGATAATGTAGCTTGTATATACAGGGTGTCCGGAAACTGCCGCATAAACGCATCGGATTGTGATTCCTCATGTGATTTCCAGCAAAAAAGTTGTACGAACATACCTCCTTAGCTTAACTCTTTAGCAGCCACAGGCATTTTAAGATTTTTGAAAAAATCATTTTCTTGTATGACTTAAACCTCAGTATCTCCATATCTAGACTAGCTAGATTAGCGAAATGAGACGTAGTAGTAGACGTAATATGTTTTTAGAAAATTACATATAGAATATGTCTACGAATTTTCATTCGAATAACTGTATCCAAACCGGAAATATAGCCAAATAAGTATTTAGTAAGGGCCTTTCACAATGCAAGCCTCTTAAGCATTTCTTCAATGTATATCTTTTAACCTGATGAAACAATGAACATGAAATTTAGTGGAAATGCATAGAATGGTAATAGTGTTTGCCACAAAAATTTTTTGAAGTTAGTAGAACCAAGTTAACAGGGTGTCCCTGAATAGCTGCAAAAGTATACTTGTTCAATACTCATAGGAAAGCTTGCGTTGGCTCTTATGACAGGGAACACAATGGAATCATTTTATATAAGGGTTGCTTTTCCTTTATTAAAAACAGTAACAGTAGATTTACAGCTAATAATTCAGTTCATATATAAAGCCAAGCCATCCTTCCGTTTGCCTGAGTTTCTTTTTGGTCAAAGGCCATCAGAAATCTTAAATCGTTGCCTTTAGATTTGCCTTGGAGTACTTTTATACAAACTGGGTAATAGTAGCGCCTTTCATTCTGTTCCACCTTTAATTAGACCAATCCAAAAATAGATTTACAGGAAGCATTTCATTAATGTTGTGCACAATACTTATTTATTGCTTATAAAATATATGTACAAAAAATGTTCACTATGCATTAAAATTCTAAACAACCCTCGTATTGCGGGCGCAGCCCTCTGTACGCCGGTATTTTTAGAAGAACCTAATTTTGGGGGTTAAGTTTATATGGCAGCCCCACGACCCCATAGTCCGATTTTATTTATTTTCACGTTTGTTATGTGGCATCAATAGAAATATAATTTTCTGAGGTTTGATAGAATTGGTCGATTTTTACATATGTTATGTGTCACCAATTAAAACACATTTGTGTGAAATTAGATTGAAAATGGTGCATAAACAAAAAAGTTTTTCTAAGAAGAACCTAATTTGGGGGGGGGGGTAGGTTTGTATGGCAGCCCCACGACCCCCTTGTCGGATTCTAGCGATTCAAACATACAAACTGCCTGCAGCAAAAAGAAGCATGTGTGCAAAATGTGAGCTCCATAGCTTTTAACCCTTAAATGCATGGGGTCAGAACCCATTATCGTAACTGACCTCCTTTTATGTAAAATCGGTCACTGAACACGGAATCAGCCTTTATTTTCCCAGGAAATAGCCCGTTTTCCCAGAAAAGCGAAAATAGTAGAATTTGCATTGTGTACCAAATATGGTACGCCATGCATTCAGGCCATATGATGTAAATGAAAGACATTTTTTAAATTTTATTTAATCTGCCTCTTACTTTAATAGGAACAGTGCAAAAAGAAAGGATAATGTTTATTGAGAGTTTTGATCGAAATTATAGTGGAAACTCGATATAATGAACCCCTCTTCATTAAAGGAAAGGCAAATATTCAGTTTTTTAAAAGGGAGCTCGGGTAGGTGCGTTACTAGTTTCCTATTCCTTATTGAAATTTGTCTCGATGCCTATTTGTGACATATCCTGGAAATTGATGGAAACTGGAGTAGGTTTGACTACCCCTACATCCTCTACAAACCTATAAATTAAGCCATATCTTTTGATAGAATGTCGTGAAAGACTTAACATGTGTGTCGAGTGGTAGCTGTTGGATGTCCTTATAAAATATTGAAAGTGCGCCAGATCCGACTCATATACCCCTTCATCCCCTACAAAAAAAATGGAAATTATTATTTTGGGCTTTGCGTGCCGTCTAGCTCTGTACATGGATATAGAGTATGTATGCTATTAGTGCGATTAGAACTCGGTCTCGTTATAAATATTTTATACAATAGTTCGTTATAAACATGTTCTACTGTTAAACGTATATCTCGAGACTTCTTTTGACTTATCATAGCTCATGGGATTCCTTTCTTGAAAAGTAAATGGATTGGATTGACTTTGCTAGGATATGAATATGGAAATGAACTGCTGCCTGTTTTATAACCCAAATTTGTGCAGGTCCCAGGACATGTCCACAAGAATTATATTCATGTCATTTTTTATTTATCCGATGTGGTACTCCAGATAGTCTTCCATATGAAATGGTTGACCCCAGAAGCACATTTTCTGAGGATCCTGACCGTGGACTTCCAAGACAATACTTGTCATAATCAAATGGTTTAAGAAAATAGATATCAAGACGCAGCTGCTTGAGTCCTGGTGAAAGTCCAAGTATCTTACTAAGATGTCAAATACGGAAGCACGGTTTTATAGTAGCGTGTCCTAAGGACAAAACAAAAGCTGTGAACAATTTTTTCAGTATACTTGCTAGCTAAATAGACTGGGATTATAAGAAGCAGCTACAGAAACGCTAAGCCCTGACCGGTGTGCTATAGAAAACAAAATGACAACAACGATCCTTGTAAGTCAATTATGACAGCTCCGTTTCCTTGGATCCTGAACAGAACTGATTAACCTAGCTTTCATAAAAATGGCAGTAAATATCCTGGAAAAATTGATCGGTGACATAATTTGTATGAACATTTAGGTTATTTGGACCTGTTCTGGGCCCAATAAAACGCACCATCATGTTGAAAAAGCTGATAATTAAAATTTTATGAACATATCCCACTCTACTCAAGACAAAAGGAGAATAATTTCATCAGCTAACAACGATCGGAATGTATGTATAGATATTTCTGAATATGCCCCAATGCATGGTGTACCATATATGGTACGTTGCAAAATTGATGCAAACAATACCTTTAGTGACTTTTTTTGGTCAAAATCTCAAAAGAATGTCAAGAACACATTTCAATTTACTCACCACTATTTTTTCTTTTCCAAATAACGGTGAATTTCGCTTAATTTTTTAGCTCTTAAGAATAGCTTTTAAAATTCCACAAAAAATAACGATCGTCCACTTTGACGACCCACAGACAA
Source organism: Microchrysa polita (assembly GCA_949715475.1). Lineage (NCBI taxonomy): Eukaryota > Metazoa > Arthropoda > Insecta > Diptera > Stratiomyidae > Microchrysa > Microchrysa polita. The sequence continues at coordinate 41,331,037 of OX454415.1, read as the reverse complement.
TTCAAGGGAGGCTTCAGAAAATCAAAATTGAATTCATGTGAAAGATTGTTTTGTCTACTTCGGGAAAAAGTAAAAAAAGAATCAAAAATTCAAAAATCGATAGACTTTTACAGGAATCTAGCCATGTACCATATATGGTACGCTATGCATTTAAGGGTTAAACTGGCCGAGTAAAACGCGTCGCAACAGACAGACGGACATCGTCCAATCGACTCAGCTCGTCACGCTGATCATATATATACATATTTTATATGGTCGGAGATGCTTCCTTCAATGCGTTACAAACTTCATGACAAAGTTTTCACTTAAGAAGCGAAGGGTATAAAAAAGATTGTTTTTGGGTCAAATCACACAAATTTGACTTTGAATCTCTGTAAAAAACCAAACCTCTTATCGGATTTTATTGTGGTTAGTTTGATTTTATAGGTAAATTTGTTGGCTGTAATAATCATTTTGTTTCACTATTCTAGCTGGTCTAGCTTTAGAGATAGTGAGCTTTAAGTCGTACACGAAAATGATTTTTTTTCAATAATCTTCAAATGCATGTGGCAGCTAAAGGGTTAAGCTAAGGGGGTATGATCCGTACAATTGTTTAGCTGGAAATCATATGAGGAATCATAATCCGGTACGTTTATGCGGCAGTTTCCGGACACCCTGTATAGACGGCTGGCGTTGCTACAGCCCAATCCGAAAAATATTGTTATTGTTTTTATGCTTGAAACAGAATAGACGCTGCCAACAGCATCAGCAACCGCAAAAATTCAACACTCACACACACACACAAACATGACTTCACCAATTAAAATGTAGTGTGTGCTGCTTCTGTCATTCTGGTTCAAGCTTTGCATCACGGCATTGACGACATTGTGGCGAGTTATTTCAAAAGTTTGCGCATTTTGTCTAGATTTCATAACGGTACACCATTTGCTTTTTTATTTCAAATTAAAGGTCGATCCACACTTTTCAGTCCAGTCATTTTCCTTACATGTTGACAGCATTGTCAGTTAATTGATTAACTGGCAATCTGTCAACTTGTATGGAAGATAAGTATGACTGATGACTGAAAAGTGTGGATTGACCTTTATTGAGAACATTTTTTTATTTAAAAAAATCTAAATACATACATAATAAAAATAGCATGATGAAATTGTCTCACGATAAAACTTCAAAGTTTTGTGCTTAGATCTCATGCTGCTAGTCATAAAGCAACTTTTCACCTCTCCACCTGACATCAGTGATAAATATTCAAACTGAAATTAATGTCATTGCTACTGGTATACACGATCACGACTTCAATTAACCTTAAATATCGTTATGTTCGTTAATTGTTAAGTTTCCCAGCCGATAAATTAATAGAAAGGCACTTCTGTCCAATGCAATTGTTTTTGTATAAATTCTGTACACGCTCCGTAGTCAGTGGGCACCATTGTTTACTCTTCAATCATTTGCATAATTGACCAGAGATCAATTGACTTCACCAGACTCAAATCAATTGAAAATTGTCATGAAAATTGCACTGGCAGGTCAATATTTTTCACTATACATATTCGTAATAAAATCACTGTCAGTTGCTATTGAAATTAATTTAATTTTCATGGACTGTAAACATGGAAATGGGATATATTGAAACGGAACGACTCCGGAAAGTGATGATATTGAGGACGTGAATCGTAATTATCGCTGTATTGTCACAAATGAAACTGTTGAGGACTCAACCCAATTAAATGCATTGATACTGCGCTTCCGGGAAAATATAAAATCGAATATTATTAAAATTACGCTATGTAATTAAGTGTTTATATATTCAATAATTAAAACTATTTATTTAATTACTTTCAGCACTGGACGGAAGATTTAATGCGACTTTCGTACAATTTAAATCTTTTAAATGGGTCAACCAGTCTGTTTTTACAAAAGGCCCATACAAAACTTTGCCTCCAGGTGGACAAGACGGGAAAAATTCCAGTGAAAAAGTGAGTACACATTATTGAAATTTAAATCCTTTTTTGGGAGTCTCGGATACGCTAGTTTTGTTTTTCTTTCAAAAATTATATTCGAAGAAATAATAGGAAAATTTAATCGCAATCCTGTTTAGCATAATAAAAATGTTTGCATCAAACAAGGACGATCGTCGTCGGGTGGAAAAGTCACTAGACATGTCCGGCTTACCGTCCGGCAAAGGTGATACACTACACTTATCGAAATTCCAATTTGAAGACTTTTTCAATCTCTACAAGAATCTCGTTCAACGTACTGAAGTAGAAAAAATTTTCGATGAAATGTAAGTATAACAAGCGCGTCATTACCTACCCCTCTGGGGCTCTATCATACTATACACGGAACATGTACTGGAGAATATCTATCTGTACACATTTTTGTGTATAGTATGAGTATGAACCTAATATCCTTTCTTGTTCGCCCGATGGCTCATGTTATTCTAACATGTTGTCATGTTATATTATTTTCGTAAACATAACATAAACATTATAGTGTCGGTACGTCGAAACGTCGGTGTATGGCAACGTCACAACTAGTCGATTTCTTGAATAAGACCCAACGGGATCCACGTCTGAACGAGATACTTTATCCTTATGCAAATACGGCGCGAGCTAAAGAGATTATTCATGAGTATGAGCCGAATAAATTTAATGCCCAGAAAGGACTTTTGAGTCTTGACGGTTTCCTAAGGTAAGATAAATATTTTGTTGGTTTCTGTGTAGTATTATATGCGAGTAGTATGGTAGTATGTATGTCATTAAATGGAGTTGGTTTCGGTGTACACCAGAAAATTCGAATAAATTTTGTGGAAATAACTTGATATTTTGTGTATTGAAGAGATGAGAAACATTATTTATTTTCTGATGAGAAATTGGCACACATTTCCTAAGTGGTTTCAGTCGAGCTGTTGGAGCATATTCGTACGTACTTTACCATAGGGAGAAATATTTTTGTTTAGTATTTGAAATAATTGAGCAATTGGTTAGAATTGAGTACACTCTTGAGTGCTATAATTTAATGTGCATTTTATTTAGCAAGATAAATAAAAATAATTTTCACATGAGTACCAAGTGAACAGGGTGAGTACTGCGCGAAATAAAATATTGCTGTTATTATTGAGTACATGAAATGAAATTAAATGACTTGGACTTATGAGTCGATACGATATTCGTGAAGCTGCGAGGCTCATTAATAAGTGGATCGTGCCTTCAATATTACTGTTTAATTGTTTTCTTTAACTCGACTGCATTTGACTCCTTCTCGAGATCCAGAGCTATAACGCTCAGATGGTTGATTTTGTGCGAGAGTATACTTAAATGTCGAAACTTCATCATACAAGTTGCGGCAAATAAAGTCGTATGAGCAAGGACTTAAAGATAATCTCATAATTCTGAGAAATATATGACTAGCCTACCATGGTGTTCTAGAAAATATTTTTTCCTGTAAGGTATTGAGTTGAAAGTTTTAGTTTTCTTTGTCATCTCAGTGTGGCGTCCTGGCGTCCACCCCGTTATAATTTGCATTACTTCTTAAAATGAAGATCCTTTTGGAAATTATTGAAATCTTATGAAGAAATAATGACTGCACGCACCCATCAACAAACAGCTCTGGTGCTAAATTTGAAATCGATTCAACATAAAAAATTCACCACATTTTGCGTAAAAAGTAGAGCGAATTATCAACACATTTCCGATTTATTAATGCGATTTCAACCAAAATGTTAAATCAAATATATACGAAATCGTGGTAAAGTGTGGTGAATTCCGCTTGAGTTTATGCAATACACATCTTTAAAAACGTCACGTTTACAGTGGAGCCCACAATCGGCACTTTTATCCGATCTGTACACGTTATCATCAACCTGTAAATTCAATTTCAGTTTATATGAACACAAATCCTTGACGTAGATCAAGATCCTAACTGCTGTTTTGTTGACGTGTTGAGATCAACATCACGCTCAGCAATGTTATTTATCGCCATAAATGGGTACTCGCTTAACATCTGAGCGAGATCATAGTTCGTCACAAGGGGCGTGAGTTCGAAAAACACCATAAACTAAATTCGTTTACGGAGTCCCGAATCCATGACCCTGTGCACCGAAGGTGCTCGCTACTCTAAATTTTGCCTAACAATATTTTCGCGACCAACGATTTCAACTACTAAGAAAATCTTGATGTTGAAAAAATGTCGGGCATCACCAGCACCCGTCAGACTTAACGTCACATTTCAGACCTCACAAGTATACGTTAGTCAAAATTTTGTATGAAAAAAGTTTCCCAAAACTTTTTTTATTTGACTCTATCTTTATATCAATTTAAAAAAAAAATACTTTTTCCCAATACAAACATAACTGCAATGAAATCGCCGAGCGATTGTGAGAGTATCGACACAGAACGAGCCTCAAGGTTTGTGTTCGTAGAGACGACTCTTGGGATCATCGCTCAGCGATCGAAGTTAAACCACCGGTTTTGAGCACTATATGGGTATATTTTCTATACAGACATGTTCCTTTAGCCCATAGTCGATACTAGGAAAGTAGAACCATTAAAAAAATGTGTAAATACGGCTCGAAATTGGATGCAAAATTACGATCGCTGAGCGATCATCACATGAATTGTGTCTACAAACACGTACTTTAATAGTCACCAAACGACGCGCAACTATCATTTCCATATAGTGCTCAATGCACAGTTGCTTTCATATCTGACCGTTGAAGATCATTAAAAGATTGGGGCGGTAAGTCTCGGAGAGAGGAAAGGTAGTTCAATGTGCCGATGGTTCTGCCGGGTTCGTGGGTCGCCGAACGTTTATCATAGAAAGCCCAATACCGGCCTATTGTTTCGAGTACCGAGTTAAAACCTCCAACTCACGAGACGGTTTTTCAGTACCGGGTCAATGCCGACCAACGAGTCAAATCGGTACCAAAAAAAGTTACTTCAACTATGAGCCAGTTTTTTCAGGTTTTTAATGCCCGTTTAAACCCAATCGACGAGCCACTAACACACTCAGGACAGTTGCGGAATTTAGAAATTTAGATTTCATGTTTTAGGCCAGTCAATAAACCGAAAAATAAGGCATTAGGTCGCAAAAAATTGCTCGGCTCTGGTTTTTTGGGATATTGTTAGGATAGATACCAGAAGTGTACCACCAAGTTTGCAACTTCGAAAAACCTGTGCTAACCTCATGACCCTCAAAAAACCTCAAAATTTTCGGACTTTTTTAATATTTTTGTTTGTAATTTCTAAAAGGTGCTTCCTACAAGTAAGTTGTCCACTGCACTGTTAAAGCTAAGAAAATCTTCTTTAATTTGAGTGTAACCCCAGCTTTGTAGGCGCAAAGGATCCCAAGATACAGCGCACAATTTGGACAGATATTTTGAATGGCCGGATTTATTTGAGATAGGTATGAACTTAGGCGTGAACAAAAGCCCGACCGAAGTTAAGCTAATATTGCCCTGGTGGCTCACGGGAGTCTAATCTCCTCAGGCGAAATAGGTGGTTGCAGCACTGAGAGGACTTTATTCACACCTAGACTCGAGGTAGATCGATCCACTGTATGTTTCATCATCGAAGGGGTCCATGAACATCGCTCTCAAGATCTCGGAGCCCACGTCTGACATTACGTGGGGGAGGAGTTCAATCCATGAGATGATTTCTGGGATGGTCCCTTCGGTAGCAACTGACAAGATACTGTTTAGATAGTAGAAGGTTCTGATCGCATATTGGCATAAACCGGGTCTCCTGATGTAAATGGTCTTGGGCTGATATCAGGAGATATCTTGTAGCGATGCGTAGAGCATCAAGTATTCTGACATACTTGAATTTCGTTCCAGTTGGTATCTAAACTGGAGCTTCATAATAATGCACTGCTGGGCCCACCGCTCGGTACGTGGCCAGCATGATTTCTTTATCTTTATGTCAGGAGCTGTAAGCTAAGGCCTTTAGAATCTTTTTCCTCCTTTGCATTTGATCACAAACCGCCGCAACATGATGGGCTGAAGACATCATGGAATCAAGATGTACGCCTAATATTTTAGAGATATGCACAATTGTAACTTTGTTTTTGCCAATAAATACATCAGCCTTCGACTTATAGTCGAGCATATCTTAAAAAAAAAACTCGCGACGATTTAGACGCAGAAATAACCAGGTTTTACCGTCAAAAAATGCTTCTAGGCGACCTATATTTATACATTATACCCTATACCCATAAGATGGTATAGGGTATATTGTTTTTGTTACGACGATTTATGTAACACCTCAAAGCAGCCACCGGAGGTATGGCAAAGTATATATATAAATGATCAGGGTCGGTCCCTGATTCGAATAAGCCATGTCCGTCTGTCTGTCTGTCTGTCTGTCTGTCTGTCTGTCCGTCCGTGTGTCTGTCAGTTCGCACGATAACTCCCGAAATAATGAAGCTAGGGTTTTGAAATTTTGGTCAGATGATTGTTTTGACAAAAGCTTGGATGGTATTGAAAATGGGCCAAATCGGACCAAGGATTCCCCTACCTCCCATACAAATGACCCCTCCATGATAGTGTAATTTGCCCATATTTTTCGACAGGACCTGACATTTTCATCAATGCCTTATTGTGACATATACTTGAAGTTGTTGGAAAGTGCAGAACGGCCGACTACCCCTACCCCTACCTGCCCTACAATGTTATATTCAGCCATATTTTTTGCTAGAGTGTCGCGAAAAACTTCTAATAAGTATCAAACGGTAGCTGTTGGATGCCTTCATATAATATTAAATATGTGCAGGTCCGAACCATCTACCCCTCCCTCCCCTACAAAAAAAGATGAAATTGAATTTTTGGGTTTTGCGTGCCTTCTAGGTCTGTCCATGGGTATAGGGTATACACTCATCGTGCTATTCGCACGATTAGAACTCGGTCTCGTCTTTAATTGGAATCGCATCTCATCTTTATCTTTCCCCTTGTTGACGACGTCAGCATAGATGATCAGTTCGATTCCATCCGGCGGTTCTGGAATTCCGGCTAAGTATATGGTAAACAAGATGGGAGAGTGTGAATATTTATCATATTAGCCAGCAACATTGATTGATTGGCTTTGTCAGATGTAATATACTAGACAGGATTGATCTGTGGCAACGTTGGGGTTGGTTCAATCCTTCGCTGATAGTTTGTAATTATACCGAGAGCTGTAGTTGTGCTGTGCATTTTCCTGAGGCCATACTGGTGAGATCCTATCATGGTCATAAAAATGCCATCATGTCAAATGACCTTGGAGTTTTTAGTCTTTTCAATGGGTCTTTTAACTTAGTCTGTAGTGTGAATGGGTATGATGTCAGGAGTTCAACGGTAGATCCTTTTTGAATTTTGCACTTCAGCTTATCCCGTTTAGGATGTTCAATAAATTGTCCATTGAACAAGCTGCAAGCCCGGCGTTGGGCTTCTTCTCTGTACCGTAATCCCTTGTGGGGCATGGTGCGTTCATTCAGCCGCTTATAGGCTACTTCGAGTCAACGTTACATTGCATACAGAGGAGTGTATATAATCTTGCAAGCAGTATATATTTCCTGAACCACGCCGAGATTCGATCTCCGTTCTTCTAGATTACTAGCATCGTAGAGTGCGACTCAGCCAAGTGAGCCACAGAGCTTTCGGCTATCGTGCATATACAGAACAAGATGAAGTTATTACTACCGACCATTTCGAATCAGAGCAATCGATTCATATCTGTGGCAATCAGTGAATTTATCAAAATCCGGAGTAGAGTGTATCGAGAATTTCGTAATTCAGCGGATTTAAACCTATATTACCAGAATTTTTTATTTTCTCTAATCTCCCAAATTTCTAGACATAAACTTATAACTCAGTACTTTGGAAAAGATCAATGTTTCCATCAAGTGGTTCACTTGCTGATGATTTTTCAATTTGCGCGATTTTCACTATGATTGCATTTTCTATCTAGTTACAAAATGCGTTTACAGTACCGTTATATGAAATTTTTGGATGTGATCCACTATATAAACTAATAACAAAAAATAATCACGATGTTTAAATAAGCCATTAACTCCATTCAATGCCATACGATACATGCTCTCCTCGTACTTCTTCCAATATTTGTTTGAAATTTATTCATAAATATTTTATCTCACTCAATTAAATCCTTTGTATCCACACACAGATACTTAATGTCGGAGGATAATCCAATTATAGCCATCAACAAACTGGATTTGTGTGACGACATGGATCAACCATTAAATCACTATTTTATAAATTCATCGCATAACACATACCTGACGGGTCATCAGCTGACAGGAAAGAGTTCGGTCGAAATATACCGACAATGTTTACTATCAGGATGTAGGTGAGTTGTGAGTTATATCCTTTTTTTTGTTCATAAACACAAAACATTACCACCACTTATTTCATGTTAATTTGATTAATTCAGTGTAGTAGCTTTGCTTTTGATCTTCTTCTGTCGGAACTTGTTGAAATGATTAATTTCGCATGTTTCGCATATATGTATAAGTACCGAGTACGTAAAAGGACAAGTTAATTGGATGTATTTTCCAACCCTAGCGCGATGGTCGCACAACGCGTACAATATAAATTTAGCAATTTACATAAAGTGACTGCAAAATGTAATTTTATGGCGCCCGGGTGACATAGTGCTTCACTCGGAATTTAGAGTTTAATTTTACACGGTAGTAAAGTGTTTTGTCGAGTGTGAATAATTGAGAGTGAATGGAATTTTCTCACGCAACACTGTTAGTCAAGTGTTTTATTAGCTTATGAAAGGATTCTGAGAGATCTTATTTTTTTCGCGTGCAATAAAGAAGTAAATTTTTCATGGCAACTTGCTTGAGGTGTTATTTTGTTTGTATTCCTAAATACATACCTCTGATTGTCATAAATTAAATCTATAAAATTATGTAGTTGCAATATCAATTTTCCAATCAATTGTAATTACATGCCCAGAACATACGTATTATGTCATTCTTATCTAACAAGGATAATTTGTCAAGACAAGAAAAACAAACATTTCATTTCTTCTTTCTTTTTCATCTTTTCTTTTCAGATGCGTTGAACTAGATTTTTGGAATGGACGAACAGAAGAGCCGGTCATTGTTCACGGTTATACATTTGTTCCTGAAATTTTTGCCAAGGATGTTCTCGAAGCAATCGCCGAGAGTGCATTCAAAACATCCGAGTTTCCTGTGATATTAAGTTTTGAGAATCATTGTAACCCTCGGCAACAAGTAAGTTCTTAGATGTTGCTTCACTTTTTTTTCTCTCCCACTGCCTTTTAATTTCCCTTTAACAATCACTTTGTGTTGCCTCTTCTTGCTAGTATGTATAATCGTCAAGAAGGAAACTTGCTATCTTGGAAGTCATTATGTCAAAGACTGTGTCTGGAGAGCATAAGAAGATATAGCAGAACAAGTCCTTTTAGGGCTCGTGTCGTCTTCTCCATCTCAATTTAGACTTAGCACTCATTGTAGAGTAGTAAAGTATCAAAGCTCTTGCAGAAGACCTTCTTGATTATCCCTGAGAGTACTTTTTTCTTCTTTTTTGCTCCATACTCGATGCTGCTAGAACCGCAGTGAATTGTGTAACTTTGTACAGATACGACGATGTAGACCACTGCAGATAGAATACATAACATGAAACAAATTGTATATACATACATATGTATATAATAATAATAAAAAGCAAATCGCAAAGTAGCTGTACAGTGGAAGGAGTTCCGCTTCGTGAAAGGAAATTTATCTCTTATGTCGGGCGAATTGCTTCAGCGAATGCCTTGACGATGTCGAAACAATTTACAATATTGTTGAAAATGAAAATCTGAACATTATAGCTAGCTGTAGAGTGTAATTGGTTATATACGTATGGATGTATGTGTATCGTAAAGGATTCAGTTTTTGTCTTGAATTTTTATTTTGTCACGATGTCCATGGTAACTTTATGCTCCGCTTGGGATACTAGGGTTTCATTTTCGTCGGAAGAAAACTTAGGTATGTACATAGGAAACTAGGACTAGGATAACGGCCATCGCTTGTTTAATTTTCCCTTTTACAGTACTTTAAAGTCTAGGTGTTGAATTTAACGATGTAATTTGCGTTGCAGTCTTTAAAAATATTGCAGCATATTTTTATTAAAAGTGGGTATAGTAATAAAATGTTTAAAAAATTAAATAAATACGTTAAATGTAGAAAACATGTGTTAATTTTAGCTCTAAATCAATTGAATTCAAACTGCCCCTAAAGTTATGCAATGTGGTAAAATTTATTCAAATTATCTCAAAATCGAGCCAAAATTAACCCTAGTTTTCTGCACTTAAAACTGTTCAAAATAATGGAGCTAGAATAAAATGATGACTATGCACCAATTTTTAAAAGAATCGTACAAGCACCTCACTCTGGTGAAAGTTGGAGAAAATTGAGACGGAAAAATAGATTGTTTTTGAGTCAAATCACAAAAATTTGACTTTGAAGCTCTGTAAAAACTAAATCTCTTATCAGATTTAATCGCGGTTAGTTTTGTTTTATAGGTAAATTTGTTGCTTGTAATAATCATCTTATTTTGCTATTTTAGCTAGTCTATCTTTGGAGATATTGAGGTTTAAGTTGTGGAAGAAAATTGTTTTTTCAAAAATCTTCAAATGCCTGTGGCAGCTAAAAATTGGGGGTATATTCCGTACAACTTTTTTGTTGGAAATCACAATCCGGTGCGTTTATGCGGCAGTTTCCGGATACCCTGTATACATTTGTATTTAAATTCCTCTGAATATCTGAGTGGTGATACTACCGTGCAATCGAAAAATGAAGCTCTATCGGTTCTTCTCTTTCTATCCGAACATAATGTTTTTTTTCGTGTGGTTGCATCCCAGTGTGACATTTTAGTTTCGGACAGAGGGAAGGACTAAGAGAGATGAAATTTTTTGATATTGTACACTACTGTTGACAATTATTTTGCTGGACAAAAATCGTTGTATTGTTGTGCTTCAACTAAATATTCTGCCGACGAACGAAATACTGCATTACTGGAATAGTCTCCAAGCGGCCAAAGCCCGACGGCTACGAACATGATATTGATCGAATTAAATTCATTTGGTCAAAATTTAGTAACGCTTTTATTCATTTTCCCTTGAAATCGACCGACGCCTTTCAAAATTCTTGGCTACAACACTGGATCTGATACGTTAATGTCAGTTTTCTTCGTCGCTTTCATCCTGTCTTTCGTCAGTAAAAATTAAAAAAAAACAGCGTCTCCGGTCCTCCGGAGTTCTAATCGTGTGAAAGGCACTATGAGTTCATCTTCATTTCCCTATACCCATGTACAAGAAGCCAAAACGAAAAAGAAATATGTAATTTATCACATTTTTTTTGTAAGGGAAGTGGTATATGAGTCAGATTTAGATCTGGTACACTTTAAATCCCAGAACCATCCAAATTTAAAGTTTTTCGCAATATTGATTGTTTATAGCTTTGTAGGGGAGGTAGGGATTCCTTTGGTCAGACCAACTCTATTTTCGATCAATTTCAAGGATATGTTACATTTAGGAATTGAACAAAATTTCAGGCTCGTAGATATATGTTTGTTATATTCTGTCGGATGTTATGGCCATATTATAGTATTGGGGGTGTCATTAATTGCGCATTTAATTTTCAGGGTTCGGGCCCGGTGATATAACCACCCTAAGTATAAGTTTTAGAAAACAAAAAGTAGCCGTGACGTGATTTAGGGATCTATATATAATCTAAAAAGAACAAAAAGAGATGTAAAATAAAATTGAGCTGACATCAATTCGTGTACTAATTTTGCAGACTCCATGTGCTCACTACGAGACTACTGTCCCTGGGGGCCCTCTCCGAGGCAAATCAAATTGCCCCATCCTCTCTGCGCGCCTGCTTTACTCTGACGCCCTAGGCGCGACGGTCAAACAAATCAAAAAAAAAAAATCTAATATGTCATGAAAAAAATGGAAAATTGGATTAGGATCAAAGGATAAATAATAGGACATGTTTAAACCGAGAGCCATGGACTTGTTTGCATGACCTTAGCGGTTTTTTTTGCATACAAGAGTTAAGACGCTCTGCGGCTGACTTGGTTGAGTCGCACTCTAAGATGCTAGTAATCTAGAGGTCCGGAGATCAAATCTCGGCGTGGACAAAACAAAAAAATCCGTACATGTGCGCATAGGAAATATATAGTGCTTGCAACATTATATACACTCCGAAATGATATGCAATGTAGCGTTGACTCGAAATTGCCTATAATACGGTACTGAGAGGAAGAAAAAGTGTTAAGACAATAATAATAACAATAAGACATAGTAATCAACACTGTGCTTCGAAGACGAGCTCACTAACCTACAACAACCAGACTATTGGCAGGAATTTCTTTGTAATGTGTATATTTATTTGATTGCCTCTAGTTAAGATTAAATGCAGTTATAGGTGTTCCATTTACATAATGCTCAGTGTGGCTCAGACGGTTGAGTCGCTACTATACGATACTTGCAATAAAGACGCGAGATCACATCTCGGCGCGGTTAAATTTCCGTGCATGCTAAAAAAAGTAAAATAAATGAAGTTCGGATAGGATCATTTGGATATGTTGACAGTCATTGCATCAAGGCAAGGGGTTACCGATTAAGGTACACAAATAAATATTTTTATAAAGAAAACATACGTTTTTTTATATACATTATTTTAAATGGAGCGTGCTGTTGATCTCAACACCTCAACAAAAAAGCAGTTAAAATCATGAAAATTGGATGTCACTAACACAAATGAACGCCCATATTAAAAATGAATCAATGTCCGTTTAAATTAAATGCCAACGACGAAATTTTAGTTTTTAGAAAATATCTGAAAACTGTGATTCCTATCGCAAAATCTCCTAAGAACCAAATTGACTACGGGCCGGTTTCTCGTAGATATTTACCAACCACTTTAAGCTATCAACTCTTTAAAGCGTTGTTAAGTTATCAAATCGTTAAAGCATGTATAACACGGGGGAACAGCATTTTGTTTATTTAGATTTGATATTCATTTCTAGCTAATTTTTGGTCGTAGATTCCGGATATACTAACCGTTTTTCTCCTATACGTCCAGTTTTTGAGATAGAGGGGGCTCAAATTTTGGCCCCCATACAAATCTTCCCTTCATTGAAATCAAAACAAACGAAACTCGTTACTATTTTTTTAATTATAAATATTGATTTTACATCTTAACAATATTACCTAAGAGTTAAAAACAAAACTATGGCAAAAATTTTCGTTTGTAGCTTTTTCTGGAGTGTTCAATTTTAGGACAGTCCTGTTTTATGCCCCAGCAATAGTCCTCCATCATATTCGCATCCCATCTGCCTTGATATCGAGTTTCCATGATTTTTAAATCTTGATGAAATTGCTCTCCCTACTCATCACTCACAGCTCCAAGATTTTCCGGAAATTCATCTAGATGACTGTGTAAAAAGTGGACTTTGATACTCATGTTGCAGCCAAGCCTATGAAAACTGTCCAATAGTTGCTCGACTACTATCTCATCATTTGATACACGTATATTGCCTAGAAAGTGGTTGACTATACTCTCAAATGCCAGCCATGCTGTCTATTCAATTTCTTCTATTGATTCAATAAAATTTGTATCTCTAAGAAGCTGACGAATCTGTGGACCGTCATATACACAAGCCTTTATTTTCTCGTATATGATGTCGCAGGAAGTGCCGACAGAATATATTTACAACAATTTCCTTCTGTTGGTAAAGCTTTTACAAATTGTTTCATCAGGCCTAGTTTTATATGCAACGTTGGGAAAATGATTTTTGTCGATCCACAAGCGGTTCATGAACAATATTCGGATCACCAGCCTTCAGATCAGATCTCGAGGGCCAATTCCTTTCTGTACAATGTTTATCGTGAGTTCTGCTATCCCACTTACAGAAAAAGCACGGATATTTTATATACGAACATTACACACTTTATAAGGGACCCACCATTTTTCCTGATTGCAAATTGGAGCTTTGAAGTAGGCAAGATATGCCTGGTGGACAAAGGGGCCTATTTTTGCCCTCTGACTTAGAAATGTATAACTGCCACATATATAGCAAAATGAGTCCGGGGTGTTGAGACATTTTGACGAGGGTTAGTAGAGGCTTCCATTACACAAATTAAGAGCACAATAATAGGGTAATCTATTGGAACAGAGGCTTTTAAATGCATTTTTTGCATGAAAGAGCCTTAAAATGGCCGAAGAAATTTACAACTTTTAACAAAAAATCCAGTTAGCGACAAATTACTTTCTTTTATTGTTTTTAATTTGATTGTATACAGGTACTAGAAGGTCCTGTACAAGGATGCATCCCCGTAGCCTTTAAAAAAAAGTTGTTTTTTAAGGGGGCCTTTTGTCATTTTCCGTAAAATTAAAAAAAAACCCCGATATTTCAAAAACCTGACGTATAGGGGAAAAATGGATTGCATTTTTGGAATCAGCGAGGCCGTTTTACTATAAATTAGATGCAAAATTCAAGAAAACAGAAAAAAGTGTCAAAATTGTTCTCCTGTGTAATTTATAAATGTGCGTTTCCTCAAAGTCTCGTTAATTTTATCCTAAAAGTATGCAAAATGCACATTAATATAATTGCTTAATTCGTCAAATAAAATGTAAAGCTCTCTTTGATTTGTGTAATTCTAGGCTGGCAATGCTTATAGCATATGGAAATGAGTTCATAGCTCAGAAACGATAAGTAAGCGCTGGTCCAATGTAACAGCGCTTATACGTAAAACATTGTTCGTCGTTTGACGTTATTCTTGCGCTGAGTGAGTGAATCGAAGTGTAAACATAAGAGGCACCATAGCCGCTCCGATCGATCGGATTCAATTTTTTGATTTTAAATGTGGAACGTATTGCCAATGCAATTTTCCGTACAAGCTGTCATGACAATCATGTCCACAACGCCAGTTAAAAGTGCCCATGATGCCAAGGAATTGATCTGAAGAAATGGGAGAAAAATATGTTTAATGTTTTTTTTTTGCGTTAGTGTCATCTTAGATTAGAGACCAGAAAATGTGATAGATAGATACGTCGCCCATACAATCAAACTATGCTTCATTTCACTGCTAAGGCACCTAAGCCCATACATAAGAGAGAGCGCTCAGAGGATATTGTTCCTCTGCTTCTAGAAGTCCACGGTCGAAATAACGTTCTAACTAGCAGTAGCCAGCAGTTCCTGGGGCAAGAATCTAGAAACCATGCTGGCCACATAAAGCTATTGTTCGAGCAATTCTTGACTATGCATCACTGGCGTGATCACAAGCTGTATGCGACACAAAATGTCGATGCGATTCAGTGCATTCGTATTGCGATGGAAAAGTATAGAGCTGCACGAAAGGACTTGCACTTTGTATTCATCGATTTAGAAAAGGCATTCGATGGAATACTTCGTGATTTCCGATATGCAGGTTTTATTCCAAACTAAGAGAAATACGAATAGAAATTAAACAAATGCATTAATTTAGTATATTTACCTCCGCCAACCGATTCCGGCAACACAAACAATGCGAAATGAATACGTCATTGTGACGTCGGGGTGAGATTTCGAAGACAATTAGCTTTGATCTGGTATTGCCACACGAGCGGACAAGTTTTAAAACTTTTCCAAAAACCAGGTGCGTGTCTCGTCTAAACGATAAGACTTAACCAGCCCATGGGTACTGAATAGCGCAACTTTAAATGTCAAGACATTGTGTAAGCGAGATGTCGACTTAAAGCAATCTTGACAAGATGGTTAGCTATCGCGTTAGTTAAATTTCTACGAGAAACTGGGCCTATGGGCCAATTTTTCGAACATCTTATCGGCTGGTTAGTCTTATCACATAGAGAAGACATACACAATATTCAGAAAGCTTTTCCATTGTATTGAATGGCATTTTTCTTTATTTTGCATAGTTCTGCCATATTTTGCTTGGTTACGCCATCATCTTAGATTAAAAAAATCATTGTGCGGTTTCATACAACAGCGTAAATATGCAAAAGATAACATTACTATGCAAAATGAACAAAAATGCCATTCAGTACAATGGAAAAGCTTTCTGAATATTGTGTGTGTCTTCTCTATGCGATAAGACTAACCAGCTGACAGATACTAAATAAGAGCTATCAGAAACCCGGCCTATAATTAATTATTATAGTGACGTTCCAATAGATAAATTTTTTTTTTTGATTGTAGATGGCTTCTGAGGCGAAGAAAATGTGCAATTTGGCAGATTTCCGGTTCACTTTGTCTGGGAGGTACCCTTTGTTTTAATCCGATTCAAGTAAAATTTGGTGGAGGGTCTAATGAGGCTTACACTTAACGTTTACCAATTTTTTTCCCGCCTGCTGTGATTCGGCGATAAGTTACAGCCATGTCTTTCTGAAAAATGTTAATAGGGGAGGTGTGGGTATGCTTTGTCGGAGCAGCAGTTTCCGTGTGAGCCAGCTATATGTTGATGGGAATAGTTATCGCAATTACCATGGCTCCAATTGAATTACTTCAGGAGCTAGAGCACTAAATGTAACTTTAAAAAAATCGAAATTATACCGTATATTTTTAGGTCTAGTATATAATCTGCCAAAAGAATGTATACAGTATAACATATCATTGGAAAGGGAATTTTGCGTAACATGCGTAGCGTCTTCAGAACATTTTGCTGTAAATATTACAGTTAACAAGATATTTTCGAAAAATCATAATTTCACCCCTTTTGTACCCCCTCCACACCAAATGTGACGCGCAAAAAAGTGTAACTTTTTACTGCCTATTGCGGTCAGGTCAGGCCATAGAATAATTTGCCATCAAAAGTCAGCTCTTTTTTTTGTTTGGGTCATTTGTTTCAATGTCCTGTTGCGCCTACTGATCTTACGTTTCCTCTGGATACTAACCATAGCGAGTCCACATGGATGGACTGCGGTGTCTCGCCTTTCTGCACCGTTGAATTGAACTTCGTAAACTAAACTACTAATTTAAATACATTTTACGTAGAGTAATTAATCCTGTAAATTAAAATGCTATTTCTTACTACTTTTATTCTAGGCCAAAATAGCTAATTATTGTCGTGATATATTTGGAGATATGCTATTAGATAAACCTTTAGATTCACATCCGCTAGAGCCAAATGTTGAATTGCCACCCCCATCATTCCTAAAACGTAAAATTATTATTAAGAATAAGAAAAAACACCATCACCATCATCATCATAAAAAAGCAGCAACGTCATCGCAGAATAAATTAACATCGTCCAACTCAGGTTTGTATAAAACTACATAAAATACGGTCATAGTGGTTAGAGAGTGCTCGTATGTTCTATTCGGTCTCTCTCTTTCCCTCTCTTACATCTTCATAAAGAACATCTTTCAAAAAGGACACGAGTTGCACTTTGTCTCTGGAGAGTTTCTGTCTGAAAAACTTATTTTAACCATTTTTTGCTTTCTTCTTCGCCTCTTCTCTACTGAAGTGGATGCTAGTCGACCACATCAACTGCCACAAATTCAAGAGGATAATGTTGCAGGAGCTCAACAACCGGTTGCTGTTCTACCGCCAGCAGCGTCTCATTCCACAGTTCCGACAGCCACCGGAAATGGTGATATCTCTTCGAATCATGCCCCGCCTCTACAGGTAAGTTTGGTAAGGTGTCGGTTATAATTTACGTTTGACTTGGTGTAGGGCATCGCGTTTTTTGTTTGTTGTAGTTCAAAGTTTTAAAGAATAATAATTTTTTAATTTTTTTTCCATACAATTTTGTTATGAAAGAAACTTGAAATGTTGTGAATATGATTAAAACTAAGTGAAAACTATGACGGACAAACCGCAGCAACGCTTTTGCGGAGATTTTCGTATAAAAGGATATTTATTTAATATTATGACAGTCAGCAGATGGTGAAATTTGCTTCGGAGACACGGAGATTATGAAAAGGAATTTATAATGAAGTGGAAGCTCGTCGATTATTTCGCTTCGTTTGATGTTGTTTTGATAAGCGTGGAATGATAACTTATTTGGTATTTTTATTGATTTGTAATTTTTTTAATACATTGACCACAACGACAAATAATCAAATAAGTGGAGACCCTATTATGTTTTTTTTATTTCGGTTCGATACTCGTGGCTTCTTTTGACTTCCGAAGCTTTGACCATACTTTGCAACAATTGTTTCTAGTTTTCACAACTACCTAAAATTAATTAGCAATATAGCAATTCGTGTTTTCCAATTTGGTCCTGAGAATTTTTTTGTGTAAATTCCTATTTGAAAAAATATTTACTTCCTTTTTTTGCTATAGAAATTGAATTGTTTGATTTTGTTTACTTGAGTATAAACAAAACATATATTTCTGTTTGACTAACACACATTCTATCCTTTCCAGCAACTTCGTCAAAGTTCCAAGGACAGTACTGGCTCCTCGGATACCGATTCATCGAGCGACGAAGAATCCTTGCCTACTGTTCCAATTCCGCCAACCGGAATTGAACCACCATCTGAAAAGAAAGAGACTGAAGCCGGTGCTGAAATCTCTGCCTTAGTTAATTACGTACAACCGGTTCACTTTAGTTCCTTTGAAAATGCTGAAAGTAAGTTGAAATCCGTTATCTATTCATCCGTACTAATCAACAACGTCCGTTTTGATTTTTTTTTCGTACAGAGAAAAATCGTTGTTACGAAATGTCCTCGTTTGACGAGAAACAAGCGATGACTCTGCTGAAAGAGCGTCCCATCGAATTCGTTAACTATAACAAACATCAGTTATCACGAGTATATCCGGCGGGTACACGTTTCGATAGTTCTAATTTCATGCCTCAACTATTTTGGAATGCTGGATGTCAACTGGTTGCATTGAACTTTCAAACTCTCGATTTGGCCATGCAACTCAACATTGGTACGTTCGAGTATAATATAAGAAGCGGTTATCTGCTCAAGCCCGAATTCATGCGACGTACAGATAGAAGATTGGATCCCTTCGCCGAGAGTACGGTATGTATCTCGCAGGATTACGAATGTATTTATGTGTATGTATCAACTGGTCGTGTGAGTGGGTGGCTAACTATGGCTGATGGAGAAACATGTGTTGCTTGAAAATACAATTGCTTATTGAAGTCATGTGCACGGTACAAGAGAATCTGATAATTGACTTGGTTCAACTACATATTTGTGGTAGTGGTCCAATTGTGATACGGTCGATAGGTGCAGGAGACACACATGTGAATGTTGTTGCGAGACAGAGTTGAAAATGGATGGAAACGCAATGTGAAGTTTAAATTGAGTTTCGTAACGTTTCGTCAGGAAAATTTCATCCTGTCCGCAACTTAAGCTGTTGATAGGGGGATTTTGCAAGTTGGCGAACAATTAGTTGTATCGAACACAATATCGTGGTAAACAGAACAATTTAGTGCAAATAAAGTTAATTGCAAATTATTTTCGGGACGGAGGTTGTGCATGTGAAATCAGACTTCATTCCTCGAATCTTTTCGAGTGTAAAATAGAACGTTATAGAGTTTTGCTTTATGCGAAGGTTTTTTGACTAATTTGACTAGTTTACAAAAAAAATATTTTTAATATTACGAAGCAATAATATGGACAATAATTGATTTATACGGTTTTTGCGTTTTTTACCATTCCTGCCCACTACACAACAATCCATTCGAATTAGCACACTTTATCTTCTGTATACTGCGTTTATTATTATAAATTATAAAATCATAAGACACGACCGAGTATCCTACGCAGATGGCAATCTTGGTTTCCTTATCCATAACACAGTGCCATACAGCGGTGTAGATATCATGGCCGCCGATGATACCACAGAAATTCAAGCGATATCCATCAAGTCAGGGAATATTAAGATCTTCAACATCTTCATCCTACGCCAGTATCCAGTAGTTGTTCTTCAAGATACAAGGTCAATATTTGCTTAACGGACGCTATAGCCTTCTACTCGGTGTTTTCAACGCACATCATGAGCTATGGCACTCGAGCTTGGACAGAGTGGTCCTATTGGCTGCAAGACGTAAGTTACAAACCTTTTCGGGGCGGCCCACACCCGTTTCCAACAAGAAACCGCCAAGAGTTGCCAGAAAACCCTCCATAGCAAGAGCCATGAAGGTTCAATGCAGGAGGGTTGTGTTTAATTCTGTTCTCTGTGTTTTTTCGTCAAATTGGGAGCATTTCATCTCAGCGCGGTTACTCTCAATCATCTTAATCCACGCCGGCTTCGAAACTAATCCAGGTCCCGAAATTTACTTCTGCTGTGTATGCAACCGACGCATCTTCGGAAATGCCAGGTCTTTGAGGTGTACCTGCTGCAGAGAATGGTGTCAGTTTTATTGCTCAGGCTTAAGCAAAATGCGACAGTATGAGTTGTCTTTTGTTGCTTCAGGGTGTCTGAATGCGTGTCGGCCCCCAGCTCACAAGCTAATGGCTTACCAACATCTCCGGCTATCCCCGGCCGTAGCTCTCGAGCCACTACTCCACCACCGTCATCCGTAGTCAACAATACAACATACAACATACTCGTTCGAGTCTAACACTTGCACCCCCTGCAGCAGTTTACACCCCACACCACACTATATTGCAGTTTAACTGGAATGGCATCCGTCAGAAGATCGGTGAGATCGTCCGTTTCATGAGTACACGCAGAATTCTGATAGCGGCATTTCAGAAGGCAAAGCTCCGACAACACCCGACATCGACATGCGCGGTGTTTAAATACTTTTGAGGCGAGATAAAGTCGGCATGCAGGGTCCTAATCCAGGAGGAGGGCTTGCATTCCTAATACACAGAACCGTGCAATAGAGTGTATTAAACCTACATTTTAATGACGGCACGGCGGAAATGCAAATTATTGCCGTTAAATCCGGCAATACCAATATCGAACTTATAAAAATGTATATAACCAGCATCCAGCTGTGGCTCTGGTTACAAGTTCGATATTAGTCCACTCCTCACAGGACAGCATAGGATCCTACTTGGTGACTTTAACGCCCATGACGAACTCTGGTACTCTCTTTTCGGCAACGATGCCAGAGGTATCGACATAGCGTCCAAATTAGACCCATCAGATTTCTGCGCACTCAATGGAATTTCTGACATAACTATTGCGAACGCCAGTTTGATAAGTGAAACCCGTTGGGGGTCGTCCATATCCGTTCAATACGATCACCTCCCTATTTAATAAATATGGAAAAGGCAAATTGGGAGGATTTCACTGCGTTCACTACGACGAAGTTCGCCGCGCTACCTACTCCAACGAACGCTAGGGAATCCGAAAAGAATAAAGGAACGTCATTATCAAGCGGCAGCTCGCTTCATTCCGGCAGGGCGTATCCCCAAAGTTCGGCCATATTTCCCAACTACTGCCGCAAGGTTAGCCGACGAACGGGACGATTTAAGTCGCGTAAATCCAGCAGACCCCAGAATTCAGGAGCTAAACTCAGAGATAAATCGACAAGTTAACACCTATAAAAATATAAATAGAACGAGAATCTGGATAGCTGCGACCTCTCACAAGTCAGCAAACTATGGGCTACGGTCTGCGCCCTGACTCATCCAACCAAAGACAAGGGCAGTGTACGCTAGAGATGTAACGGATCTTGTTTAGCGGATGAGGATGCGGATGCAAAATAGTATAACATTGAGGATGCGGTTGCGGATGCGGATATTAATGGAGAAATGATTGAGGATGCGGATGAGGGTGCGGATGAGGATATTAGATTAGATTAGATTAAAAGAAGGCATCGGCAGATTTGCCATAAGCACTGCGACCGGTGGTCTATTGTGCCTTTGCCCACGCTACAGGTTAGATAAATTTAACTAACCGACATCTGTCGATAAATCGATTGATTTGTCCCATACTAAGGGAGGCGATGTCCTCCGTAAGAGGGAAAGTTATGTCGAAGCACTCCTCCCGTCGCATCGCCAGTCTTTCGCACTCGCAAAGTATGTGAGTGGATGTTTCGTCATCGGCCTCGCAGAAGCGGCAGGTCGCGTCTGCGACTAAGCGCATGGTTCTTAAATGCCCGTTCAGACGGGAGTGGCCTGTAAGGAGGCCACTTATGATTCTGACCCTGCTCCTGCTGCGTTTAACTAACTCCAGAGTACGTTTCTTAGAGTAGGTTGCTACAAAAAGCTTTGACTGCCTTAGTCCTGGAAGGGCCTCCCAGCATATGGTGGCTGTCGTCTTATCCCACTCAGTGATTTCGTTTCTGCACAGACACAGTGGTATACCGCAGAAGGGTTCCGGGCCGCAAAAGGGGCTAGCGGAGGCTACCCTAGCGAGTTCGTCCGCGAGCTCATCCCCTTCAATTCCCGAGTGTCCGGGAACCCATATGAGTGTAAGAGCATTGCGGGATCCTACAGATTGAAGTATTTCCTGACATAGCCACACTAGTTTGGAAGTAAAGCTATGTTTTGTAAGAGCTTGTCAACTTTGATAGTTGACTGTCGGTAAAGATCGCTATCTTTCTGTTGACATATCCTTTGTTCTGACATTCTCTAGCGCAAACTTCTATTGCATGTACTTCCGCCTGGAACACAGACGCTAATTTCCCCATAGGGACTGAGTAGCTTACACCTGGACCACTGATGCCCGCGAGTCCGTTTTGGATCCATCCGTGTAAAAGCTGATAGTGTTGGGGTGAAGGGACCTGAACATATCCATCCAACTTTCCCTCGCCCAGATTGCTGATTTAAAGGACGCGTTGAAGCGTAATGTCTTAACTAGATAGTCCGTAGGTAGGCAGAGGGTATTGCTACCTTGTAACCATCCTAGTTGATCATGGCTAAGATTGACTGTCGTGCTGGAGGCCCTGAGCCTACCAACAGCCAGCCTAGCCGCCGCTTCAATGTGAATGTGTAGTGGAGTGAGGTCAAGAAGAACCTCCAGGGCAGCGGTGGGGCATAAAACAATAGCTCCAGTGATAATTAGACAGGCAAGCCTCTGGACCTTACCTAGATCCGACTTACCGGTGCTTGTTGAAGCCCTTTTCCACCACACCACTATATATGATAGGATATGATCGAGTATGTAGACAAAAATATTTAGGTTTCACACTTTTCATGAAGATGAAAAAAAGTTGAAATTCCTCTGATTAGTGGTTAAAAATTAAAAAGTTGCATACTTCCTTACTTCGCTTCACCTTAAAAAACACACTTCACCCGCCTCAGTTCAATTCATTTAAAACAAAACCACTCAAACACTAGTCACAAAAATGCGAGTGCGTTCGTTAAATCACTCGTAGTCGTAGCTGTAGTCATCGCTGACTACTCAGATCATATAAATGGAACGCGCTTCTGCTGTGCTGACCGACAAACTGAAGCTCAGTTGTGTATACGATATAGAATACAATTTGTCTCAATGCATTTCTTTATAGTTAACGAGACCGAGGCTAATTTCGGGCGCGGCCGAAATTTGGATACCCTTCGCTCCCCCCGGGCTAAAAGTTTTTTCTGGCGTTCCTATGACTTGTGTTCAATTCTCCCCGCTTCCATGCTTTTCCTTGTATTTTCACATAAGTGCCGGGGCGAAGATTTATTGGGGGAAGCGGGGGACGTGGGTTTCTTAGAAGAACCAAAAACGAAGTGTGTGTGTGTGGGGGGGAGGGGGGTTGTACGGCAACCCTATGAACGCATGGCCTTTCCTTGAATTTTTACGTATGTTTGTGGCATCAATTAAAACATATTTCTATGAGATTTGGTTGAAATTGGTGGACAAAGAACCTAATTTAGGGGTTGGGTTTATATGCCAGCCCCATGACCCCAATGGTCCGATTTAATTCATTTTTGCATATCTTTTGTAACATCAATAAAAATACATTTGCATAAGGTTCGGTTCAAATTTGTATGCAAATAAAAAGGGTTTTCTTAGTAAAATTTGATTTGGGGGAATAGGTTTGTATGGTAGCCCCATGACCACATGGTCCGACTCCATCTATTCATACATATGTTTTGTGTCATCAATAGAAACACATTTGTGTGAAGTTTAGTTGAAATTGGTGTATAAATAAAAAAAAAATTCTTAGAACTTCATTTGGGGAGCTAGGTTTGTATGACAGCCCCATGACCCCATTGTCCGATTTGGTCCATTTTTACATATGTTTCGTGCTATCACTAGAAACACATTTGCACGAAATTTGATTGCAATCGATGAGAAAATAAAAAAGTTTTTCTTAGAAGAGCCTAATTTGGGGGACTAGGTTTGTATGGCAGCCCCACGACCCCATTGTCTGATTTGGTCGATTTTTACATATGTTATGTGTCAGCAATGAAAACACATCTGTGTGAAATTTGATTGAAATTGGTGTATAAATAAAAAAGTTTTTCTAAGAAGAACCTAATTTTGGGGAGTAGGTTTGTATGGCAGCCCCACGACCCCCTTGTCGGATTTTACCGATTCAAACATACAAACTGCCTGCAACAAAAAGAAGCCTTTGTGCAAAATTTCAGCTCCATAGCTTCTAAACTGGCCGAGCAAAACGCGTCGCAACAGACAGACAGACGGACAGACGGACATCGTCCAATCAACTCAGCTCGTCACGCTGATCATATATATACCATTTCTCAGTCAAGTTGATAACTTTGGAACATCAAATTCGTAATTTTGGAACATCAAATTCGTAACTATGGAACATCAAATTCGTAACTATGGAACATCAAATTCGTAACTTTGGAACATCAAATTCGTAACTTTGGAACATCAAATTCATAACTATGGAACATCAAATTCGTAACTATGGAACATCAAATTCGTAACTATGGAACATCAAATTCGTTACTTTGGAACATCAAATTCGTAACTGTGGAACATCAAATTCGTAACTATGGAACATCAAATTCGTAACTATGGAAAATCAAATTCGTATGTAATTTATTAGGTCCATATTCTCGATCGTTTTAAATTTTATTTTAATTATATATGTGTACGATATATATATATATATATATATGTATATATTTATACATATATTTTCTAATAGAATTTCCTCAACAACTGTTTTCATCGGAAAATGAAATATGTATTTCCTATTTCGCAGTAGCTAGAAGGTTTAAAACGCTAAAGGTCATAAATCAAACATAATATATTTTCTAACTATGTTCATTCTCAATTTTTTTTATTATAACCCTATTATTTAAACTAAAATACTATTTATTAATAAAATCTAACGACGAACACCTGAAAATAGAATAGAATTAACGATCAACATCCTTTGAGCGAATTAATTGTTATACCTTGAAATATATTTATTCTTCGTTTAATCGTATGGTCGTTTGGTTTTCTCGTTATGTGAGTCTGAAATTCAGATAATTAGCTATCACAATTCCTTTGCAAAAAGGTTGCTTACCGTATAATTTTACATATTCAAACTAATGGACCTCCTCTTCCCCAGCGGCTAGTCGCAATATGGACAACATTTCCTTGACTGAACTTTCGCAGTCCGCAGCAGCAACCCCATTTACTCCCTCGGCAATAAGTTCGGTTAGAACAAAATCTTTCGAGACATCGGCCATTATATTTCGAACGATGCTTTCAACATTCGAGAAGATTTTCCTGACTGGATTTAACATCGGCGAGTTTGATGGTAAACATTTGATGCGCCGCTGATTTTGTTCCACAATTTCTCTAACTTCGGCGCTTTTCTGGATTGCTGCGTTATCCATAATAATTAGAGCACCTGTCCATGAAGAATCCACTTTTTCCACCAATCCTCGTAAAAAGTCGCAAAATTCTTCCGAGGTACTCATGGAAGCAGGTCGAATTTTACTATCAAGGATACCATCTTCGGTCAAGGCAATTAATAGGCACACGTACCTTCCCCTAACTGTGGGAGCCGCCGATCTCGATCGAGTCGCTGACTTAGATCGGGACTGTTTTCGAGGAATGTGGAGTTTAAATCCACACTCATAAAAATCATTTTTGGATGATTCTCGTCTAAAATTTTGGTCAAACCACTCGCGTAATTTTGACGTGCCTCTACAGTGCTTGGTAAATTAACGTTTGTTGCCTCTGATGATGGCAGTTTTAACGTAATCCGGAGCGATCGCAGTGAGTTTTAATTGTTTTTGTGCATAAGTTATAACCCATGCCTGCATGTTTACGCTTAATAAGCGTAAGTGATATGGAAGGTTCCATCTCTATCTTCTTCATGGACAGGTGCTCTAATTATTATGGATAACGCAGCAATCCAGAAAAGCGCCGAAGTTAGAGAAATTGTGGAACAAAATCAGCGGCGCATCAAATGTTTACCATCAAACTCGCCGATGTTAAATCCAGTCAGGAAAATCTTCTCGAATGTTAAAAGCATCGTTCGAAATATAATGGCCGATGTCTCGAAAGATTTTGTTCTAACCGAACTTATTGCCGAGGGAGTAAATGGGGTTGCTGCCGCGGACTGCGTAAGTTCAGTCAAGGAAATGTTGTCCATATTGCGACTAGCCGCTGGGGAAGAGGAGGTCCATTAGTTTGAATATGTAAAATTATACGGTAAGCAACCTTTTTGCAAAGGAATTGTGATAGCTAATTATCTGAATTTCAGACTTACATAACGAGAAAACCAAACGACCATACGATTAAACGAAGAATAAATATATTTCAAGGTATAACAATTAATTCGCTCAAAGGATGTTGATCGTTAATTCTATTCTATTTTCAGGTGTTCGTCGTTAGATTTTATTAATAAATAGTATTTTAGTTTAAATAATAGGGTTATAATAAAAAAAATTGAGAATGTACATAGTTAGAAAATATATTATGTTTGATTTATGACCTTTAGCGTTTTAAACCTTCTAGCTACTGCGAAATAGGAAATACATATTTCATTTTCCGATGAAAACAGTTGTTGAGGAAATTCTATTAGAAAATATATGTTGTTCTATTAGAAAATATATAAATATATACATATATATATATATATATATATATATATATATATATATATATATATCGTACACATATATAATTAAAATAAAATTTAAAACGATCGAGAATATGAACCTAATAAATTACATACGAATTTGATTTTCCATACTTACGAATTTGATGTTCACGCTCCGTGGCTCAGTTGGTTGAGTCACACTCTATGATGCTATAGTAATCTAGAGACACGAGATCGAATCTCGGCGTGGTAAGTGTGGATGGGAAATATTAATGCTTGCAACATTATATACGCTCCGAGTTTGCAATGAAACGTTGACTCAATGTAGCTACTAAAATGGCTGAGTCAACGCACCATGCCCCACAAGGGGTTTCGGTACACAGAAGAAGAGACGAATTTGATGTTCCATAGTTACGAATTTGATGTTCCACAGTTACGAATTTGATGTTCCATAGTTACGAATTTGATATTCCATAGTTACGAATTTGATGTTCCAAAGTTACGAATTTGATGTTCCATAGTTACGAATTTGATGTTCCATAGTTACGAATTTGATGTTCCAAAGTTACGAATTTGATGTTCCAAAGTTACGAATTTGATGTTCCAAAGTTACGAATTTGATGTTCCATAGTTACGAATTTGATGTTCCAGAGTTACGAATTTGATGTTCCATAGTTACGAATTTGATGTTCCATAGTTACGAATTTGATGTTCCAAAATTACGAATTTGATGTTCCAAAGTTATCAACTTGACTGAGAAATGGTATATACATATTTTGTATGGTCGGAGATGCTTCCTTCAATGCGTTACAAACTTCATGACAAAGTTAATATACCCTTTTCGCTTAGTAAGCGAAGGGTATAAAAAGTAGCACGTGGGTCGCATATATCCGCTAATTGTCTGCATACAAAAATGAGGATTGCGGATGAGGATGCGGATGTAAATATTTATAAGATGAGGATGCGAATGCGGATGCGGAGTTTAATTTTTATGCGGATAATCCGCGGTTGCGGATGCGGATGCGGACATCCGTTACATCTCTAGTGTACGCATCAAATTCGGTAAGAAAACCACTGCAAATCCAAAACTCTGCGCGAGCCTGTTCAATAAGCCATTTACTGAACACCCCAAGACCAAGATGCTCAACTGCAAGATAAAACGAGACCGAAGCTAATTTCGGGCGCGGCCGAAATTTCAATACCCGTCACATTTGAATGAAACTTACGTTTCTTTTGCGTTTACAATTTCTACCGCAGCTCTATGACGTGTTCCGTTTCCATCTATTGGATCACTTTGCTGAATTTTGGTTAAGATTCAAAAAGAAAAAAAGTTTTTCTTACAAGAACTTAATATTTCGGGGTTGTTTGTATGACAGCCCTATGACGTAATATTCCGATGCCATCCATTCCTTTATTAGGACCACATTTAGGTGAAATTTGGTTAATATTGGTTCATAAAGAACAGTTTTTCTTAGAAGAACCTTATTTCCAGGGGTTGGTTTGTATGACAGCCCTATGACGTAGTGTTCCGATTTCATACGTTCCTGGATATTTTTTGAGGCTTGTCGTTGAGGTCGTGCACTGTGGCCGTGATCGTTCGGTCGCCACTCTGTGAAATAGACAATCATAGAGAAACGTTTTTCCAAACTCGGCACGACTCGTCGCAAGTTTATTATTCAAAGGAAGATGATAAGAAATATTCTTATCGTAGAATAATAAACTAACAATGCGACTAGGAAGTGGTATGGCTGACAACCGTATCACACTCCGAATTCAGTTGTCTTTGTAACGTTTGATGACTACACACGGTAGTCATCAATGCACCATGCTAGGAGTTACGGTAATGAAGAGAGAGAGAGAATAGAAACACATTTGGGTAAAGTTTGGTTAAGGTCGGATTAAAATAGAAAAAGTTGTTCTTAGAAGAACTTAATTTTGTATGGCAGCCCAGCCCTATGACGTAATATTCCGATTCCATCCGTTCCTAGTTATGGTTTTGAGGCTTTACTAAGAACACACTTGGGTGAAGTTTGTTTAAGATTGGTACTTAAAGAAAAAAGTGTTTCTTAGAAGAACCTAATTAGCCCCATGACGCCATGGTCCGATTCCATTCGTTCCGACATATATACAGCGTACAATAAAAAGAAACTTATGTACAAAATTTCAGTCCCATAGCTTCAAAACTGAGGTACTAGTTTGCGTTGCAACAGACGGACAGACAGACAAACAGACAGGCGGACATCGCTCAATCGATTTCTCTCGTCGCACTGATCAATAATAATTAATATACTTTATATAGTCGGAGGTGCTCCCTTCTGTGCGTTGCAAACTTCATGACGAAGTTATATACCCGTCACATTTGAATGAAACTTACGTTTCTTTTGCGTTTACAATTTCTACCGCAGCTCTAGTATAAAGAAGGATTCGCAACCGAACGGTTGACATAATCCCCACCAAATTTCAGCAACAATCAAGAATGCAAAAAAATCAAAGGCTATTGGACCAGATGACATTTCAATGGTCATGCTGAAACACCTAGATCTTCCGGCCATCGAATACCTAACGATGGCTTTGAACTTGTCGATATCCACGCTTGTCGTCCCTGAATTCTGGGAAAAGGGGCGAATCATCCCCCTTCTCAAACCCGGTAAAAGCGCGAAACTCGCCGAATCCTACCGTCCAATCACAATTCTATCATCCGTTGCAAATACGCTCGAAGCACTCATCCACCCCACCCTTATATCGCATGCTGAGCTAGCTTCTCACCAGCATGACTTCAGGAAGATGCATAGCACCACAACGGCCCTGGATATGATCACCCATCACATTCACAATGACCTCAATCAGAAACAGCCCTGTGACAGAACCGTCCTATAGTGGCCCTTGACCTGTCGAAAGCCTTCGACATTGTGATCCACTGTGCGCTGTTGGCCGACCTTCTCAATATGCATGTTCCTGCACAAGAGGTTAGATGGATTGCCAACTATCTAGCTGGGAGGCAATTCTATACCGAGTTTCGTGGCAGTTGTTCAAAGCATAGGAAAATTAAGCAGGGAGTTCCACAAGGTAGCGTACTCTCTCCTACATTGTTCAACATCTATCTACCTTTCGAGCCTTCCAACACTCCCGGAAAGTATCGAACTAATTTCCTATGCGGACGATTGCACCGGACTCACCACGGGGAATGATTTAAATGGTATGTGTGCTCGACTGAATGACTGTATTGAGAAACTGGTGGAGTTTTTCAATATCCGCAATCTAGTCATTTCGCTGTCTAAATGTACTGCAACTCTTCGCACCACATGGACGCGGGAATTTTCGGAGGTGCTTGGGATCCGTACTGGTAAGCATGCTGACGACGTTGTTCCTACTGTAATCAACCTCAAGACCCTTGGTGTCTATCTGGATACCATGATGAAGTCGAAAGATCACTTCACAGACGTAGTCGACAGAATGCACAGTAGAAACAACGTACTAAAGGCACTAGCCGGGAGTTCCTGGAGTAAGGACAAAGAAACTATGTTGGTCACCTACAAAGCGATAGATAGGGCAATCCCTAACTATGCAACACCGGTGTGGTCACAAACCGTGCCAGAACGCTGCTCTACGTATCGCTACAGGTTGCCATCTCATGTCATCTCAGGCTCATATTCATCAAGAAACTACCATGTTATCAGTACGTGATCACAATCTCCTCCTTTCTTTACAATATCTGGTCGATTGCTTTCGAGAGGATCACCCAAACCATCATCTGGACAATACTCCTCCTCCACGACATGCCAGGAGTGGAATCATGCCAGGAGTGGAGTCAGAGATCTCGAGAGAGATGTCCAGAGATACAAACGGGTACCTCCCGATATATTTGATGACACAGCATACCATGCTGCCATCGCAGATATTCACACAACCATTGTGAATCGGTCAATAGGGTGATTAGGCCCGTATATCGCCTGAGGAGACTAGGCCCCCGAGAGCCACAAGAGCGTCACTAGCCCAGCTTAGGTCGGGTTTTTGTTCGCGCCTCAATTTCTACCTATCTCGAATAGACCCGGACATTCAGAACATTTGTCCGAGCTGCGGTGGTCTGGACTACCTGATGCCCCGCTGCACTCACTAACCTCACTCCGAGGGCGTTATGGGACAACTTTATTGCAGTTGTTACGTTCTTGTCGCTTGAGACAATAGGGGAGAAAGACGACGAAATTTAGAACACATCCACAATGTTTCCCAATGTTTTTTTCAGTGTACAATAGCGTACAGGGGTCAATTTTCTTTTAAGCCTCTTCTACATCCACACGCGTTCGCATACAAGGTGCACATATTATTGTTCAAATCTGTAACAAGCTCAGGAGAATTCTTTTGAATTGTGATGTTGATTTAATATTACCTGAACATTAAATCTCTTTGTCCGGGATTAAGTGGCGTCTCTCTTATCACGTCAGCTCGTCGACACCACACAACGATTCAAACGTTTCCGCATTTATGAAAAAACATTTCTAATTCATACAAATTTTAATCCTTTCATTAGGTTGATGGTATTATCGCTGGAACGGTTTCAATAACGGTGCTCTCCGGTCAGTTTCTGACTGATAAAAAAGTCGGAACATACGTAGAAGTGGACATGTTTGGTCTACCAGCAGATACAGTAAGAAAAAAATTTCGAACAAAAATTGTTCGCGATAATGGCATAAATCCAGTCTATGACGAAGAACCGTTCGTTTTCAAAAAGGTAAAACAAATAACTTCTAGATTTCAAATATACTGAAAATTAATTACATAATTAAATTTTTCACCAGGTTGTACTTCCCGAGCTCGCCAGCATACGAATAGCGGCATATGAAGAAGGCGGCAAATTTATCGGTCATCGGGTCCTTCCCGTCATTGGTTTGTGTCCCGGATATCGTCATGTAGCTTTAAGAACTGAAAACGGCCAACCGATTACATTGGCCACACTATTTTTGTGTATAGTTGTGAAAGACTATGTTCCTGACGATTTTCTCAATTTCGCGGAGGCGTTGGCGAATCCGATTAAGTATCAGAGCGAGTTGGAGAAACGTAGCAAACAGTTGGCTGTGTTTACCGAGGACAATGAACCGGCAGAGGATGATATTGCAAATTCATGTAAGATTTTTGAATGTGATTGTGGTTTTATATTTGGGAAATATTAACAAATATTGAGTGCTGATTTTTTGGCGCTACCCTACTTGCGGCACGGGTTTTCAGATTCAAAACTTTCGCTATTGACATATTGAGAAACAAAAATATTTTTGTATTTCCAAAAGTCATATTGTCACTAATACTACTGGTAAAAATATTAAGGAAAATTCTAAGTAATTGCTTAAATTAATTTCCAACTATCGTTTTGAAACTGGAACTTCAGCAGTAAGTTTTGGAACAATGCCAAAAAAATTCAAAAATTATTTTAACAATTTCTACGGATGAATGGCTTTTGGGTCGTTTTTCTCGACGATACTTTTGATTGATGGTGACTGGGTTTAGTTTTTCCATTGACACTTCAATCTGTTCATTTGAGACATCGAAACGAACGGATGCTTTCTACGAATTCTTAACAGCTGTTAAAAAGCTAACGAGTGAGTTTTCTCAAATTTTAAACAACCAACTTTCTGGGATTGTAAGTAGTGTGTTGGCCGTTGCATGCTTCCGCCTCACGAGTGTGTATTTGAGTTCATTGTTCATACTTCAGTGTTGAAACTAATCTACCTTAAAACAAACCCAGTTGTTTTCGTTACTCTAGGTCAACGCAAGGATCTTCGACCGGCCACCGAACCGTTGAGCGGAAGTCCTAAACATCGTGCCAGTATAGTAGCCTCGTCGGCTGCCGCCGGCAGTATTGATGCAACAACGGATGGCGACAATGAAATCGTCGGTGGAGTTAGTATGCCGTCAATGCTTCATCAACATTCGTTGGATCAAAGTGCAAATATATCATCCAAACAAACGACGGAAATAATTCCCGAAACGGAAGAAATCACAGCCGAACCTCTAGAGAAAATTCTCGAGCACAAACTAGTCAGAGAGAAACGTCTCGAAATGGAGAAGAAATTGGATTCGTTAAGGAAAAAGCATGATAAGGACAAATTGAAAGTGTGCTCGCAAAAGGGTAGTCCGTCGGAAGGTTTGAAGAAACCGAAATTCTCTGTAACGAACAAATTGGTTAAGCGATTAAGTAGTAAAAATTTGTAAGTATTTGTGCAACTACTGCCGAAGTCAGTTTTTATATTTCAATCTCTCGTTTTTTTCTACAGAGATGTTAATTTACAAGTACCACCCTGTCCCGTTGAATTGGGCGAGAGTAGTGAAGATAGTGGCGATCGACCGGGTATTACACGTAGTCAATCGGAACGATTGTTAGCCGTGTGCAAGGAATATTCTCAAGCATATCGAGAAATTCAGGAGAAATATCATGATATCATCTATTCGACGTCGGAAAAAGTCATGAGAAATTCCCAAGCTAGTCAAATGAAGCAGCTGAAAGCATCGCTTGACAAGGTGACAAGTGAGGTGATGCAACAATTGCAAATAACACGACGTAATGAAGTGAAAAATTTAGCATCGGTGCATCGGGATCGTGATGAACTTGTGAGGTGCGTATAGTTCTCTTCTGTGTCTAAAATTTTATTTAAAACTTAACAGGATCAAAAATGTGTATACAGGGTGGCATTCCCGTTCTTCGCCTAGCTTTTGGAAGCTTTTCCATAAATCCCAGCTGATCAAGTTTAATTCAACCGATCTCCTCGGGAAATAATTTCTTCGGATCCTTACACGTTAATGGTTTATTCTCTTAAATGTCTGATAGAATACACCCAGAGCGGATTAAGGCGAGGCGACTGGAACTTTGTTAGATCTCGATTTGATTTTGTCAGGACACAACTTGCGAAGAACTGCTATTGAAGCACTGACATCCTCCTCAAAGTCGACAGACATACTCCCTTGACAGGCCCACCTTGTTGAGGAAATAACGGAACTTTAAATAGCCCGGTAGGAGTCCAACAAGTATCTGCTTTGTGCAGACGAGCTTGTGCACTATAGACCTCGCGTCGACTTGACCTCAAAGGCAACTTGATAGTGATTGAAGACGATTAGTTATTTCCAGCAAGTCTAATCTAACAACTTTCCTTGGTTTTTAGCAATAATTCGTACCGTTACTGCTGCATTTTGTTATCTATTCTTTTCCTTATAGCCATTAACGATGTACTAGTGAGCGCGCTAGAAAACCAAATAAAAGGTATCAGACGGAAAATGTTTGATCACCTACAACACCTGGACTATGCTGACGATATTTGTCTTCTATCAAATAAAAAGGAGGATGTAGCTCTAATGGTCGATGCTCTGCATTGTGAAAGCCGTAATGCCGGGTTTAAGATAAACGCTGCCAAGACGAAGTACATACTTGAGCTCTGATCCAGGGGGACAAAGCGGAATTTGTGTTTCGGGTCAGGCAGTCGAACAAGTTGACGAATTCTGACTATTCCTCGGAAGCATAGTCACAGCAGATGGGTTCGTACGCTGATGTACAATCACGTATCAACAAGGCTAGGGCAGACTTCTTCACTTTGACTCCCTTCTACCAAAATAATTACATTTTAAATGCAATTGTAAAATCTGTGCTTCTTTATGGCTGTTCATCTTGGAAGGTGACCAATGAGATAACAACTAAGCTGCAAACTTTCGTCAACCACCGAAAGTGGCAATGGATAGGTCATACCCTTCGCAGAGGACCAACAAATATTGCAAAACAAACCGTTGTTTTTGAAACGGCGCGTAATTCAAACGGTTAATAGTTTGCCGATTTGTAGCGGCAAAAACTAGTTTTAGTTATGTTTTATTTGCTCCTGTAGTTGGCTCCTATTTAATTCTGTTTGATTTGATTTGATTTGGGTAAATCCTCATCGTACCATTCTTGGGTATATTTGTTCTCAATTCTCTCAAATGGAATGTGCAGACGCAGAGTAAAACATATAGTGACAAAAAGTGTCTTTTTTTTTAGTTTGAAAAATCGTCAAGTTCCCCTTTGCAAACTCTGTACACATAGGCATGTGTACTGAGACCCTGGGGTAATGTTCTGTTAGGTGTTAGGCGAGAGTCACTTTCATCTCCCAGCATCTTTTACGGCAGCCTGCGTCTATGGGGAGCGTGCCCGTTGGCCAAAAAGAGACAAACACAACCTTCCAACATCGAACTTTTATAGTTCTTGCCACCGAGGTGGCAAGGAGGTGGTAGGCAACTCTTCGCCGTTCTTCCAAAAAAGTGTCACGCAGGCTGGTTGCCATAAATGCAAAGGTTGTTAATGGGACCACACACTACGAGGGTCGATCGATAAATACGCGTGTTAGTAATGATGCGGCAAATTTTTCGAAAAAAAAAATCTTTTCTTTTTAAACTTAATCACCTTTTAGTACAATACACTTTTGGCAACATTTCTGCCATTTATGTAATCCCTCCAAAAAATAAGATTTATCAAACTCTTCAAAATACGCTTCTTTCTCAACTATAACCTCTTCTTCGTTTGGGCTTATTCCCCCCCCCAGCAACGTCTTCATGTTGCGGAATAGAAAAAAGTTGGAAGGAGCCAAGTCGGGTGAGTAGCAATTCGTGATGAAGTCCATCCAATTTGGCCGCGAAAATTGTGGATGAATGTGCTGTTGTGTTATCGTGGCGAAACAACACTTTTTTATTAGCCAATTTTGTATCAAGTTAACCCAATAATTCACTATGGCACTTTCCCGTGATTGTTCTTCCCTTTGGCAAAAAATCAATTAAGATTATTCCCTCGAAATCCCCAAAAATCGTGGCCATAATTTTCCTAGCCTATAGGACTGTCTTCGCCTTCTTCGAAACAGATTCGCCGCGTGTACTCCATTGTTTTGACGATTGCTTGTTCTCTGGGGTATAATAATGAATTCAGGATTCATCAAAAGTGACGACTCGACGCAAAAACTCCCTCGAATTTCGGTTACAGAGGTCCATACACTGCTTCGACGTTGACAGCCCTTTGTTGTTCTCCGTAAACAATCGCGGCACACATAGGGCTGACACCTTAGTCATGCTTAACTTGTTGTGCAAAATGTTAATTACTGTTCCGTGCGATACGCCTACGGTCTGGCGCTCCTAATCAAAAACGTGGGCGTTCACGTTTATTTTTTTTGTAGCAATATCTTACGGTTGTAATTGATGACGATTTAATTTAATAATTTTAATTTAATTTATTTCTTGGTGTGTTTTTACATCCAAAAATAAAAAGCGAATTGCGGATCAAAATTTTTATTTTTCCGTTTTCTTGAGAAACACGTATGACGCAACTGGTTGCCAAATAAGATCTAATCTATGGATCAGTCTCAAATTTAGTATGGTCTCGTGTAACAAATGACAGCACACGACGGTAATGCCAATTTCCCTTTGCAAACTCCTTCTATCGTCAAACTCTCTCTCTCTCTCTCTAGTTCCTGTCAACCCCTTGTGGGGCATAGGGCATTAACTACGCCTACTCTCCACCTCGTTCTGTTTTGCGCCAACGGCGCTAGCTGCGACCATGTAAGATTTAGCGTTTTCGCCTCGCTTGTTACCGATCTTCTCCATGTGTTCGTTGGCCGTCCAACACGGCGTCTTGCTCCGGAATCCTGTGGATTCCAGTTCAGGGCCTTTTTTGCGATGTTATTGGGCCCTCTTCGGAAGGTGTGACCTATCCATTGCCACTTTAGTCTTTTGATCGATGTGGCCAGTTATAGTGAGGAGATCCTCGTTCGAAATGATCTCCGGCCAACGAATATGTAGGATGCGCCGTAGACACTGATTTACAAAAGTTTGCAACTTATCAGTAATCTCTTTAGTCACCTTCCAGGTTGAACAGCCATATAGCAGCACGGATTTCACATTGGAATTGAAGACTCGAAGTTTGGTGCGTCTGGAAATATTGTTGTTTAGCCAGAAAGGAGTCAAATTGAAGAAAGCCGCCCTAGCCTTGTTTATCCGTGATTTTACATCAGCATCCGCTCCACCATCTGCTGTAACTACGCTCCCGAGATAGCAAAATTCATCAACTTTTTCGACTGCCTGTCCCGAAATACAAATTCCGCTTTGCCCCCCTGGATATGTGCTCAAGAACTTAGTCTTGGCAGCATTGATTTTCAGCCCCGCATTACGACTTGCGCAATTTAGAGCTTCTGTCATTTGAGCGACATCATCCGTATTAGTTGATAGAAGACAAATGTCGTCAGCGTAGTCAAGATGTTGAAGGTGATCAAACAATTTCCATCTGATACCTTTGTTACGATGTAATTGAAGTGCGGAGCCGAGTACATCACTAATGACAATAAGGAAGAGAATAGGTGACGAAATGCAGCCTTGTCTCACTCCACTGTGCACCTCAAAAGGATCTGAAAGCTTGCCCTTATGCAAGACGTGACATTGGGCTCCATTGTAGGATTCCTTAATGATGGAGATTATCTTATCTGGAATATTTCGTCTTCGTAAGGCATCCCAGATGTACTGACGATCAACACTATCGAAGGCTTTTTCAAAGTCGATGAACATGAGATGTAATGGGGATCTCCACTCCGCGGATTGCTCGATGATAATACGGAGGGTGTTAATGTGGTCGCTACAGGAGAACCCTTCGCGAAAGCCAGCCTGTTCATCGTTCAATGTGCTATCGACTTTTTCCTTGATTCGTCCTAAAACAATCTTAGCCATCAACTTGGAAATAGCAGGAAGTAGACAGATCCCACGCCAATTATTACAATTCTTCAGGTCACTTTTCTTCGGAATTTTAATAATTAGGCCCTTTTTCGACTCACTGGGAAGAATTTCAGTTTCCCAACACTCTCGGATTAAGGAAAGAAGAATATCCGCTGTAGCGTTAATATCCGCTTTTAAAAATTCTGTCGGAATTCCATCAATCCCCGGGGCTTTACCGGCGTCCATTGATTTGATAGCGTCTGTTAGTTCCTTTTTGGATGGTGGACCGGAACTAATGCCGTCTATTTGAGGGACGTCTTCTGCTGGCAACGAAGATACACTTGCAGGCCCGAAAGTGTTATTCGGGACCCCTCTAAAAAGTGTTCTCTCCATCTTTGTAGCTGTTGTTCTTCGGTAACGAGCAGAACACCTTCCTTATCTTTCACAGGATGTTCCGTTACTAAACATCTGCCAGTTAATGGCTTTATAAGTTGAAGAGTGTTCCACTGTCACCGCGGAGAGCCGCATCCTCTGCCTCCTTCGCAAGTGCGTTGATATTGTTATGCTTATCACGTCTTACACTCCTCTGAACGCCTTTTTGGAGCGAACGGTATTCAGCTCTGTATCGTTCTTTAGCTGAATCGTCAGCAGCTGAGTTAATCTGCTCCTTAACTCTCTTACGTGCTGAGATAAGAGACCAAGTAGAGTCGCTAATAAATGGTCTCCTACTTAAAATTTACTAAAGTCCTAAAATTTCTTCGCCACATGCAATAAATGAATCCTTAGCGACTTTCCATCTATCTTCAATTGTCGGATTCTCATTTGGTGGTGGTGCATTAGCTTTTTCGTGCAAAGCGGTGGAGAACGCACGCTTGGTTGATGGAATTTTGAGCTTCTGCACATTATACCTAGGGCAAATATTTGCACGGTTAGGACGCTGGATTGCTGCCGTTCGTAAGCGCATTTTTGCGATGACAAGATGGTGGTCACTGCCAATATCAGCACCACGTTTCGCCCTAACGTCCAGGACACAGTTTCTCCACGTTTTGGAAACAGCAATATGGTCTATCTGGTTCTCAGTTCTGCCATTTGGAGAAGTCCAGGTCGATA
Source organism: Microchrysa polita (assembly GCA_949715475.1). Taxonomy (NCBI): domain Eukaryota; kingdom Metazoa; phylum Arthropoda; class Insecta; order Diptera; family Stratiomyidae; genus Microchrysa; species Microchrysa polita. Next base: position 41,292,353 of record OX454415.1, on the reverse strand, counting down.
AGTGGCAATCAATGTGTTTAAACAGAGTCCCACCAATGACGAGGTGACGAGAGTCAAACACGGATACTTATTTATCGATCCTCGTAGGAGGTCATTGGGGTAATTTCATCTCGACGCGGATCAATAATCTTAATTTTCGCCGGTGTGAAACAAAGACAGGCCATGAGGTATGGATTTGTAACCTTCGGGAATGGCCGGTCAGTGATGTGTAGATGCTGTCAATAATGGGCGAATTTTATTTCCTCATCTATACAGGGTGTGCAATTCATGGTGGGGGATATTTCAATGGTAGGTAGTGTGGCTCATTTGGGGAAAATCAATGTACAACGGGACCCCTCTATTTTTAACCGTTACAAAAAATGCTATTTTTTGTCAAAATGCCCGACTTGCCGAGCTAAATCAAAATTTGCCACACCACCAAAGATTTCATCCGATATATGACTTTACTTTCTGAAACTACAAAAATTTCCGATAAAATGACACCTCGCCCGTTACGAAGTTGCTCGTATCTTCCGAGATACACCCGTTCAAACTTTAAAGTAATTTTAAAATTGTATACGATTTAATTATTTGAATTTTTGATCCAATGTCAGCCATTAAAGAAACAAAACTGATCATGACTCGTCTTTTAGCGTGAGTTGCAATTACGGTGTACTACGGAGGGACGCAGTTAACCCTAGTTCACACTCAGTAGGTAGAGACGACACTTGTCGTTTTAATAGACAGGACCGTATAATACTGTGTGTATTGGATGTAAATGTTTACGGTAAGGCGGAAATACAAGCCAGCTCGGTGCCATCAGGGAGCACTAAAATTAAAATTAAATTAATGTGCTTTCAGCATCTAGCGACACTTCAAGCTATCGTTTCAATATCGGTCCTCTACTGAGCGATGAACATACAATCCTTCTGGAAGATCTGTATACCTACCACGAACTCTGAAATTCTGATCTTTATGACAATGGCAGAAGTACATCAATTGCGGAAGCACTTGACGCCTCAGACCTCTGTGTACCCAATGAAGATTCGCCGACCCGTTTCACTGACACTTGGAACAGTTCTCCTTCTTCTTTTAGCGGTACAGAAAGGTGTGAACCGCTGTGTATCTATATGGACTCGTTTTATAGTTCGTCGTCGTTTTCGTCCGTAATCTCCAGGGACAAAAACGTGGCAGCTGCAATGGGGTTTTCCCATAGTGAGAGGGGGGTGAGATTAGTGGGTGCAGCTGGGCATTGAAACAAATGGGCTAAATCGTGTGGCGTGCCAGCGCAATTTGGGCATACGTTTTGTGTATTTGGGTCTATGCGAAATAGATACGAATTGAGGCGTGAGCAGAAGCCTGACCGAAGTTGGGCTAAAGTCACTCTGGTGGCTCTCGGGAGCCTAATCTCCTCAGGCGAAATAGGTGGTGGGAGCGCTGAGAGGACTCTGTTCGTACCTAAACTCGCAATAGACCTACTCACTTCCTCAGTGTGAATCATTGCAATGGCAGCCCGGTATGAATCTTCATCGAAAGGATCCCTTTTGTAACCCTGGACCTCTCTCCCAAGTGTTCTCCTGACTTAATTGTTCTTCTTCTTCTTCTTTTAGCGGTGCAGAAAGGTGTGAAACCTCTGTGCATCTATGTGGGTACGAGTTATGGTTCGTCAATGTTTGTGTCCGTGAGGTCTAAGGGGAGACAGAGACGTACTAGGTCTCCTGAAAAGTAACGAGAATCTGTATAATACTGACGCAACAGTCAAACATTGAGCGAAGTCCGCAGATGTGTTCGTGACATCCAATTTCCAAGATCTTAACGGCTTTTTTGTTGAGGTGTTGAGATCAACGGCACCCTCAACAGCATCTATAAGTGAGATCATAGTCCGTCACATGAAAAACACTATAAACTGAATTCGTTGACAGTGAGTCTCGAACCCATGACCCTGTGCACCGAAGGTGCGCGCACTAACTACTACACCAGTCAGACTACTACTAGCCTAATGGAGGTGTAAGCAAATTATAGTGTATAGTTCACGCCTTCTTTAATCCCAACAAGAATAAATGAAATACAGTCATAAAATTCAGTAGTCAGACGATTAGCAAACCTCTTTTGAGTAGAAACAACTTATGAATACCCAAAACCTGATAGGCTTAGGCGCAGAATAAGAAAACGATCTGCTGTCGAACTGCTGACATCATACCGATTGATACAATGCAGCAGTATGAAGGTGGTCATTAAGAAAACTAATAGACTAAGTACCATCGCACCTGATGACGTTTTGATGACCATGATGAAACAAATTGACCTTCCAGCCCTTGATTATCACGAAAGCCTACATCTAATTTTTACGTCTTGGAAGTCTGCAGGATAAGGCGTTCCCTATCTAAAACGTGAAAAAGGGGGCGGGCCCTATCGATCAGTTACCTCCAGATTTCAAAAGAAACGCAAAAAACAAAAACAAAAAAGGAAAATCAAAATAGGTGTCCCACACGGCGGAGTACTTTCTCCTACGTTGCTCAGCATCTAACCTAAGCGCTGGTAGCGTTTTTCTCGTTCGTAACAATTTGGTCATCTCCGTTTCTAAATTCTCTGGATCAACATCCTAAGGACTATGGCTGGCAGCTTCTAGCTTCTGGGTCAATGATAAAGAATCATTCTGGCCACCTACCGATCGGTGAGTCAAGCAGCTCCTGATTATGCTGTTCCAGTCTGGTGGCATACAGTGTGCATTACCGACTGGAACAAAATTCAAGTATGTCAGAACGCTGCTTTTCGTACCACTAGAGTGTGTTTATTGTCCATACGCGATTATAAAACATGATATGAAAACAGGGAACAGGGAAAGAGGAGCATCCCAATAATCATCTCATGAGCCGAACCTTCCCCCACGCAATATCAGGCGGAGGCTGCGAGATCTCGAGGAAGAAGTTCAGGGATTGATAATGGAACATACAGAGTCGCCAAGCTTTAAGCAGCTATTTATACTGAGGAAGTGGATCAGTTTATTTCGAGAATATACCTGGGGAGATTAGGCTCTCGAGAGCCATTAGGACGAGATCAGCTCAACTAGTGTTACGAATGACCCCTAACAATCAAAACATCTGTCCGAACTCTGCTGGCCTAAAGAAATGGACCATTTGATTTAATTTGAATGCCCAGCTACGGCCACTGTTGTTGCACTGACTTTACACCATTATAAGTGTGTATAGCAGCTCCAATGTTCTTGTCCCTTGATTTTACGGACGAGAACCACTACGGACCCTAAAGTATGAACATGCACAGCAAACAATTATGCAACGCTAAAAGAAGAATACAGAAGGTTCATTATCTTGCCAGATTCACCGTTTTTCGATATTAAAAATGTTAACGTGACTATCGCCTCACAAAATGTCAACTCTACTCTGAGTTTCTCTATTAGTTGTCCCTTTCCTGTAGGTAGATTCTTGTCAGGTTCTTATTTTCAAATGTGATAATAATTGAAAATCTCTTCTTTTATAATTCAGGATGAAACGCGAGGTTGCCAGTTCAGTTGTGGAGCGCGGTGTTGCCGAACGAGTTCGTCTCAAGCAAGCATACGATAAGAAAACGGAAGAATTGCAACGGCAGCATGATATAGTTCGAATCGCACTAACGGAACATAAGAAACAAGTACGTTCTTCTAATACAGACATTTTAGCACATTTGTTCACTAATTCATCAATTTTTGCTTTCCAGGCGAGACTTATTCTCGAAAAGGAATCTGACTCGCGAAGCTGTGTATCATCCGAAAGTTTTCTTGTCCTATTCTCAACTCCATCAACCACCACGAGCTTATCATCAGACGTTTCGACATCAACCGGAAATAATGTCGCTTCGGTGAACAACAGTTCAATGCCAATGGAATCCTAAATTTCCCGAATGGTGCTTTATTGGAAACTCGTCTTGGGGGCGAAGTCGCCCGACTGCAAGTTGTGCAACGGTAACACAAAGCAGTGCTATTTCGCTAAAGTGGAATGCGAACAGCGCGCGTTAATGGAAATGTAAAAACGAAGCTTTGAGATTGAAACAATAAAATTGTGTTGAACACACGACTTTCAAAATTATGTTAGACTCTAACATAGTAAAATTTTCAAAAATTGGCCTAATACTATCTGAATAGTAACTAAATGTGTAAAAAATACAAAAAGAAACTTAGAGAAAAAAATGTTTTAGTAATAAGACTTTTGAAAATTAGGTTCTATACCCAACAAAACTTTATATGGTTAATAGTGTGGGTTGTTGTTGTTTATTCTAGTGTTACTTTCTATAGACTAGTAGAGATAAGTGCGTACTAAATGAGATTTAAATAGTGACCGGCGCAAATTAGTAATGATAGTAGGACGTGTGTAAAAGTTAGTTAAAACTTAATCGTTTATGATGAAAATGTATAAAATGGATCGCTGCTAGTCCTGTTCCTTAGATTTACTCATATTTACGTAACAATTTACGTATATTGGCTTAAATAGATTTAAATTTAATTTAAAATCTTGTTGAAATCTCATTTACGGATAATATTGTTCTTAAATATTATAAAAACAGATTAGTAACTAGACAAATAGTCAAATCTCAAATATCATTCTCGAAATGTCTTAGTTACTTTCGCCATTTTTAAATGCTCGTTTATTTGTGCAATGTCTATTTTGCTTTTATTTTATAAATACATTTTTGTATTAAATTTGTTACGGATAGTACAAAAGGATATCTATTTCCTTGGCTCAAATGAAAGATTTATTTTATTTATTGTTTCCGAAACTGAAATTATGATGAAAATTCCCAAATTTATTTGATGTAAATGATTTTACGTAATGTATGTGTCACAGAACGTGCTTGTCATATTGTTTTAATTTATGCTATAAGTTTCGGGTCTAGTTAATTTTTTGTTATTTATTTTGAAATTTTAATCGAGTCTTGTTATTTATACGCAATTATCTTAAATTAAATCGCATAATAATAATGTGGACATTTGATGTCAAATTTGAAATGTTTTGTTGATTGTTTTATTTGATTTTGTTCATCTTTGCTTTACATAGGCTTCATGGTAGTCACTTCATTTTAGTTGTAATCAGGATCATCTAATTTACAATTAGATAATTTTGAAGTTTCTATTCTTCAAATCGAATTCGCCACATAGAGACAGTTATTAATTAGACAAAAATTAAATGCGGCATATGTTAGCAAAATTGTAATTGGAAATGAAAAAATTGCAAAGCACTTCCCGAATTGAAACATTTAAGATTGAACGAACAATTCAACTGTTAGAAACATAAATACTTTTGGAAAAGGAAAACGTAAGAAAATGACAAGCGGTTTTTAGGTAATAAGTAGTAGAAGAGATATTTCAAAGTAGGAACAGTTAGCCGATTGCATTCTGGTTAACACAAATTAAATTGGCAAATACACACACATGTACATTAACAGAAATTATACAACATCTGACACCTATGGTGGAATGCTTTACAAACATCCATCATCAAATCGATTTACATATTAGAAAATTGTTTGATTTTTTTCGGAGAAAATCATAGGATAAAATCAAGTGACAATCATCATACATTTTTGCGAGAAAAGAGCCAAACAATGTGCTCACTTATAAAACCTTTGCTAGGTGTATTGAAATTTGTTTGTTTTGGGCCAGATTGTTACGAATTTAAAAAATAAAACACACTTCATGGATACACACGGATGTTCGGTACGGAGGAAAAAACACCTTACGCTCTGGGGATCTCTTGGTTGAGTCGCACTCTACGATACTATTAATCTAAAGGTCCGGAGATAGACTCCAAGTAGCCTATAAACGGCTGAGTGAACGCAACATGAAGAAGACACCTTGCGGACAAGAGAACTATCATATTTTTACCAATTTCTCGTAAGATTCCCCACGTCTGAGGCTTCCTACATACGATGAGCCGCACAGTTCGCAAGACACAAAAATCCATTGGCTTATATGGGTAGCCGTCACGGCTTGTGCTTACGCGCTACACAGCATAAGCACCCCGAGCCGTGAATTAGTGGCTCATAGCTTGAGAGCCGTACAGCTCGTCGTTTGAATGAGCCCTTAATGTTTTTTCTGCAATAGATTGGTTGATTGGTGTTGCCAGGATCTTAAATTGCATGTTATCATATACAATCTATGCGTATTCGGATAATGGTTACGAAATATGTCGAGCCTGGGTTTTTGTTTTGATACCAGCAATGGTTGTAATGTGTCTGGCGCTATGAGTTTTAGAAGCTGTTGAATTATTTAAAAAAAGAGAAGTTGAAGGCAGAGAAATACGGATCTATGTACCTATACATACTTGTGTGAGAGGGCAAGAAAAAAAAGTCGAGCTATATTAAAACTATGCAGATATTTTAGGAACAAACGAAAGAGGCATCTACACAGCAGACGCATGCCCTGGGGGCCTATCATGTAATTCGAAACGAAAACGAAAGTCTGGGCGCTTTCGTATTCGATTCGAAAGCAATTTGGTATCATGTAACTCGTTCGTTTCGAGTAATTGGTATTGCCTCATGAATTAGTCAAAATTCCCTTCATGTACTAGACTGAATCGACTAACGTAGTAGACCATGTCACATGATTCAAAGTCAAATTTAATATTTTTGTGTTTTAGATTATATTTTAGTGTTTCGGTGTGAAAAATAAGTTATATTCGAATATAAAATATAGCATTTTTGTAGTATTCGGTTAAAAAAAGTGAAATAGTGACGGAGAAAAGACGTTAAATTGTTCGAGTCGCGATTGGGATTCGAACACACGCTCGAATTCGGTGTATCGGGTCGTCGGGAGAAAACGCGCCCCCCATCGTCACGACGAAAATTTAGGATGTGCGAACAAATTGTATAATTTTAATAAAGCAATTTTTGATGTAGATGCTATTTTTTAAACTGTGGATTTTTGTAAAATATAAAATAATGTATGTGTGTGTTAACTATATTCAATTCATCTTGTCCTCCTAGCTTGTCTAGTTTTAAAAAATAAACGAAAATTCCCGGAATACAACATTTTTCTATACGTGTTATAAATTCATTATTTTGAGGAAAACTTATAGTCTTTGTCTTAAGAAGTCCGTTACACTAATTTTTGTGGTAAGACTCAATCTTCGCTTAAAACAAAACATATAAACGTTTGCTTTTCGAGAGTACCCTACCTTTCGAATGAATTTTCGATAGAATAGTCCACATTCTCGCACGCTTTCGAATTACAAGATAGGGGATTTTCGATTCGTATGGTCGAAAGTCCTATTACTTTCGAATAGATGTTATTCGTTTTCGAGTTACATGATACCACTTTAGTCGTTTCGAAAGCAATTCCTTTCGAATCGAATTACATGATAGGGCCCCTGGCTTCTTCAAACACAACTTAGTACCCTCTAAGGTCTAAGGCAACGGTTCTTAACCGGTGGTCCGCGGACCACCAGTGGTGGTGGTCCCTGAGGCGACCCTAGGTGGTACCCGAAGCCTTTGCTGTGGTCCCCTCAGAATCGAATTTCACGCAGCTCAATCTTAACTTTTTAAAAGAAACTTGAATGTTGGAAGCGGATGGGAGTCCGTTTTGACTGAGCAGGACAGACTGTTTTCATTGAGATTTTGACCGTTGTACACTGTGCAAGATATTAAGTGTAATGTAATTGTATTGGTCGCAAAAAGAAATGTGAGTGTAATTTTCACATTATGTGCAGTAGCTACGTGTCTTTATAGACTTGAGGATTGTCATAATTGTAATGTAAACAGCTCAGGTGTTTAATGCAATGAATAGTTTGAAAATCTATTCTTTTCCGGTCAGACCATAATGGTAATTTACATTGCTGAATTAAGATAATTAAGCTATTATTGATCTTCGGTGGCACTTCTAAATAGGTTTCTGTTGGCACAACATGTACCAGCAATGCCATATTTATAGGAGTTTATGTAAAAATTGTTGTTCTTCCAGTAAGAACTGTAAAGAAGGGATCAAAAATCTGATAAACAAAACTGGATTTAAAAATTATGAGCCATCTCTGGATGAAACAAACCGAAATGTTGGGCAACACCCTTTACGAAAAATAATGAGGGTTTTGAAATTCGTTCAGACTTTTCAAAATCACACCCAAAGTCCTTTGCAAGACGATCTCTGTCAGTCGACTTTTTCTGGATGCAGCAATATCCGTTTGGCGTTATTTCCACATTTTTCTAATCGAAAACGGCAACTCACAAGACAACAATAAGTTGCGTTCCAAAGGTAAATTGAATTAATTCTATAAGTATCCCTATTAATATTACCAAGGTACAGTACGGTCACCGAAGAAGTTCATGAAGTTCATGATTTGAATTGTTCTTATCACAATTGCAATTTGGTGGTCCGCAACAACTAACGAGTTTGATCAAGTGATCCCTCATGTGCAAAAGGTTAAGAACCACTGGTCTAAGGTAATGTATAGCCGATGTCACATCCGTCAATTTAATCGTGGAAATCGGACATCAGGAACAAAGCACATCCTTCGCCAAAGGAGAATTAAACATTTGTCCACAGCTGTCCCTTAAGATTAAAAACCAATATTAGAGTCCTTGACTTTAGGTGGCTTCAACGGACACCACGATGGTTTGTGTCTCTTAGATGTCGATAAAACAACGTGTATCGTTGTACAATACCCTAGCTCCTCCGATATTTTCATCTCCAGTCCTGGACTTCTTTTCCTTGATAAATATAACATGAAAACCAGTCCTTACATTGTTTTTAGAGAACTTGTCTATTATAATAACACTGGATATGTCGGTTAATATATAAAATATAAAACTGCTGAAATCCGCAAATTTGTTCAGGAGAAGTTTCTCATGCTTCTCCTGAACAAATGCCTTGCATTTCTCCTAAGCTGACTTGATAACTTTTTCTTGGCCGATTTTCCAGGTGGGATGTTTACTGCAATACGGAGATCCTTTTAATATGTGACTTCATAATTTTGTGGCTGGCGTCAAGAGTTATTCTTATTGCTATGGTTGGAAACCATTCAAGGGAGATGTTTCAATACTGTTTTGATATTCAGTGAAAGGACCAATTCGGCAGGAAAATCTTCCGAAAATCCGCTAAGAAATTTAAAAAATATGTGAAAAAAAAACTCATTGTGAATTGTTGTTCGTTGTGAAATTTCTGCTTACTTCAATAGCAGTATAGCTATTCCGGTCGGAGCCTTGTGTAGATCCATAAGGTGGGGTCAACTTATTGAAATCCTGTAATTCGTTCAAGAAAGGCAGAAAGAAGTTTAAGAAAAAAAATGTCTTCATAATTGTGCCCCATTGTGAATTTTTCATATGTCTCGATGGTTGTCCTGTTACTTTGGCTAGAGACCAATCCTGTGGAAGAAATTTGCTGAAATCCGCTCATATGTTAAAGAAATACACGCAGAAATGAGAGAAAAAGTACCCATTTAGCTAATTGTGCATCTTTGCATGTTTCCATAGTTATTATGCTAATCTGTCCAGCGGTTCTCGAGTTATAAACGGTGTAACTAACACGGCTTTCTTTTATTACAGATTATATAGATATTACAACCTAAGTTTCAAAAAATCGACAATAGTAGCTCCACGACCTCCTTATGACTCTGTCTGTAACTCATTAATTTTGTAAAATTGCCCTAAAAATGTATTACAAATTCCCCCTGTAAATTGCCTGATAACAGCGAAAAAAATAAAATCGAAGTGTTCAAATGCAGTTTTTGCCACTTTTATTGCAGAAATAAATTTGGGAAAAAATGCTACTATCTACCTATGCCAGATGTTTTTCCAACTAAAGGGCTGGACCACGACTAAATATGATTTCATTTGCTCTCCACGCCTCTGGAACTATTTTCAGACGGTAGTTTACGGAATTCCCATGATAGTTATGCTTTTTAATAAAAATAATTGGAGAGGAAAAAGTTTCAAGGTGACTTTCGCTGGAGGCCCATGCTCGCCTTAACACTAACACCGGCACTACCTTTCGGAAATGTCTGTCCAAGGTTGGTTTGTCTATCGCATCGCTTTATTCTGCCATGCCGGGGTCCCGAATTAATTTTCTTGATTTCTGTGATTTTGGTTACAACACACAAAACGATGTACGTGTGGCTGAAAATACAAACCATCCAAGCAGTAGGCTGAAGTGTTCTTAGCGTAAAGCACTACTTTGCGGTCAAACTATAGCAAGCGCTAACGACTAATTCTGCAGTGCAGATCCCAATAATCCCTCATACTGGCAACATGAACGAGGATAATACCAGATTTGTATCAGAGATTCGTTGCACTTTTCGTAGAAAGCACAATCTCTCTCTGGTTCCTTTTAACCCCTAGTGGGGCATAGGGCATTGACTACACCTCTTTTCCACCTCTGCCTATTAGCAGGCATGGCCTTTAGCTGGTCCCACGATTTGCCTATAGATTTTCCCTCTGCCTCAACAGATCTTATCCATGTACTTTTGGGTCTTCCCACACGGCGCTTTGCATCGGTTCCCTGAGGTTTCCAATCTAGAGCCTGTCTTGCATAGTTTTTTGGCTCTTTTTTCGAAGTGTGTGACCTATCCACTGCCACTTCCGCCTTTTGATGTCGATGCCTATCAAGGTCAGTAATTTGGAGGAGGAGGTCGTTAGAGATTACCTCAGGCCAGCCAATTTGTAGGATGCGTCGAAGGCACTGATTCACGAAAGTGTATAGTTTGGTTGTAATATCATATCGAAGATCCGGAGTTTGGTATTTCTGGAGATGTTTTTGTTTTGCTAGAGAGGAGTCAAACTGAAAAATACCTACTGCTCGGGCTTTATTTATGCGTGACTCTACATCTGCATCAGCCCCACCATCCGCTGCTACTACGCTCCCAAGGTAAGTAAATTTCTCGACTTTTTCTATCGGCTGTCCGGAGAGAGAAATGTTTCTTTGCCTTTCTGATGTCAAGCTCAGGTATTTCGTCTTAGCGGCATTAATTTTTAAAGCAGCACTTCGACTTTAACGGTGCAAAGCATCCGTCATTTGAGACAGATTATCTGGTGTGTTTGAAAGAAGACAAATGTGGGCATAGTCCAGGTGCTCAAGGTAACCAAATAATTTCCACCTGATACACTTACTTTTATGGTCGCCTAGAGCGTCGCAGATTACGTCGTTGATGGTAATAAGGAACAGTATTGGTGATAAAATACAGCCTTTTCTAACTCCATTATTCACATCAAAAGGACTAGACAATTCGCCCTTGTTAGAGCTCCTTTATGATGGCAATAAATTTCTCTGGTATGCCTCTCCTACGTAAGGCTGTCCAGATATAAGCCCAGTCAACGCAGTTCAACGCCTTCTCGAAGTCAATGAACAATAGATGTAACGGGGATCTCCATTCAGCGGATTGTTCAATTATAATTAGGAGGGTGTTAATATGATCGCTATATGAAAAAGCCTCACGAAAACCAGCTTGTTCATTGTTCAATGTGCGGTCCATCGTTTTCTTGATCCGGTTCAAGATTTTTTTGGCTATCAGTTTAGTGACTGCAGGGAGGAGACAGATTCCACGCCAATTATTGCAATCCTTGAGACTTCCTTTTTTGGGGATTTTAATAATGACGCCCTTCTTCCATTCTTGAGGGAGAGTCTCGATTGTCCAACACTCTTGGATCAGGGGAAGAAAAATATCCGCTGTAGCCAGTGGCGTATTTACAGGGGGGGCACAGGGGGCACGTGCCCCCCCTGTGAGAACATCAAACTTTTTTCACACCATACTAAAAATTGCAGTACCAAATGTTCCCTTTTCATTTTGAGCGTTTCTATTACTAAACTTTGGAAATCTTTTTTGAAACATTATCATCATCATCATCAATTGATAAGCAAATTTATACAAACCGCTCGAAAAAATAAAAATTGTAATACGAGTGCAGTCGGCTTCGAATCCACAATTCTGTGATTTGTAGGCAAGCGCGCTTCTCACTGAACCAGACAGACTACAAATCAATAGATTTCTAGGTTGAATGGTTTTTTTTTGCGTTGATAGTGTAGATTTGATAACATAGTAGGATTGATTCTACCCTTTTATGTTATAACAACATTCAATGCAATTTATTCTATCCCGAACGGTGTAAAATGTATAATATTAAAAGGGTATTTGGATAGTTTTATTCTGTAGCGGTTATAATTGATATAATTTTTGAATAAACTAAAATTATAAGTTGAAAAGGGTCAAATTTGATTCAAGTTTTGGAATAGATAGGAGTTATACTATCTTATTTATAAAATTTACTCCCGGTTTACACCAAAATTTACAACCGTGTAGTATTCTGGATTGTACTTGTAAAATATTATTTGGCACTTGTTACGATTTTATGGAATCTGTTTCTAGATTTTTGACAAAACATACAAAGGCCTCTTTTTCAGTAAATCCTAATTTTCCATTCAAATTCGCTGAAAGTTGCCATGGAATTCAAGACCACAATGTCAGCCAAAGTTTTGTTGTATCAGCTTTTCATCTGTGTTTCTTTCAAAAGTAAGCAAAACCACTTTTTGGCGGAATTTGGCAGAATTTCGGACGATGTATGAAATTTCTCTTCCAAAGAAAAGTGTTCCGTTTTGTCATATGGAAACAGTCTCTTTGGTTATTGCATTAATTCCATAGCCAATTAAGTACATATTCGTAAAATTCCTTTTCGGCTTCAGGCTCCTTCGAACTACACTACGCAAACTTTTTTTAGGCCCTCCGTATTTTGGTTCAGGAAAAGCCAAAAGCGTGAGTGTTATTTTAAGATCTGTCAGGAAAACTAAACTTTTGGTGTAGTAAACCTGACATGCAAAGGACTCTCAGGCCCGTATTTATAAACATACCTTAACTCAAGGAGAACTTGAGTCAAGGATGCCGAAATTAAAATAAATGTCATTTCCCATACTTTTTCATAGAAATCACTTATATTCACGAGTCAATGCATCCTTGATTTAAGGAGAAACTCAACGAAATTTTCTTCTATAGTCAACTTCACTTGAAGTCAAGGTAGCTACCCACCTACCTTGAAATATTATATTTCAAGTCTATTGAAAACTTAAGGTCTCCTTAAGTTTCGCCTTAAATCAAGGATCAACGATCCTTCAGTCTTGCTAATGTTTTTCCTATGTAGCTGCTCTCGGGTATGCCCACACCAAAACTTTATGTAACTAATTAGCCCCGACTCTGTGCCCCCCCTTTGAGAATTTTCTAAATACGCCACTGGCTGTAGCGTTGATGTCCGCTTTCGAAAATTCCATTGGGATACCGTCTGCCCCCGGGGCCTTACCTGCTTCCAATTATTGAAGAGTTTTAGTTATTTCCAGCTTGGATGGTACGCCGGTTTTAATTCTGGCCATTTGCGGAAGACAAACTGCCTCCAGAGGAGAAAGCACAATAACAATGCCAAAAAGCCCTGCGCAGGAAACCAGTGCAAGGCACGCACACGTATAGAAACGATTGGTTGATAGCGAGTTTGCAACTTTGAACATAACGTGGACGGAGCTATCTGCGTTGGTACAGAACAGAACGCGGTGGAAAATAGGCGAAAGTGGAGCCCCCTGAGGTGCATAGCCATAAGGTAGTTAAGAATCAGAGAGAGCGACAGAGTGTCAGACCACCAGAGACAAATATGGAACACCTGCTGCATCGTGCAAAAATTAGAGGTTCATTCAACCCACTTTGCAATGGTTGAAATTCCATAATTTGCAATAATTTCTCCTTTGTTATGCTGCCCAATATCTTCTGCAAAACATCATAAATAGATGGATGTAACAACATGATTGAAAATCAAATATTAAATAAAATTTCGACTATCATTCCTTTCTACCAACGAGAAAACAAACGACGCTAGATAAATCTTAACTTGCAATTACATCTCGTGCATAAATCCTTGTGCTCAGATTGCTGGACTTCCGAGTAATCAACACTGCGAGGTGTTATATTTTCTGCGAGGTGTTATATTGTCAAGTACTTCCTGCACCAGGAAATCCAGCAATCATGCCTACTGTCAACGTTCTCTCCCCACTCTTTCTGGAAGTATTTGAGGCACAAAATGACATTACTCAACTCAGTAACGGAAGGGGCTAAAGCCGCTACCAGACCCAATAATTGGGCAACAAAAAATTGAAAAATGAAATTAGAAGCAATGCATTTGGATGCAAATTTTATAAAAATATTATTTGCAATATATATATATATTTTGATGCAGTTTCTATATACATAATTTTATTTAAAAAAATGTATTGCGTGGACGCATATTCCGAGGGGGTGACTCCGGAATGTTGAAGTTCCTTAAGAATGGTGGTCCCTGGGCAACCGCCCAGTTTACCCATCTCTCGCGCCGGCCCTGCGATGCAAGTTGCAACATCCTACAATTTTACAAACATCCTTGTGCAAAATCGAACGACCGAATGCCGGGAGGATTCTTGCAAAACAATTTCTTCAAAATAAGTGCTTCAGAAAAAAAACCCGTCTTTTTCGATAATATCGATTTTAAGCCTAATTGTTTTACAAATATTTTCTAGTAAAAAAATTAACTGGATACAAGCGCTGTAGTCATCGATTGTACATTGTAACATAAGCAGAAGCCATCGGAGTAATTCATGCTCGAAATGAATTGGTACTTTATGATAAGCTCACCAGACGCACAACATTTTACTGTACAGTACAGCATTTTGACCTGCCGTTACAGCATTGGGAAATGTACAGCATTCCCCAAGCCAAACAATGAAACCTTGTTCACCACATGATACGCCTCGTGTTTTTCAAAATCGGCGTGAAAAAGAGATTCCGCAAGTATGTGTTCAGCATTGGGTCTTCGGAAGACTGGTCACCTTACTTTACGAGATACATACAAGTCCTGTCAGTCTAATTTCATCCGATCCATAATTGGGTTTTCATGAATAGAAGAGAAAGAACGTGCTGAATGGCATTACGTCGTTTTCACGACGTGCTAAGCTACAAACAAAGAAAATGCATTAAAAAGGTATGGATGTAGTGGGAGCTTAAAACACCACCGTCATTACTGGAAAATGACACCAACTCCTAACTTGCGGAGGCAAACTCAAATGTTCAGTAATACGGATAGCCTTAAGACAAGATTGCGCCACTGACTCAGCCTATACACAGCTATTGGCGGATTTGTTTTGGGCTATAAGACTTTCATGTGGACCGAAAATCTTCGCAACACTCAGCGGAGACACATTAATTAATAAGGACTTTCAGCCACCGGCTATCTCACTAATCAACACGAGCCACTCAAACCATATTGTTTCAACTTCATTCTGGATTATGCGTGTAGCTGAAGCCAGTGGCGTATTTAGAAAATTCTCAAAGGGGGGGCACAGAGTACGGGGCTAATTTCTTACATAAAGTTTTGGTGTGGGGATACCCGAGAGCAGCTACATAGGAAAAACATTGGCAAGACTGAGGGATCGTTGATCCTTGATTTAAGGCGATACTCAAGGAGACCTTAAGTTTTCAAAAGACTTGAAATATAATATTTCAAGGTAGGTGGGTAGCTACCTTGACTTCAAGTGACTATAGAAAATTTCAAGGTCTCCTTGAGTTTCTCCCTAAATCAAGAATGCATTGACTCGTGAATATAAGTGATTTCTATGAATAAGTATGGAAAATGACATTTATTTTAAATTCAGCATCCTTGACTCAAGGTCTCCTTGAGTTAAGGTATGTTTATAAATACGGGCCTGAGCGTCCTATGCATTTCAGGTTTGTTACACCAAAAGTTTAGTTTTCCTGACAGATCTTAGAATAACACTCATTAACTGCTTTTGGCTTTTCCTGAACCAAAATACGAAGGGCCTTAAAAAAGTTTGCGTAGTGTAGTTCGAAGGAGCCTGAGGCCGAAAAGTAATTTTACGAATATGTACTTAATTGGCTATGGAATTAATGCAATGACCAAAGAGACTGTTTCCATACGACAAAACGGATTCCAGACGGAACACTTTTCTTTGGAAGAGAAATTTCATACATCGTCCGAAATTCTGCCAAATTCCGCCAAAAAGTGGTTCTGCTTACTTTTGAAAGAAACACAGATGAAAAGCTGGTACAACAAATTTTGGCTGACATTGTGGTCTTGAATTCCATGGCAAGTTTAAGCGAATTTGAATGCATAATTAGGATTTACTGAAAAAGAGGCCTTTGTATGTTTTGTCAAAAATCTAGTAACAGATTCCGTAAAATCGTAACAAGTGCCGAATAATATTTTACAAGTACAGTCCAGAGTACTACACGGTTGTAAATTTTCGTGTAAACCGGGAGTAAAATTTATAAATAAAATAGTATAACTCCTATCTATTCGAAAACTTGAATCAAATTTGACTCTTTTCAACTTATAATTTTAGATTATTCAAAAATTATATTAATTATAACCGCTACAGAATAAAACTATCCAAATACCCTTTTAATATTATACATTTTACACTGTTCGGGATAGAATAAATTGCATTGAATGTTGTTATAACATAAAAGGGTAGAATCAATCCTACTATGTTATCAAATCTACACTATCAACGCAAGAAACCCATTCAACCTAGAAATCTATTGATTTGTAGTCTGTCTGGTTCAGTGAACAGCGCGCTTGCCCACAAATCACAGAATTGTGGATTCGAAGCCGACTGCACTCGTATTACAATTTTTACTTTTTCGAGCGGTTTGTATAAATTTGCTTAGCAATTTTAAACTATTGAAAAGTAAAATTTTTATCAAGTATACTTAGGCCCGTATTTATGAACATTCCTTAACTTAAGGAGACTTTTTTAACTATGAAAAAGTATGGGAAATGACATTTATTTTTTGAATTTCGGCATCCTTGACCCAAGGTCTCCTTGACCTGTGGACTTTCGCATAGCGGCGGTGACATCAGGAACAAAGCTCAACCCTGGTCAAAGGAGACAAAAAGTCTCCTTAAGTTAAGGAATGTTCATAAATACGGGCCTTATACTTTTAATATTAGTTCAATTATATTTTTGGTAAAGTTTTTATATGGAAATGTATGAATATATTTTTTTATAAAAATTACACCAAAATTTTCAGCCGTGTAGGAATTATCCGTGGCATAGAGCCGGGAAGTGATCAATCGATTAAATAAAATGAAGCAACAAAAGTAAGCAGGAAGGTATGATTGTTTGTTATTTCCATATGTACAACACTAGCTTCAAATCTATAGTATCTGCAATACCTTTTAAAACGAGTCCTAGATGGTAAGCTGAAGCAACATGCTTTAACAAATCAATTGCGAAATAGAAATGAGAAGGAATGGCTATGACAGTGGCGGCTCGTGAAGTACAGAGCCGGGTGGGCAGATTTACCATCAGGAAAGAATACTATACATGCATATCCACACTGTTTTTTAATGCGTTAAAATTGTGCTCTTTGTTAGTCAGTCCATTTTAATGTTTTTAAGCTTGTTGTATCTAGGTATGTATTAGGTGAATCGTTTAGAGTTTTTTTTACAAATCAGTTATGCTCAATCGCACCATGAAAATGCATACAGATAGCTAAAGTTCGGAATCCTATATTACATCAATTTTTTGGCAGAGAACGGTAGCAATATGGAAAAATAATCCAGTATTTACCTTTCAAAGGGACCAGCAATAGTCGCGACAATATATATTAAGCACTGCTCCTTTTAATGGTAATTCAAATTTGGATACCTCTTTCTTTTTTTCATTTGAGGCTAGAAAAGGCAACCCAAACGGATCACCTAATATATGATTAATTGTAATGATATATTAAATTATGATGAGACATTATGTTCGAAAGTTTGTTTACTTAAAATTATTTTTTTAAAAGCAATGCCAACATTCTTTCGCACAATAACAGGACATACCTACAAATCTTCCTGAATAAATAATTTATCAAAGATAATTCCTGTAAATTTATATGGAAGTTAGGTTATACTTTGAAGTAGAGATGTAAAGGATGTCCGCATGCGCATCCGCAATCGCGGATTATTCGCATAAAAATTAAACTCCGCATCCGCATTCTCATCCTCATCTTACCAATATTTACATCCGCATCCGCAATCCTCATTTTTGTATGCAGACAATTAGCGGATATTTGCCACTCACGTGCACGTTACATTGTAATGCTTGAAATACATATCGCGCAGATGCAGCAGCATAGGCAGAATTTCATAACTGACAAATATGCTGAATGCCGAGCTTTCTGCCCAGCATTTTTGTCAGCAATATAGAATAGAATGCATTGCGCTTGACATTTCGCGATGCTGCTGCTACTGCGTAATATGTATTTCAAACATAACTATAAAGACATGCATTGAGACAAATTGTCTTCTGTATCGTTTACACAACTGAGCTTCATTTTTTCGGTCAGCTCAGCAGTTCGCAGTTTTGTGACTAGTGTTTGAGTGGTTTTGTTTCGAATGAATTGGGCTGAGGGGGGTGAAGTGCTATTTTTTTTAAGGTGTAGCGAAGTAAGGACGTATGCAACTTTTTTATTTTAAACCACACTAAGAGAAGGAATTTAATTTTTTTCAATCTTCATGAAAAGTATGAATCCTAAATATTTTTTTTACATATTCGATCTTATCCTCATCCGCACCCTCATCCGCTTCCTCAAAAATGTCTCCATGAATATCCGCATCCGCAACCGCATCCTCAATCTTATACTATTTTGCATCCGCATCCTCATCCGCTAAACAACATCCGTTACATCTCTACTTTGAAGCTGCTTTCTACAATTATGCAAATAAAATGCACTGCCCAGCAAGAGCTAGCGGGGAGGGTTTAGATCCCTCTTGCCATGGAGAGGAAAAAGGTGTGAGGAATAAAAGTGGGAATTTTTTTCTATATCATGCACAAGCAATAACATAACAACAACAAAAATCATTTTTTAAGTACATACGAACTAAATTTAAAACTTCCAGATCATATAGAGGAGAAAATATAAATAGGTATCCATATCAAGCAAAATACATATTAGATCAAATAAATAAGATTTTAATATTAATCCCTTCACCAAAATAAATATTTTATAATATAAAATACGTAACAAATAAAAAACGGCCGTTGATAACGTAATCATGCACTACTGCTACAAGTACGAGTATAACGCCTCCAAACCACTTCAAAAAAGGAAGAATATCTGACAAAAACACACGCACAAATTAATTACTCTACAATGCACCATGCACTTAAATGCGAAACGGCCTTATTATTGTGTCCATGCACTACGCGCTATGCTACGTGCACGAGTATCTAACTACTAGAACAACGCCACGGGCCACGCGCTCGCGAACGTTGCACAAGTTCATGGATACCTACTAGTGTAGTATTGGGCATGCCCTTCAGTGAAGTTCAGATACTTTCAATGCGCATGCGTTGAACGTATAAGAAGATTCATCGTGTCTCTATGTGCTATGGAATAGCTATAGAATAGATTGATGGTACATGTGGGCAGAAAGGCATTCTGCCCATAGGTTGAGTTGAGTTGAGATGATGATGATATGATGAGCAGATACATGAAGGAAGTATGAATGGGCGCAATGCAATGTACATAATGGTTGGTGATTCACGCGTGCGCTTCTTATAATTATTCAATTGATATCAATATGAGCTTTCGCTTATGTAGAGGAGAGGAGTTTTTTATATTGGCAATTTAATCGTGATTAAGTACTAATGAATGGCTATTGTCATTTTAAGGAAAGTTACGTTACGTTAAGTTAGATATGCATGTAGGTACCGAAGTGAATCAATTATGTTCTAAGAAATAATTTATATTTTATTTTTATTTTTAGCTAGCATTTTGTAGGGTGGGCAGTGCCCTACCTGCCCACTTAGACCGGCCGCCCCTGGGCTATGATGATGTTTACTTCGTGAAAATTGAAGCATTGAAGAAAGTACCCCAGGCAGAGCATCACAGAGACCGAACCGTAGCAATTCGAAAATGTATGCTAAAAATGCTTTCCCATCAAAACACTTCAATTTTTAACATTTTAACAGAAAGAGAAGCATCTGGTTTAAATACCTTTACAGCAGCTCAACACTAATTTACGGCCAAATTAAAATACACAAGACCGATCGAAAAATCAGACCGATTGTTTCAAATATTTATCAATTCAGCGGCTTCCAAGACATCGATACCGCAACAACATCTCCTCAACTTATATCAACATAAGATGGGGTCACTTCACACATGATGAAACTTTCAATAGCAGTCCTTGTCTCCGAACAGATTCATGTCGAGATTGGGCAACGTTTCATGACCACCTCGTTGCCTTGACATAATCATAGCTTGTATGTACTTATTCTCTTGTTTTTGTTCTTGAAACCACGCGTCTATGAAAATAAACTCAACCCGTTCGAAAACCGGAAAGGGTTCATCAACGAGGAGATTTGGTGAATTGAGAAGATGATGTGATGATAATGTTTCGAAAAAGATTTAAAAGTTTAGTAATAGAAACGCTCAAAATAAAAAGGGACATTTGGTACTGCAATTTTTAGTATGGTGTGAAAAAAGTTTGATGTGCTCACAGGGGGGGGGGGGCACGTGCCCCCTGTGCCCCCCTGTAAATACGCCACTGGCTGAAGCCGCATTACACCCAATTACCACGCGGGACATACCTGCGCATAGGTTTTTCTTAGTATTTGGCAAAGAGATTTTGCAGCATTCATCAATGACGTTTGTGCGTTTTTAGTATTAGGCGAAAGCCCAGACAGTACCAAAAAACCCACGCACCACCCACCACCGAAGCATGAAAAATTAATCTGAAGAAAAATCTGTATAAAAACGTAAAGCTTTGTTGTCGGCTGAACAAAACTTTCACATTGTCTATCCATGGATAATATTCATCCGCAATTCATATTAATGCTAGTTATTTTAGACCCAAACAGGGTTGTATTTTCCTTACAATATGGCGTGGTTGATATAATAAAGGCATACAATTGGAAACCCTGTCGTGAATACCAAGATATAAAATAATGCTCATCCTTTACTTTTTTTAGAAACTTAAAATTTCAAATGAGTATATTCTGCGATGCTTTGACTTGGCCTACGAGCGCTCAGGCAGCCCTTTTTTAAACCACTGATATATCGTCCCAGGATGGCATACCTTCCTATACTTTTGTACACAAAAAAAAAACTCCTTTCTCTTGATCCTAATATTGTAATAAAAAAACAGATTTAAAAGAATCGAAATCTAAACGCGTCTTGATGAAAAAAGTCTGTCTTCAAAAGTAGAGATATCTAATACTTGCGACTCGAATACCTGGTCACTCTGAAACCAGAAGACTCGATTCAGTATTCGGAGATCTATGAACGAGATACTGAACAGAGTACCTGTTTAGTCTTCTAGGCTGCACTATGGGCTTAGTGATCCTCACTATATCTCTTAGTTAGCCGCAGTTTTCGAAAAAAAGGAAACTACACACTATATCAAAACAAAACACAGTCGCTATCATCAAACAATCATGGCCCAATTAAAAACCTTAAACACGTTAAAAAAAAACACTAGAACATTTGTAGATTATTATATTACTGTCTTTCAAACTAATTGCCTTATATCTGTGTAAAATTAAGACAAAATATTAATTGGTAAAAAGTATTGTTATTTCAACTAAATACATTAGCAAATGTCACTATACCTAAATGAATGGATCGACATCTTAAGTTGTACTATTGCAAAAAAAAATTATTAGATACATAATATAACAAGCTAATTTAAGATTTACAAAAAAAACGCAAGCAAAGCAACTAAAGTTGAAAAATATAACAAAAAACACAATTTTAAATCACTTTAAGCATTCATTGGACGGCGAAACCACCTTAGATGTTGTATGTAAAATTGCTTTTCATTAAAACTATGTAAAACTATAAAAAAAGTAAGTATGCTAATAAAGCAATTGCATAAGTTTCAATATAGAAAATTTGGTGGGAATAGTAAAATAAAAAAAAGGAAGTGTTATGTTGGTTTATATTTTATATGCAAGCTGTTTCATAGAATTTGTTTTCTAAATGAAAACATGCTTTCGATGATCTTCATGCAATTTCTTTGCACTACTGAAGAGTGAAGAAATGCAAAGAATTTCTTGTGAAAAATTTGCTTATTAAGTTGTCATACTGTAAAATATATAAAGACTTTTTATTTGACATCAAATACTAGTTAAGCATATTAAAAAGGAAAATTAGACAATAGCCGAATAATATTCAAAAATGGAATGTGTATAAATAAAACTTCATAAACCTGAATGTTTACAATGAGAATACAAATCCAATTGAACTCTTTGATTGATTGATGTGTATGATGCAATGCATATAGAAATGCATGTGTATAGTTTAAATTATTGGAGACTTTAAAAATAGAAAAGGAGAAAAACAATGAAAGTAATAAAAATAAATAATAAAGGAAAACTTCAGTTTATGTCTGAAAATATACTATTTGCGTTCTGCTTCATTTTTGGAAATTGAGTGGACTTTTTATCAACGCCCGCTCTAGCACTCATGCCGGCCCGGGGAAGACCACAAATTCCCGGCCCAAAAAATTTGGAAGGAGGTTACGAGATGCTTCAACTTGAATCCATCAAGCGGGATTGACACATTTTAAATTTAAATACCACACAATTATTTTACTGTACGAAATTGGTTAATTAAATTTATCGGATACATTTGATACTGGTCTGGTCTGTGCTACTGCTAAGTCACTAGTGGAAAAATATTCCGCCGACGGAATACTGCATTGCTTGAATAATCCTCAAAGTTATCTAAGGATCGTAAGCATCCTTTAGGTTTTAAGAAATGCCTATACGTATACACCCCATAGTACCGAAATATTGGGTCACTACTGAGTGAGATAAAGTTTGCAATTTTATATAAATTCGAATCAACTACATTTTTTATTTTATTTCACCCGTTTGGCGTTGAGTTTGATTTTTGGAAATTTTTAGATTGCCATTGTCAAACACTACAAACGCCGGCTTCCGCTCCCTAGAGCGGACGCTGCTTTTTATAGATTGACATTCGCACTGAAAAAAGCATTTGCTAAAAACAAGAAAAAATACAACAAAAACAGCCAAAGAATAATTTTTCCTAATTTAAGATGTATTTTCTTGTTTCAAGAAAAGTCTTTGCTTACAAAAAATAAATAAGCATTATTTTAAGCAAAGACTTTTCTTGGATTTTAAGAAAATATGTACATACATCTTAAATCAGGAAAAATTATTCCTTGTTTTTAGCAAATGATTTTTTCAGTGCGTTGACTGAAAAATATCATCACAATGACCGCGCGATCATTGTCGGGATGATGATCGCCTGACAATCTCAACGGCCACCGCTTGGAAGAATTCAGCACCATGTAAAAAAAATATATAAAATAAAAGTTCAACAGTTCCAGTGGCAGTGTTGTCAACTGAAGATTAAAAAAAAAAGGCTGAGTTTAGCCGGAAAAACGATTACAGTTTTTTCAAAAACCGCTAAAAATCCGGCTAAATAAATTGCAGCCACAAAAACGGAAAAAAAACCGCTAAATCATACAAAAAATGACATTGCGAAAAAATATAATAGAAAACTGATTTTAATAATTTTATTTGATTTTTGGAGTACTCCCCGCACACTATGCTTTAGGCAGATTTCTTAGTTTTATTACATACATGTAAGCTCCAATAGCTGGCATCAATCAAAATTTACTTTGTTCGGAGTTAGATGGCTCAACTAATAGAATTTTTGTATGTATTTAACATTTCTCAGTCAAGCTCATAACCACGAAAAATTCGTAATTGTGGAACATAAAATTCGTAACAAAGGAACAGTGGCGTAACACTTCCCAATTTTCTTGTGTTCGTAATCGAAATGAGGGCACCTTCACGTTCGATTATTTTCTCCAGGAAAAATTATCAAAGCACAACCCGCATTTAAAGCAGTCCACAATATAAGCAAAAAAACGAACATAATTTCCTAAAAGCTTTTTTTATTTGAATAATTATACGGGAGAACCTGTATAAAATCATCATATTTATCACAAAATCCAAGAGAAAAAATTGAATGTTTTGCTCCTATCCTAGATCCTGTAGCTGACTTGCATATTTTTCTGGCAGATTAGTAAAAATGAATGTCCTTTGAAATAACAGTTACTAAAGGATCTATCAAAGAAAACTTTTTTATAATATCGGGTTTGGCTTGGTGTTCTAAGAATTCTAAGAGCTGGCAATGTACAACTAAATACATACACTCGGTGCCAAAAAAGTAAAAGTGTCCGGTTTTCTTGGTTTCAAGTGTATGTTTTTTCTTCCACGCGCTATTCCCAAAGCTTTACCATAGATATAGTGGTGAAGTGGCAGGCTGAAGCATACAGCGGTATTTTTAACGCCCCGTACACAGATAAAAATAATTGTTCAGTCATCAGACTTTATTCCAATTTTAGTGTTCGCTTAATTCGTTGGCTAGACATATTGAAACAATTTGGCAGTCAAGGATCAATCAACTTATCGTTGGATTGTAAAAATAAGGGGCAAGGTCGGTAGGGCAACAAAAGTTGAAACGCCCACTGACGTCAGATATCTAAGTACGCCACTGGCCAAAGGTACGAATTTTGCAGAGTTTTTCTAATTTTTTCCTAATTTATTTAAACTGGTTCCTGAAATATCGAAATGTGTATATTTCATTGAACATTAATTCAATGGAAGGATGAAAGTTTCAGAAATATGCCGCCCTTCAGAATTGCCCCGGGCAATTGCCCAGGTTGCCCATATGGGAAATCCGGCCTACATAATAATTATATATTTGGGTTAAATAATTTAGCCAGTTCAGTGTTTAGATGTTAATTTTACTCAGTTGCGAGCAGGGGCGAACCCAAGGTGGGGATTTGGGGGATGAAACACCCCCCGAAATTTTAAAAAGAAAATTATAGGTATGAATAAAATTCACGCAACATATCTTTATTGATTAATCAAATACCTGCCCGAAGTCAGACTATCGTTTTAGAGTGCCCATATGGGTTCTATACAAAATCCACACAGTCAAAATGCACAAGTCAAAATCCAAAAGTCATAATCCATAAAGACAAAATCCATAAAGACAAAATCCATAAAGTCAAAATCCACAAAATCAAAATCCATAAATATTTGTATGAAGAGAGCCATAATGCTTATTGCGTGGGCTCCGATTCGGTGATGTCACTGCGGGTTTTTTTTACAAAATTAATCATGAAATGGTCCAAGTGGCGGAGCTTGAGAAAGCTCAGCGTTATTTTTTTTTTAAGTTAAAAACCAGAGGTGAGAGTTAGGGGTGATGGGTAGATTGGAATTTTCGTTTCCCGGAAGGTGATTAAGAGTCTTCTACTGTATATTTGTAGCGTTTGATCAATGATCAGCAAAAAATCTGGTCCGGACACTTGGAATATTAGTTTTATACTTAAATACCACCAATTTAGCCAAACAAAAAACAAACGATTCAAAATATGTAGTCATTCCATGCAGATCAGGTGGAACTAAATATTGAAATTTTTTTTGGCTATAAAAAACACAGAATTTTTCCAAGGAACCTTTTACGAAAAAAACCTAAAGTTTTAGATGGATTTTCAGAAAATTCGCTTAACTAGACAATTACCAACCCCTGGAGCATATGCGCTCTACCTGATGACACGGAGAAGGATGCACCCGGAGCATATGCGCTTTAGCTGTCTTTACCTGAAGCGCTTATGGTCCGGGTGCTTCTCATCGGCTAAATCGTATATTTTACGGATGAATGCTTTTCCGTGTCTTCAGGTAAAGCGGATATGCTCCGGGATTTGGTAATTGTCTAGTTAACGTAATAACGTACATAAATATTCTCAATAGTCAATTGTGATAAGCAAACTGATGTAAATTCTTGTTTCTAATGTGAATATGAATTTGTTGAATTGAATTGTGTTGATTTTGAATTTACGGATTTCATCTTTTTGGACTTGACTTTGTGAATTATGACTTTATGGATTTTGTCTTTGTGAATTTTGTCTTTGTGGATTTTGACTTTGTGGATTTTTCAATTTTTTTTGGATTTTGTCTTTTTGGATTTTGATTTTGTATAGAACCCATCAGAAGAGATGAATGCTTCATTCTCTCCACATCTGTTCATTATCTATCGTTAGACGTGTGTCGCGGCTTTGTTCAGGACACATTAATGATCAATTCTTTCGTTAATAGTATGAATAGATGGTGAGTTGTTGACATATTCAGCATTTGCAATCGCGTTCAAGAATTAATACCTTTCTTAAATAGAGCAGACCATCCAAGTTTCAATTGTCAAAATGACGAAGACGAACGAAAATTGAGGGTCTAGACAGGCCCATTTTCCATCGAAAGTAGCAATGGATCTTCCATCGCCCAAATATATATAATTTTCGCTATGTTGTGTTGTCTCGTGTGAACCGCGAGATTGTCATTTCAGATTGCGCGATAAATTGTATAGTGTATGTGCTGTACGGGCGTCAGATCGATTGGTCAATCGATCGGACAGTATATGGGCACTATTAAGCCTAAGGTCTAAGAACATTTAAAGCATTGGATTTCATGAGCCACTTTGCAAATACAAATCACCCCCCGAAATAAATTCCTGGGTTCGCCCCTGTTGCGAGAGCTCCACAAATAACGAATTTTATTTTCCATAAGGCCGTGTTTTTTAAATAGGCTAACCTACACTATTTGGGGTAATTTTCATACAAACGCTAACCTGTGACTTTATTCAGGTTAGAAATTATATTGCTATCCAGATTTAATGAGCTTTCCAAAACTCGCCTAAATGTATGCAATCCCAATTGTTTTCTAGTACGTTTTCCAATGACTAGCAAAAATTAAATTTTGAAATGAAAAGCTCTAAGGTATAGTTTACATGCAACACAAAAGTGTGTGCAAAAAAAGTAGTTTTTGTTTGTAAATTCAAGCTAAAAATGTTGTTTGTCGAATTCTTATTCTAACAAAATTATGATTCGTATACATAAAATATGTTTTCATTAATGAAAATTACACTTGAACTTTTGCGTCTGTAAAGTGAAAACGGGGCTTTAATATTTATGAGCAATGTTTTGAAATTAATGGCAATGCCTACGTGACAATTTTAAATTTAACCTGGATGCTACCCTCGATAGTTTTTTTTTTGCGCGTCTGGGTCAGCAAACCTGCACCCGATGTGAAAAAACACGGCCTATAGTTACGAATTCGTTGATGTTACGCAATTCAGGGCCGGATTTAGCCAGTCTGGGGCCCGGGGCTAATATTTTCCCTAACATATGAATGTCATTCGCTCGTTTATATATATATATATATATATGTATATAAAAACATGCAAAAAGTTTTGCAATTTTTATTTATTAAATTCTTAAGGTAATAACTTATATTCTAGATAGACCGAAAAAGTGAATAATGATACTTGTGTTGTGTTGTTTTTATGTTGATCGCATTAAATTCGTTTGTGACCCATATATTATACTTATGCAATATGATTAGACGTTTTTCTGATGACAACATGCATTATTTAATAATATTTATATGAGTATGTTGCTATTTATGCAATGCAACCGTAATTTAACGAATCAAGATTAGCTTGTTGTATTTGTCAAAATAATTATTGTAATTAAGTCAAAATAATAATAAAAATAGTGTTCAATATAAGTAATAAAAAGTAGTTCAAATTATAATAATACATAATAATTCAATTATTTAAATTCAATTAGAACATTGAACATAAAAAATGACGATTCTTTAATTCAAAATAATTAATTTCATAGATATTAGAATTCATTTATTTGTTTTAGTTAGCTATATTAATAATTTTAGTTTGTTATATTAGAATTAAGAAACAAGGTTCTTTTTTCTTGCTTTCTCGTGAGCGAATTCGTATATTATTTCATCAAAATTAATTGTTGCCATTATCTCACTTTCGATTGACAATAATGCCAAAAACGAAAGCCTAGTGTTGGTCATGGTTGACCGATATTTATTTTTTATAAACGTCTAAGCGGTATATATACATTTCGAAACACCTATTTCAATTCGCGATCGTATATCCATTTAAAAATGTCTAGCGAAGAACAAGTCTCATTTGGAAAATTAGACTTTATAGCGGGAATGAGTTGTTCTATTTCCGAATATAAATGCATTTCCAAATCTTCAGGATAGGTTTCCACTAGTCGGTTGGCACACGTGCGTATTTCATTTATTTCCATTGATGTCATTCTATTAAGAAAGCCAAATAAGTTAGTGATATGGTTATACGCAGAACTTCGTTTTTCGAGTTCAACACGAATTTTATCCACAATCACGTAAAAAGTCTCTATTCGGAATTTATCACTACTTTCTAAAGCAACCTCCCTTTCGTTGTCGGTCAATTTTCGTATAATTTTTCGTTTGTGCAAATATTCTTGTTTTACAAAGGAGCCTAATTGTTTGGCTTCGTTTTCTATATTGGGAAAATCATTTCGTAAGTCGGTAATAAAGCCAATTAGAGAGTGCAACAAATTATCAGCCGTAACCGAATCTACATTGACTTTCTGCAAAAATTGGCTAGTTAAAGTTATTAAATCTGTACAGAACTTTATGCCAAAAAACAGTCATTAATGCAGATTCAAGATTCGTTAATTTATTTTTTAAAGACGTAGCCTCATGTCTTGTGTCGACTTTTTCTTCTTCATTTGACTCAATTTCGAATAATGCACTGTGTAGCTCGGAATAATTATCAGCCAAAGTAGAAACGGCATCATCGCGGCATATGGCCACCTTGTGGTTGATAAGGATTTCAGAGTTTTACTTACATGTTTTTTTTTAATATATCCCAACGATGTGTAGAAGCGGAAAAGAAAGTATAGAGGCGCTGTACAAGCCTGAAAAAATTTACCGAATCTATACATTTATCTACACTACATTCGGCCACTAAATTTAATGAATGCGCCACGCACGGTACGTAATACGCCAGAGGATTAATTTCTTTGATTCGAGCTTGTAATCCTAAATATTTTCCACACATATTACTGGCATTATCATAAGTTTGCGCTCTGCAATTACCAATATTTAATTCATTTTCATTTAGTACATTAATTATTGTTTCACTTAGTGAAGCACCGGTATGACTATTAATAGGTAAAAAGCAAAAGAAATGTTCTTGGACTACAGACAGCTGGTTCACATGCGAAATGTCTGGTGTTGAGTCCATAATAATACTAAAATATTTTGCAGTCTTAATTCGATTGACAACTTCAGTCCTAACCTTCTTCGCCAATATTTCCACAAATTCTTCGCAAGTGCTCTTGGACAAATAGGAAACATGACCGCTTCCTCGATGTGCATGGATTTCAAAATGCTTTTGCAAGAACGGATCGAATTTTGCCATAAGCTCTAAAACACCCAAATAATTGCCATTATTTGGAGAGCCTATTGCCTCATTCTCACCCCGGAAAGCAAGACCGCGTGCAGATAGAAAGCGGATTACTTCGACAACCCGTTTGAGAACTTCGATCCAATAATCCGTTTCGGTCCTTAATTGCTTCGCCAGATCATTTTTTGTGAAAGAATTGTTTTGAACATGCGATTGCCAAATAAGCATGCAGTTCTTATGTTCTGTAGAATTTTCGTGGCTGCTTATCTTTTGTTCTGATTTTTTCCAATTGCTGAACCCGACAGTTGCAAATGTGCTGTTCCTTTTCTGGCTAAACAATTTGCAAACGTAGCATTGGTCAAAAATCCCCCGATGTGGGATAAATCCCACGTCTGGCAACATTGGATGTTGAGCGGATTCAGAAATCATTCTTGGAATTTTAGTACATGCTAACGGTTTTGTGCAAAATAGAATTTGGACTGTGCATGTGTCGTAACGCAAAACCAGTTTGCCCTGCGACTTTATGCTGTTTGCCATGAGACCAATTGAAAATGTCATAAAGTTCGACTATTAGGCGAAAGTTCGCATTGAGTATTTATTGGTTTACTGAATAGCGCCGGACATTGTGCGCATACTGCTGATAAAAAAATGGTCGACAAGAATGACAGAAAGTTAAGGAATGTAAATGATTATGATTGAGGACCAATAGACATCTTAAAATTTTAATACAATTGTGTTAAAATTATTTTGGAAATAATTTTATGTATTTTTTTTTTTTTTGGAAAAGTAATTGATTATTAAAAATTTATTCCATGCGCATCGGGGGGGGGCCCTAAAAACGCGGGGCACGGGGCTTCAGCCCCCTTAGCCCCCCCCTAAATCCAGGCGTGACGCAATTACGTCCAAAAATAAAAATAAAAATGCTGTTCGATGAATGAACTTGTTGCTATAAACCCAAAAAAAATGTTATGCATCTGTGAAAATTTATAGATTCTATGAATCATCCTAGCAGGTTTGCACACTTGTTCTTAATCTAGCATGATTACGTTATTTGTAGATTTCCTTACCACAATAAACGTAATCAATCGTTGAAAAATTAAAAAATTGTCGGGTACCCCCATGCTCCAAGACTTGCTCAGAAAAGAATTTGATTTAAGAAATTGCCTTGCAAATTATTCAGCATATTGGTGGTTAGTTAGTTACATGCTTAGAGTAGCAAAGGGCGGAAAAACTTAACTCGGGGCCCTCCCGCCAACTTCCTCCAACCTCCCATACACTGAGAGAAGAACAAAGTGCAATCAATCGAAAACACTTTCAAAACAACTTTTTTAAACATGGTTTTGTATTTACAGTGGTTTTACTAATTATGTAATTAATTTAGAACGTGTCGTACTTGAAAAAACTTTGCTATGAGTTCTCTTCTGACATTCTTTGAGAATGGCGTTCTTGTTATTACGTTTATTAAATTAATGATTACTTTCATCAATCGTTGCTCGTCGTAGGCCATGACTTGAAAACAAGCCGCCTACCTACATAATACACCAACCAGACTATACGTGATGAATTTTGTAACATGCTAAACAATCGAAAAAAACGACACGTTAACTTAAATCCTTCAAATTTTGGAACGTTTATTCTTAATTTGTTCCTCTATTTCGTTGAAAGCCTCAGTTTCATACATTTTTTGTACAAACTACCATCACGTTCGTGCCGGTTCCCAGCCAGTTTGATAATTTCTCCACGATACTAGTGGGTCTCAATTCAGATGTTAGCCACCGTAGTACAGCCTGAAACCCCTATAGCTAGGCGTTACTTGGAAATTATTTCGAAAAGTGTATATCTCTTCTTGTCTACAAAAAATATCTACGTTGGAATATTTTTTCGCAGTCGTTCTGTTTTTACGGTTCGGGAAATCTTTCAAGTGGCTTTTGGGCCCCTAAATCTCGTGGGCTCACACGCCACGCGGGCCCTTATGCGCCGCCCCTGAGTAGGTACTAACATCGTCATTTTACGTGAAACATAAGATTAAGAACAACATAAGATTAAGAAGAAGATTTCCTTCATCATTGCGTGAAACCCATGCAAATACTGTAACAATTTTGATGATCGTGAAATTCATTTCGCTTTTAGGTACTCAATTCGCACGAAAGTCTCCCCACCGGTTTTTGATAAGTCGCCAGCGAAAACAATGCAGTTGCACTTTATTTCACTGGAAAAAGGTATCATCGACAATCAATGAGGACGCGAGTGCCCAATTATCTTAAATTTATTGAATTAATGCAAGTCTCCACGAAACGGACATAAATGCAAGTTTTCCGCTCTGTGGACATACATAATACTTACCCTTATACACGACAATAAATGGGTAGAAATTATTTCATTTCAATTTTATATTTTCAAAGTAAAATAGATTTTAAAATTTCATAAAATAGTTTTAGCCAGAAAAATGGTCGAATAAAATCAATTCCGGCTAAAAATCCGGGAGGCCGGATTTAGTACTTTCCACCGGCTAAACAGTATAGTTTCCGGCTAAGTTGGGAACACTGTAACCAGTCGCCAAGCGTTGATCACTCAGTGATACTGAAAATGATCAATCAATCTCAATGGTCAGTCAGTGATAAATCGCATCAATAGCGTCGAGGAACACAAACCCTTACAACTGTGCGAGCTTATCAGCACGCTAATGCACATAAATAGTTTAGTAAAATGCATACATACATATGGTCATATTTTTCTTAACCGCGGTGTAGATAAAATGTATTGCATTGTGTATTATATGTACACACACGTACATTATGTATTCGAACGACGCAGTCATAAATATGTGTGATATTATGATCGCGAGAAAAACCGCGCATGCACTTACAAAAAATGTACTCGCCGGTATTCTAGTTGAAGGTTGCCTTTGCGTTCGCGTATCTTGACGTTGACTTGATGTTATCATTTCTTATCGTATTTTTTTTTCATTCGACATTTTTGCTGCATTTTTATTTCCGATCTTCGGTTTGTGTAAAAATTTTGTTCCTCGGTTTAACCTAACCTAGTGCGACTTTGAAAACGCGAGTGTTCTGTAAAAATCTAGAATAGAAGTTTCCAATTTAGAACATCAATTCAGGATATTACAATTCGAATACAGTAGGTATGTTAAAGATTTATACAACTCCCATTTCCCTGTTTGTCTAATCGAAAAGTTAAATCGTGGAAATGTGCGCGCCGGAATGTGTGTAATTTGGTTTGAAAAATGAGAAGTTATAAATGCAGTTGCATTTACACCACGTTGTTGGTTGGAATTATAAAGTGTGTGTATCTATGTTAGTGTTTGGTGAATAAAATATTTTAAAAAAATTTATGAAATAACATTCGTGGTGGCTTGAGAATATAATTTTGTATGTGAAGTTAGTGCCTAGGTTTGCATAATTCTCCACAGTCTCAAGTAAGTATGACTTGTGTATTAGCTAAATATCGGAATCTGTTCTGAGTACATATGATATATGTACGTGTAAATCCAAATATGTACCGCAATTAGCATAGTATTAGCAACAATTTTGCAACTTTTTCTGTTGACTTTGGTTTTTTTGAATCGTGAAATCCCTAAGGTTTTTGTTCCTAGAGACATCTAATACGATGAGCATTCAGCGATCGGGGTTCAAATTCATTTATTCCTTAATATTAAATTATTAAAAAATTACACTGCAATATACAACTAAATAATTAAATATAAATAATAAAAATAATCTAAAAGAGTAGGAATTACTCTCCACAATGGCTATAGCCAGAGCGTGGAAAGAATTCTACTGAGCTCATTATTTATTTTCATAACTTTGTCATGAAGTTTGCAACGCATAGAAGGAGGCACCTCCGACTATATAAAGTATATATATTATTGATCAGTGTGACGAGAGAAATCGATTGAGCGATGTCCGTCTGTCCGTCCGTCTGTTTCAATACAAACTAGTCCCTCAATTTTAAAGCTATCGAGCTGAAATTTTGTATACAAATTTTTTTTAGTGTACGCTGTATATATACAGTAACACACAAAACTGTTCACGAAATTAAAGATTTTTGCTTTTTTTGCCACTGTGAAATTAGGAGAAAAAAATCAATGAATCTTTTAACTCAAATAAATATTTTATTTTATTCTAAGCAAACAAATCAAAGGAACTTGAAAATTAAATTATAATATTTAATAAAAAAAATGTATTTGTTTATTTACTTTTGTGAAAACTTTTGCGGGTCGTTCGCATTTTCAATTGTAATCAGTGGCGTAGATAAGGGGGGGATTAAGGGGATCAATCTCCCCCCCCTTCGGTCACACATTTTTAATTATTACTTTAGGTACGTAAAACAAAGCAAAAGTAAAGTTTTTGATGGAATTATTCAACGTGTGTAGTGTTTCATAAAAACGTGCAAAAGCATTTTCAGAACTGCAATAGAAAATTTAGCACTTCCTCAAATTTTAATTGTATAATAGAAGCGTATAGATACAATAGTAATACTACGTTAATATACTTTTTCATATTTGATCTGAAATTCGCTCAGGCAAGCAATACTGAAGTAATCTAGAAGTCCTGCTAGAAAAATTAAATTTAAGCACTGATTGAAAATTTGATGCCGGAAAGTCTTAATATTCGTTTTAGAAATATTGTGGAAGAAGCGCAATTTCGAATGAGGAAATATACAGTACTTAAGATTATAAAGATTTCTTCAGCAGAGTGGAAAGCTAATGTAAATGAAAAGAAAACGCTGCAAAACTGCTTCCAATTTTTGAGCGTCCTCTATTGTTTGAGTTTTTCAACATTGTTTTTTCTTTTTTTAATTAATTAAAATTTGACAAAAGGTTATATCGTATATAGTAGGGTGGTCTTGACTTTCTCCAGTTGTTCGCAACCTTACTGTTTTTAATACGAAAACCTCACAAAACTATAACCAGGATGCTTATAACTAAATCTTTCAAGAAAAAAATTGTAGAATTTCCAAAATTGAAAGATATGGAGTCAGAATATTTTTTCAAAGGCCTGAAACCATGCCAAAATATCAAAAGACCTCTTGAGGCCTGTAAAACTAAGAATGAGTCAAATACCGTCCATTCCAGGTCTTTTAGAATTTTGAGTACTGCAATTTTTGGGTAAAAAATTACATGGTTTCAGATCTTTCAAAAAATATTCTGACTTCAATGGGGAATAATGAGGCAAACGTCATACCGTTCTGCAAACTAGAGACAATGCGCCAAATTTTAAAATTACTTGCCGGAAGGTCCCGATGAACTTGAACTTAAAACGAAACAAAACATTTATTTTTTGGGTTGTGGTGTAGTGTAGGTAATAGAGCATTTTGTTGCTGTTGCAGCGACAAAAGAAAATTTGAGAAATATTAAGATTTGCAGTTACAGTGGATGAAAAATGACAGCAAAGTTTTTTTATTTTTTTTTTAATTATAAATTCATAACTGCAAAAAAACGAAACTCATTTTTTAATATACTTTGCATTCCCAACGAACGTCGTCTTCACAATTTCTGGACAAATAGTTATATGATTTATTTCAATGTTTTGAGGTGTTCCGGCTAGAAATGCGGCGACGCTAGGTGTTCTGTGACTCCGAAAAGTTTAGGAACCCCTGATCTAACCCAATATAAAGCTCTGATACTCTAATCACGGTAGCGTAAATTTGTAGGAAAATTGGAATACTGTTGATTCACTCACCGTAGTAAAACAAAAAGCCCAAATTATCGAGGCAGAATTTTCAGGACTTAGTTGCCAAATTGCTATCTATTTTGCGCAAAAATTTGTTCAAAAAAACTACTAAGTTGAGTTGTAATAAATACAGAAATTGTTATTCTGAAATTCAACATTTGATTACCGTAAAAGTATAAATAATCTTGCAAAATGATCCCCCTCCTGCCCGAAAAGCTATCTACGCCACTGATTCTAATACATCGTATAACCGCATGTGGCCTTAATAATGGCGTCAATACGCTTGGGCATACTTTGGATAAGGTTATCCAACAGTTGAGCATCAATTTTCTCCCATTCGCATTGAACTTTTTCCCAAAGCACGTCCACAGGTTTCAGAATATCCTTATTTGCGAGCAGCCGTTTTTTTTAAACAGACCACAAATTTTAAATAGGATTTAGGTCAAATGACTGAGCGTGCCATTTTATTGTCCTAATATTATTATTTTCCAGCCATTCTTTTGTTATTTTGGCCGTATATTTGGGGTCATTATCATTCGTAAAGATTGCGTCTTCGGTTCCGCAACCAAAAACATCGATACTTGGAATCATAGAGACCTCCAGGATGTCTATATAAATCAATTGCACGCATTTTTCCCTTAACTAGAAGCAATTTTCCACACTTGTTGCATTTAAAACAACTCCAAACCATTAAAGAGCCTCCACCGAATTTCAGACTTTTGATGATATTGTGTTCGCGGAGCCCTAATTTTTGGTCCACATAAGTCCAAGTCATCCCAACATAGCCTAGTCGATTAATTTTATTTTCATCAGATCATATTGCAGACTTCCAATGAGCAATAGCCCAATT
Source organism: Microchrysa polita (assembly GCA_949715475.1). Classification (NCBI taxonomy): domain Eukaryota; kingdom Metazoa; phylum Arthropoda; class Insecta; order Diptera; family Stratiomyidae; genus Microchrysa; species Microchrysa polita. Next base: position 41,256,543 of record OX454415.1, on the reverse strand, counting down.
TCCGCGCTGGTTAGTAAAGGTCAAGCGGGCTTTCTTATGGTGCTCTCGTAAGAATGGCTTCTAAGCCTTTGCTTTCGCTTTTAACCCTCCGGTTTTAAGACACCTACGGTCTGTGTCATTTGAAATAGGGATCTTTCGTGTGTTCCAGAGCTCTAGATTCCCTTCCGCAGCATTTTCAACGACACCAGTAACAATTATCCGACGAAAACACCGCTCGGATTCGGGGGATAGCTATTTCGGGCGACTTCTTTCGAACCTCTCCCAGAAATTTTAACAAAAGAAATGGCTGGAAAATAATAATATTAGCACAATAAAATGGCACGCTCAGTCACCCGACCTAAATCCTATTGAAAATTTGTGGTCTGTTAAACCAAAAACGGCTGCTCACAAATAAGGATATTTCGAAAACTGGCTTTGGGAAAAACCTCAATGCAAATGGGGAAAAATTGATACTCAACTGTTTGATAACCTTATCCAAAGCATGTCCTAGCGTATTGAGGCCATTATTAAGGCCACAGGCGGTTATACGATGTATTAAAATCGAAATTGCCTGCGACCCGCAAAAGTGTTCACAAAAGTAAGTAAACAAATCCATCTTTTTTATTAAATATTATAAATTAATTTTCATGTTTCTTTGATTTGTTTGCTCGGAATAAAATAAAATATTTATTTATGTTAAAAGTTTCATTGGTTTCTTTCTCCTAATTTCACAGCGGCAAAAAAAGCAAAAATCTTTAATTTCGTGAACAGTTTTGCGTGTCACTGTATGTCGGAACGAATGAAATCGGGCCATGGGGTCATGGGGCTGCCATAGAAACCAACCTCTGAAAATTAGGTTCTCCTAAAAAAAACTTTTTTCTTTATGTATCAATCTTTATCAAACTTCACCCAAATATGTTTCTAGTAAAGTCCCAAAAGATATCTAGAAACGGATGGAATCGGAACATTACGTCATAGGGCTGCCATACAAACCAACCGCTAAAAATTAAGTTCTTCTAAGAAAAACATTTTCCTTTTTAATCCGACCTTAACCAAACTTTACCCAAATGTATTCCCAGTGAAGCCTCAAAACATCTAGGAGCGCATAAAATCGGAACACTGCATACAAACAAACCCCTGGATATTAGGTTCTCCAAAGAAAATTTTTTTTCTTTATGTAGCATCTTAACCGAACTTCACCCAAATGTGTTTCTAGTAAAACCTCAAAACATATCTAGGAATGAATGGAATCGGAACATTACGTCATAGAGCTGTCATACAAACCGACCACAAAATATAAGGTTCTTGTAAGAAAAACTTTTTCTTTGTGAATCTTAACCAAAATTCATCCAAGTGTGTTCCTGGATTAGCTTTAACGCATCCAGGAACAGATGGAATCGAAATACGTCATAGGGCTGCGGTAGAAATTATTAACACAAAAGAACCTCAATTTTCATTCAAAATGTGACGGGTATTCGAATTTCGGCCGCGCCAGAAATTAGCCTTGGTCTCGTTTTATTTACATTTTGTTACATAGATTCGTGAGTTCGAAAAACGCCATTTACTAAATTCGTTCACGGTGAGTCTCGAAACCATGATTCTGTGCAGCGAAGGTGCGCGCAGTAACCACTACACTAGGCAGACTATTTTAAAATTTGAGAGAGATTTAGGGACCCAAAAGCCGCATGAAAGATTCCTTGAACTTATAGGGATGTCAAAAACCGGACGGTTAGTCCGAAAACCGGTACTTTCAGAACGGTTAACCGGGTTATTTTCGATTTTCTCCTCCTCCCGGTTTTAACCCGGATGGTTGTTGGTCCATCCGGTTAAAACCGTAAAAAAAAATTATTCCAAAATGCGTACAATTTTTTATATTTTCTTGATTTTTCAGTCTGCAATGCCATCAGTTGTCCCCTATGAAAAAATGCGTTTTCAAATTTCAGCTCTTAAGGATATTTTTGAACACTCGCCCTTTTGCTACAGGGTGCGCCAGAGAAACTTACTATTTGAAAATTCAATAAAAACAAAAATAATTCAGTTAATGTTTTAATTATTTTTTTATTTGAGAAAACAATATCTAAAACTTTTTCCAAACAGTCTTAAAAATGATATCGGTTAAATGGCGACCTATTTGTGATTACACTGACTAAGTCGATTTTTAAAATTTGTCTCGCATATCAATCGGTATTTTGGCAATCGCGTCTGCAGAAATTTGTTCGTCCACGAGTGGACAAAGTGCGTTCGTGACCAGTAACAGTTGACATTTCTAGAGCTCACAAGCTCCAGTGCTTCGGAACCCAAAAGTTTAAATGTGCCGAGCGTTTATTACGAAACAAAGGTTATGGTTTGCTTTCGTGTGTTTTTAATGTACAAGTGGTAAAATAGTATACATCATCATCGTACTTACCATATTTATCTCAAAAACGCACTGGCATGTGTATATCATAGCAAGTCACACGAAATGACAGGCTGACAGCCACTGATATTTGGATTGTGGACAATTTGTGGATTGTACCGAGCGGTACTTTGTCAGTACTAAGCGCGGACCATGACTCACCATGGCAGTACTTATGTTGCATGACGACTGACAGATCAGCTGATAATCCGGCCTGTCTATCTAGATGGCAGTGGTTTATTGGATGATACAGCACACACATGCAATAGTCCCTCTAAGTTAACTCACACACATGCATATATTCTTCTATAGCACAGTCGGTGTCATTTTTATAGTGACATTCGTATGGTCATCCAATAAATTGTTCTCCGTAGTTTTATAAAAGGATGGGCTTTGTGATTTTTAATGTGCTCTGAAATATATTATTTCTACATTAGAAATCCTTGAAATCTTGCATGAAACCCACACGCACGCACTCATTGTTATCTCCGAAACCAATTAGGTGATTCTGATCTCTGCGCAGAAATTGATTTTATTTTATTGATAAATGTACAGGCTTAGGGTGCATTGCAGAAGATTCGATAAAGAATTGTCAAGCATTTCTATAGAAGCAACTATCCATTTGTAGTGTTTACGAGCAATGCTATATGTGAGGTTGACTGAGTGGCAGTGGCTTAGATAAGGGGGGGATCAAGGGGATCAATCCCCCCCCCTCGGTCATACATTTTTTATTATTACTTTTGGTACGTAAAACAAGGCAAAAGTAAACTGTTTGCTGGAATTATTCACCGTGTGTTCATAAAAACGTGAAACCATTTTCGGAACTGCAATAGAAAAGTTAGCACTTCCTCGAATTTCAATTGTACGTATATAATAGAAGCGTATCGATACAATATAAACAGAAGCACAGGGCTTTACGTTCATCTATTTTTTCACATTGGATCTGGAGCTTCGCATAGGCAAGCCCTACTGAAGTAATCTAGAAGTGCTGCTAGAAAAATTAAATGTTAGCACAGATTGAAAATTTGTTGCCGGGAAATCTTAATGTTCGGTTCATTTACTCTTGTGGAAAACTTCCACAGAAGCGCAATATACAGAACATAAGATTATAAAGATTTCTTCAGGAGAGTGGAAAGCTAATGCAAATGAAGAGAAAACGCTGCAAAACTGCATCCAATTTTTGAGCATCCTTTATTATTTGAGTTTCTTTTTTATTTTGAAGTTAAAACTTGCCGAAAGGGATTATCGTAATATAGCCGGGTAAAGCAAGTCTTGCCTTTCTCTAGTTGTTCGCAATTTTATTGAATTTAATATGAAGAACTCTCAAAGCTATAACCAGGATTTTTTTGTTATCTAAATCTTCCAAAACAAAAATTGTAGAAATAGTCTTATGCAGGTAATTCGAAAACAAATTAACAAACAAACAAACGGAGTTCCGCGGTACCTTAGGGTTCCGTGAAGATCTCTCAGGGGTTTAACGAAGATATTCAAAAATAGGAAAAATGCAGAAAAAGCTTCTAACAAAACAAGCAAACAATCCATAAGGAAAAATGTTAAGTTTACTGCACTATACCGGAAATCAATTTAACTTCGAAAGATTTTCTTTTACAACTTTCTACTACATATATGAATTAGAAAAGGATGTAGTGTATACCAGAAAATAAAGCATGTCCACAGTGTTTGTGACGAGGTTTTTTGGTGCAAATAAAGTGAAGGAATATATTTGTGTTACGATTTTTTTTTAAACGAATGTTTAACAGTTAAATTTTAGGTTTTACTCACATTTTTGGTAGCCTTTTCAAACCATTGGTTAATAGCTAGGGTCTCGAAATTTATACCAAATATATAGGCTGACGGCATCCTACGAGTTTAAAAATTTTATAAATATCTACTCACGAATTTCTGAGCTATCGGAAAACTTCGATTTAAAAACAAAAAAGCTGTACTTTATCCACATATATTGGCCATTCACAATGAGCTCTCGTCGTCATAATTTCCCTTTTCTGGACATATTAACTATATGATTTATTTTAATCCCTGTTTTGAGGTGTTCCGGCCAGAAAAGCGGCGATGCTAGGTGTTCCGTGACCCTGAAAAGCTGGGGAGCCACTTATCTAGCCCAATATCAATGTAGGGAAACTTTGGACGGAAATTGGAATACTGGAATCCATTCACTCATGGTAGTACAAAATACAAAACTATCGATGCAATTATTTCAGGATTTTTTTTTTGTATGACAAAATTGCTATCTATTTTGCACCAAATTCGATTTAAAAAAAGCTAATTTGAATTGTAAACCGTAAAAGTACAGTAATCTTGAAAAATGATCCCCCTCCTCTCCGAAAAGCTATCTACGCCACTGCTGAGTGGTAGCGTGTAGGACGGGCGATCAACAGACACGGATTCGATGCAAGCTGCGGATTTTTTTTTTTTGCAAATTAATTCAATGACAGAAAATGATGATATAAAGCAAATGACGTAGGTACGCCTTTTTCGAAGCATAATTTAGTGCTACAATAAGGTTCTATTGGATTAAAAAACGGCGCCAAATGACATTATTGGACTGTTATTCAGTGGTTATACCCTGTAAAGTGCCCCTATTAATGTTAGAAGAAAATATTTTACGAAGTATTATAGGGATGAAATTGTTACTTGGGCTGAGAGAGATGAGGCGGCCGGGGAAATATTGTCGCAAAAAAATCATTGAGCCTCGTGCTGTGTGTGTTGTGGCCCCATCATGCTGAAACCAGACGTCCCTAACGTTCATTTCTTCGAGGATTGGAAGAAAAAAATCCTCGATCATGTTTCAAGTGAGCGACCGTTAGAAAAGAATCTCTCAACCGCGAAGGCCCTCTCTATACCAGAGCATAATGGCAACTGACTAGAATGGGTTTGGGTACTTCCCTCTCCCACCCCTCTACCTACTGTACGCCCATTTTGATTTAATTTTGCATGCGATACGAACACCAGCAATACGAGTGTGTATGCATTTTTTAACTAAAATTCTAAGCAAATCAATGAAAAAAACCGGTTAACCGGAAAACCGGTACTTTGAGCCCGGTTAAAACCGGACGGTCTAACTGGCTTTGCATGAAACCGATAAAAACCGAAAACCGGGTTATGGGCCGGTTTTTGACATGCCTACGCTCGAACCATGAAAACAGCACAAAAAACAATATTCCGACGTAGATATTTTTTGTAGACAAGAAAACATATCCATTTTTCGAAGTGAAAACAAATGCCAAATTTATTGGTACTCTTCCACCATAGGTCCCTCAGATAAGCCTCTACGCTTAAACCTTAAAACATTCCATACTGTCCTAACATTTTTGACAGCTCATCAGACCATCCGGATCATCGGATTTTCACAAAAAAAAAATTCTTCTTGGGTTGAAAAAGTTTCTTTATATTTTTATAATCATTCATAGTCCAGGAAAACTTTGGCCTTTTTTTCATAATTCACTTGAAAATAGTTGGAAATCAGTACATTCTCCATAAGTAATGTATAGAATGAAAACACATAATTTTGTATTGTTGTTTTTGTGAAAAGATAAATTTAACTTTTAAAATTGTTCTGCTTAATTTACTCTAAATTTATCTAAAATAAGAAGTTGGGCTTCGACACCTTATAAGCCGGAATAAATTTGATCCTGGTATGGCTGTGACATTTGCTGTAACTGTAGCTGCGGTTTGTAATGCAACCCACCCCCTTTTTTTTGCAAGTACATACCTTATAGCCAAAACGATGCTTTAGGTCCCTCTGCAAATAGGCTATCTTTAAACATATTTGAAGATAGATATACTAAATTCCAGTCCTCTCTGTCATGAACTGTGAACGAACGAACAAAATAGTTCGAGTTTGAACTTAGTTGAAACTAATTAGTACGGCGTGTATATGTCGTTGAAGACTAAAATATTTTATCTTGCTAGCAGTTACCAGTATATACACGGTCATTAGGGCTGTGCTGCTGAGGCAACATTTGGTTTTAATGGAGTCTTCCTAGGGGTACGGCGTCCAACATCTGGAATGAGACTCACTAGTATCGTGGAGAAATTATCGAACTGGCTGGGCCTACAAACGTGATGTGATAGTTCATACAAAAATTCAAAAAAATGTACACAGTTATAAATTTTGTATTATTTTCTAAGTCTAATTGTGTATTACAACGAAATTCAATTCAAAATTAATTATATTTTTAGTCTTCTGAAATATTGAAAAATATTTCAATCTTTTTTAATTACAATGTAATACTCCTTGGCTTTTAAATCATTTCTTAATATATTTTACTTACTTTTAAATTAATTATTATTACATTTGCAACTTCATTTGCGAAAAGCTATCTTTAATCCAAATTTGCTTGGAATTTAATTCTAAAAAACTTGAAAAAGTATAATTTCAAGTTTGTGACAATTAAAATCTAAGTAAAGTATGAATTGGAGCATTACAACAGATCAATTGTTATAAACTGAGCAAAAGCATAACCGGGTGTGGTGTAGTGGGAAGAGAGTTCGGTGCAAAGCTGGTCTACGATAAGTCTCTTGAGTCACAGGTTCAACTCTGTGCTGCATCGACTTTTTATTTTAAGTAAAAAAACCTTCATTTTTATTCTTAAGTTCACAAATCGTTCAATAAACTGCGGGTTAAAACGTAATACGTGATAACTTAAGTCACAAATTTTAAGTATATGCATTTATTAGAATTCAGTACAAATTTGGTGTGGTCATATATGTAACCCCAATTATATTAGATTTTAATCCAAAATTTTTAACCGTGTAGCATAGTCAGCAATCTTATGTCAGTGAATAGTAACAGACACTTTTCTAAAATCGCAGAAAACCTACGTCTTATACATTGCGACAAAATACACGTTCTGTAATCAAGAATGTTTTTTTCTTAATAGTAGAACGTTCACACTTAAACAATCTTAAAACAATTCTGTTACGCTTCACTTTTAGTACAAAAACTGTTATATTCTTATTTAAAGATAAAATGTTCTTACTTTAAGTACGCCCAGAAATAAAACAGAATAGATGGCTGTATTGAATTTAATAAAAAGGAACAAACGTGCTGAAATTTGAAGGATTTCGTTTTCAAATCATAAAGCTCCCGGATCGAATCCCACCGTAGGCAGATAATTTATTATGCTTTTCGGAACGTCATTGCAAAAGAGCAAATTAAATGTCGCCAAAGCCTATAGAGGTCAATGCTGGGCTGTGGGAGCCTTTTCATTTTAAAATAAAAAAAATACGATTGATGAAATCAATAATTTAAAAAACGTTACAACAAGAACGCCATTCTCAATATAAGAATGCAAAGTCAAAATAACTTACCAAAGTACGGCGTTCTTCATTTTAGTAGAAACACTATAACGGCAAACACGTTTAAAAAGAGTTGATTTAAGTGTGTTTTCGATTGATTGCACTCTGCTTTTCTCTCAGTTTAGGGGGCCCACTCAAGAAATTGGCGGGAGGGCCCCGAGTGAAGTTGTTCCGCCACTGCTCAAAAGATGGAAATGTGAAACTCAGAATAAGCTTAAAATCATTTGTGAATCAGACTCATAAGGGTTTGAAATACATACATTTAAAACTCGAAAATGAGTTTCTGTACACTGTGTAAAATTTTGGAGTAAAACCAACTAAATTTTCGTATACATATAAGTCCATAAATCTTTCGTATAAAAATAATAAGTCTCGTGAATATAAAATTCTATTCCACCTTATATTAATCTTATATCATTGAAATATTAACACATTTTATTTTCTGACCATATAGGAGCTATATGTGCGTATATAGAAATATTTAATTCTTTCATCATATGAAATTTATACTGTTTCTATATAAAAATCTATAACTTATGATGTATAAATTCTATTCTTATAGAAGTGCAATGTACTATCGAATTTTATAGTTAATACACTACGACGTATTAAATTTATAACGGTTTTGAATATTAATCGCATTCCATGCGATCCTAAATCGAATCGAAGATTTAAACCTGAAATACTTGAATAAAAACGCATTTTTATATTATTTAATTAATTTTGTAATTATTTTATTTATCACATACATATTTACATATTATGTTTATACATAGTTATATTCTTACATAAATAGGACCTATAAAAGGAAATTTCCTTCATCTCCTTTTAAATACTCAGCATTGGTTAAGGTGTCTGTAATAAAAATACATTTAATATATTTTAATTTTCGAAACAATTGGTATTAGGTACTTAGTAAAAGATGAGAGATCGGCCGACAGATTGCTCGTCAGTTAGCCTCGATTGATTTGATCGTTCTGTTGGCGATGTAGTGAGTGATTCCCGATATTTTTGCTACGTCCCAGTCTGCAAGTCTGCAACAATGAAAATAGTTTATTTTTCTAAATTATAAAGGCTATGTCTAAATTAATTAAAAACTTACCAGAATTCCTATCAAGCTCGTAACGATGACATTAAGTCCCACTTCGGCATTGATTTTTTTTCAATTTAGAAAGTATATTACTGTTGCCGCGCAAACGTCTTCACTATGCCATTGTAAAACAAAGAATGACCACATTATTGAAATTGGAATTTCAACTTGCACGCATATTATGAGAAGAATTTCGTCTGAATCTAATATCAATACAGCAGCCGTATGTATTTTATATTATGACTGTTTAAATGGCACCTGGATTGTGTGCAATTCGACTGCATAATGTGTTCATTTGGCATAGCTGTATACGTATTTTAATTCTGATGGTGTTTAAAAATTAATACAACAGCCAGCTGAAATTCATCTTTATAAAATTATGTCGTATGAAACGAATATAGTCCAGGATTAAAATTCACTTTTTATACTTTATTACATATTATAAATTTAATGCAGACTAGCGTAGTAAATTATGAATCAATTCTTCTTAGGAATAAATTTTAAATATGGCCAGGTTTTAAACAATTCTATTCATTGCGATTAGTTAGCTTTTATAGAAGAAATTGTATACGAGCGTTTAATAGAATTATTCGTATAAAAAATTATCCGAATATTTTGCACAGTGTAGATGTTTTCGAAATTTTCATTCTGCACTCAAACCAGAAGACAATATACATCAATTATTTGGCCCAACCCATCAAAATCGGAAAGTTTTATATAAGTCTTATATTCGAACAGAATAAGACTTAGTCAATAAGAGATTATTCAAAAAACTCTTAGTCTTTCACAAGAGGAAATCCTTACTAAAAGGCTTACCTTAACATGGGGCATGTCATTGGCGGTAAGGTTTAAAGCTTCCAAATCTTTTATATATACCTGATTGTAGGACTTATTTATGAATTACTAGTAATGCATTTATAAAATTAATAATAATTTTAAGAATATAGCAAAGGCTTAGATAAGGCCTTAACACTAATTCTTATTTAAATATAAATAAGTGTTTAAGTATAAATATAATAAGTAATAAGGAGTTACTCCTTGCTGGGCGATGGTGCATTCACTCAGTTGTTTGTTTAATTTATATTTGTTTATATTTCCTATCCGCACATGTACTTCGACCACGCCGAGATTCGATCTCCGGACCCCAAGATTACTAGCATCGTAGAGTGCGACTCAACCAAGTCAGCCACAGACCATGTTATAAATAAATATTTGCAAACTGCCTTATGCCACCTGTTTGAAATGGCATTTATATACTTACTAATAAGGCTTTTATAAGAATATAATAATTGCCTTAAGTAAAGTATATTATAAACCTTATAAATAACTTTTCTTTTATATATGTATAAGCTATAGGGCAACTGGAAGCTCTCAAATAGTGAGTGCAAATTGAGCTTGAAATGTTGTCTCACATTTTGCTAAGAAGTAAGTCTTATATAATGATATGAATAAGATCTAATCACACAAAGCTATTTCAGCTTACTGAATGCTTACAGTTCAATAGTAAGTAAGCCTTTTCTAAGTCTTAGTTTTTCATAGACCTTACGGAAATTTTGCTGGGAAGCCAGATTTTGTGGTTGACACCTTTACTCAAGAGTTTGAAAACTATAGCTGCTTGCAGTTTACAGATAAGATAATTAAAAGATCATTAATCCAGATTTGATTATATGATAACAAAACTATATACATAAATTACGATTGATCTACCCGTTGAGTAGCGTTTCCGTAATGAAATGTTGTCCTTTTTCCTGTAACAACTTCATGCGCACAGTCTCCGATAACGACTCTATCTATCGAAAGGTTTGATTTGTAATGTAATAATTTTTCCGAAAGGATGTGATTGTTTTACCAAGATATGTGCTACTTATAAAGCCAAAAATTTCCCATTTTTTATTTAAAAAAAAAATCAGGAAATGACGTAAGTGCGAAGCAAAATTGTCGTAAATCGAGTTGTAAGGTGGGAATTATTCAACGACTTAAGTGCGAAGCGACTTAAATCGGGGTATCCCTGTACATTGCATAAGAAATGTTATTTTTATTTCCTATCAGCATATCGTCAACTACACTTACCATGCATAAAGTAATACACATGTAACGAAACAACAATTCGAGACGTAAGACAGTGGCGGTAAAAAAAACCCATTCCGATCGTTGGCTTCCTTAATGAATTAAATTGATAGTAGTGCGCAACTATATGTAGAAGTAATGGAAAACCATCAAACACTATGAGAACTGTGCCATAGCATAGTGTTGTCGTTGACATGATTCTCGTCGTATCTAGAATCGAAAGAAGTCTTACCAAGCAAACCAAAGGAGAAATGTCAGCATAAAAAAGACAAAAGCAAAATTGTATGTAATTTGAACCCAGTGGCACTCGTCGACTCGTGGTTTACAACAGGTGATATGAATATATCCATCCATCGAGATGTTCATGCGAAATTTGAGAATTGTTGCATAATGCCGACATAGTGTAGAGACAACTGAGGTAACTGCATCATACAACATTGAAGCAAGAGAAATCACAAAGAAGCCATCTGGGTTGAATGATATTCTTCGAGAGATTTTATGATGTTCATCAATTAAAAATGAGTAAGGCGAGGCGGATCAATTACCATTTTTATGAGAACGATGAAATTGATAATGAAGCTTCAAAAATATGTATGCATGAAATTTGTAGTTTCAAGTTCTTCCTGAATATGGATTCATAGGAACATTATTTTGTAAATACATAATCAATTTTCCACATTGTAAATGTAAATTTAAATAAAATTAATTAAATAATTAAATTTAAATTACGAACTTTAAGCCTAGGCAGATTCCGCAGGCGATTTCTCATTACAATGCGAATCTCGTTTCCGTTTATAGTGTGTCACCACCCAATCTAGATTCAATTTGTTCGAAAAAAATTTCGCCAATCAGGTTAAGCCTTTGAAACACACGATAGGCAAATCCTAATGCGCCAAATTAGAGATTCATTGCGACACAATCCTATATAAATTTTATCGTGATTTAAATGTGCTAATACTTAGCACTGAAAATTGCGAACATAACTGTGTTTATTCAATAGCTAACCTGCATTATACGGGGTAATTTTCATAAAAATTCTAACCCGTAGCCTAATTAGGCCGTTTCAGATTGTAAGAAAACGACCGTACGGGTAAACATGCACGACAAGAACCAATCGTACGTTCATTTCACACTATCCGATCAAAACACGGACGGGCGAACAATAAATCACACAGCAACGATGTATCAGTGGCGGCTCGTGGCTCCAAAAGTAGGTGAAGTGACCATTAAAAACAAGAATCGATATAATGTAAATGATATTCTCAAACCATTTATTTTACATAGGCAAAATACTATCTTTGTCATTTGATTGACTTGCAAAACTCAACCGAACAAATTTGTACATCCAAAACAATTTATCGATTTCCAAATTATCCACAAATAAAATTCTGCATCAACTAAAAACACAAGAGAAATCGCAAAGAATCACCTCATACGATACGGAAGTGAAGATGAAGTACATACCAGGCAAAAAGCTATTCACTTGCTAAAGCCCCGGATAGAGTTCGAGCGGAATGAAAATGAAACGGTAATGAACCGGCATAAAAACCGTGGTGAATTTAAAATTTTAGCTTCGAAAATTGATACATAGGCGTTTTACGTCCTAAATAATCTTAAAAATAACTAAAAAAAATAATTTCCCCATTGTCCGAATGCATTTTCAACGTGAAAATGAGTCGAGTCTGTAGCATATTCTCCGTCGGGCGTGGTGAGTTTTGCAAACGTCAAACCACTTCACTGTCCACGACGAGTTCATCGCGGAAATTATCTAATGACCGGGGAATCGAAAAATAACACATAAAATGGCAGAGACAAATTGTGAAACCATTCTCGGATTTTAGTTTATGGAATACCCCATCATTTACCACATATTCCACGACAGTAAGTATGCATTTTCATTGAGAAAATCGCCGCGGACAAAAATTTCATTTTCATTCCGCCCGATCTCTATTCAGGCCTTAAAGGGCTAAATTAAGATCGAGAGTGAAATTTTTCGCCCAGGGATTTTTTCAATAAAAATTGATACTTATTGTCGTGGAATATGTCACAAGCGGTGGGGAATTCCATAAGCTACAATCCGAGACCGGTTCCATAATTCTCCTCGGCCATTTTATATATTATTTTTCGATTCCCCGGTCATTTGACATTTCACTATGAAATAACCGGGGAATCGGAAAAAAAAAATACATAATATGGCCGAGAAAAATTATGGAACGGTTTTCGGATCGTAGCTTATGCAATTCCCCAGCATTCTCCACATATTCCACGACAGTAAGAATACATTTTCATTGAAAAAATCGCAGCGGCGAAAAATTTCACTCTCGAGGTCAGTACTAGGCTTAAGAAAATCCAGTGTACACATTTCGTGCTGAATACATTGTTGCAGTAGAATCGTGTATCTGAAGTGCAGACGTGGAGCTGTGACACGATTACCTCTTCACTTGTTAATCATTCTATGGATAGGAAAAATTTTGCTATGCAAGGGCACAGAATTTGAACTAGAAACATTTCGTTTTGTGATATACAAAATATGTATTTTATGTACATTTTGATTATAGTTTTTCATTGATGATTTATTGTCACGATTTTTTTCTTTCGTAAGACGCGTTCTTCAGTGGCGGATTTACCAGTAGGCTGAGTAGGCTGGAGCCTAGGGCGGCAAATTTTGGAGGGGCGGCAAATTTAGGAGTGTAAAAAATTAATAATCTGTTCATAAAAAAAAAACGTAGTTTTTTTTTCAAAACATTTACAATCACATATTGTAATTTAAAATTATTTATTTTTGAACTTACTATCTTCTTAAGTTCTACCTACAACTGCGCAACGAATCCATAGATTCTAATCCGTAGGTTAGTTTGTATATCAGAACATACTAAAATTCCAGGGAATTAATGAATGAATTAAATTAGCTTCCGATCATCTGTAAATACAAATGAAGAAGCAAGGATAGCTCTGAGCTTTGCCTGACGATTCTTACTTATTTTCAATGCGACCATAGAATTAAATTGTTTTTAATGGAAATACCTATTCGCGCTGTACTTATGTATGTGCGATCACACTATACTCTAAATACTTTTTTCTTGTAAGTACCACCCAGCACTGGCAAAAGTTAACAACTGAAATCGGCAAAGGGAAAACGGCGAAACGAGTGAATATTACCCGTTGGTCAGCTAGAGAAGATGCGTGCAGAAGTTTGAGAGACTCTTGGCACGAAATCCTGAGAACATTAGAAATGATAACCAATAGCCTGTAATGCGGAGCGAAGCAACAGGAATATACTGTTAAATTTTAACAAATTAGAAACAACGATAATGGTAATGGTATAGAATACTTTCTTAGAAAGGATAAATAAAGTAATAATAAATTCAGGCTTCCACCACAGATTTAATTATTGTCGCCGATCTCTATGAATCTCTTAGTAACTTTTTCATAGCTGAAAGAGACCATTTTGACTATTTCGAAAAAGAGGCCATCGAATTAAGCGTGGTTAAGCAGTACGCCAAAGAAGGCGGAAAAGGGTAGCCGAAAAGGAAAAGAAATTATGATGATACGCCGGATGAAGAAACGGGAATGGCTGCTAGTTATAGTTTCAGGATCAACGTATGTATATCTTGTCATCATTGATAGACTAGTTTCAGAACTACAAAAATGGAGTGTGGCATATAAAAATTTCATTGAAAAATTTTCGTTTTCGACAAAATTAAGTGAATTATCATCAACAACTGTTTCGGAAAAAGCTCTTTCTTTGGCGAAAATTTACAGAAAAGTATCCATTTTCAAGGCCACCTTTCTTCTGACAGTACTTTAGCAAAATCGATCCAAATCTTTAAAAAGTTTATCTTCGTTTCTGAGTAAGCAGGATTTGCAAAATATTTACCCAAATTTGGATATAGCAGTTCGCATGGCTTTGTGTGCAGCGGCAACGAATTGTTCGGGGGAGAGAAGCTTTTCTTGCTTAAAGCGCGTTAAAAATTATTTAAGATCTACATTGAGTCGAGAAAAGTTAAACGCCATGGCTCTGTTGTGCATGGAGAACTAATGAAGAAAATGTCGTACGACGATATCATTGACGATTTTACAAATAAAAAATCGCACAAGAAGAAGTTTTAAAATTTAATTAAGGTATCGGGGAAAAGCTGATTCTTATCAGGTAAATACATAATTATCTCACAAAACAACTGTGTTCTAAAAGGTTTCCTGCAGAGAAAAAGCCGTCAGACACAAAAAGGATTGATATAAATACAATCCTCCCAATACACTAATTTCTTTCAACGCGTATTGGCGGAAAGCTTGACGAAGGTATGTACTATTTGCTACTATGTTCTTTTCTTGATCAGGTTTCATTTTGAAGCCTCTAACCTTGTAAAAAATGTGTTTTAGAACCTTATTTGCTTTCCTTCGAAAATAACACATTTTCCCATACCTACAATAAATTTTTTTTCGCCAACTAAATGCATAGAATTGTCGCCCAAGTCTTTTTATACGTTTGCTTCCTTTCAAAACATATAAAAAGACTTAAGCGAAAAACTCTACGAAATTTCACATTTTTCGCTGTATCTTTTTTTCTACTGCACGGATCGGAGCAAACGATAGCCTATGCAGATGATGAGATGATCTCTACGAGGCGGTAGCCCTGTCAATGAACAACCAGAACAAGATTTTCAACAAAATGTGATTTTCCATCGTATCTTTTTAAAAATTTCTATAACCATGTAAATGCACTGGAAAATGTCTCGTCCTGTGATTTCCCTTTGCTAGTAATAACATGTGAAATCATTTTCCCACGCGTTTTACAACCTATATATTCTGCAATATTAAATCGTACAATCAACTTAATGCGGTAGGGCGTAGAGGCGGCAAAATTTGAATAGCCAAACTGGCGGCAAATGTGTAAATCCGCCACTGGCGTTCTTACAATGTGAAATGCACAGTGCTTATCTGCTGGACACTACAAAAGCTCTCGCCGTCCGTTTATTAGCCGTCCGGTTTCGTCTTGCAATGTGAAACCACCCATTCAGGTTAGCAGTTCAAACCCTAGTACATCTTCCAATGACTACACTCAGAAAGATTTCAATGGGAAATCCCATTAAACTAATCATTTTGTCCCATTGTTTTTAGTCAATAGGAAAAATCATATTACTTTAAAAATATAAGAACCATTACTTTAACTCGATAAATATCCGTTTGTTTTAATAGTTGACTCATTTAAAAATAAACACATGGTCTAGTTATTTTTCAATAGGATATATCTTATTGAATGAATAGGATCAATCCTATGAAAAAAAAATAAATTTTGTTGCACTCGTAATCTGATCGAACTATGTTTTTTTACAAGTCCCATATTATTTTACCATCCACGCTACGTCATTCTGGATTTTTTTTAAGTATCACGATATTTGGCCAGGCCGAGTATTGAACATCCGATTTGCTAGTACTTTTTAAAACTTACCTTGTCACGGGGAGGCAACCGAACGACCTCGGCTACGAAGCATGATGTTGGTTATCTTGCAAAATACATGTTTTTGCTTGAAATTAAAAGACCTATCCCATTAATGCAATAGGGCGTCATAAAAAACAATGCAGATGGAAAAAGTCTTGTCATTTGCCATTCTGTTAAATTTATAATAGTTGAAATAGATTACACGCGTCAGCAGCAGCATCGACAGAATTTCATAGCTGACAAATATGCTGAATGCCAAGTCTTCTGCTCAGCATTTTTGTCAGCAATGTAAAATGCATTGGGCTTGACGTTTCGCGATGCCGAAGCTTTTGCTGACGCGTCTAATCTATTTCAAGCATAAGACAGAAATTATTAACTTTACGAGATGCACTTTTCTGAGCGATATAGTTGATTTCATTAGTTTTGTATCTGTTTTAATGGGATCTATCCTATTATTAGTTAATCATATCAGATCTTGTTAATTTAATGGGACAAACTGATTAAAATGTAATGTGATGTCCCGTTGGATTTACGGGACAGATTTCATTCCATACAATATCTCAATAGGATTCATCTAGTTATATTAATTATTTCATCTGTTTACTTTTGTGAAGAAATCTGGTAAATGGCCGTCCAATTAAAATAATGGTACAAAATTTTTTAAGTTTACTAGGTCCATTTTTCTGAGTGTAGCTAAAATTAAATTTTAAAATAAAAAGCTTCTAAGATATAGTCTTAGAAAAAGCATAGTAACCCATGCCATGCGTTAGTCCAGAATGGCTATGTGATCACACAACCCATATGTGTTTGACTCCAAATTTATTACACTACACTCCACGAAATAATTTAAACGTCAAAATATTGTCGATGTAATTATTAACCTTTCTTTCGCCGCCTACGAGCTATTATGTCTGAGGTTTAGCTGAATCTTCTGTAAAAATTAATTTTTTTTTGGAGAGGTCTAATTTTAGTTCTAGACACAGTTTACATACTATGTCTTACGATGATGCGCCGTTTTTTCGTTTCGTTAGACATAGTTTACATTTCGCCGAACGTTTGATCGCATTTGTGGCCGTGTCGGTTCCTTTGAAATATATATGGAAAGGGGTGGAAAATATTATTGAACGATATTTTTCATCAAGATATAGTACCAATGGTCTGTCTGGATCTATACGCCAACAGAAGGGTTAAATATCACGTCGCCATTTTAAGAGAGTAATGAATATTACGCGGATTTTATATTCTCAATTGTAAACAAAAAATTGACGTTTGAATAAAATTTTCACGCATACTGCAATGAACTGAACTGCAATAGTGTGAAAACGGTGCCATTTTTATTTTCTGATGGCGACTCTGGACTAACGCATGGCATGGGTTACTATGCTTTCTCTAAGGGTATAGTTTACATTGTTTCATACAAGTGTGTGCAAACAAATTGTTTTTGTTTGTAAATCATGTTAAACGTGTCGTTTACGTAATTCTTATTCTGAAAAAATTATGGTTCGCGTATAAAATTATGTTTTCATTGAAAAAATAGCATTTAAAGTTTTGCATTTGTAAAGTGAAAACGGGGCTTTAATGCAAGCGAGCAATATTTTGAAATACAGTATGACCTCGGTACTCGCAATACATTTTTGAACTAGATACAACACGTATCTCATTTTCTGAAATTCTTCGGAAATAAGGAAAGTATTTCCGTTATTTCACATGAATTTTCTATTTAATATATGTCTGGAGCTCTTGTGAAGTTTGCATTGCAAATAGTTTTTTGTACAGTAAAGCCAAATACGTTAGAGTACCATCTTAATTATATTACTACATACAAAAATTGTCATAGTAGTATTTCGCGAGTGGAAAATGGGTGGTGTAAAGGAAATTGTTAAATTATCTCTCAATTAAAAAACTGAAAGCCATTCGAAGATTAAAAAATGCCAGCGTACAGAGGGCTGCGCCCGCAATACGAGGGTTTTTTAGAATTTCGATGCATAGTGAATATTTTTTGTACATATATTTTATAAGCAATAGATAAGAATTGTGCACAGCGTTAATGGAATGCTTCCTGTAAATCTATTTTTGGATTGGTCTAAATAAACGCGTTCCACCTTTAATTAGACCAATCCAAAAATAGATTTACTATTTACCCAGTTTGTATAAAAGTAGGTACTCCAAGGCAAATCTACAGGCATTTTTCGATTTAAGATTTCTGATGGCCTTTGAGCAAAAAGAAACTCAGGCAAACGTAAGGCCGGCTTGCCTTTATATATGAACTGAATTATTGGCTGTAAAACTACTGTTACTCTTTTTTTAATCAAGGAAAAGCAACTTATATGAAATGATTCCATTGTGTCCCCTGAGATAAGAGCCCATGCAAGCTTTCCTATGAGTATTGAACAAGTGTACTTTTGCAGCTATTCAGGGACACCCTGTTGGTCCTACAAACTTCAAAAATATTTGTGGCAAACACTATTACCATTCTATGCATATCCACCAAATTGCATGTTCATTGTTTCATCAAGATAAAAGATATGCATTGAAGAAAAGCTTAAGAGGCTTCCCTTGCATTGTGAAAGGCCCTTACTAAATACTAACTTGGCTATATTTCCGGTTTGGATACAGATATTCAAATGAAAATTCGTAGACATATTCCCTATGTAATTTTCTAAAAATCCCTAGCAGAATTTTCATATTTGGAAACCTAAAAGGGGCTACACACGATCAAATTCAAATTTTACAAATTTACTGTTATTTACTTTTCCTTAGCAAAAGTCAACAGTCTTAATATTTAACGTATATAAAGCCATACTGACCAATCTTTGTGCAAAGTTTCATATCGATCCCTATAACGGTTTAGAAAAACGGAGGTTGAAAAGGAAGTTTAACTTTGAACGCCAATAACTTTTTTACCGTTACTCGAAACTGGAAAATTTTAACTGATTTGAGATGTACTCGTTTAGTTCTATGATTTAAATATCTATATGTCAATCTCCGATAAAAACTAAAAAAGTCGACTTTTTTCAAACGTTCGGGACACCCTGTTATCTTCTTCCCACCAACTTCTAAGGTATATGTGCCAAAGACTGTAATCTTTCTACACATTCCTACAAAATTTCATGACAATCGGTTGAGCCGTTCGCGAGTTATTTAGCGAACAGACGGACGAACAGACAAAATCGATTTCATAAGGGTTTTTTGAAAAAAAAAAAATCGAAAAAACCCTAAAAAGGTGTTGCAGTAAAATCGTTATGCGAGCATTACCATGCGAACAAGTCTTAGTAGAATAAAAAAGATGAAACAAATGTAAAGCGTTTCGTTTGCAACTCGGAAAGTGGGCCCGGAAAAAGAAAAACTTTGAAGCAATGCGAATATCCTAAAATGGAAGCCGCGCAAATGGTTTACCAAGCAAAGGATAAATCATGTTCTAATATCCATAGAACTATTGAAAACGAATGCGTGCCAGTTGCATGAAAAAATCAAAGAAAAACCAGGCGGTTTTAACGCCAGTAACGGCTGAAATACGAATTTTAAAAAACATCACGGCATACGTTTGCTGAAAATTTGCGGTGAAAAATTATCAAATAAGCTATAGCATTAATTATTGAGCCAATTTTAAGCATGGTTCACAATAAGGTAAAGGAACTCGGTTTAAAACCAGACCAAATTTACAATGCCGATGAATCTGGGTTATTTATAAACTGATGCCTGACAAACCCCTAGTAAGGAATCATCAGCTCCTGGTCGTAAAGTAAGCAAGGAAAGGATTATATTCGTTGCGTGCACAAACGCCTCTGGTACGCATAAAGTTAAGGTGATCGTTTTTGCGAAATCAGCGAATCCGAGGGCATTTCGAAATTTTGATAACAAGCCCATTGTATAAAGGCCAATAAAATCACGTGGATGACGCTTGAATTCTAATACATAACTAATTCTTATCAGGTACAGACATTTCTCAGCTATGAGGGTATTGCCAAAAAGGCACTACTTTTAATAGAAAATGCGCCGTGCCATCCTAAGGACGGGAGCTGAAGAGTGACGATGGCATGATTACCGTAATGTGTTTTCCGCATAATTGCACAGCCATACTCCAGCCGATGGACCAAAATATAATCAATTTGACGAAACAGTGTTAGAATGTGAGATGTTCTTTCCCATTTAATCGGGATGCAGGGGCTGGACCTAGAATCTAAAATTAAGAATTTTAACCTGCAAAATTCAGTCTGCATTTTGGCCAATGCGTGGGAGATATTAACGGAACAATCTATTAAAAAGTGCTGGGAAATAATAATGTCTTGGCATGAGAATTAGGACGACGGTTATTGCAACAACCAACCAAACCTGCCCCCGATGTTGAAAAAAACACGGCCAATATTTGTTGATTGCCTGGGAACTACATATTAGAAATGCATCAAATTGCATAGCTATATGCGCCGATCGAATTCATTTCCAATCAAGTAACCTGATTCGCGAAACATGTTTCGGGTAGTTAGAATCTCTAATCTTGATTGAGGTGTGACAAACTACAAATCGAAACCTGATTCGCATCGCAATCAAGATTCCGCCCGCCGTATCGTGTGTGAATGGTATATCCTGATTCGCGAAATTGAGAAACGAGATTCGCATCGCAATCAGGATTCGCCTACTAAAACGATCACGAATCAGGTTATTCGGTTGGAAACATAATTTTTTACGTCACCTAGGTATGCTATTTGAGTGAGGCAATTACGGCAACATTTATTCCCAGCATTTTAACATATAAGTGTATGTAGGATGAAGGTACATAATGTACATAACATTTATGGATAAAGCATCACAGTTCACAGAGGCAGGACATATCAATGGTGAAATTAATGTAAATTATGTTAATATAAACTCAGATATAGATAGGTCTAATAAAAATGTATTTGATTTGCTTTTAAATATCCCATATAAAAAAGTCTATTGTTTCACGCTGGTATTTCTGACTGAGCCATTAATCTATTCTCCTAACATATTTATAACTAGCTTTTATGGAATTTTAATCATTATTCAAAGTGAAATTTAATACAACACGGGGTGTTGTACACGAACGAAGCACTTGATTACTTACCAAATTTGGACTCATAGCTACAAATATGGTAATCCATAGAAAACAGGCAAAAAACGTGTGCAATCCATTGAATACCACCGTAGAATACAACATATCTGAATTAACCTTGATCTGAGCAATGGCCCATAGTCGTCGATAAGATCAACTGTGGGTGTGAAACTTATAATGTTCATGATGGTTGTAAAGGTTTTTTCATTTATTGGCAGTTTTTTTTTTAATGTTGTACTGGTGTCATTGTCAAGTCACGCTATGCTATTAGCAGGCTATTGTTATTTTTAGATCTTCTAATGACATGAAGGAAGACTCTACCATTCATAATATAAAAGATACACACATATAGGGTTTACCACCTCGACCACGACCCTCGCCCGGCACCTGAAAGAAGGAAAGGGAGGGGAGAAGGTGTCTTCAAAAAATTCTTTAAAAGTATCCTTTTTTGAGGCGCAGTTGCTAAGGCAGCCCTATGAAATAAAAGCTTAACTGATCAGATGTAATCTTCCAAAAAATCCACTTTTCCATTGATAAATTAACAAATCCTCTGCACTTACCCACATACACAATCGATTCAAAAACGAGTCTCAACCATGCCGGCTCTATAGAGCTATTATTCGCTCGCTGTGCTACTAAAGCGCTGTTTTCACGATGGATTTGTCGTCCAACTTTTGAGCATTCAAACAAGTTGGACACCAAATCCATCGTGTAAACAGAAGTTGGACAACAAGTTTGAAGTGGAACGAGCATTCAAACAAATCCACCGTGAAAACAGAAGTTGGACAACTTGTTTTAGATGCATTGATTATAGTCCAATCGAAATATTAATATACTTTCTAATAATAAAGAATTAATGCGCCTGATTACCAATATCTGTGCACTATCATCCAATTCTGGCGTTCCGTTGACTTTTGGGGCACGCTGTATACTCATTCGGGCATGTTTCCTTCAATGTTTAAAATATTCACGAAACAAATAAAATAAAAAGCAAATATATTTTTCCTGTACTAATACGTATTGCAAAAACTGATAACGTTTTACGACCGCTCCAACTTTCAACTACTGTTTACACGGCCAACAAGTTGGATAGGATTTGTTTGATAGGATTTGTTTGAGAGAATATCGTACGTGTAAACAGCCTTCCAACTTGGATAAGTTTGAGGGAAAAGTTGGATGCAAACAAGTTTGATGCCATCTAAACGCGCCTTAATAGTCATGCGAAGGAAGGGCAAGGGCAATCAACAACTCCTTTGAATGAGCGAGAGCTTGATGATTACCTCAATAGCGCATTCGCATTATTCTGAACCAGTTCGTAATAACAGAAGACAGCCATGTTCATGACACAATCAAATAGAAATTGGTGCAGTCATGCCTGAACATTCCATTCCCTGCGCCACTTCTTTATTACTTTATATCCCGGCTGTCAACAAGTATCCATTGAAATTCATATCCTGGTAATGAACCTAATACCTTCAGCAAAAATTAGCAAATAGAAACATTATTTGGCTGAAAGGGACTAAATATTTTTCACTCTGAGTTGGCTGAAATTTATTGCCTAAATATAACTACTGATCTTATGCCGGCCCCACGCGGATCGGGGTTCGACGAACCGCGCGGTACAAAAGATCAAAGTTGTGGACAATACACGACAATTGTTATCTTACGATTCTGCGAACCCTAATAAGTAAAAAATGTCTACGAAGAGAAATTAGAGCGGCAGTGTTTTCGATAAAGATTCGATCACGTAAAAAGCAGGAGTTGGAGTTGTGCAATCTTGTGAGGCACAGCCATTCCAATCAAGCTCTATTTTCAAATTTATGTTATTTTTTTTGGCTTAAGCACCAATTAGTGTAGTAAGTAAGTACATGAGATTGATTTCAAAATGTGGTGGATATCTTTTTTTTTGCTTCTTATATATGTTGGCGTGCTGAGCCCGAATCCGTAGCTTTCCACTAAAATTTTGTTCCGAAACAGGGTCAAAATCGCAAAAAAAAACTCATAAAAATATCATCAATTGTAGCGATACCGCATTTTGACGATTAATGTCGCTTCGGACCTACAATCTTGTTTCCTCTAACATATTCACGGACGGGTTTTCGCAAAAACTTGCAGTTTCGCAGTTATAAGCCGAAAAACGGCAAAAACTCCAAAAATTTTGGGTTTTTTTTTTAGGTTTTGGCCGTGTTTTGCAGCGAAATTTAAATGGGATGCTCCGGATTCCAGCTCAACACTCAAAAAAAAAAAGTCATAAGAATAAAAAAAAAATCTCCACCACATTTGGCGCTCTCAAATCACGTAATGACTACACTAAATTATGTCCAAAGAAATTTCTGTGGCCATCGATAAATTAAGTTTGCAGCGATGCAGAGACGTGTGACGAGATTTTTAGTTTCCATTGAATATGGTAAGGCCATACCTAGGGATACCTATACATCCACAGAAGTAATAGCACATTTTTTTTGCGAGTAAACATTGAAGCCACCAGCTATCGCTAAATGGACTATAGGATCTCTTGAAAAGCAGACATTAAAAAACTAGACCAAACTCGCGAACGTCATAAGGGTGAATATTTTTAAGAGAAGATTGGAAAAATATCCCAATACCTCTCCTGAAAAATGTAAGCGCCGGCCTTGAAGAAACAGTTGCAGCTATTTCCCCGATGAAAAGAATGTGGAAAAACTGAAGTGAAATTTTAAAATATAGTAGGGGGAGTTGGGGTGGCTTCGTACAGGGGGCGCCTTCGTACACCGCTAATATCTCGGAACCTAAGCGCATTAGAACTTTAATCTCACAGTGTACAAACAGCCCTAATCTACCACTATTCATGTATGTAGTTTAATGCAGTTTCATTTGAATCTTCCAAAGTTAGCGGTAAAAACGTATTTTTCAATGCATTTTCTTTGTGTAAGTAAATTTTTACCTTGGTGTATAATGTCTTTTAACGACCACACATTATACAAAAATTTATGTCAATTTGGTTTCATTTATTAAGTGAAGTGTTAGTAATCATTCCGTAAAATTAATATCGTTGAACTAATCACATGCTATTAGTAACTCATAATCGCGAACTGTGCGTCGTTATGGGGCAGATTCATACGCTTACCAGTGGGGCACATTCGTACAGTACGAATCTACCCCACAACACTTGATTTTTTCTTTTTCTTATTAGCAACATGGTGCGAGCCTACAAAAAAAGGAACACGAAGCGGAGAGGTGGTCGAAAAAGCTTTGGACTTTGGTAATTATAAGTCTGTAATGCATGGAGAGCTAAATTTTTGGAAAGCTGCCTCGAAATATGGCATAACACACACTCGAAAGTCGTGTTAAAAAAATCTCACAAGCAGGAACACATAACCGGAATCTTAAGGGCCCAATAGACTCAGCGATTTATCGGCCAATGAAAGCTCATTTTTGTGGGGAAAGCACATTTTTTAGGTTCCACTACCGAGTTCGCAAGAGAAAATGAGCTTTTTCCACAGAAAATGTGCTTTCTCCACAGAAATGAGCTTTAATTGACCGATAAATCGCTGAGTCTATGGGGCCCTTTAATTTGAAACACGGATCATGTCAAATATTTTTGGTGAAAGAAGAAGCTACTCTTCAAGATTACTTTCTGCAATGCTCGAAAATGCACTATGGATCAAAGACTAAGTCGATAAAGTACCCAACTAGCTGGGACAAAGGCGAAATCGCGGGGATCGATTAGCTGTTAGGTTTTCGGAAACGAAACCCAAATGTAAGTTTACGAAAACAAGAAAACACTAGCGCTGGAAGGTCTTTTGGATTTAATAAAACAGCTGTAAACGATTTCTATCAAAACCTTGTATTGGTATATATACTGGTATTTCAACAGTGATGACCCCTCCGAAAATTTTGGCAGACAGTAAGCAAAAACAGTGGCGGATTTACCAGTAGGCTGAGTAGGCTTCAGCCTAGGGCGGCAGATTTCAAGGGGCGGCAAATTCCGGCATAATATTTTTTAGGTTGTTCACACTTCCGTAGAAGACTGTAGGATGTAGCCCTTATCATCATTATACGGTTTAGGAACAGGCGAAGCGTATTTTTACCCTCAGTGAGATATAAACATGAAAAGGCATTTGTCGCTATTGTCTAAGACCGCCAAACACTGAGGCCATGTAAGCTTAATTTCGAAACAAAGATCCTTCCTGTTTTTATTTCATGCCTTGCTATATGCCCAACCTTTAAAAAGCATTTGCTCATTCGGCTTTTTGTCAGTTCGACATATCAAAAATTGCAAAAATTTATGTAAGAAATCCAGAAATGGAAAACACAAAACAAAGCTAATTTGATACGCAATGATTAAATTTCACATCTCCACATCTTGTAATTAAGGCGATCGAGTTTCATAGGCAGCTGAATGTCTTAGAGTTGGCATACATCATCCAATCGATTGACCAATTAAAGCTCATTTCTGTGGAGAAGACACATTTCGATAGTGGAACTTAAAAAATGAGCTTTCTCCACAGAAATCAGCTTTGATTGTTTAATGGATTGGATAATGTATGCCGACTCTTAGTCGACCTTTCGGAAAAGAGATTACTCCTTAATTTACATATCTGTTTCTTGGTTGTGACTTTCATATTTAAAACCGGAAAACTGAATTCAAATTTTAGAGTTATGCCATTTCCATTGATAGTGGTTTTGCACAAACAAATTTTACTATCAACTCTGCTAATTTTCCCCAACCAATACAGGACACACATTCGCCACAAAATATGAGACAAATCAACTGTTTTTCAATATTTTTATTAAAAGATATTAATTTTAACCAGTCGCTCCAAATTTGTTTTAGTTCATGGATGGATGGATGGATGGATATGGCGCTGAGATAGGTTGGGCTGGTTGCGCCCGATACTGCAGCCTGCTGGCTTATTGTATTACCCATCTAAGCGAGAAAATTTCAGGTTATGAGCTCTCTCCTACGTAAAAGGCTTAGAAGAAAGTTAACCAGGTTTACTTTGGGTGCACCCATACTGGTGGTTTGAGCCCCAAAGAAGTTTTGTCTCCAGCTCATAAGAGCGGGACATTCGAAAATAACGTGCGAGGCTGATTCCTCATCTTCGTTACAGAGGCGACACACATGTGTGTAGATCCCTATTGTATGCAGATGTTTCCGTAGGGTGCAATGACCGGTTATAAGGCCTGTCACTGCCCTGAGGTTCGTTTTAGTTCATACTCCCCTATGAAGTTTTCTGAGGCTGGCGCCCGCCGAGAAAATGTTGGCTAAAAACCCAAAATATTCAAAATTGTTTTGAGAATAATTTTCTCCCTTTTCAGGGAGTGCAAAAAGATTGATTCGACCGGTTTCGACTGACGGTGCACGACTCTTCTCATCAGATGCCATCTCAGTAGAGCTGTTTACCGCCACGAATGGCATTACCGGGAATGACCAGGCAGCTGGAGGATGCACACTTATACAGGGTGTCCCATTCATCATTGAGAATATTTTAATGGTAGGTAGTGTGGCTCATTTGGCGAAAATTAATGTACAACGGGACCCCTCTATTTTTAACCGTTACAATGTTATAGCATTTTTTGTCAAAATGCACGATTTGCTGAACTAAATCAAAATTTGCCACACCACCAATCATTTCATCCGAGATATGACTTCACTTTCTGAAACTACATAAAATTTTCAATAAAACGACACCTCGCCCGTTACGAAGTTGCTCGTATCTTCCGAGATACACCCGTTCAAACTTTAAAGAAATTGTAAAATTGTTTTTTTTTCATAAAAAATTCAAATAATAAAATCGTATGCAATTTTAAAATTAGAGGGGTCCCGTTGTACATTAATTTTCTCCAAATGAGCCACACTACCTACCATTAAAATATTCTCCACCATGAATGGGACACCCTGTATAGCGTGGCCGAACCTCTCTGTTGGCGAATCATTAAAGTGTAAGCTGCCACTTGCAGTTCTACTGATCCGCCACTCAAAACATACACATTTTCGCTTTTACAGCAATGGTGCATTCAAAACGAATGCTGTGTGACACAGCTTCCGCACACCACACAAAAACCAAAATATGTTTGTTTTATTTTCATCGGGAGTTCCGCCATCACCATGGCTTCAGTGATACCTCGAGAAACATAACTCCCAGTAATGGAGCAACCACAATCCCAAAGTGTTCTATCTAGGATCATTGTATTAAAAATGTATCCAGCCAGGTGCGGTTTACATAAGAAGCGCGGGCTTAGGGCATCACTTTCAATCAGCCATATCAGGTGATTTTTGAATTTTTTCCGGCCTAAAATATTCTTAGTTGTGTTCATCAAACAGATTTGGCCACATCGCGCTTCCAGGTGTTTTTTTTTTATCAAAGAAGATAAAGTGCTTGGCCGCAGTATTTCAGCAACGGATTACCTCTGAATCCTCGAAAAAATTTCGATTCAAAATGGTGGCATCAATATTTGAGCCTGCCACAGTTTGGGATTCACCGCCCTAAACCAATTTTCCAAGCAGAAAATCGATGCATAAGCTTTACACTCTGTGATAAATATTGAAGAATGCTCAGGACCCAAGAAGCGGAAAGCTCGAACATCACACATATTTAAGGACAAAGTGTAAATTGAAAATGATTGGAGGAAAATAAAGCATAATTCTTCCCGAATGCTCATTATCGACAAAAAGTAGGGGCGGCAATATGTGAATAGCCTACTGGCGACAAAATGGTAAATCCGCCACTGAGCAAAAATAAGTCAGCAAATTGTTTCGGCTGAAAGAGGCGAATTTGTAAAGAACTTGAACTTGTGGAACACCCTTCCGCTGCTGTTTATATTTCCTAGGGTTCATTATAGGAGTAATTTTCTCGAAGCTGCTCCTGAAGGATCCTTAGGTGTTGCAACAAAAACTGGATGGGTCAACGCATCCATTTTTGTCGATGTATTGAAGCGGTGACCCCGGAGATGATAAGACCACTGCCAAGAACACAAAAAATCGGGTATTTACACCGAAACTTCCGTAAAAAATAGGATACAGGACATTCATCAGGAAAAAGAAAACAAAAAAGCCGAAAACGAAAAAAGAACAACGCTGGAGAAATGAAACGCGCGCTAAATTTATCTAATCACCTTAGTAATGAGCAAAATCAAAGAAATAAGCCAATTATAGAAAACCGAAATGGCGTTCTAACTGATGGTTGAAATACATTTCCCGTGTCAGCATCAGCATCGGCAGAGGCATCGGCATCAGCAGAAAAATTTCAATTTAGAACACACGCATTTGCCTTTGATGACCCACATTGACAACAGCAGCAGCGGCAGAAGCATTTTTTCTGCTTCTGCTGTCAATGTGGGGTCTACTGATGCCGATGCTGACGCAGCCAATCTATTTCAACTATGATAAGCTCCAAAATTCAGTACAAGTTTCAATATTATTCAAAAATGCGTTGTCCTTGTAAATATCATAGAATCTAAGACCAATGTATGTATAATATCGGACAAATCACGACAATACTGAATACAGTGTGTCGTTCCTTCCGGAACTCCTGGTCCGGCAGTATAAGAATTTAATTAACATTTTGTGATATTTTCTAAATTTATTTAGTTATTGGGTTAAACTGCTGAATTTTGTAATGAATTGTAGCCGTTACGCCTTATTTCTCACTGAAATAAACAATTGCAGCATTAGTTATGATATTTTATTTTTAAATCTGCGTAAATACCACTGTGTACGAATGTGCCCCCAGCAATGTACGAAAGTGCCCCATGACAGGGGCGCCTTCGTACGTTTGACAACCTTTGGAAAATCATCGCCCACTTCAAAGCTGTTAAGATATGTGAATAATTTTTATAGCATTTACATAGCAAATATGTTCAACTGAGAAATAAGCCAAAAACCGGCACTTAAAATTTTGTATTTAAAGAGATTTTTATCGAAAAGTAAAAATCGTACGAATCCTCCCCATCTCCCCCTACATACTGACTTTTCTGGAGGACTACATTTTTAATACCAAAAAATCGCGGCCCGGCAGAATTTTCCTGAACCCGGCGTCCCGACAGCACCTTCTAGGCCCGTCACTGCCGGGCGAGGCCCGAGCAGGTGGTAACCCTACACGAATACAAACGACAAATGAAATTCTTTTGATAAGGGCACTTTTTGAAATGAAACCAATTGCGCTTAGTTCCATGTAGCAACTTTCCACGTAAATTTGACAGTAAACCGGAAGGGAAATTTTGTACAATAAAATACATACTAAATCCTCCAGTATGGAAACAGAATATTGGAATGAATGTGACTATGTACGTAAAGGGTTCTAAAATAAGCTGACCAGACATACAGCATTCTGCTGTACGTACAGTACACCATTTTGACCTGTCGTACAGCACTGAGAAATGTACAGCAAAATGTATAGCATTCCGAATGCCACCCAATGAAACCTAATTCACTACAGAATAAGCTCCTTGGTGAGGCCTGTGATCAGTCTTATCTGCTTTTAAAGTGTAAAGTTTTACCCCTTAGGATCGATTTTTAGAGAGATAATCACAATTTTATGTTTGACAATCGTTCATTTCCAATAAATCGGCAACCCTTCCCGATCTCTCTGAAATTGTGCACACACTTGTAGACCTACTTGGCGCTCATATTTTCTCCAAATTTCACGGTCTATTTCAGAATTTTAGTTCGGAAGTTACAGCTAATCAAACCGCACTTGTGTGTTTTCTAATTGTAAAATTGTCCGTAATTTGGCAATTCTTGAGTGGAGTTTTAGGCATCGTACTGTTCATACATATTTGGTGGACATTTCAAGGCTCTAGCTGCCAAGGCTCGGAAGTTACAGCCGTCAAAAGATGCGATTTTAATTAATTTTCCCTGTCACAAAACGATGAAAAAATCAGGCACTGTACTGTACTCCATCCGATTTCTTTATCAACCTATATAGGAAAATTCATACTAAAGAATAACTCGGCATGAATTTTAGATAAAGTTTTTTTTCCACAACATTGCCTTAGAATCCATTTAAAAACGGCGTTAAGAGCCCAAGGGACCGGCATGGCATCATCAATGTAACGACAGAGAAATGCATACTCTCCTCCAGGAATAATAGAACCAAATTTAGGTAAGATTTAGCTCCCTAGGTTTACTTTAATCCTGTGGCTCGCTTCGCTCCACTCAGACCTCGCACTGTCTGTCGCGCATTAGAGAATTCGCCAACATTTTTTGACGCCAAATAGGTGCTAGCGCAGCGAGCGGTGAGCTCATGGAAGGCCATTCGTAAGATTTAAACCTCTGGTTCGTCCATACGTTTATTCAGATCCTGTGGCCCGCCCTTCACTTTCCTCGGACCCCGGTCTGTTTGTTGCGCTTTTCAAAATTAGCCAACGTTCTGGCCACCAGCGGTGGTGGGAAGCTGATAGGGCTCACGGTGAGTCGATGGAAGGCAATTCGTAAGACTTAGACCTCTTCATCGTCCTTAGGTTTACTTAAATCCCGTAGCTAGCCTTGTAATTTGTATGATTTAGACGTGTACCCCATGCGTAGGTTTACTTAAATCTTGTCTGTCACGCTTTTCAGAATTCGCCCACATTTTTGCAACGTATAGCGCTGCTGGGAAATAAGATAAGACGAGCGATTCGTAAGATTTAAACTTCTGGTTCGTCCATACGTTTACTCAGATCCTGTGGCTCGCCTTTCGCTTCGTTCAGACTTTGCCCTTTCTGTCGAGCTTTTTAGAATTCGCCAACATTTTTACGATGCAGTGCTGCTGCCAGGAGTAGTAGGGCGCGGTGCGAGCGAAGCGAGCGGTGAGGCAGTGGAAGGCAATTCGTGGAATTTAGACTTATGACTCGTCCGTATGATTACTGAGATCCTGTAGCTCGCCCTTCGCTTGGCTTAGACCTTGCTCTGTCTGATCGCGCAGTACTCAATTCGATAACATTTTTGCTTACTCAGACCTCGGACCGGGAAGTATGTGTACAGCATTGGGCTTTCGGGACTGTGGTCACCTTATTCTAAAATATGTAAATTGAATGTGATACAGATATCGATATAAGGTCACAAAATAACTTAAAAAAAACAAATTCATTACATAATTACTTTTAAGTTGGTATTGTTTTATACTTCTATAGACATTTTAGTATTTGTACTCAATATTCATCTATCAAGAAAACAATAGATACAAACAAATAAAGTTCCCTCACCAAAAACCTACATATTGTAGCTATCAACCAAACACGTGTGACTAATCACTTTCATATCCATTCTTCGTAATTATAGTTTACAATGGCGAACTACCTTTCCAGCGATTATAACAAAGAAAACATTTTGTCTAAAATCGGATCTTGCCTGGAGAACATTCCTAAATGAGTAAAACAAGAGTCAAGTCTATAACAAAGCGAATCTACGAGAAAAAAAAATGTTTGGTATGTTATTATCGAAAATCGTTAAACAAAATAATTTCAAGTATCCAATGTGAAACATTCTTAACATTTTTCGTAAACAACCTTTAAACACTATTACAGTTAGATTCGGAGGAATGTAAAAGATTTCTGTTTTCTTGTACAGATAATCTTCAACTGAGACAATGTTAAAAGTGTTGTGACCTCGCAATCATTGAAATTAAAGTTGAGTGTGCTTTCTGCAAATTGTTTATTAGTTCTATGCCATCAAAATTAATCATAAACACTACGTTATGATTGACATCTGAGGCGTTTTGGAAAACATTCACCATTTCGCATATAGCATTTACAATATCAGACGTCATAGTCTTACCATAAAGTAAGTAATTGGAATAGAGACGGAACTCCATATAACATTAAAATCTACTGAGAAACATTTTACCTGTGTGTGCTGTAAGTAATGTGTAACAAGAAGATCTTCCTGTATGTACACGTTACTTACAGCACACACTCAAAGGTAAAATGTTTTTCAGTAGACTTTAATGTTATATGTTCCATCTCTATTCCAATTACTTACTTTATGGTCATACTACTCGTGAATAAGCAAGGGGTTTTTAAATAACGATATACAAATTTTATTTATTGAATAAAAACACACAGTAATTCAGATATTCGACTGAAATTCATTCTAAATATGTACATACATATATACGAATATAGTACAAATATTACATTTTGATGAATCATGTTCATGTCAGAGCAGATCAATTATATTGCACTTGATTTTTCACCACTTTTCCCCGGATATAACTGACACACCAAGAAATAGAACATGAAAAAGTATTGTTTGTTGCAAACGATTAAGTATTTTTAATTGTCTGATATGTTATATGTATAAGTTGGTCTTCATGATTAAAGTTTTCGACCTCCCACCCCTCATGCAATCCTTTTAGCACCCTTAAAACCAATAGACAAGGGATCGTGTTTCAGTTTTTCTTGATTATTTTTATACCCTTCGCTCATAGAATGAAAGGGTACCTATATTAATTTTGTCATGAAGTTTGTAACGCATTGAAGAAAACATCTCCGACCATATAAATATACTATATGATCATATGAGATGAGTCGATTGGGCGAAAAGATATTGCTAGAGTTACAGCGGTAATTACTGGACATTGGCCAATAGGAAACCATGCAGCAAGGCTGCGTATACCCCACAACTCGCACTGTCGCAGCTGCGATAATACAAATGAAAGAGAAACTCTTCTTCATTTCCTATGTGAATGCCCAGGTCTCGCCAGATCTCGTTACCGTGCGCTGGGTTGTCCGTTTTTTGGCAGCCTAGAGGAGGCGTCGGAGGCAAAAATCCGCGAGCTGCTTCACTTCCTTAACCTCTCTAAATGGCTCTAAAGCCCTGTTTGCATGAGTCGAGTGCATGGTGGAGTGGAGTGGAATTTTTCCAATACCAAACGAAAAATTGTATGAATTTGAAGTTTGACAGTGGTAAACAGTCCCGATCTACTCTACCGTTTACTCGACTCATGTAAAGGACGCTTTGGTGCATCTACGCCCAAATTTATACTTCCTGTAACCCTCATCCTATAAGCAGTTAACGGCTGTCTGTGGTCTCAAAACGGCGCTTATCGTGCTAATTGGGCTCTGGGCAAGTCTCGCCCATGGCCACCACTTTTACCAACCAACCGAGTCGATTGAGCGATGTCCGTCTGTCTGTCTGTTGCGACGCGTTTTACTCGGCCAATTTAAAAGCTAATGAAGCTGAAATTTTGCACAAATACTTCTTTTTGATGCAGACAGTTTGTATGTTTGAATCAGTAAAATCGAACAATGGGGTCATGGGGCTGCCATACAAACCCAACCCCCCATTTTGGTTCTTCTAAGAAACATTTTTTACACCAATTTCACAAAACCTTGAATTAATGTGTCTTTATCAAAGCAACTAAAAGGTCAAAACAAATGGAATCGTACTATAAGGCCATGCTTCCGCATCCCCCAATAAAATTTTCTGAGTAAATATTTTTATTTGCCCACTTATTCCAACCAAACCTTACACAAATATTGTTTTGTCGACGCAACGGAACTTTTGTGACGACAGAATAAAAAGGGGGATTCAATACAAGTCGTATGTACGCCCGAAAAAATTTTTAGCTCGAGAGGAGCGAATAAGGGTATCCAAATTTCCACCGCTCCCGAAATTAGCCTCGGTCTCGTTTTATGTACCTTGATTTGTTTGCAACATTTACGAATCTATTTAAATTCTTGCCTTCAAGAATTTGAATACATAGATACGTCTTTGTAAATTAACAAATATTTTAGTGATAGACAATTACAACGTTTACACAAACATCAAAAGTAAATGACGAAAATTTGTGTCACCCCGATTTCGGATTTTCATCATTATAGTCATTTAACGATTTTAGGTCGCAAAAAATTGCTCGGCTCTGTTGTTTTGGGATATTGTTAGGATAGATACTAGAAGTTTACCACCAAGTTTGCAACTTCGAAAAACCTGTGCTAACCCCGTCACCCTAAAAAAACCTCATAATTTTCGGACTTTTTTCATATTTTTGTTTGTAATTTCTAAAAGGTGCTTCCTACTAGTAAGTCGTCCACTGCACTTTTAAAGCTAAGAAAATCTTCTTTAATTTGAGTGTAACCTGAGCATTGTAGGTCCAAAGGATCCCAAGATACAGCACTTTAAAAAATGTGTTTTTTTTTGTAAAATAGTCCGAAATTGTATTTTAGGAGGTTTGTATGACAGCCCTATGACGTAATGTTCCGATTCCATCCATTCCTAGATATGTTTTGTGACTTTACTAGGAACACATTTGGGTGAGGTTTGGTTAAGATTGGTTCATAAAAAAAAAAAGTTTTTCTTAGAAGGACCTAATTATCAGGGGTTGGTTTGTATGACAGCCCTATGACCTAGTGTTCTGATTTCATGGAACAGAAACATATTTGGGTGAAGTTTGGTTAATATTGGTACATAAAGAAAAAAGTTTTACTTAGAAGAACCTAATTTTCAGGGGCAGCCCTATGACCCCATGGTCTGATTCCATTCGTTCCGACATATACAGGGTTATTGGCAGTGCCGGATTATCCTTAAGGCACATAAGGCACGTGCCTAGAGGCCCCGGATTCACAGAGGCCCCGCACTAACACTGACAGAGTGACTCCGCTAGCTTTTATATTTTTTTTATACATATAATAAATATATGATCTTTGGTAAGCTCTCGCAACGAAAAAGGAAAGTAAAACAAGCTAAACCGAAAGTATGATACCTTTAACGTGATAGATCTCGTAATATAATTTTATCCTTTTTGCATGGCCACCTTGAGAATAGTAGAAAATTCGTCCCAATTGTACAGAAAGTTGTAGACTGATTTTAGCTAAAATTGGGTATGTACTTGAAAATAAAATAGTTTCTACGACAACTGTAATAGATGTCCAATTCAGACCAAATTCGGAAATAAGGTCTCAGAAAATGTACGACTGAAAAATGTGAAATTTGAAGATTTACATTGAGAAGCCAAAACTTTTGTCATAAAACCATCTTCCCACTTACGCCAGGTGAACGGTCGTGAAAGTGGCTCAAAAGAGTATGCCCTGCACTGTCTGATATTATAAAGAAACCCATAGAGACTTGTGTAGTTCTGAGGTGATTTCAGACTTCAAAGTGTGGTGGAGAAAATTTTTTTTCGTTTCTTATGTTTCTTGGGGTGCTGAGCTCGAATCCGGAGCTTCCCACCAAAATTTCGTTGCGGAACAGGATCAAAACCGCGAAAAACCCAAAATTTTCGGAGTTTTCCCGTTTTTTTGTTTATAACTCCGAAAGTGTACATTTCTCCGAAAACCTGTCCATGAAAATATTAAAGAAAACATAACTGCGGGTCCAACGTGCCATTAATCATTAAAATGTGTTAAGCGGTATTGCTACAATTGATAGTCATTTTTTGGCGTTTTTTGCATTTTTGACCCTGTTTTGCAACGAAATTTTGGTGGGAACTTACAGATTCAGGTTCTGCACTCCAAAATACACAATGTACAAGATAAATGCAACTTTTACGACCAAAAATGAAAAACCGTTCAATCTCAAAATTTTTTTCATAAAATGGAACTATGTTAAAAATTGCAAATTTAAATATCCACTGTAGTAATACCGAAATAAAGCAGTACATTATACGTACTCGTACGATGCATTTTGAATTTAATGACATTTATTTAATGTTTTATCAAACGAAATGATGGTCCCCGAACAAGTTGCGGCTAGCTGTTTCAATTATTTCAAATATTTGTATTGACATTGACACCTTTTTGGAAAGCTGACAACACGCGTATGTTTTTTCAGTGGTCTGCAGACTCCACGTCATATAATTTTTTTTAGTAATAGTACATTAAAAAATATCTTTAAAAAAATGTAAGAAAATTTTTTTTTTATTTAAAATTAAAAATTTCGAATTGTGATGGGTTTTTGAAATTTTAAATGATTAAGAAATGTCTGCTATAGTGTTGACAAAAATCCAAAAATAAGTTTAAGCCCATTACCTTAGTAGTTTTTTTTAATTCTTACTTTAAATGGCAAAATTCTAGGTTATTTCAAAATAACCTAAAAATTCATATATCTCAGTGACCATTGAAAATCGGCCTAACATTTATGGCCTAATTTTGTTGCATTTTGACCCTATTATAACGTGTTGGAGGGAATAGGTCGACTTAACCAATAACCCTGTATACAGCTAAGTAACTGGTTTATAACTTCATGTCACATGACTTTCTCCGTAGAATGCACATTAAACCGATATTCAGCTCGGAAATTAGGAAGCCCCTTTTAGAAACTACAAACAAAAATATGAAAAAAGTCCGAAAATTTTGAGGTTTTTTGAGGGTCACGGGGTTAGCAAACTTGGTGGTACACTTCTGGTATCTATCCTAACAATATCCCAAAAAAAACAGAGCCGAGCAATTTTTTGCGACCTAACGCCTTATATTTCGGTTTATTGACTGGCCTAATCATGATAGTTTCTCATAATAATGAGAAAAGGATAAAACTTCCAGTTGTTCTTTAAAAATATGGTCCTCTTAAAGTTTTAAGTGTAAAATAACTAACATTATCTGGAAAATGAAAACATGCTATAGATGCTACATACTTTGTATCTCCATTTAATCAACCTTCACCATCGCCAAGTCAAGCAAAAAATCGGCTCGTGCATATCCCTTTAATTTTACGAAGTCAATATAGGCTTACGCCTTTCAATTTCGAACATTTTGTTCCGGTTAAAAATTGTAAATCACCAATTTTTTTCTTTCTTTTCTTACTTGCTAAAGAATTTGAAGATTTACCAAAAAGCTTGTAGCTCACAACTTACATGTGTGATGTGGGACTATCCGCATCGGATCAACTCATATACGTATGTACTGCTGGTAAATACAACATACGTGTTCATATGTTATTGCCAGTCACACAGACTTAAAAAAAAAAACAAATTTCAGGTCTTTCCGCAGTTTTAATTAATTTGAAGAAAGAAATTTACGGTGTTGGTCGTTTCTCGAAGCAGACAATGAAAAAGTATATATTGGTTTGGAATTCCGAGACGCCTCCGCACATTACACGGTCACTGGTCCGATTTGTGATTTGTACCTTTAGGCCCGGCCATACGGCTCACAATGTAACCAGGCCATCATACATATATGCCAACTGGCAAACAACTTGAATAATGGGGCTATAATGTGCTTTTCATAACCGCTCGCGCTCGACATGAAGCGAAAAAAAAACATCCCGCGGTTTAGAAAGGTTTCGATTTGGAGGAAAAACATCAGTCAGTGTTCTATACGATAATTTAATTTTTTGATTAAGGCAGACGCGGTAATTTAATATTGCCCCGGAATGTTTCGTGAGATTTATCAGGGTATAATTATTTCGTGACATATTGGGCTCAGAGGTGCTTTCAGAATGTGTAAATGTGGGGAATCAACAAATTTTTTTTTAATTACATATGCACATAACATACTACAGTCGAACCTCGATATCTCGAAGTGTCAAGGGACCGAGAAATTAGTTCGGGTTATCGAAAATTCAACTAATCGAAAAGCTTGGAGAGAAGTGCTAGGGAAAATTTTATAATATATCAAATATAATTATAATTTTCTTTTTTCGTAAAATATTTGTTTTATTAGTAAATAGCTAAAATATTTGCATGGAATCGATATAAACTCATAACACCCTGAAAGAAGGTATCCTAATTTTTAAGGAAAACACCGTGGCTGCAAAAAGTATAACAGCTTTCTTTCATTATACATTTTGAAATAGGAAATAATAGTCTCGGCATATTCGAATGTATACTCATATGTAATTAAACAATCCGTGGAAACACATCGGTTATTTTCGATTGTATCTTTCTTTTTTTAGCACTGGTTCCATCAACGAAATTTTCAATCATACCTAGTGCGGAAAAAATGTCATCCGACATGACTGACACTTTTTGACCACCGCTATAGATTCCATTGCTTGTGGTGTAGTCGTTAGAGACTGAAGTTGATGGACGTCTTCGTCTTCCGAAGCATCATCATCACTGGTGTCATCGGTAATACAGAATGCCGCACTTGAAATTTCTTCTTCCGTCAGGTGGGCAGTAGTCGCCACATCAGAGTCTACATCTAAAAATTGGCTGTATGCGATTTCAGCGATTTCCGGAAAATTCCCTTGATATTGACTCCATTCTTCTCAAGTCTCTTCGACAGTAGCTTCCTGTATCGTTGGTTCACAGGATTCTAAGAAATACAAATTTTAATAGTCTTTTGTTACAAAAAAGGATTTATTTTAACCTTTTGTGAATCCTGCTTTACGGAAAAAGTTGGCGATTGTTAAGCTGCTCACAGCCTCCCAAGATTTGCTTAGGGTAAGCATTTCCAATAGAAAAAAATACAGTAAGGCTATTTTTTTCTTGGTCTTGAATCAGTGGGGTCTCAGGAGTCTTAAACACATTTTGCTAAAATAAATTTGATCGGAAAGGTGCCAAAAAGGACAAGAAAGGACACTATTTAATCCTTGACTGGAGGTCGGCATTCGGGATATCATATCAAAGGGGAGGCCGAGTACATTACATATCCGGTGTTTGATTCCTATTTCAAGGACCCTCAACGGAATAAATTGCGTTTGAATGGACAATTTTCGTGTTTCCCGTAACTTATCATCTGTATCTTTCCAAAGCCCATAACTACGCGAATAATTCAAGTTGCCACTTCCTTTTTAATTTTTGCTAAGGAAAAATTGGATCGGAAAACCCTGAAAAAGGACATAAAAGGACACTAATTAATACCTGACAAATTAAAATGTTTATCCTTTAGACGATGACAATGAAAAATACTCTCACAATATTAATATGAACACAGCGAACTTTCGTACAAATAATTCAACACCTAAAACAATTTTTTTATACATAGCGTTATAATTAGTAAAGTAGCATCTACAACAGTAGCGAAAAGTATTTTTCCATAATGCATAACAACCAAGTCTATGCTTGATTTAAAAATGTTACTTCCTTTTCAAGATTGAAGTCGGTTTGGTACATTTGCAGACTATGGTTTTTTTTATTTATACGTATTATTCAGAAACTGGATGACTCTGTGCTTTATTCTTATATGCCGTTCGAAAACTAAGATACTACGCCAACTTTTGTCAACTTTGCAGATTTGCCACTACAATGTACCGTTACGAAATTCGGGTTTAATTTTGACATTAAAAATTGAAATTGACATTTTTGCAAAATTCAAAACGTCGTATCTCGGAAGATACGAAACCGTTCGAAACGTTCGATATGTCCTTTTAGTTGACGAGAGACTAATGGGCCGCAGGTCTTTAGGACTAGCATGTGAACTTCTGCCAGTTTTCGGAATAAACGTAACTCTCACATATCTCCAGATACGAGGAATATAAACCAAATTTAGGCAACCTGTTAGTATGCCCTCTATCCATGGGTAGGTGATGTCTACACAGTGTTGCAGGTCCGCAGGGATGATGCCATCAGGTCCAGCCGATTTAAAGGGCTCAAAACTAGATATTGCCCAGATAATCTTCTCACGGTCGAGTATAGATGTCGTATCACAAGACTCTGTGCGACCTATGCGGAGGTCAGATGAGTCAATAGCTGAGCTTCCCGGAAAATGCGTATCAAACAGACACTCAATGGTTTCGATACTTGATGACGTCCATGATCCATCCTCTTTTTGAAGAAAGCTTGGCACGGATGGGTTCGACGCCAAGACTTTCCTAAATCTAGATGTCTCTGAAGACCCTTCTATGTTTTTACAAAAACTTCTCCAAGCGTTGCACTTTGCTCCTCTTAACTCTTTCTTGAAAGACTTT
This sequence comes from Microchrysa polita, assembly GCA_949715475.1. Taxonomy (NCBI): domain Eukaryota; kingdom Metazoa; phylum Arthropoda; class Insecta; order Diptera; family Stratiomyidae; genus Microchrysa; species Microchrysa polita. Next base: position 41,216,437 of record OX454415.1, on the reverse strand, counting down.
AAATGTTCCTTATAGAAGTACCAATCGGATTCAAGTCTCGACGACTTAGCTTTGTTAAAGCTTTTCCTACACGTAACCCTAAACTCGGAGATCTTAGGGGTCCACCAAGAAGGTTTTTTCTTACCTCGAAACGCATTAACAGGACATGATTGAGCGCAGACCTCATAGCTTCCGTGAAAAGGTCAACCATGTTATCCAACTCCTGTCCATTATTTGGCATGTCCGGTAGTGAAGGTAACTCCGCAAGGAGAACCTCTTCAAATCTAGACCAATCTGTTCTTCTACGATTGACAGTAGGCGGATTCACAATAGGGCGCTCCGCCAGACTGAACTGTAAATATCGGTGATCCGAAAAGGAGTGTTCCGCAGACACTCTCCAGTCTTTGAACAAATGAATCGTATCCTCTGATGATAGAGTGATATCCAAAACCTCTTGTCTGTTTTTTGTGATGAAAGTAGGCTCAAGGCCCACATTGCAAATAAGGAGATCGGTACCCAGAAGGTATTCTAAAAGTAATTCACCCCGTTCGTTTGTATCTGAGCTGCTTCAGACTACATGATGCGCATTAGAGTCGCATCCGACGATGACACTTATATCTGAAACCTTTGCTGCCGCAATGGCTTTCTTTAAATTAGGAGGAGGTATAGTATCATCATAGGGCATGTATACTGAAGCGGCCCAATAGATCTTATCTTGTATCTCCAAGCAGACGAAGACCATATCCTTATCACTATGATTAGGTAACAAGAAAGCCTTGACGGTTTTCCTTACAAGAACGCGGGAACGCGGTTTGCCCTATCCTCTAACGTAAAACATGGTGAAATCAGAACACCCCAGACCCTTGACCAATTCATGGGCAACCCAGGGTTCCTGAATAAGAACGACATCGTCATTACTGTGAGACAAACGATAGAGAACGGCAGCTGACGCTGCCTTTGAATGGTGAAGATTAATTTGTAGGAACCTCACCATTATGTCTTCTCCATAACAGTAACGTTCTCCTCCTCATCCGTTTGGGATTCAGCGGAGTCGGTCAGTAACGACGCATGAAACGCCGTATCTAGGGCAGCTAAGTCTGAGCAGAGTAAGAGGCTGTCGTCCTCAACAATCTCAACTGCAGACCTAGCAGCTTCGACAAACTGGAAGTCAGTTACGGAGAGCATACGATCTGCATGCTCAGCAGGTGCAGAGACGGGCTTATAAGCCTTTTTTATGTCTCCCTTATAAACTCTGAGCTTTAACTTAACAAACCCAAAGCTAATGACTCCATCTGATTTGGTTAGCGGAGCTAACGATGGTGAATTTAGCAGCATAATCGCACACCTGTGATTATTTACCGGTTCTTCCAACTTGACGATTCGCCAATCATCAGTTGGAATGGAAGGGTTGCAAGTACGGATTATTTGCAAAATGTGATCCTTGTCGGTTACTGAAGATGGGAGGCTCACACGAGCCCTCGGCCGCGATGGAATATCGTCCTTCGCGACAATAAATAATAAAAAGAAGTTTTTTCTGAGTGAGTATTCATTTTTTAGACAAAATGCTAGTAGTGTTCCCGGGGTTTCTTCTTGCGACCCCATCAACCAAGCTAATAAACCGAAAATGGTGCCTTCGGTTAGTACTGTTTTTGTGTATTACGACTTCACAAAAAAAAAATCTATTAACTCTTTAAGTCGATTGGCATTGCAGTGATTGATGCTTAAAAACACAGTCTGATAAAAAAGCGGAATTAAAATGAGGTACTTTATTTTAGGATTAATTTTATTATCACGAACATTTGGATTATTTTCCCAAACATTTCGGGAGTAGTCCCAGTCCGGGACCCCTTGCTACGCCTCTGAATAATACCATGGGAAACAACAGGAAACAAATTACGTAGTGAAAATTTTTCTTTTTACAAAAGTTATTTTAATATCTAAAATTTGAGGCATCGGTAATTGTTTCACTTAATACTCCCGCAAAGTGCAGGATGTGCGATACGTTGGGGGTATTGCGCACCTTGATCCACGGAGGACTAGGGGCCATACATACATATGTATGTATGTAAGTATTTCTAGGTATGAGAAACCCGGCGATCCCCAAGTCTTAAATTTCTTCCGTTTTGGTAAAACTTTTAGCAGTAGAAAAAATACAAAGTGCCAAATCCACTACACGAAATATTGTACAGCTTTTATATTATTTCAAAACATCAAGAGTTCGTATATGAAAGTTGATTATATGCATGTACTCGATAAATTGCGGACCTGACAGCAATGACAGTAGATAGGGTAAAGTGATGTATCGTACATTGTCCGGTAAGATACTCATAATCGTACTGCGATCATTATGAAGATACAAGATTATACATATTGCAAAATATTCCACGAGTCTACAATTATTATTGTTGCAGAGTCAAATTGGTCCTTTAAGGTGTAGCATTTACATACTCAAATGTCAGCACTCGTTTATATTCAAATCATGTTTAAAGCGTGCACAAACTTTGTGTAGGCCATTGAATCGCGATGAAATTTTGAAAAATGTCAAAACGATCGATGAAATCCAACTATAGTGAAGAACGTGGATCGAAGCATAAGCGTTAGATGGATACCTAAACACAACAATACAGTAGCATACGAGGACGGTGGTCAATGCTAATTGGAATGAGTGTCAGAAGAGAAGCAGATGTTTATGATTATGAAATACCCTTTGAAAACGAACTGGGGTCAGAATATGTTCCCATACATTTATCGAGATCTGTCTGTGAATTTGTGGAAAATATTTTGCTGCCAAATGGCATTTTTCGTGGAGTTACTTACTGGCATTCAACTAAGTACATCAAGATTATATTTGCCTATTCGAATATACGTGACTAACGCATATTAGTCAGAATAGTACGTATAATACAGGGTGTCCGGAAACTGCCGCATAAACGCACCGGATTGTGATTCCCCGTGTGATTTCCAGCAAAAAAGTTGTACGGAACATACCCCTTTAGCTGACACAGGCATTTGAAAATTTTTGAAAAAACCATTTTTTTGTATGACTAAAACTTAAATATCTCAAAAGCCAGACTAGCTAGAATAGCAAAATAAGATGATTATTACAAGCCAACAAATTTACCTAAAAATAAAACTAATGGCACTAAAACCGGATAAGAGGTTTGGTTTTTACAGAACTTCAAAGTGAAATTTTTGTGATTTGACCCAAAAACAAAATATTATTCCATTTCAATTTTCTCCAACTTCTGACAAGGTGAGGTGCTCGCTCGATTCTTTAAAAAATTGGCGCATAGTCTAACGATCATTTATTTCCTACATCATTTTTTTATTCTAGCTTCATTATTTCTAACAGTTTAATGCCTTAAGTGCAGAAAACTAGGGTTAATTTTAGCTCGATTTCAATTCAATGCAATTCAAACTGCCCCTAAAGATCTGCAATTTGGTAAAATTTATTCAAATTATATCAAAATCGATCCAAAATTAACCCTAGTTTTATCCACTTACGGCATTAAAACTGGTAGAAATAACGAAGCTAGAATAAAATGATTTTAGAAAGAAATGATCACAAGACTATGCGCCAATGTTTTAAAGAATCGTACAAGCACCTCACCTCGGCAGAAGTTGGAGAAAATTGAGATGGAAAATTATTTTGACTTTGACTGATCTGATTTTAGTGCCGTTAGTTTTATTTTTTAGGTAAATTTGTTAACTGTAATAATCATCCTATTCTGCTATTCTAGCTAGTCTGGCTTTTGAGATATTGAAGTTTTAGTCGTACAAGAAAATGATTTTTTCAAAAATCTTCAAATGCCTGTGGCAGCTAAAGGGTAAAGCTAAGGGGGTATGTTCAGTACAACTTTTTGGCTGGAAATCACATGAGGAATCACAATCCGGTGCGTTTACGCGGCAGTTTCCGGACACCCTCTATAGTTAATTACATAGTTAGTCAATCGACGTAATTATTATGCGAAATATTACTATATATACGCAAAGTCCATTCCATCGTTTCCATTTTCTTTAAGGCACATAGCCAAACTTCTTGGGGTCTCCGCGCATTACACGTTGCTGTCAATTTAGCAAATTTGTTTTGTAGACGGTATGGTCGACTCTGACTGAATGGAATGCCGAGGTGATACCTTGACGAAGTGCTGAAAACACAGCTAATATTGATAGTACACAAACATTATATTGAAATTCCGATATGATCACGCAATCAATCATTTCATTTTATTATTATATTTTCGTATTTATTTATTTTTCTTCTTTATTGAGACGTGAAAATTGATTAATTAGTATCCAAGCGAATAAATGACAGGAAAGCGTTTCGAACATTATTCAACCAAAAATTAAATATGCATGTATTTTTATTGAGACGATAATTAGTAGCGATTCGAAATGATATTCATTAATTTTGTGAATAGGCCGAGTCAATAGGTAGACGCAATATATTTGCCAAAATGACTAATATGTTTTTCGAGGGAAATCGGATCTGGGAAGGAAGTTGTGGGTGTTTGGATGTTTTTTCAATGAATATTTAATTTAATTTATTATTACAGATTCTTACGAAAAACATTTTTTGGTTCATGTTTCGTAAAGACTTAACGCATTAAATTTACGTTAAACTAGCAGAACCAACATGAACAATTTTACAAGGCAGACTGTATGTATAAGTTGTGAAAAATATAATAGCACTGAAGGTCACAACCTACTTATATCTCTTAAAATACAGTTATTGGGCAGTTATACAGTTAGTGAGATTTTTAGTATATAACAGTAAACTTGTTATACCCATAATATGGTATATTGTTTTTGTTACGACGATTTATGTAAAACCTCAAAGGAGCCACCGGAGATATTGCAAAGTATATACATATGTATATAAATGATCAGGGTCGGTCCCTGATTCGAATAACCCATGTCCATCTGTCTGTCTTTCCGTCCGTGTGTCTGTCAGTTCGCACGATAATTCCCGAAATAATGAAGCTAGGGTTTTAAAATTTTGGTCAGATGATTGTTTTGATAAAAGCTGGTATTGAAAATTGGCCAAATCCCCTACCTCCCATACAAATCACCCCTCCGTGATAGTGTAATTCGGCCATATTTTTCGACAGAATATCGCTAGGGACCTGGAATTTTCATAAATGCCTATTTGTGGCATATGCTTCAAGTTAGTGGAAAGTGGAGAAGTTTTGACTACTCCTACCCCTAAATCCCCTACAAAGCAATATTCTGCCATATCTTTTGATAGAATGTCCCGAAAAACTTGAAATTTATAGCACATGATAGCTCCTGGATGCCGTTATAAGATATTAAAGATGTGTGAGATTCGGCCCATCTTCCCCTTCCCCCTTAAAAAATAAATTAAATATTTTCGGTTTCTGTACATGGATATAGGGTATACACTCATCGTGCTATTCGCACGATTAGAACTCGGTCTCGTTAACTTTATAAAACTAACATAATTATGGTTTTTAGGTTATCGGTAATCTCCCGTCAGGCTGAATCAAACAGGAGGGTAAATAATTGTATTGTTTATTTATAAAATTCAAAAATTTAAGATACCTAGATTATACAATTTTAGTATTCAATTCAAAATTCAATACAGTTAAAAAAAATTAATAACAGGCGCGACAATCCAACATTGGACTAAGGCCGCAGGATGTGTTAGTGACATCCTATTTCCAAGAGCCTATCTGCTTTTTTGTTGAGATCAGCATCACGCTCAGCAGTGTTATTTATCCCCATAAATGGGTACTCGTTTAACATCTGAGTGGGATCATAGTCCGTCACAAGCTCATGAGTTCGAAAAACACCATGATCCACGGTGGGATTCGAACTCATGACCCTGTTCACCGAAGGTGCGCGCACTAACCGCTAGACCAGCCAGACTACAGTACAGAGTACAGTTACATGTTACAATATACATGTTAGAATATAAGGACTCCAAGCTCTTGTGGTTCGATTCGAAAAGCCATTCCTTAACACATTTAGCAAATCTCCCAGCAGCTGTTATTGATCTAATTGATAGCGGAAGCATATTAAATATTCGACAGAAAGACACAACAAATTATACCCTATTCCCATAAGATGGTATAGAAAAAGATAGTTTTTGGGTCAAATCACGAAAATTGGACTTTGAAGCGGAGTAAAAATCAAACCTCTTATCAGATTTTAGTGCGGTTAGTTTTATTTTATGGGTAAATGTGTTGGCTGTAATAGTCATCTTATTTTGCTATTCTAGCTAGTCTAGCTTTCGAGGTATAAAGTCTAAGTCGTACAAGAAAATCATTTTTCAAAAATCTTCAAATCCCTGTGGCAGCTGAAGGGTTAAGAATTGGGGGTATGTTCCGTACAACTTTTTTTGCTGGAAATCACATGAGGAATCATAATTCGGTGCGTTTATGCGGCAGTTTCCGGTCATGCGGCAGTTTGCCGGTCAGTTTCCATGTTGTGCTATTAAATAAACTTCGTGGATTTAGCTTTTCTCGTTGGCTTATTTCCTGGATTTCATCATACCTTGTTAACAGGACCTCGAGTAATTTTTAATAACGTTACTTCTTCTGAATTTTCAGCAACGTCAAGCCTCAAGGGTCTATCGTGGGACCTTTACTTTTTGCATTTTTTGTATATGACCTACCGGCTGTTCTTAGCAACCGATGTCTTTTGTACGCAGATGACTGTAAAACTTTCACCACCACCACACTAAAAATATAATAAAAAGGGGCTCGAAGCTCTCCGGCTGTGTTCTTCGTTGTAATAGTGAGTTTCGTTCTGAAAACAGTCCTGTAAGATTTTATTTGTCTCATTTGTTCGTAGCATTTTAGAAATGCCTCAATGGTTTAGTCCCCTACTGCTGGTGGGTCCACGGACGCCTTAGAGCGGGTTCAACGAAGATTCCCTAAGTCATTATTTTTTAAGTTTAAACTTCCTTACCCAGAGACACTTAATTTCCTTAAAATTCTTTCCCCAGAGAAGCAAAGAACTTTTCTTGAACAATGTTTTTTATACAAGATTCACCGCGGATATCTGCATTCTAGCTTAGCAGATAGAATTAATTAAAGAATTCCATCATAACCGATCTTGCTCTCTAGGTTAATTCCCCTTTAATCGGATGATGAGAACATATGATTCTATGGAGGTTGGACCTCTGCCCTCTTCTATTTCAACTTTTAAAAATATTATTTTGCCAAAACTTTGATTTTGTTTCATTCGATTGAATTATTTATTTTTAATTCCTTTAAGCTAAAATAGTAAATTAAGTTCTCAACGTAGTGTTTATCTTTAAAAAAAAAAACAGCAGAAACTTTGATTTTTTGGAATCTAATATTAAGGTCTATATTTGACTGATGTAATTGAACTTTTATCTGTTCAGTATTTGCTAATAAATAAATAAATAATTCTGAGTGAAATTTCATTGTTCTAATTTGAAATTAATATTTTATAAACAAAAATTGATTTTTGGAAATTAATAACATTTATTGCAATTATGACAACATATACATTTAATTTTAAAAACTCATTTTGCAATACTTCTTTCAATAAGTAGAGGTGCGGAAATTTCGGAAATAAAAAACATATCGAAAAATTGACTATTTGACAATCCATATTAGTCGACAGTGCTTCTCAAGAAGTTACGGTAAAAAGAGGAACTGCTGAGGCATCATTTCAATTCGTAGCTGGCCAAATAATGAAAATACTCTCCCTAGAAATATTGCATTACAGAAAGCGAAGTGACATGCTCTGTGGCTCACTTGGTTGAGTCGCACTCTACGATGCTAGTAATCTAGACGTCCGGAGATCGAATCTCGGCGTGATCCAAAATTGTCCGTACACGTGCGGATATGAAATATATAGTACTTGCAACATTATATACATTCCGAAATGATATGCAATGTAACGTTGACTCGAAATCGCCTTTAAACGGCTGAGTTAACGCACCATGGCCCCACATGGGGCTATACGGTAGTGAGAAGAACAAGAAGAAGAAAGCGAAGTTTATTCGTCAAACCTACGAATAAAGAGATTGCTTGGCGTTTGGCAAGCCATCGTGATTCTGTGAATTTTTGAAAAAATCAACCTGAAATGAAAAATTATCTATTATTTTTATATATTTTGTTTTGAGAAAAATGAACTTTTTCGTGGAAAAAGTACACTTCAGAACTTTTCGCATCTATTTGGAAAAATGTTCGATTTGCGCCGAAACTCGCAAATATTTCGTAAAAACGAAATTTCCGTACTTCTAATCATAACTATTTCTTATTAATTAAGTGACAGTAATGTAATAATAATAATACATACTGCAATATCTGTTATACACACTGACTTAAAAGAAAATTGGCCAACAGAACTTAGGAAGCTTTGTTGCTGGTGATTCGTTTACCTGTTCTACAAGTTGTCCATTGATACTTATGGGGAGGGTAAGGTTTCCAGTCAGGCAACGGATATTGGTCTTGCTAATCTTTAACCCGACAACCTTTGCCTCTCGCCCGAGATCCAGAGCGATTTCACTCAGATCCATGATCTTATGCGAGAGTTACCAAATGTCGTCAGCATAGTCTAAATCAGTGGTTCCCAACTCGCAAATGACGGCGGACCACTTCGCTTGAACATGAACCACTACGGACCACCATATTCTTTAATGAAGGGAATTTCGCGATTTTTGATTTTACAAGGTCTTAGACTTCTTTATTATACAACAAAGGGGACAACTTATGACAAAAATTGTTGGGAACATGCGAAGAAAACACCACATTTCTCCTCTGTGACCGCCTTGTATTGTAAATATGTACATTAAATAATTTTAAGCAGAGTCTGTTCATAGGCTTTGTCGAAATACACACAAAAAAGTTCTGCCGAATCAAGCGCAACAGTTCAGTCGAACTGTTCAAAAGATCAACGAACCGCCAGCGAGTTGAATTCATTGAACCACGCAAATGACGATAAAATTCAATTCCCTTGTTTTTCTTTTGCGTGGTATGGCGAACACTCCGCTAAGTTGGGCCAGCTTTAGATAAACTTAAAAACTGGAATGTAACATACCATCGAGTATTCACGAAAGTTTTCCGAAGTTTTCCGAAGCCCGAAATTTTTTCCACCTCAAGATTTTCTTTGGAGTTGAAATTGTTGGTCGCGAAAATATTGATAGGCAAAATTTAGAGTAATCTGGCTGGTGTAATGGTTAGTGCGCGCACTTCGGTGCACAGGGTCATTGGTTCGAGACTCACCGTCAACGAATTCAGTTTATGGTGTTTTTCGAACTCACGCCCCTTGTGACGAACTTTGATCTTACTCAGATGTTAAACGAGTACCCATTTATGGGGATACATAACATTGCTGAGCAAGCTGTGGATCTCAACACCTCAACTAAAAAGCAGTTAGGATCTTGGGAATTGGATGTCAGCAACACATATGCGGCCTTAGTCCAATGTTAAACTGTCGCGCCTGTTTTTTTTTAATTTTAGATATAAATTTTACGAAAGGACAGTCGAAAATGATTTTCTACACTATTTAACGAAAAATGGCCCCTGAACGTGTTTAGACTTTTACTGGTGATTCTGATTACATTCAACTGGCCTCCGATTCTGCTTTTCAGACCGTAGCACATCTATATTCAGTGCTATTTTTGGCTTTTGGACACTTGCATACATATTCCACTTGCGAGATCAATGTCCGTTTTAAATTCTGGCTTTGCTTGGTTCTAGAGGATCGCATCTCCTGCCGAAACACAACGAGAAACCTCTTGTCTTACATCCACAGAATCCATAGAAAGAAACATTATCCGACAATCGGCTGGAGAGATTTAGGGATACATACAAGCCCGAAATATTTTCAACATCATGATTTTCTTAGGAGTTGAAATTGATATGATATGATTGATATGCGATTGAAAAGAAATAGGCCAATAGATCAGTTTCTGTCGTCTGTCACTGTTTTTCTTCTGAGCCAAATTTATAAATCTTTTTTTTTATAGAAATACGGTATTGATAAGATTTCCTCCACTCCACATTTAACATAATATTAACAGTTAGCTAGATTTCATTGCTGGTATGATACAAAATGAATCTCAAGGTCCCTAACTAGGCAAAGCTGTTTACCATTTGTCACTAAAATCACTTTTAGATTGAATGAAGTTGAATTCCACTACTTTCCCGGAGAGACCTTTATGTGACAGTTAAAATTGTGTTCTGCAAATATGGGATTTTCGCAAAAGAAAAAAGAGTCTCCCTAAGGGAGAGACTCATTTCTGATCTAATTATGTTATCGATTCATGATGCTCACACGTAGGTATTCCAGTTCCGGATATCAAGGACCAGAAAAGTACAAGTATTTCAGTTTTCCAAACTACAGTCTCAGCAGCAGAAAATTTTGCGTAGTGCCTGGAATCAAACTCGCATTTTTACGCCTTCTAGTATTGTAAAGGGCAGCATTTTTTTTACTACATCGGCAAGAATTTTTTTAACCATAACACTGTGTGACAAATTTAAAAAAAAAATAACCGTCATCTCCAATTTTTTTTTCTTTTTAATTCTTATCTAATCCTTACTAAAACCTCATATTTACTTTTTCCCTTGACCCCCCAGTTTCAGAGATATGGACAGATATTGATATTCCCAGAAAATAATACAAAATAAAGTTCCAGTAACAAATCGGTTATTATTTATTAATTGTTTTTTGGTAAAACGGAAATAAAACAATATAATAAACATATTTAAATACTTAAAATTATAAACTTAATTGTTAAACACATATATTTTAAGGGAAAAATAAAAAAAATCAATTTTTTCTCTTATGTTTAGAATTGTCTTCTCGCTGTAAGCGCCAAAAATAATCTCGTAACATAGCTGCATCCCAATGACCTTGAAAACGTTCCTCAAACCTTTTTATGTCCTGATGAAACCGCTCACCTTGTTCATCACTTACGGCTCCAAGGTTCTCAGGAAAGAAAGAGAAATAGGAGTGAAGAAAATGAATTTTCAAAGACATTCTGCACCCCATCTCTTTAAATGCGTCTAAACATATTTGTTACTAAAAGTTCTGCGTTTTCGGCTTTGTGATTTCCTAAGAATCCTTTTATACCAGCTTTTAATGAAGTCCATGTACCAAATCATTCAATTCCTCTTGGCGAATTAGGTGTGGTTTTCGTTGATCGCTTGATGAAGGAGAGGGGAAAAACTGTGTATCCTGAGGGTCGTTACTTTTATCACTGTGAGGAGGGCGAATAGTGCTGTTTACACTATGAGGCACAGGTTTCGTGACAGAACTCACTATAGGGTACTCCACTTTATACTTATGCTTTTTCGTAGCAGCCCGCAAATCGAACACACAAAAATAGCAATCGTCGTGATGATTGCTAGGCTCGCTCCAAAGTGCTGGAACCACGAAAGGCATTTCTCGTTTTCCAGTTTTTTGAGAGTGCAGTGACATACAACACGATATGCAAAAAAATCGGATATCCAAGGCTTATCCTGACACACAACGCGGCCAAAACATTCGAAATAAGCATCCCTTAATTTTTGTGTTACTTTTCTCTCTAGCGATTTAAAAATATATTTGCCGCACACGTAGCAAAATTTATTTGGGAAATTTTTGCACAGGTTGCGAATACTTCTTTCAGAATCCATATTGTAAACCAATTAAAGTAAAACTATTACAACACGTGCTATTTATACCATAACAATATCTTTTTTAAGTTTTTTTTTTATTTTTGTACCTGACGGTTTTCGCGCTTTACTCCTTAAAGGGGTATTATAAGGATAATAAAAAAAGAATATGACAGGTAAAAACAAAAGGGATAATATAAGGATAATAAAAAACGAGTATATCAGATAAAAATATAATAAATATAAAAGTTACGTAAGGATATGTAGCCGCGAAAAGATAAAAAAATATGGTTTTTCACGGTTTTAAGTCACAATAAAAGGGGAAAAAAATAAAATAACCGAGCAAATTATATTTATTTTCGGTGATTTTTATTGCCAAGAGTCCTCTTAAGGATACTGATAAGAAATTTACTTATTTTATTGCAATTTGCAGTAATTGCGTAGCAGATACTATATGAGTGTTATATGACCGAAAGCCCGGGTCGAAAAATATAACATTGTTGCTAAGTATTACATTGTAATACTATACTAAGGCGTAAGTCTTCTCGGCGATGTGGTCCGGCATGCCTAGATAGCATGATTTAAATGTTTACACAAGTAGTTTTTATTGTCGTATCCATATGAATATTAGTGCGTTGTGATTTGTATCAAATTAAAACGCATTGATACTTAAGAAAATTATTATTATTATTATTTATTAAGAGCAAGCATAATACAATTATGAAGATCTTAGAAGTATCTTAAGAAAAGAACTGATTGGCTATAGTAAGCAATATTTTGATACGCATATATGGTTTGATACGCATATATGGTTGATCATTAAATTTTTATTAGTAACACTTGTGTAAACACAAAAGACGTCGAAGAACTAGACGTTTGAGTTGGAAAAAAGGGCATACTAGTCTTGACCGGGACAGTGGGCACATCGCCGAGTTGACATAGTGTTCGTTGTATATTAATCCAGCTGTTCTCTAATAATTCAGGTGTGGGGTAAAACCAAAAACGCAAGTGTACAAATTAATAAAGTGAAGTGAAAAACTAAGGAGGTTAAACCTAAAAGAAATCGCGAAGTGAAAAACTAAAAACAATAAACGGAACATGAGTGATCAAATTGAGAGTGAGCAGTGTGAGGTGATGGTGAATGAAGACAGGGATCCAGCTGCGAGGAATGAAAATCTTGCCAATTTGACGTCGGCAGACTCCGAAGCTAAAGAGGTGGAGCTACTAAGGTGGGAAAATTCACTATTAAAGCGTGAGCTGGCCATGAGAAGCTCTGCAGCATCAGCAACGTCAACGGAAATTACGACCAACAATGGTAATATAGAAACCCAACATAAGGTAAATAATTCGGAATTATGTATATTAGTACCCGTATTCGATCCTGCCGCGGGCTCACATAGTGCGGCTAAGTGGATCGAAAATTTGGAAAGATTGGCAGAAGTTTTCTTGTGGGATGAGCGCACATTGGTCTTGTACGCAACATTGAGACTTGGTGGCGCTGCGAAATACTGGCACCAATCGCGAACTGACATTGTGTCTTGGATGGAGTTTAAGAAGGAGCTGGTTGGCAGTTTTCCTACTACCAAATATGAATCAGATACTCTAATGCAAATAATGCTGCGGAAAAAGAAAACCGAGGAATGTGTAGAAGAGTACTTTTATCACATTGCCGCTATGGCAAAAAGTATTAATCTATCCGAGAAAGAAACTATGTCATATATAATATCGGGAATGGACGACAAGGGAATGATCAACATGCTCACCGCAGCTAATTGTGAAAATCTTCAACAATTATTAGTTTTCATAAAAAAAGTTAATGCGATGAGACAGCAGGAGAGACATCGTCATCTTTTGCTAAATAGAGATGGTACCTTCTTGAATCGTAATTCTATTCCTACTAAAAGAAGTAGCCTAAAAATTAATGAACCAGTTCTGCCAAAATACAGACGTTTCGATTCTTCACTTCATCGGGAAAAGAGAAAGGAGGAAAATGAAATGAAATGCTTCAAGTGTAACAGAGCGGGACATCGTTACCGAGAGTGTCCGCAACGAAATCTGAATTGTTTTAAGTGCCATAAGCCCGGGCATGTTGCGAAAAATTGTGCTAATAAAGAATAGCAATTAATGAACAATATAGGGTCAGTATTTAATGACGAATATCACCCTATCGTTTTAATTGCTGGAAAAGAAGTGAGATGCTTTTTAGACTTAGGTAGTTTCTGCTCTACAGTTCAACATCAAGTAGCCCAAAATTATAAGTGGGAAGCAGTGCCATGTTTTGTGAAATTGTCTGGGTTTGGTGGTTCAGTGACGATTGTAAAAGAGAAGACGATACAAAATGTAATTTACCAAAATTTAAATTTCGAAATTGAACTTTTAATTGTGGAGGACACCGCACAGGTGGTTCCAGTAATTCTAGGAAGAAATTTCCTTGATAGACCCGATACATGTCTCTTAAAGACATGGAAATGTTTTCAATTTTCCAAGCTTCCGGAAAACGTTTATCGTATAGATGACGATCATGTAAATGGAATAAGTGAAAAAATCGTGATAAAAAGTGAATTGACAGCAGAGAATAAACAAAAGTTATGTGAATTAGTGGAAGACTACCGAATTTGCTTCGCGACGAAAATGTCAGAGTTAGGTAAAACTAATCTCGTCGAAATGAATATCAAACTTAAAACGCCAGAGGTTGTTAGATACAAACCTTATAAAGTGCCTTATGGGTTACGTGAAGTGTTACGGGAAAAAATAGACGAACTACTTAAATTAGACATTATACAAGAATCTAATTCGGAATATGCAAGTCCGGTTCTGCTCGTGAAAAAACAAGACGGTGATTACCGACTATCGAAAATTGAACTCTATTACTGTACGTGAGTTTTTTCCCTTCCGAATATAGAGGAGACATTAAATTTGCTCGCGAACAAGAGATATTTTACTTGCCTCGATTTGATGTCAGGATATCATCAAATTGCTGTTGAAGAAAATAGCCGGAAGTTTACCGCCTTTGTGACACCTGAAGGGCATTATGAGTATAAAAGAGTTCCCTTTGGCTTAACAAATTCTCCAGCAGTTTTTCTGAGACTGATGGGTAAAATCATGAGTTCTATTCCATACGGGAAGGTAATCGTCTATATGGATGATATTTTAATTCCAACAGAGACGGTCGAGGAGAATCTTTACATATTAGAATTACTTTTGAAAGAATTGAAGATTGCGGGTGTGACTTTGAAATTGGAAAAGTGCTCATTTGTCAACACCGAACTAAAATTTTTGGGACACGAAATTAGTGCAAACGGTATTCAACCCGGAACAAGTAAAACGACCGCGATAAACGAATATAAAAAACCGTGTTCCGTTAAAGAAGTTCGACAATTCTTAGGGTTATGTAGTTATTTCCGACGGTTCATTAAAGACTTTTCAAAAATTGCGCGACCGTTAAACATGTTGCTGAAAAAAGACATCGAGTTTCACTGGGGCCCAAGGGAACAGGAAGCATTTGAAACGCTGAAGGCAAAATTGATCGAAAGACCCGTATTAGCTATATTCGATTTCAGCAAACAGCATCAAGTACACACTGATGCTAGCTCCTGTGGTATAGCCGGAATATTGATGCAAGTCGAAAGTGATAAGTCAGTGCGACCAGTTTCCTACTTTAGTCGTTCGACCACCGTTGCCGAGTCAAAATATCATAGTTTCGAGCTTGAAACATTAGCCGTTGTCGAATCACTTGAACGATTTAAATATTACCTTATAAATAAAAAATTTACGGTCATTACCGATTGCAATTCGCTAAGAATGACACAAGAGAAAAAGAATCTCAATCCACGTATTGCGAGATGGTGGCTTAAAATAGCTGAGTTTGACTTTGATATCGAGTATAGGGCAGGATGTAAAATGACACATGCCGATGCTTTGAGCAGAAGCCCGGGTGAGGAGGCCATCGAGCCTCAAACAGTTGCGGAACAAGTTCTATCTATTGGTATTGATGCTTTAGATTGGGTGGCCACGTTACAGTTTCAAGACAAACATCTTGCTGCAATCAGAGATTGTTTGCAAAGTGCTGATAAGAAAAACCAGAACTACAAACAGCTAATGCAAAACTTTATCATACGTGGCGGAAAACTCTTCAGGAAAACAGATGTTGGTGAGCGACTCGTAATACCCAATGGATTGCGTTGGCGTGTATTGAAGATGTTTCATGACGATATGGGACATTGTGGTGTTAATAAAACAATGGACAATGTGCAAAGACATTTTTGGTTCAGTAAAATGAAGAAATCAACCAGCAAATATTTGAACTCGTGTGTGGATTGTTTATATAATAAAAGAGGACTCGATGAAACCAAGTACCAAATACATATACCGGAACGACAGCCGATACCATTTTTCACCGTGCACGTAGATCACCTAGGCCCATATCCTCGAAGTAAAGCTGGTAATATGTATCTCGTGGGGGTAATTGATGCGTTCACAAAGTTTATCATCTTACAACCTGTAAAATCTGCGGATGCGAAAGGAGTTATCAAAACTTTCGACAATATGACGCAATTCTTTGGCATGCCAACGAGAGTTGTATCCGATCGAGGGGCAGCATTCACGTCTAACCGTTTTAAGAACTATTGCCAAGAAAATGTTATTCATCATATCTTGAATGCAGTACACACACCCCGAGGCAATGGACAAATCGAGAGATACTTCCGTACCATAAAGGCTGCTATTGCATCCCTGACAAGTGATCCTGATGGATATGATTGGGATGCGAATATTCGTAACATTCAGTGGGCCCTGAACAATATGAAGAATACAACAACAAAGCAGACGCCAAGTGAGTTGCTGATGGCATTCACTCCTCGAAACATCATAGGAAACAAGTTAGTGCTGGCTTTACATGACGGGAAGATTTTTCCACCTAGAGATGATGTAGACGAAGATGAAGAGGACAATATCGTGTTAGCTGATCTTAAGAGAAGATTGAAGGAACGCGCATCTGGTGCTACTGGAATAATGGAAATTCGTGAGAGACGAGAAGATGCCATTACTAGAACAGTTGAAAATCAACGAGAGCAAGCCGAACGATTTAACACTGTCCATAAGGCTCCGAGGACCTATTCAGTTGGAGATTTGGTATTAATACGTTGTGAGGCGCTGGCCACCGGCGAATCGCGGAAAACGAAACCTCGTTTTAAGGGTCCCTATCAGGTAAGGGAAGTAATTGGAAATGATCGCTATCGAGTTAGCGATCCAGACTCCATTCAAATCGCTCAAAAACCATACGATTCTGTCCATGCTGCGGACAGAATGAAACCATGGTGCCAGCTAAGTGATTTCTGTTTGACCGATACCGATGATGCCTCTGCAGATGAAGATGAATATGAGATGACCGAAATAAAAGAGTAGAAGACATTTAAGTCATTTTTCTTTTTTTTTACTTTTTTTTCTAATAGTAACCTTTAAAAAAAAAAACACATTCTATAACTTTCATTTTACCTTGTTGTTTTTTTTTCGGATTGTTATTACCATTTGTGTGTTTGTTTTTTTTCTAACTTTCGGATTGTTAATAAATTTTATATAAAACAGAATATTCGGTCCTTTTAGTCGAGTCGTATCGGGGTCTGGGAGCAAAATTGGCTCGGAACCGGACGAGGTGAGCGGCAGGCTCATGATTGGAGTGTCATGATACGGTCTGGGAGCAGAATTGGCTCGGAACCGGACAAGGTGAGCGGCATGCTCGTGATTGGAATTTATTGATATAGTTCAGGAGCGGAGAGGCTCGGAACTGGACGTGTTGGGCGTTATGCTCGGAATCGTTGAATTTTGGTCCAGGAGCAGGAGAGGCTTGGAGCTGGACGTGTTGAGCGCTATGCTCGTAATTTTTTATAAGTCGGTCCAGGAGCAGGAGAGGCTTGGAGCTGGACGTGTTGAGTGCTATGCTCGTAATTTTGATAAGTCGGTCCAGGAGCAGGAGAGGCTTGGAGCTGGACGTGTTGAGCGCTATGCTCGTAATTTTGATAAGTCGGTCCAGGAGCAGGAGAGGCTCGGAACTGGACGTGATGAGGGTTACGATCTTAATGATTGGATTGTGGTCCAGGAGTCGGTGAGACTCTGTACTGGATGCGTTGAGTGCTATGTGCAAATTTGTTGATAAGTTGGTCCAGGAACAAGTGTGGTTCAGAACTGGACGTGTTGAATTCTATACTCAGAATTGTTGATAAATCGGGTTGTGAGCGAGCTAGCGAAGCTCGGAAGCGGTGGTATTGAGCGCTCGTGGAGCCGGTGTGGCTCGTTACGATCAAAATGGTTGATCTATTAGTTTGTGTCCGGGGCAGGTTAGTGCCGAAGCTGGACGAAGCGATTAAGACGCTTGGAATTGATCGTTAGATTTCTCGGGAGCAGGTATGGCTCGAGATCGGAGAAAGCATGTGAGAATGCTGATAATTGAGGACAAGAGTTCTGGAGCAACTGTGGCTCGCAATTTGACAAAGAAGCTTTGGGCTTGATTTGAGATTTGAATAGAATTCAGGTCGAATGTAGTTGATATATCAGGTGGACGAAGTTTTGTTTCCATGGAAATTTATGTTATCACTGAGGACAGTGAAATCGTAGGTTGGCCGAATGTTATATGACCGAAAGCCCGGGTCGAAAAATATAACATTGTTGCTAAGTATTACATTGTAATACTATACTAAGGCGTAAGTCTTCTCGGCGATGTGGTCCGGCATGCCTAGATAGCATGATTTAAATGTTTACACAAGTAGTTTTTATTGTCGTATCCATATGAATATTAGTGCGTTGTGATTTGTATCAAATTAAAACGCATTGATACTTAAGAAAATTATTATTATTATTATTTATTAAGAGCAAGCATAATACAATTATGAAGATCTTAGAAGTATCTTAAGAAAAGAACTGATTGGCTATAGTAAGCAATATTTTGATACGCATATATGGTTTGATACGCATATATGGTTGATCATTAAATTTTTATTAGTAACACTTGTGTAAACACAAAAGACGTCGAAGAACTAGACGTTTGAGTTGGAAAAAAGGGCATACTAGTCTTGACCGGGACAGTGGGCACATCGCCGAGTTGACATAGTGTTCGTTGTATATTAATCCAGCTGTTCTCTAATATGAGGACCATTAAAAAAGATTTTGGCGTGTAACTCGAAAACCTGAGGGTCAGGAAAAAAATTAATTGCACTTTTGTCATATGGGAACCAATAGCTAACCAAAATAGCATTCAGTTTTTTTGACGGTTTTTTGGTGTCACGCAGTGTAATCATCGGTCAGGGGGGGGGGGGCAAGCGCGCCTCCCTGCCTCCCTCTGGCTACGCCCATGTTTAAATCCCCATAGTATCTCGCGGACCACTTGCAGGTCTCTCACGGACCACCTTCGGTACGCGGACCACCTGTTGGGAAACAGTGGTCTAAATGTTGTAGGTGAGATACAGAGTCCATTCGTATTGAATGCCAAGGTTACGTTCTTCAGGCAAAGCTACATGGAGCACATCACCAATCACCAAAAGAAAGAGAATTGGTGATAGGATGCCGCCCTGCCTGCCCCGCTATAAGCTTCAAACCCCAAACCACCCCCCCTCCCACACAATGACAGATACTCAGCACTAGTAAATCCCCCACTAAATGACGGAGTATTAAAAGATTTGGGCTAATTTTTAAACATGAAAGCTTAGACATGCGCCAAGAGGTTAATTTATATCAGCACAAAATCAATGCAAAATGCAAGTACCATCATGAGTTCAAAATATGTATGTTACCATGATTGGGCAACACCTAAGACCTAGTACATATATACATATATGATGGTCTATGGGCAAACCCCGGTGAAATATTTCAAAAGACCCCGGGTAAACTAAACCCATATGAATGGAGTATGCCTGCGCGAAATTTTTAAAAATATTCAGCGCAACATATACCAAACAGTTAAATGGTTGTGCGCTATGAAAGAGCCGTCATCGCCATCATACTTACTACGGATTGGAAATTATGGTATGTCGTGTATAATAAAAATGATATTACACGCCTTCCGTACAACACAATCGCCGAGTGGCATATGTGACTGACCGATAAAGTGATATTTTCACTTTTAATTGAATATCATCATAACAATTGTTATATTGTATGTTATGGAATTTGAAATGTCGCAATTCGGATTTTATGCAAGGCATACATGCTCGTATGTCCACGGTCCACGCCAAACCCATGTTAGTGTGAATAGTCGATGAATTGCAATTGGGTTTTCAAATGGAAGAAATACCAATACCGTATTGTTATTAAATATTGTTTTATTTATATGTACAAGCTGTAAAATTCATGCAATACAATATGTACGGTGTTAGTTTGTTAAAGGATAGGTCATGAACTGAATTGGTTTGCATTTGGCAATAAGCAATTTGTTTATAGACTGTAGAGAAACTTTTCCGTGTCTCAGTATGAGTGATAAGTCATATGTGATTTAATTATAATTGAATACCTACAAAGCACGTTGAGTACTATTAATAGGTATGATCGTCATTGGTCCAATTTTTAGACGTTGGTTAAGACCAAAATAACTTATAGACTTAAGCGATGATATAAATGTCCGGAAACAAATTATGGAGAGTTGTTTTTTGCGGCACTGTTACTGTGTCCTGTGGCTTCATCCTTCATCTTCATAAAACACACCACCTAGCTCAAAATTTGTCCTTTGAATGCTAGATGGATTAATGCAACTGCGAAGATATCGGACGAATTGAAGTTTAATCTTTGGGCAAGGCGGATGAAAGCTATAAGAAAAATAGTATAGTCAAAATTGTGCCTTTGGCTATGGAATTTCTCACAGAAGAGCTCTGTGCTGACTGTTTAGTGCGATTCATTATTTCTCTGTCATTCAACAGAATAAACAAAAATTTTAGAACCTCATTAGCGGATAACTGATCGAATTGTCCTCTTTTTGGAAGAGAATCGAATGCTAGCAAAATTTAGGCAACTTATACTAAGCATTTTAGGATTCGAAAGGGAAGAAATTACACAGTTCATAAATTAAATAAGCATGCGTTTTCATTACTTGAAAAAAAAATTAATCCGCCGTCTCTTGCGCAGCACTTACAACCTCCTGATTACCAACGACGATTAGCGTATGCCATTCAATTCCATCGATTGGCCAGAGAAGAATGATTCATTCATCGTCTTATCATGTCGGATGAGGCACATTTCTTATTGAACACCTTCGTCAACAAGCTAAATTTTAGAACGTGGAGGGTGGTGGTGGTGCAGTATTACTTCCATTCAGGGGATATCATCGGTCCGGTATTCTTCGAGCACGAGAATGTAGAGGCCTTGACTGTGAATGGACAACGATATCGTGAGATGCTCAACAATGTTATTCGTCCTTTTGTCCAAAACCGGCCAGATATGTGGTTTCAGCAAGATGGAGCACCTTGCCATACCGCTGCAGCTACAATGGATATTTTAACGGACGTTTTCGGCGAAAGAGTCATTTCCAGAGGATCTGCAATTAACTGGCCGGCTAGATCTCCAGACTTAATTCCACTAGATTTTTTTCTATGGGGATACCTTAAGGAGAGAGTCTACAATAATAAACCAAGGACAATTCAGGAATTGAAGCAAAATATTGTAGCAGAGATCCTAGGTTTGCAGCCAGAAATATTGAACATACCGTAGATCGATCCCGTCTTTGCGAAACCGCCTGGATCGGTCATCTAATGGATATAATTTTTCGAACATTGTGTAAACATGCGGATATCTCCTAAGTGTATTTTTTATGTAAAAATTAAAAAAAAATCGGTTTAGAAATAAAAAAGTTATTCATGGTTTACACTGGTTCACTTTAAATGGACCACCCTGTATAGATTGTTTTATCTAATACATACAAGCATTATTACCATGATGTTCTTACAAATTTTTTTTCTAATTTCTGAACCCTGATATCGAAACCCGCATTTCACTTTAGTTAGGTTCACGTGTAACTAACATATACTCATACATAAAATTATATTCTAATCGATTCTTGTCATCAGCATCGGTCGTCGTGTACCAACCAAAATGTCCGGGTGAAATGAACCAAAACGACTTAAAATTCCACGAAGCCTATTAGCAAGAGTTGAGTAATTATGGCTTGCGTCCCGGCACAAAGTTGTTGGAGCGAAACCGCGGTAGTCGAGTCGCGCCTCTGATGTACACGATGAATGTGAAACGTTGTTATGTATACGATACGTTTGAATTCAATTAGAAATGGTCAAGTCTTAATTTTGATGAATTTCGTAGAACACAGCGATTAGTCGTTTGTGTTTTTTAGCCACCGTTTATTTCATGGCCAATGGAATTTCATAGAATCAGAATCATTTGGGCTTCTAATTCATATTTTGCGATTTAGAACGTTGACTAGTATTATAGCTGCTCTTTGAAAATATATATGTAACATACATTGATTATGGTGCACGCATACATACCTATGTAACATAACATGTATCCCCAGCTTTTTGTAGAATGATTCTTATTTAGTCTCGTAGTCATAAAATATTATATTATAGCCATAATCGTTTATCCGGACGAAAGAGTTGAACTATGGGTTAAGGTCAATTCTTGCAACGAAAACTGTTTTTGCTAGGAAATTTGGTAAAAACATTTGTTCATTCTAGAATAATTATTTACATAATTGATTTGTACATACCTACCTATGCATTTCCTAAAAAAAACGAAACCGAGGCTAATTTTGGTCGCAGGTGAAATTTGAATACCCTTTGAATAAAACTAATCTTCTTTTGGACTAGTAATAAATTTCTACCGCAGCTCTATGACTTGTGTTTGGATTGCATCCGTTCGTAAATACACTGCCTCTCATAACTATAGCCGCACCATAAGACGGACTGATCCTTGGAAATGTAAAGACAAATAATTTCACAAAAAGTTTCATTTTATTTCGAACCGTTATTTCTCAGAGATTTCAGAGATTGAGGAAATTAATAACGAATAAAATAGACCCTGAGAGATTGTTTTGTTTATTTTTCACGAAATTATTTGAACAGTTTTTCGAGTTTTTTGCTTATTTACCCCTTAGCTTCGATAACCGTTGCTTTTACATAGAAAACTCTTTGAAATCATGATCAATCATCACACTTCAAGAAGGTTTCAATGTAACAAATGTTACGGAAGTGGCTTATCAAAATTAGACAGGAAATCTTTGTGTTTCGATTCAACCCGTTTGTGAATATATTTCAAGCTTGAAGAAAAAGAAAGAAGAAACAAGTTTTTCGTAGAAGAACCTTACTTGGGTTGGTTTATATGACGTAGTGTTCTGATTCCATCAGTTCAAGGATATTTTCGGAGACTTTACTAGAAATACACTTGAATGAAGTTTAGCTCATATCATTCTATATTTTTTTGTTTTAGGAAAAACGAATTTTCATAATGTGGTTTCAATTTCGTTCGCCACACTGATTAATAATGGATAAATATACATCGATAGATAGATAGATAGATAAACGTTTTATTTGCTATTCAAAATTCACAGTTTTTTATAAAGTAGTCTTTTTTTAAAACGATTATGGCGTGGCATATTGCCGTCTGCCCGGTTCGATTGACTAAATTCATTAACTACATTCAAATGTTTACATTTAGCATATTCAATTGATTCATTTTTTCATAATTAGGTATGTACATAATCTTATACAATAGTAATAAAATATTAAATGATTAAATTAAAAAATTGATTGAGCTCATTTTTACCGAAACATGATCTTCTAATTTCCTTTAGAATTGGGCATCCTCCTATAAAGTGACGCGTGTCCTCTCTGATGTTTAGGTTACAAAGATCACAGGTTATCGGTAAATCATTTCGATGCGGTATATAGTTCAGAGGCAGCATCTCCCCTCTAGCTTTGAAGATCGTCGAAATCTTGTGCGTACTGTAGCCGTTTTGGAAATACGTGTTGTGCTGAAGCTCTTGGTTTAGTTTTACGTGAATTTCCCGATTAAGTGACGCCACTGCATCTTCCTTCGTTTTTGTTACTTCAAAATGTATCGCATCGTTAACAAATTTTCGGAGCAAGTGGCATGTCTCGTGGTCCCCGTTCCAATTTACTTCGACTCCTATTTCGCTCGCCAGAGTTTGTAGTTCCGCGAAAAATCCACTATTGTTGGCCACACAATATTTCATCAACATGTTCGGCATCCTGTAGTCCCTTAAGGCTGCAACCTTTATGATGTAGTTAATATGAATTTGCATCGTTTCAACAAATAACGGTTTTAGGTCAGGGCTTTTTTCGGGAAGATGGAAAGTGCGCCTCAAATAGTACCGTTGTAGTTTCTCAACTTCATCGTACTTATTCCCACCCCATACTTGCGCACCATATAAAAGCACTGACTTCGATACTGCTTTGTAGATATTATATATATGTATATGACGTAAGTCAGGATTATGGAAACAGTTGTTCCAAATCGAGTTCATCGCCCATTTAGCCTCATTAAGTTTCTTCTCAAGATGATAATTAAAGTTCAGATTGCTGGTAATGTGAACGCCGAGGTACTTATAGCTCTTAACGACTTCGATCTCCCTTTGCTTTGCAAATCTCTTGGTGATTTGGCGAAAAACACCATATCGTCCGCGTAAAATAGTCGTTTGAGCGTTGTTCCAAAAGCATCTAAACCACCAGGCATACCTTCCAATATGTCACAAACGTCGAAAATGCATCCGGACTTCTGACACACCCCTGACGCACTCCTGCCTCTGTACCGAATTTCGATGACATTCGGAACCCGTTCCATATTATGGGTGTGGTATCCTCAATTGATCCAAGGCATATCCAAACTTGTACGACATTCCATGGTTGTACAACTTATAAAAAAGAGACGGGCGATCGATAGTGTCGAAAGCGGACTTGAAATTCACAAAGAAAGCATATAGTGGCAGACTAACGCCCTCGATTCAAGTAAAACTGTGCTAAATTGTACAAAACAAAGACATGGTCATTCGTGGAGTATCCTGGACAAAATCGCGCTTGATTCTCTGATATAATTTCACATTCGTTTAATCACCTAGCAAATCTTGCTTCTAAAATGCTGGTAAAAATCTTCCCCGACGCATTTAGAAAAGAGATACCTCGATACGATGCAGGGTCATTGACATTTCCGGCTTTAAACAGAGAAAAAATCACCGCCTCCCGGAATTCCTCTCGAATATCTCCGTGATCGAAAATACGATTAAACTCCGTACATAGAATATCCAGAAGCTGTTCAGTCCCGTACTTGTAAAATTCAACGGGAATTCTGTCGGTTCCTGGAGCCTTTTTATACCCTTCGCTCATAGAGTGAAAGGGTATATTAACTTTGTCATGAAGTTTGTAACGCATTGAAGGAGGCAGCTCCGACCATATAAAAAGTATACATATATGATCAGCATGACTTGGGGAGTCGATTGGGCGATGTCCGTCTGTCTGTCTGTCTGTCTGTCTGTCTGTCCGTCTGTCCGTCTGTTGCAGTGCGTTTTTCTCGGCCGCTATAAAAGCTAGAGAGCTGAAATTTTGTACACATGCTTATTATTGTTGCAGGCTGTTTGTATGTTTGAATCGCTTAAATCGGACAAGGGGGTCATGGGGCTGCCATACAAACTTAACCCCCAAATTTAGGTTCTTCTGAGAAAAACTTTTTTATTTGTGTACCAATTTCAACCTAACTTCGCTCAAATGTGTTTCTATTAATGACACACAACATATGCAAAATTGGATCAAATCCCACCATGGGGTCATGGGACTGCCATACAAACCTAGCCCCCCAATTTGAGTTCTTCTAAGAAAAACTTTTTTATTTGTGTACCAATTTCAACCAAATTTCACACAAATGTGTTTCTGAAGATAACACAAACTATATGCGAGAATGGATCAAATCGGACAATGAGGTCATGGGGCTGCCATACAAACTTAACCCCCCCAGTTAGGTTCTTCTAAGAAAAACTTTTTTATTTGTCCACCAATTTCAACCAAATTTTACACAAATGCATTTCTATTGTTGACACAAAACATATGTAAGAATAGATTAAATCGGACCATGGGGTCATGGGGCTGCCATAAAAATCTAACCCCCCAAATTAGGTTCTTCTAAGAAAAAGTTTTTCATTTGTGCACCAAAATCAACCAAATTTCACACAGATGTATTTCTATTGATGAAACAAAGCATATGTAAGATTGAATCAAATCGGACCATGGGGTCATGGGGCTGCCATACAAACAAAACCCCCCATATTGGTTCTTCTAAGAAACATTTTTTTTACACCAATTTCACAAAACCTTGAATTAATGTGCCTTTATCAAAGCAACTAAAAAGTTCAAAACGAATGGAATCGTACTGTGGGGTCATGCTCCGGCAACCCCAATAAAATTTTCCGAATAAATATTTTTATTTGCCCACTTATTTCAACCAAGCCCAAAACTTTTGTCAAGACGGAAGAAAAAGAATGAGGAGGGGGATTAAATACAAGTCATAGGTACGCCCGAAAAAACTTTTAGCCCAAGCGAAGGGTATCCGAATTTCGGCCGCGCCCGAAATTAGCCTCGGCCCCGAGGGTTGGCGAGCGTAGCGAGCAGGGGGCGAAGCCCCCTAGTTATCCTTGCACTTGTGCATAGCCAAACGTATCTCCTCCTTCGTAATAAACGCATCCAGCCCATCCTGGTTCCATCTGGACCCCGCATATTGTATGGCGTTTTCTTCACTCGTACTTTGTAAGTAAGTAAGATAAATATATATATTTTATATTATTCCGAGATGCTTCCTTCATGACAAAGTTAATATACCTACAGGCTACAGCATACCCTTATTCATTTAATGTGAACGGTATGAACATTTGCTGCGGCATACGCCAAATCTGTATTGGCTTCCGTATTAATGGTAATATGTACGGGTATGGAAGTTCGTCCTACCAGGTACTCCAATTGGACATGGGTTGACCATCTAAAATTGACTCCATCAGTCTTAGAATCAGCTACTGCTGGCTATACATGGAACGAAAACAGATTAACTTTATTTTTCTTGTTCGTATTCACAAATCTATACATATGTATATGGGATCGATGGGCAACACTTATACATAAGTACACGATGCATCCTTTTCGTACAAACAAAAATTAACTCACGCGTTGTCCTCCACAAATGACGGCCGGGGTCTAAGTTGAAGGTATACTACGAAACGTGAATACGTTAACATTCAACACGCAAACCTAAAATTAGTCGAATCTTTTATTATGCCAAAACATTCATTTTGACTGCGGGACAAGACAACGCGATCATTAAAATTCATTTTCATGCAGCCTCACGTTTAGTTATCAAGAAGATGCCCATCATCTGGAGGGACTGAATGGACTTCTCAGTTCTCAGCTTCGGAGTGGTGCGTGTTTCCGTTCGACATACCTATTTTGTTAGAAGATTTCGTTGATTAAAAGTGACAAAAAATCCACCGTGAAGTATCCCCTTGGGGGATATGTATTTATTTTTCAATACATCTAGATAAGTAGGTACATATACGCCATATCCATATAGGATGGCGTCCGGAAATTCCGCGGCTAAGTGAAGGTGTTGTCGTTTTTAAGGAAGGCTTATTTTAAGTATTTTGTACAAAGTTTTGGGCGAAAGTATATTTTATACAAAAATTTGCAAGTTGTGGGAGGATATTAGTACAAAAAATTCGTAATAATTTCAAAGGGAATTTTAATCAAAATGATAAAGAATAATGTTTGTTCAAAAATTTGCTATAATGTGGGGTTTGCTTCAGAAATGCCAATAACTTCTGGTATGGTATGCAATGCATGAAAAATATGTACATATTACAGCTTTAAATATTGGATAAATTTAAAAATTGATTTTTCGTTGACGATTCAGTAAAAAATTATTAACTTTTGATAGAGGTGTGGAAATTGCGTTTTTTACGAAATGTGGTTTTAAAGAAAATTTTCATTTTTGCGAATAGATGCTAAATGTTATAATTTGTATTTTGTATTATATTAACTATTTTATTGATTGTATTTCAACGTATTCCAATTATTCTTCGAAGAGTTTTTCTCGTGGTAACGCGAGCCCCAACATTGAAATTAGCTGTAGATACATATCAAAGAGAAAGGCGTAACAATTTTGGCATATATATGTCTGATGTATGTCACACTACTTACTATCCTAGTCGAATTTTCTTTCATTAGTATCACATATTTGTAAATATGTACATAATAAACACGTGACGTGTTTTCGCAGTGGTGTGTTTTAAACACTCCTTTCATGTGAAGCAACCACTTCTAACTATAACTAACACAACTAACTAATCCAGATGCGAGATACCTTTTTTAATATCTTCAGTGATTCACAGTCACATTCAGGACTCACATCAGCCAACATTCAGGAAAGTATCCTCTCTTATACCAAGTATGCCATTGAAAACAAAGTGCAGAATTTGATGTCAAAATGAAAGTGAGCCACCCAATTGTTTTCGCCGATTTAACGGTAAAATTTTAATTAATGTATATTTTTATTCCAGTTAATAAATATAACATAAATAAAGTGCATCAAGAGAAAAGTCTGAAAATTAGGCAGTTGGTATTGAAGCACCACCAGGAGGGGATATCGTTAAGGTTGGTCCTTTGTTTTCAAAAATGCCGTGTAACAATCCAGTACATTATTTACCGTTCTTCTAGAAAAGGATTAATTGCAAATAATCCAAAGAAAAGTCATGTTTGAACCAGAGATAGTCCCTGGCATTGACAAGAACTCTATCCTACGTGCTTCTAAATTGCCCCAAATTGTCAAGACTAAATTGGATATCGAAAAACACTGAAAATGTTCGAAAGTTTGAGGAAAGCGACGATTTAATGCATGAGTAGCTCAGAAGAGACTTGAAATTATTCTCAGAAAATGTTTGATTGCCCACAACGAATATTCTATTGGAGTAAGATTGAAAATGTATTAAAGTTATTGAAGTTTGATTTTAAATTTTTACTAAGAAAACCTTTCCTTAAAGTTGGATATCCTACCGTAAAGATGATATCTTTCGCAATAATTTCAAGTCCCTTCTGAGCTACTCACCAATAAAAGCTGCGCTTCCTTGGACTCTTTCGAACATTTTCTCAGTGTACATCCAGTGTACATCGCTATCGAATTGAGTTTTGACTACTTTGAGAGTTCGTGTCAACACCAGGGACTAAAAGCAAAAGGGCGTCATCTCTGGCTCAAACAGTCTCCGTATGCCTTTTCGTTCGATTATTTGCAATAATTTCTTTTTAGAAAAATTGTGAATTATGTAGAGGATTGTTCTACCGCATCTTTGAAAACAAAGCACCAATCTTCTTAACGATATGCCATCCTGCTTCACTACCAACAAACCAATTTTTGGACTTTATTCTTGGCGCATATTCACTAATTTATTAATTTTAATTATTTTGGTTCGCAATGTAAATTATTTTTATAAAAAAATTAAAAAATATAAATCACTTAAATTTGACAAACAATTGGGTGGCTGACTTTTATTGTGACATCAAATTCGGCACCTTGTTTAGTTTTTAAAGGCTCTTATAACTGGAAACTGGACCAACAATAAAAATGCATACTGGATATATAAGAATATATGTACTTTGTTGAAAGTTTAGAATATCTCTAAAGGTATCTTTCAAAATTAGTTGGAAATATAAAAAAAAAACTCCGAGAAGTTTTCCCTTAGGGGAAAAATCTTAGATCATGTATATGTCTACGTTATTGCTTACAAAATAATCCACATTGCATCAGTCGTTATCTTGTCACTCCAGAAGCCCAAAAATCCTTTTAAACCGATTACATACAGTACCTACCCCAAATGTCGACTTTCGAACGACAACCATAATGCCCATTCTCAGTTTCCTTAGAGAAGTGTTCTTTTTGGTGGTACATATGTACATAATATCCTTTGAAAACCCAAAATGAGCTTGTGATAATTTTGAAGGGCTCAACTCATCGAATACTGTATTTTGATATGTATATCGACTATAATGCATTCTCAAAGAAAAAGGGACCTTTTTTGTCCAAGGACATCTTTTTCTTAACAAGTGCCGACACCAAAATAATAAGGATCGCACCACTTAACTTCCATCCGAGTTTCATTCAAATCGCTCCACAGGGGAGTCAAGAGAACCAATTGAAAAATAACTTTTCATTCGCTTCAACGGCGAATTTACCGCTATTCCCGCAACTCATCAGTGATTATCGATTCTTTGCAAGGGCGATCAAAGGAAAATGTGTACCAAATTTAGCAATGATCAAACCACTGAAAGGTTGACTTGAAGCTTCGTTAGGCTTTCGCTATGTTTTACAATGTCACATTTTGTCACGGAACACCCAACGTACACATCCTAATTTCCTTAAAATAATCACACGTGTTTTACTATGTTCCAAATAATTATCACCAAGCTAAAAAAATTGTTTTGGACACTAATAAGAGAAAAAAAATATATGTTGCTGTGGGGACTCGAACACATTGCCCTACGCACCAAACCTGGCGGATACCCAACCAGGCTACATCGACTACAGATTGGCCCGATAAATCTAGCAATCCAGATGATGATGATCACTAAAGTTATTCGTACTGAAAAGATGCAGTGTGGTCAAGGCGGTTTGGTGTTCGTTGTTGACTTTTTGGAAGGTATTGACGACGGTTCGGACCATGGTTCGAAACCCCCTGGGACATTAGATTTTTTTTTCTTTAAAAAAAAAATATTTTGAAACCGATCACATACAGTGCCTTTCGAACGACACCCATAATGCCCATACTCTGTTTCCTATGCTAGAAAAATGTCCTTTTTGTGGTAATATCTGTTAACAAACTCAAAATCAACTTGTCGTGATTTTACAAGACTCGTCGCCAGCGCCCGCTCTAACGGGGGGGGGGGGGGGCAAGCCGGGCGATCGCCCGGGGCGCCAAGTTTTTGGGACGGCTTTTTAGCTAGCTAGGGAATATGTGGAAACCCGGAAGGAAAGATTTAAAATCAATTTTCATTCTGTAGTAAACCGTAGACAGGCGAAAAAATGCCGCAAAGCAGGAAAAAAATTGACACCCACAAAAAGAATTTCACAACCGCTGACGTCAATTTTTTTAGAGAGACTTTTATTTGGGTAAAGAAAACACATTAAAGCTTACTTAATTTATGAACTGGTTCATTTGTTCGCTTCCGAAAATTGTGTTTTAAAGAGGCAAAGTCCTTGCTTAGCTTTGAAGAACCCACGATTGATACAAGGGACAATACGCTCAGTTATAGTCCTGTATGTTTCATGTCGTCACTGAAATTTCAAAGCGCATTCAAAACATTTCGGGAGGTGTCCGGACCCCCCAGACCCCTCCCCTGGCTACGTCCCTGCACTACTCCAAACGAGCACCATTCTTTGACACGCAGTTTTCCAGAGCAGAGTTTTCAAAAATGAATTTTTGTATTTTA
The DNA here is from genome assembly GCA_949715475.1 of Microchrysa polita. Taxonomy (NCBI): domain Eukaryota; kingdom Metazoa; phylum Arthropoda; class Insecta; order Diptera; family Stratiomyidae; genus Microchrysa; species Microchrysa polita. Next base: position 41,185,401 of record OX454415.1, on the reverse strand, counting down.
CTGGATAAAAATCTACTCGCTGTTACAACAACCAAGCAGTGGCGTAGATAGGAGGGGAGAGGTTCTGGGGTCGGGAATATTTTCCCCGGTAGATGGAAAATCAAGCGCTTTCTAAAAATGTTTTTTTTATCCTTTTTTCGTAATAATAGCAAATGATACAGTTTAAGGCACACTGTTTTCCAACAGGTGGTCAGTGAAAGACCCGTAAGTGGTCCGCGAGATACTATGGGGACTACTGCTTAAAAAGAAGTACATATTTAATTGGGACTAATTAAAATAATAGGCATGCGCTTTGAAAAATATTGTTGTACAGATAAAGTACTGAATAGTTTCATTGCTAGTTGTGTGGTCGCCCTGAAAATGCGAAGTTGCAAAAATCTCGGTGGCCTCAGTCTACATTGTTCCGATGTTTTCCGTCAGGCGGCGCATTTTTCAATACACGGCACAGAGAAGGAACGTTTTGTTTTCTTCTGATATTTCCAACAATTTTTGTCATAAGTTGTCTATTTTGTTTTCCTTAAAATAATAATAAAAAAGTCTAATAATAAAAAATAATAAAAAGTCAACAACAGGCCGCAACCTTTGACGATAAATGAAAATTGTTCATCTCATTTAGTCACAGTAATTATGTTATCTCCGGAAAAAAGGAGCAAATCTGGAGACCTTCAATTGCAGCCAATAACGTATTTTTTTGTAAAATGTAAAGTCACCTTAATTTCCCTGGAAATTTTATGACGGATTCTTGGTTTAAGAGAGTTAGTCGAGCATATGCCACGATGCCACTAAGATAAGTTTAACTCTTTGTAATGGCTTGATTTCCCACAACGTGGTTTTAGCTATAATGTAAAATTAACTAATTTTTCAACTGACCAACATTTGTATCAAGAAATTTTTTGAAAGTGTTAAGACCAGTATACGCTAACAGTTATCCAAATTCTAGACAAGATAGTAACATAGCACAAGGCGAATATTTTAAAAATGATCATTTTGATATATCCCTGGGGAGGCCGGCGCTTTGGTATTTTTTTACGAAATGTGTTTAATTAAATAGTAAAGAACTAAATGTATATAAGTTACTCGTATTATCTTCTTCTTCCCAGTACCGTATAGCCCCATGTGGGGCCATGGTGCGTTAACTCAGCCGTTTATAGGTAATTTCGAGTCAACGTTACATTGCATATCATTTCGGAGTGTATATAATGTTGCAAGCACTATATATTTCCTATCCGCACATGTGCGGAATTTTCGGACCACGCCGAGATTTGATCTCCGGACCTCTAGATTACTAGCATCATAGAGTGAGACTCAACCAATTGAACCACAGAGCGTGGTATTATAAAAATACAAAATAGAAAAAAAATGCGTGACTATAAAGGAGGGGGGGGGGGGTAATCCCATTTATGTCCTCTTATATATGCCACTGCGAACAAGAGCTGCCAAAGTCACTCGATTCTATCTAATCTACTATAAATAGTATAGTACTGAAGGGGCGGCAAATTGTCCTCTTGCCCGGGGCGGCGTAAACGCTAGAGCGGGCGCTGCTCCTAGCAACGGATTTTGTATTTTGATATCCATATCCTTATAGTTTAGAATATCTCTATAAGTATCTTTCAAAATTAGTTGGAAATATTAAAAAAAAACACTCCTACTGGTGAGTGGCTCACTTTGACTGCGACTCACTGTATTGTAATTCTGTTGCTATAAAAAAAAAACTAAATATTATGCCTACATTTTATTGTTCTCGTATTCTGATTCTGTATAATTAGTAATTGTTTAATAATAAATTAATATCCTCCTCCTCCTCAAATCTATGGTAACTCCGTATATTACGTTAAAATTTTTACATAAATTCAAATCACTGTTCGTCCGACTAACATATCGGACACATTGACAAGGTCAAATTCATGTGTCCCATCAATACGAAAGACAAACCTGAAATCCTACAAATGTTGGAATAGGCGTTCTTCTTGCCATCTTCTTGGGATAGGCATAATTGCGGTTGTGCCGGCAGTTAAGTTTGACATTTATTTTTACAACAGGTTCTAGAATATTGTATTTATGTTCAAAAACTGGGTTTGGGGATATCGTAGAAAAAGATTCATGAATTCGATTTTACTATGTAGACGACTTCCTGGCGCCCGTTGCACTGAACTGAATAGATTCAACTGAATGGTCGGGTCGCGTCATTTCTCCTTTGATGTTTATGACGAACAGAATGATTATGATGATAGCTCAGTGATAAAAATTACTTAATAATAGGGCATAATTAGATGTTTCGGAAATATGAGAGTCAGAGATTTTGTTTTGATGGGTTGCCGAAATGGTTATTTCGATATTTGAGGGTCTGTGACTAGCATCCTGACCATTGAACAAATTTTGAATGTATTTGGTTAAGTCTTTGAAGTTTCAACTAAATAATGATATGTACAAACAAACGTAGCATGCATATGCTTAACTTTTATTTATAAAGGTACATACATAATCCTTTTAAATGATAAATTCGTATTTAATGGTATGTATTAAAAATGCATTATTATTACTTATGTTAGGGCCGTGGGACACCGGACACGTATTCGGTTGTTCATAAAATCATAATGTACTTCCTTCTATATATAAAAATGTTAACTTCGGAAAATGGCATTTTATTCGTGTTCTGATTGGCTACGATGATTCCCGAATGTACCCGAACATTAAGTCAATATCCAGCGTACATATACACACGAACAATCAGCGTACAAGCTGTCGATAAGTATACTATTGAATACGAGAACGATTATTAAAAGAAATATGTAATATTTTAACTGTACAACTGGTATTCTTTATTATATCTGGTATATTCAACTTATCATATGCGCACCCTCCATATAAACCTAGCATTTAATTCTGATAGCAAACATACATCACAAATGATACAACATTATTATCATCATCGTATTATCTTTCACAAGTTCAAGACTTGCCTCTTTCTTATCGTTAAATTGCAAAAACCTCGACCAATTTCTGATATTTACATATGAAATTACTATTTCGTATGATGCTATCTTCATTAATAGTTAAAACAGTTTATTTATGCTCCAGGCTAATTCCAACGCACCATACATTCATTCCTATCAACAATTTATACTCTTATAATATGAGTGCCAAGAACATGACCATTCCAAGTACAGAAGATACCCGCCCACAATAAATACTATAATTTTCAAAAAGAGTAATATTATGTATGTAGGTATATGTTTCTTGACTATAAGCTATATGAGACAAAAATATCTTTACATGCATTCACCGTATATCGTATAAATAGTGAGGCTCATAGATATGGCTAAGTTATTGCTCCTTGAGAGTCATTGACATGTGACGACATACCAAAACGCTAAATTACCTGCGTTTTTATTCAGTTGTAGGTACACACACTGACTATTTGTGATTTTAGGTCGTTGTAGTTAGATGACCTTTTTTATTCGTTTCATAATTCAATTCTTGGGTGCTGGCCTGGCCAGCAGAGGTATACAAGAATTCGAGGCAATTGGTGATACAGAGGGAGTAATAAAATGGTTTTGAATTGATTCTAGCACCATAAAAATCGCGATGACAATAATTATCACTATCCAATGAAAGGAATTCTCTAATGGCACGCTATTGATAATGCACGTTAAATTTTTTTTATTAGCAACGACGAACGAAGTTTAAGTTGAAAATTGTATAGATACAGATACAATATCTCGGTTAAGTTAATTAGTATAGTGACTTTAGCTCTAGACCCAAACATCCAAAAAAAGAGCTGACTTTTGATGCCAAATTGTTCTATGGCCTGACCGCATTACGCAGTAAAAAGTTAGACTTTTTTGCGCGTCACATTTGGGGGGGAGGGGGTGGCAAAGGGGTGAAATTATGATTTTTCGCCAATATCTTGTTAGCTGTAATATCTACAGCAAAATGTTCTGAGGACGATTCAAACTACACCAAATTTCCTTTCTAATGATATATTACATCATATACCTTCTCTTGGCAGATTATATACTAGACCTTAAAACATTTGGTGTAATTTAGATTTTTTGATAGTTACATTTGGCGCTCTAGCTCCTGAAGTAGTTAAATTGGAGCCATGGTAATTGGGATAACTATTCCTAACAATATATAGCTTTCCCACACGGAGACTCAGGCTGCCCCGACAAAGCATTCCCCTATACTCCCTATTAACATTTAAAAAAAAGACATGCCTGTAACTTTTCGCCGAATCACAGCAGGCGGGAAAAATTTTGGTAAACGTTAAGGCTGGGTCCCATTAGACCCTCCACCAAATATTACTTCGATCGGAACAAAGGGTACCTCCCATACAAATTATTCAAATTCAATGCCACTAGTTTATTAAGAAATAAGGGAACAAGTCAACCAAAATTAAAGTTTTGCTCGTAGGCAATTTTCCGGTCATTTTGTATGGGAGGTACCCTTTGTTTTAATCCGATCGAAGTAATATTTGGTGAAGGGTCTAATGGGACTTAGCCTTAACGTTTACCAAAATTTTTCCCGCCTGCTGTGATTCGGCGAAAAGTTACAGGCATGTCTTTTTTTTAAATGTTAATAGGGAGTATAGGGGAATGCTTTGTCGGAGCAGCCTGAGTCTCCGTGTGGGAAAGCTATATATTGTTAGGAATAGTTATCCCAATTACCATGGCTCCAATTTAACTACTTCAGGAGCTAGAGCGCCAAATGTAACTATCAAAAAATCTAAATTACACCAAATGTTTTAAGGTCTAGTATATAATCTGCCAAGAGAAGGTATATGATATAATATATCATTAGAAAGGAAATTTTGTGTAGTTTAAATCGTCTCAGAACATTTTGCTGTAAATATTACAGTTAACAAAATATAGGCGAAAAATCATAATTTCACCCCTTTGCCACCCCCTCCCCCCAAATGTGACGCGCAAAAAAGTCTAACTTTTTACTGCGTAATGCGGTCAGGCCATAAAACAATTTGGCATCAAAAGTCAGTTCTTTTTTTGGATGTTTGGGTTTCATCATTTTTTCAACTAAAATCACTATACTAAATTTCGTGATATCCAATAATTATGTAAGTTTATAGATATCGATTAAGTTTATTGTATATATATTTTTATTCAGCCTTAGAAAAGCTCTTGAAGATCCAATAATTAAGAAAATACCGTTATAATTTAAATATCAAGTAAATGTGATAAATTCCAGCCTGTTCTTCCGTAAGCAGTTCAAAGAACTTATGTGAAGAGCGTATTCCAGCAATAAATGCGTTCTTTTTCTAGTAACTGTTACTGAAGTAGAGCAAGGCTGTACATTTTTCAAAGCCATGATGGATCAAATAGACCAAGATCCCAAAAATTGTAAAAATTTATTACTCAGAAACTTGTTTTTAGGATTTAAAATGATTTGGTTTCGCAATATATTTTGATTTGATACATTCCTGTTCAGTGTCAATATCATCCTTCATTAATAACTGCGGAGTCGACGAAGTTAGGAAACTCAAAACGGTATTAAGTCAGTAAATAAAAGGGCTTATCCCTTTTCATAAATACAAACAGAAAATTCTCACTTAAGTCCGAGTTTTGGTGGGGAAACAAATATAAGTAGAAATAACTGCAGAATTCGAGAGCGTTGAATTGAACGTGAACGTGAAACGCACATTTTGTTGAAAATTTCAGAGTCCTAGCCGTGAAGTCTTCTAAAGTTACTAGCCGTTCAACGATGCGACCCAAGACCAATAAAATGAGTTAGGGCGTACCAAAGGCTATAGGGATCTATTTTTGTACTTTTTTTATAGAATCGGAATGAAGCATCCGATATAGAGGACGTTAGGGCGCACATTTTGCTGAAACTTTCAGAGTCCTAGCCGTCTCCGTTCGAAAGGTGCACCTGTTGGAAGATGCAAACCAAGACCCACCAAGTTCCATAGGGGTAATTTCGCATAAACTAATTTCGAATATTAGAAATTTCGCTAAAACTTACATAAAAACATCATTTTGTACATTTTGTTGCTGTTGAACTATCTCATCACTCGGGAAATTCTAAAGATTGACTCACAGTGTAACAAGTGTTCAAAACATGGTACTGCGAAAAAACGCCACGTGTTTATTTTTCACAAATTTGTACTAAGAGGCGTGTTTTTTGTGCTTTGCGGTGTAGGCTAGTTTAGTGTAACTAGATGGAGTTACAATATCATCATAACCTGTTGTTATTGAACCCCATGTAATTACACTAAAATAACTTACACCGAAGTACAAAAAAAAAACACGCCTAATATAAACAAAAATTCGACCTACTACGGGATCCGTTTTTGTAAGGAAAACTTCTGTATTTCCGATATTTTCCGCTGTATGGCAGATGGTAATTTTCGCTCGTGTCGATAAGAATCATCCTGCATTTACTTAAGACATTCTGGCTTGTTCTGTTTCCGATATTTCCCGCCATATGGCAGATAGTACAGTGGCGCTTGTGTTGCTTAGAAGGGAAAACATCTTCTTCGAGAGCTGATACCGTAGTATTCCATTTTTTTTTTCGAAAAGAAAACAACTTCGTGTAAAAAGTACAAATTAGAACATATCGCATCTATTCGAAAAAATGAGCAATTATCGCTAAACTTCCCATCTATTTCGTAAAAACGAAATGTCCGTACCTCTAGTTATGATTTGTAAATTTTTGTCACATTTGAAAAAAAAAAACTTTATATGGTTGTAATACTATAATTTGCATTTTTTTCCAAAATACATAATAGAAATAAAATTCCTTTTAAATTGTTTCACTCTTTAATGCCATTAGTGGACCTTTTCCTTACTCGAACATTTGATGTTGGGATGTCGTAATTCGATTTTGAGAGGTTTGCCTGTAATTCATGTTACTGTTGCAATAAAGCTTTGTTTATACTTACTATAATAGTGCATGGTGCATGCTATTTGATGTATTTTTTACCACGGTATTGGCCATATGTATAACGTTTTCCTATAGCTATACCAATGATACCGATTTTTCCAAAGCTTTCGATAAACTTAATTTCGATATCCTAATTAAAAAGTTGAAAAACTTTGGCGTTGAAAAACTTTGGCTTTTTTGGTCCGATCATTAACTGGATAAACGATTACCTAAGGTATCGATCATTAATTGTGAACTTCAATGATCATTTATATATCGAAGCGATTTAAAGTAACATCTGGGGTTCCACAAGGATCACATCTAGGTCCGATCTTGTTTTTAATATTCATTCATGATTTAAAATTAGTTTTTGATGATATTGAATTTTTGTTATATGCTGATGATTGCAAAATTTTCAAGGAAATTACATGTAATGATGATGTTTTTGTTCTTCAAAACAATTTAAACAAATTTTTCGAATATTGTGAGCTTAATAATTTAGAACTTAATTTATCCAAATGTAAGTTTATAATATTTAATAGAGGTTCAGCAAAATATCAATGCACATATTACATAAATAATCGTGCACTCAATCAAGTAAGCTTGATTAAAGATCTGGGAATATTGATGGATACTTCATTATGTTTTAAAGAGCATATCAGTGACATTACTGAACAATCTCGTCGCATGTTAGGCTTTGTTATTCGGAACTCTTCGGAATTAAATAACATTTATGCTTTAAAATCGTTATACTTTTCGCTTGTTCGCAGTAAACTAGAATATTTATCTATTGTATGGAATCCATTTTATATTTCTTACACTTCCACTCTTGAAAAAGTTCAGCCTAAATTTCTAAGGTACATTGCATACAAACTGCATGTAAGTGATGATATAAAATATGCTCATATTCAAAAGATTCTGAATATAAATACACTTGAAGTACGAAGAACCTATTTATATGCGATTTTCTTAACTAATTAATGGATCTATTGATGTCCCTGAAATTCTTTTTGAAATTTCTTTCAAAGTTCCTAATCGTCTTACATGACAGCGAGATACGTTTGAACTAAGAACTTTTAGAACTATCAATGTAACTCACCTATAGAAAGAATGAAATCAATCGGGAATGTAGTTTTTAGCCATTTTGATTTATCTAACACCAATAAGGGAAAAATGAAAAAAATATATTTTTAGTTTACTGGAGTAAGAGACCGGGGCTGGTTCTAACAGGGGCAGGGGGGCAGGTATTAACAGGCCGATAGACGCCAAACTATCAGACTGAGAGACAAACAAATCACGATTGTCCTGTTTGCACACAATGCTAAACTTGTCGAGACTCGTCAGTTTAGTCTGCGCCGTCGCAGTAACGAGTTGTGTGTGGTGTGCCCATATGAACAGGTAAACGATCTGTTTTGCGTTTTTATTTTCTTGATTTGCAATCTCAATATAAATTTCAAAGATTGTTACGCTCGTCTATTCGTTCTTCGCAATCATGCACGAACTTGGTGTACCTCGGATCGGGGGAGTATCGGCGGAACTCCGCTTCTGGCCTGACACGCGGAGACGGGCGTGAGCGCCACGCGTTTCAACAAGGAGTCCCAGTCAATCGATTTGAAACGCGAAGTAATCGACGGTCTGTGAATATAACCGCCCCAATCCGAAACACACATCAACACACTTCCACCACTAGCACCGTAGCGCCGACCACTGCACCTAGAAGAACTACTAAAATCCCACCGTGCTTCACATGAATGATGAACACTAATTGTTTGATTGAATTACATGAATATATTGATTTCGATAAACGTTATAAAGCTTACAAACTCTCACCGAATAATGTGTCCCTGTCCCTTCTAATCAGCCAATATTTGGGCAGCGCTGCCTTGCAACGTTCTCCTCCTGAATACCGCCGGCAACCATCCGTCTTCCAGCTAATCGTCTCTTGTGAGCGCACGACTCCTGCTCGAGAATACGGCAATCGTTCGTTTTCTCTGTCGCTACGGCTAGCCAACTCGCCTCCTCCTCACAATTCGGCAATGTTACGCCTCGTTCCGTAATGGGTAGTAGTCCTCGTTCGGGTTGTTGGAATCCTTTTGCCTGGTCGACTTACTAAGGCGACACCACGTTCCACGCTAACTCTAGCTCCCACACAGGATCTTTTCCACACGGCGGTACAGAAGGCGAAGAAGAGCTTTTCCAGTTTGACTCCCCCCTTTTATCACCTCGGGTGCTGTCATCATGGCGATCGTCATGGCCGCCGTCATAGCCGCCATAAATACGGTTGGGCCGAGAACTAGTTCAGTGCTCCGCTTTGCCGCATAACGGATGTCGCCTCGATCTTCGCTATTATGGCAGAATTTGCTTAAGGTTTTGGTATCGGATTTTGAGCAACTTTAATACATACTCTAGATGAATGAATGAAATATCAACAGCGCAGTGGGACCGGGTGACAAGATGTCAAACTTTAACTTATACAGGGTGTCCCGCAACTGGTTAGCCATAGACCAATGGTAGACTCTACAGGATGTTTTAGGAAAAATGTCGCCAAAATTATCTCTCTAGCTTTTACCGTTAAGGAGTAATCGCCTTTTTTGTGATTCTTGTAAAAAAACACGACTTTCTTCAAAAAACTCCAATTTTCTAGCTTCCACTTTAGCCAAATCATTTTTTTTAATATTCTTCTGAAAGTACAGAAAATTTCCAATAAAAGGACATATCGAACGTTTCGAAAGGTTTCGTATCTTCCGAGATACGACGTTTTGAATTTTGCAGAAATGTCAATTTCAATTTTTAATGTCAAAATTAAACCCGAATTTCTTAACGGTACATTGTAGTGGCAAATCTGCAAAGTTGACAAAAGATGGCGTAGTATCTTAGCTTTCGAACGGCATATAAGAATAAATCACAGAATCATCCAGTTTGTGAATAATATGTGTAAAAGGGAAAAAACATAGTCCGTAAGTGGAAGAAATCTTGCTTTTACTTGGAAATAGTTCAGTCATATAAGCATTTCCAATAGAAAAAAATACAGTAAGGCTATTTTCTTGGTCTTGAATCAGTGGGGTCCCAGGAGTCTAAAACTCATTTTACTCAAATAAATTTTGATCGGAAAGGTCAAAGGACACTATTTAATCCTTGACTGATTCCTATTTCAAGGACCCTAAATGGAATATATCGCGTTTGAATGGAAAATTTTCGTGTTTCCCGTAATCATCTGTATCTTTCCAAAGCCATAACTACGCGAATAGTTCAAGTTGCCACTTCTTTTTTCATTTTTTAGAATCTAAGATTCTATCATTAAATTTGCTAAGGAAAAATTAGATCAGAAAACTCTGAAAAAGGACATAAAAGGACACTAATTAATACCTGACAAATTAAAATGTTTATCCTTTTTTAGACGATGAAAATGAAAAATACTCTCACAATATTAATGTGTACACAGCGAACCTTCGTACAAATAATTCAACACATAAAACAAATTTGTTTATACTTACCGTTATAATTAGCATCTACAACAGTAGCGAAAAGTATTTTTCCATAATGCATAACAACCAAGTCTATGCTTGATGTAAAAATTTTACTTCCTTTTCAAGATTGAAATCGGTTTGGTACATTTGCAGACTATGTTTTTTTTTTCATTTATACATATTATTCAGAAACTGGATGACTCTGTGCTTTATTCTTATATGCCGTTCGAAAGCTAAGATCAACTTTTGTCAACTTTGCAGATTTGCCACTACAATGTCCCGTTACGAAATTCGGGTTTAATTTTGACATTAAAAATTGAAATTGACATTTCTGCAAAGTTCAAAACGTCGTATTTCGGAAGATACGAAACCGTTCGAAACGTTCGATATGTCCTTTTATTGGAAATTTTATGTACTTTCAGAAGAATATGAAAAACGTTGATTTGGCTAAAGTGGAAGCTAGAAAATAGGAGTTTTTCGAAAAAAGTCGTGTTTTTTTTACAAGAATCACAAAAAAGGCAATTACTCCTTAACGGTAAAAGCTAGAGAGATAATTTTGGCGACATTTTTCCTAAAACATCCTGTAGAGTCTATCATTGGTCTATGGCTAACCAGTTGCGGGACACCCTGTATAAAAAGCTAGAGTTCCAATTTTTTTTTAATTACCTTTGATTTTTTTCAAAGAAGATGTCTATTTAATTTATTGAGTTTAAGATAACTGCTATAAAAGCTAAAGTTTTGTTATTTAATTATCTTTTGCAGTAAAATATCACTCATTACTGAATATGATTATACTGATCGTTGTATTTAGTTAATATGAGGCTGAAAAAAATAAAGGTTGATTTTGTAGATTAACTGGTGCTTAATTATTAGCAAAAAGTTCAAATTCGATGATTACCCTTCCTGTTAAAACTTACCCCAGGGCTTTTAGAACCAACCCCAGGCTGGGGTAAGTTTTGACTTGTGAGTTTCTTAGGAAAAAAACCTTATTATTCAGAATGTAATACGTTTACAATAATTTTGATAATTTCTATTGAAAGTCCTATTAATTGCTAATTATTATGACAGAATGTCTCTAACGCAAAATGTTGGGTAGCTAAGAAGTTTTGTTTAAAATTTGTTAGAACCAGCCCCGATCTCCCCTACATATTATTAAGATTTATGTATATAAGGCAGCAATTTTGTATTTTTTATATATAAAGGACATTTGTCCGTTTATCACCAATAAATAAATAAATAACTGGTGTTCTTCGGATATTTACGTAAATTCACGGCCATAATTTTTTAAACTCAAGTTCGCCATTAATTCAAAAATATGTGGGCTGTAAACTGCAAATTGTAAGTTTTGCTTGTTTTGAATTTCACATATGTATATATTAGTACTGTCTCGTCTCATTTTTCAATTCAGTTTTGAATTTGTCACTCTTTTCAGAAACGGGAATGTTCTATAGTAGCAAATATATGATATGACCATGCCCCCTAGGTAGCCGCGCCCCACCATTTGATAGACAATATTTTTTTTTAAAGAAAAAATGCGTTTCTACGTGAATAATGTACGATAGATACATCTAGAACATCCTTATTAAAGAAACTTATGGAGTTGTCAAAAATATAAGATTCATTGGAAACTCTGTTTTGAATACTCATTCTAAGATCTGACTAGACTAGCCCCTAAAATGAAAATAAATTTCAATGGCAAAAAGGATTTTCTCCGGGCAAACTTATACAAAGTATCTTCGGTAGTCTACAATGTCCATTAATTGCAATGCTGCCTAATAATGGTAACATAATGGGATAAAAGGATACAAAATGTTTGGAAAATTATTTAAAAAAAAACACATTTCTCCCGTAGTTGCCCCACTGGTTATACCACGTATCTCATTCCTATAACCCAGTGGCGTAACGTTTCTAAAATATCTTGTGTGCGAGATCGAAATGTGTAATTTATAATTAAACAAAATTCTTGAAACCACTATTTTTGCTGATTAGTAGACGCTTTTGTAAATTTGGAAAAATATTGAAGTTTTAAGTAACTCCAGGACTATATTTAAAGGGAATACCGCTCCATGGCGTCGCGTCGCTCGACCTGCTTTGTAAGCAAGGCACATCGCCTGTTCTGGCGGTAACGTCCCAATATATTTCTACCGGCAGCTCTATCTAGGATCGTATCATCACCGAGACCAATGCGTTGTTTTTGCTTCTTCATTTCACATATCCAGGTGTTCTTCGGTCTGCCTCTGGCCTTGGGTCGATCAAGCGGAACTTCCATTGATATCGCTTTCTTTGTGGGGTTATCAGGCGGACGCCTTTCAACATGGCAATACCTATCCATTTGTCTGTATTCGAGCTTTTCGGTGATTGGTTGTTCTATAGACAAGCTACCTCGGATGTAGGTACTTTTGTTATGGTCTCTTTCGGTTACACCAACTGACATGCGAGGATTTACACTATCGGCAGTATATAGTAAAACCTCACGATTCAATCTAGTAAGCGGGTCGAAATTATTCGTTTTTTAGTTCAAATCCAGGATTTGTTTGTAGGCGGTTATTAGGGTCTGTGTAAAAATGCGATTTACACTTGATAAATTTAGGTTTGTTATGAAATCTCGAATCATGTTCAGACTAACTTTTTACACAGCTTGACAGTAAAGTAGAAACCGTTTAAATGTATATTCCGAATATTTGATGCATGACTAATACAGTTTTTTTTAACATAGTAGGTTAAATTAACAACACTTGACCAAGCTTTCTTATAGATTTAGTCAGGGATTTTGTTTGAAATGGCGTTATGAAACCGGTGAATTATTTTTTGTTAATTGGATTTTTCCTTTAGTATTAGAGCTGTTAATGGGTGAAGTCATTTCTTCAGTTCATTTTATTCAGATTACAAACACATTTTCTCTTAATTTTGATTTATTTTGAATAATTACTTAGAAATGTAGTGTATCAATATTTAGGGAGAATAGGAGCAGACAGGCAAGGCACCACGCCACAGATGACAAAAACAAAAATTAAATTAATATTTGCATTTAACTCAATACCATACCTATGTGAAAAAAACGAATATTTTGTAGAACAGTCAAAAGGCAGCCATGCGTTTTATCAAAATTATAAAATTAAATTTAAGTCCTCGCCATTCTTAAAAATAATTAGGCTTGTTCTGCTATCCGTTCTCATAAGAAGTGTTACAAATATTTTCCGCTATATGGCGGCTGCTGCTGATTGTCGCTAGTGTCGACAAAAAGAAAAAGAAATTCCCCTTTCGAGAGCTGATAGCGTAAAGTTCCCTAAGGTCATCCCTGGTAACGAAAACGCAGTGGAACATTACGCTATCAGCTCTGTAAGAAGAATTTTCTTGTTCTCTTATCGACACTAGCGACACTTATCTTACCGTCCGCCATATAGCGGACACATAGCGGAAAATATCGGAAACTCAAAAGTTCTCCCTATGAGAACGGATAGCAGAACAAGCCAATGCAGTTCTTCAATAAGATGTTCCTTGAAGTTCTCATATCAAACTGCTTCGATAGTAAAAAAAATGTTTCATTTAAGAGCACTCCTAACTTGTTCATCTGTTTTAAATCTAGCTTCAGTGTCTGTGAATAAGAAATCTAGTATTTTTTAAATCACAGTCCAAAATTGTCCACTCCTCTTCACTACGTTAGGGGCCCGTGTGGGTTGGGGGCCCGTGTGCGACCGAACACATGGAACACCGTACGTTACGCCACTGCTATAACCTATACATACCTGCTTTAACTTCACCGTTCACTTCAGTCGAAATAATGGCCCTAGCTCTGTTGATCAACCATCGTATTGCGCACCAAGCATCACTAATGCATCGATAATATCCATTTGGAAATATGCATTTACATCAAAAATTTTATAGACCTATTTCTAGATTGTTTCCGATTTTTATGTGCATATTTCCATAATAAAAAACAATCAAATGCATATCCATAACGAAAAGATCTAATTTAAGTTTTACGATTATGGAATGGAAAAATTATACCAAAAGTGTAAAGTGCAAAAACTGGTTGGACTTTATGTTTATAGGCGTGTGCGTTACTTCTCGTCTCTGTTAAGACAACTTTATTGATAATTTTATATGGAATTTATAATAATTTGCATTCCTTTCGAATTGTACAGGCATGTAATTTTATAGTTATGTATGTTTCTAAGCACCTTCTGTATCGATAAAATCCAATGCATATGTAAGTTCCTTAGAAAAGAGAATGAGAAGAAGACAAGAACCCGTTCCGGTTGTTGTCGACATTTTAGGAAAATACGAGTAACAACCTTAGCTTGGACAAAAAATCTTTTCTCTGTAAAAGACTCACCAATCAAATATGCATATGAGATTGTTAGCTATAAATTGCTCATTTGACTGATGATTGCACTATTCATTTATCATATCATACTACGAGTACAATCGGAAATATTTTCATTCTTCATGCCACCTGTTACGGCAAGCACATTGGACATTGAATTGATTCAAACTAAAATTACGTATGCTCAAATGAATGCGCAAAAGCTCGGCTTATTGTAAACATTTCAGCGATTTCAGCAACTGCACGGCGCACACCAAGGTTTCTTTCTACGTACCTTATTGTCTGCGACTGTTGTCGATTCTAGCCACCACAACAGCATTAACAACAAAATTCTAGAGAATAAACTACTCAGAATTGAGAATTACTACGTATATGTAGGTAATTTGTATAATTGGCGTCATTTAGAATTCGAATGAACTCATTTTTTTCTATATTCTATCTTACACCATACTAATGTAATATTATTATTGACGTTTAAGGTATATTGTTGCATGTTGTTAGAAATTGTGCTTCGTCAAGCTTGTGAGCAGTAAATTGAAATTGTGTACACAAAAGCAATTAAGTTTTGAAATTACAAAATTCCAAGTGATTTTAGAATGGAATTTCACTAAGTATTAGATTACCCACATTAAACAGTTATATAGGTTTACCCACATTCTATAATTAATGAATTTAACAGTTCTTGACACTGAGTCATATTGAGGTCTTCGTAACATGGGAGTAAAGTTTAATGGATGCGTAAATGACTTAAAAAAAAACTCGTTGTTGATTAATGTGAAGATTGAATATGCATCGCTCCAGCCTGCGAGCATAAAAGATCATTAGTGAGTTGAGAAAATGTATTTTTTTTATTTTGATATATTAGAGTTATATTAGAAGAGCTCTTTCCTATAGTTTTCCAATTACATCAGTAATATGTATACGCATGGGGTTAACAAATTAAATTTAAGTAATTTAATAGTCGGTTTGAAGCAGCATGCACTTTTACTGGCATGAAAAAAGACTTGTTTTCATATCTGGCTGTTTATTGTAATATTCACTATCTTATTGTTTCACTTTATCGTATGGATCAAAGCCAGTGCTTTATGTCTATAAACATAATTATTTAAACCCATGTTGTCTGATTATGAAGTAATTTAGCATTTGCAATTATGCATGTGGTAAATATCGTCCGAACAATTTTAAGTTGTCTTAATCTTCCTTAAAACGAAAATAACGTCTGAGGTTCCCATGCCTATAGTACTTCGGCCGTTAGCTTTTTTCAGCACTACCATTCCAAACAAAAGGCCATACAGTCTTTTCTGTATTCAAATTGAACACGCATCTGCTTTTCGGAGAATAGCCTGGACAAAGTTGATTCCTTAGGTTAAGAATTCTTTGAACTATTCTAAAGTCTATCCACTCCACAGTATCTAAATTGCAAATCAGAATACCACAAACTATATTTTCTATTACTATCGCCAGGATCAATTCTATGAATATGGAATTAAAATCATTTTAGTGGCTCTCAACGAGTTTATTTTAAGTGATTCATATAACCAGGATAGTCGTAGGTCGTAGGCACCTTAATCTCAACACAAAAACGAAATTATACGTTTTTTTATTCATTGTTACGAGTTTACCTTTTGTCTTGTGACCACAAGAGTAATCTTTAATATTTTCGCCTATAAGATACAAGAAGTTTTGGTATGGTGTCGTTCTTAGAAAAACTTAGCCACATATTCGTCGGAATTAAGATGGCAATCGCAAAGAAATTGATTATAAAGGAGAAAAATTTAATTTTGATTATGTAGAAACGCTTGAGAGATTTTTACACATACTGTGAACATACAAATTAACCGGTATAATATCATGGCGACTTGATGATTTCCGCTCCGAACTACAAAGTGAATTTACGTCCCAAACTATGTTAAAAACGAGACCGAGGCTAATTTCGGACGCGGCCGAAATTTGAATACCCGTCACATTTGAATGAAACTTAAGCTTCTTTTGCTCTAATTTCTACTGCAGCCCTATGACGTGTTCCGATTCCATCTGTTCCTGGATGCGTTGAGGCTAATCCAGGAACACACTTGGAATAATTTTGATTAAGATTTAGGAAGGAAAAAGTTGTTCTTACAAAAACCTAATATTCGGGAGTTGGTTAGTATGACAGCCCTATGACGTACTGTTCTGATTTCACCCGTCCCTAGATATGTTTTAAGGCTTTACTAGGAACACATTTGGTTAAGGTTTGGTTAAGGTCGGATTAAACAACAAACAAAAAAGTTTTTCTTAGAAGAACTTGTTATTCAGGGGTTTGTATGGTAACCCTATGAGGGAATGTTCGGATTCCATCCGTTCTAGATATGTTTACTAGAAACGCGCTTGTATGAAATTTGGTTGAGATTGGTTCATAAACAAAAAGGCTTTTCTTAGAAAAACCAAATTTTCAGAAGTTGGTTTGTATGACAGCCCTATGACGTAATGTTCTGATTCCATCCGTTCCTAGATATGCTTTGAGGCTTTACTAGGAACACACTTGGGTGAAGTTTCATTAAGATTGGTACATAAAGAAGAAAGTTTTTTTTTTGGAAGAACCTAATTGTCAGGGGTTGGTTTCTATGGCAGCACCATGACGCTATGGTCCGATTCCATTCGTTCCCACATATATACAGCGTATACTAAAAAGAAACTTCCATACCACATTTCAGCCCGATAACTTCAAAACTGAGGACAGAGGGACTAGTTTGCGTCGCAACAGACGGACAGACAGACAGACGGACATTGCTCAATCGATTTCTCTCGTCACACTGATCAATAATATATACATATACTTTATATAGTCGGAGGTGCCTCCTTCGGTGCGTTGCAAACTTCATGACAAAGCTAATATACTCTTTGGGTATAAAAATAGCTAAAAACTCTATTTTTGCCTTGACTAAATGTAAACTCTGCGACACTTGAATAGGCCACTCTAAACTAGGTTTTTTTAAACCTTGGAATGTGGATTTTAATAAATTGTTTTATCATTCAACTTCAAGAAACTCTCGAAAATATTGCAACACTTGAATAGGACACTTCTTTAAAAAAAAAAACAGTTTGCGATAAAAAATTACCAAATACGCATTATTTCTATACCATGGTTTCAATAAAGGATTGACCCAACTCTATGTAAAATTGCGACATAGATTCTGTTGGGAAGAGAGTCATGACGCCTTTTCAAGTATTCGAGCGAAATAGCCAGCAATGTCCTCTTTATAGCCTGGATTAATCCCCAAACATTCCTAATGTTAAGATCCGGTTAATATGGTTTAAATTCAATTTAATATAAATATAAATATTGGCTTCGATATTCCACATTTCACAACGATGCCATTGGGAATTAGAGCTTTGTCCTGCTGAAACATCCACTTTAAAAGTTCAAATAGTTTGCTAAAGACCGCAAAAGACTTTATAGCACTCTGAGCTCATAGTCGACGTTAAGAAATGGAGCTCAAAAGTTCCAGAGTGGGAAAATAGGCTCGGACTATATCGAGACTATCCAATTGTACCGCATTGTTCCATAGATCGTGTAAATGATAACCGCGTTAATCTGGCATCAGAGTCGTCTACATTACTTTTTCCCGTTTAAAAATTCTAAGGGTCTCCGTTCTCATTTCCGTGTCATATGCTGGCGACGCAAAAGTGAAGTTTTTTGTACATGGGGGGGTTCCACGATCGTGCCTATTCTTTACTCAATTCAAGTCTCATGCAAGGCAAATTTATTATGTCATGGTTGGCTGCTTCCAAATTATTGTTCAGTTTGACTAACATTTAGGCCCGTATTTATAAATATACCTTAACTCAAGCAGACCTTTAGTGAAGGATGCCGAAATTCAAAAAATTAAATGTCATGTCCAGTAGTTTTTCATTGAAATTATTCATATTTGTGTGTTGATTTGGCGAAACTCAAGGAGACCTTAAGTTTTCAATAGAATTGAAATATAATAACTCAAGGTAGGTAACTAGCTACCTTGACTTCAAGTTAGGTTGACTATAGGAAATTTCAAGGCTTCCTTGAAATCGCCTTAAATCGATGATGCATTGACCCGTAAATATAAATGATTTCAATGAAACACTACTGGAAATGACATTTAATTTTTGGAATTAAAAGCAGACAAGACTGATCACAGGCCTTATGTAGTGAATTAGAATGCTGTACAATTTGCTGTACATTTTCCCATAATGCTGTACGACAGGTCAAAATGCTGTACGTATGGTCAGCTTACTCTAAAACATCACGATAGCAAGATAATGCGGTAATAGTTTTTTCAGTTCATCAATAAGACGATGTTTTTGCACAAATAAAATCTTCTCTCGAGGACTTTATAGTTCATATTTGGGTCTGAGTTTTGCCTAAAAGTCTGAGCTAGCTTAAGGAATTAAGGTGATATTAACTTTAATTTTTTGGGTAAGTTTTAACTCTGATTCTGAAAAAAAAATTACTTAAATTTGCTAGGTATCGACTAAGATTAATTACATTATGGCAAAATGTAGCCATTCCTAGTCTATTATGTTGTCAGATTTAACGTTAGACTGCCAAAAAAGAGAAAGTGATTGTCGCTTATCGCCTTACAAAATGCCAACTCTGGATAGACCTCGGGCAAAATTTAGATCAACATTTTTCCCGTTCGAATTTTCTCGATGAAAATGAGTGTATTCACGCACAAGTAAGCGGACTACGTTTAAGGTGTATACTGTACGATTGATATTTAGCGAGATAATCGCACATTTATCTTTGCAATCCTTAATTTTCGATAACTCGGGAACCCTTCTCGATCTTGTAGAGGTAGTTGCGGCTCACACTTTCTCCAAATTACACGGTCCTCCCTATCCTCGTTTGGAAGTTACGGCTGCCCAAATCCAAATTTTGAGTTTTCAAATTGAAAATTGTTCATAACTCGGAGATTTGTAAGCGAAAAGCTTTGAAATTTCAATAACTGCACCGTACTGTTCCTTTTTTATAAAAATTTCAAGGCTCTAGCTGTCAAGTGTAGTCGCACTTTTATGTTTTCCAATCATTAATTTTCCATAACTCGGAACCGACCGAAATTTCTGAAATTATGCACACTTTTAGAGATACTTGACGAATATTTAATCCAAGCTCCAAAGTCCTTTCTATCCGCGTTCGAAAGTTACCGCTGCCAAAATCGCACATTTGTGTTTTCTAAGCTTTTACATCAGTAGTTACTTTGCGAGCATAACGAAAAGCCAGATGCCAGATCATACCAGTGGCGGAACAACTTCACTCGGGGCCCTCACGCCAACTTCTTGAGTGGCCCCCCTATCACTGAGAAAAAGCTCAGTGTGAAATCAATCGAAAACACTCTTAAGAAGGTCGATCGACATTTTTCAGTCATCAGTCACAGTCATTTTCCATACAAGTTGACAGATTGTCAGTTAATTGATTGACTGACAATCTGTCAATTTGTATAGGAAATGACTGTGACTGATGACTAAAAAGTGTGGATTGACCTTAAAGCTTAAACCAATTCTTTTGAAGCATGGTTTTGACAGTGTTTCTACTAAAATTAAGAACGTCGTACTTAAAAAAAAACTTTGCTAAGAGCTTTTTTGACTCTTTACATTTTTGTATTAATAGTAGCGTTCTTGTTGTAACATTTTTAAAAGCTCACGCAGCGCAGCATTGACTTTTAGAGGTGTTGGTGATATTTAAGCATAGTAAATTACTTGCGCCTGCAATGAGACTCGATACCGTTAACTTATGATTTGAAGATGAGCGCCCTATCTACCTAATGCCGCACACACACGGTCAATCCGAATCAATTTTTTTTTTAATTTTGGTTCTGTCAAAATCGAAGAAAATAGGTTCGGGCGCTTCCTGTGTGGGCGGCCTAAAGGTACGTTGTCCTCGACACGACTGCATCGGCTCTAGCGACAGCGACTCGCTCATTTCATATAAAAACTCGTTTTTAGAATGAGAGAAAATGAGTTTTTATATGAAATGAGCGAGTCGCTGTCGCTAGAGCCGATGCAGTCGTATCGAGGACAACGAACCTTAAGTTTGTAACTTGCTAGACAATTGAAAAAAGTGACACGTTATTGATCCAAGTCTCTTTCTTGTTCCAGCTTCAAATGTGTGCGCTCTAATTTATATCCTTCAATTTTAAGAATGTTTGTACTTAATATTATACAGCAAACTCGACAATACTCCTTTTAAACCAAATGTGGCCTCTGCACCACAGCCCTGACCGTGTATATACCCCAAGCAAGATAAAATATTTTAGTTTTCAACGACATACACAAGCCATACTAACTAGTTTAAATTAAGTTTAGAACCACTGTTAAACAATTTTGTTCGTTTTCGACAGTTCATGACAAAGTGGATTGGAATTTAGTCCAAAAGTTTGGAAAAGGTACTACGACTAAAAATATTTTAAGGTAGTTTATTTGCAGAGGGACCTAAAGAATCTTTTTGCCCATATGGTACTTGGCAACGAAACGGGTGGGTCGGAATATAAACCGCGGCTACAGTTACAGCACAGCCATGCCATTTAGGGATCCGGATTGTCTCATGGACTTTCAATGATTTTAAAACAATATTAAATTTATTTATCTAAGGGAGCTGGTGAAAGAGGAACAAAAACTTACGCATTTACTTTGATTTCGAAAAGTGTATAATCTCCTGTTGTCTACAAAAAATATCTACGTCGCAGTGTTGTTTTTCGCATTCGTGCTGTTTTTATGGTTCGAGAAATCTTTCATGTGGCTTTTGGGCCCCTATATCTCGTGCCCCCCCCCCCCGCCCCGCCACGCGGGCCCTGCGGGTCCTTATGCGCCGCCCCTGCACAGAAGCTTGTTGTTTGGAGGAATTTTCTGTTTTTTGTCAGTTTAAAGTTTAAAATGGGGCAAGGGAAAACATTTAAAAAATCATTTTTTTTCCTTTCACTATTCCAGCTTTATTCATTCTCCTTTCACAACGACGCACGTTTCGCTCTGCATTTTGAGCATCTTCAGGTTGGATTGATGAAGTGACTATAGTGGTCTATTTTCTAATTTTACGCTGCATGTTACCTACTCAGTGGCGGCTCGTGGTGGAAAATACCGGGGGTTCACAAGGAAATATAAAACAGTATTGATTACGGCAAGAATAGTGATGTAACTAAATATTTCATAGTTTGTGTTTTAAAAAAATATTTTGTTTTATATTACATACGTATTACATAGACTATTTCCGACTTTCGTCAGCTGGACTGTTCGTTTTCACTCCCGCCCAACAAACAGGAAAAACAAAAGAGTTACTTAAGCCGCACACACATGGCGAATCCATTAATTTTTTTAAACTTTCATTCTGTCAAAACTCCAATTCGACCTGTGGATAAGCTCATTGGACAAAACGAAAATCCATTAAAATTAATCGATTCCAGATATTCTCATACATCTACACGTTTTCCGTGTAAATTGCCGCTTTAAATTTACTCTATTTGCTTGTCTTGTTTGGGTTTTTTGTGTGTATCTCCGCTCCTGATGGTTGAACTTTCAAAAGAAAGACACCAAATTATTTGGTACAAAATTGCCTTCATCTTTTGTATACTGACTGTTCATCTCGAAGTAGTAGATAAAATGCTACAGCGTGTCAAAGTGGAAAACCCCGTTTTGTTAATCAGTTTTTTGCAAAGACGTCGATAACGGTGAATTTTCGCGCAAAAATTAATAATAGTTGACTTGTAGCTTATTGAATTCCCTACAATTCAGAAAAAAAATTAAATCGATACGATCATCCACAACCGAGATATGCCCAAGAGAAAGTCGACGATCTGAGATAGCAATACATTCTACGGTATGTATGTACCAACATTCAGTTGGGTTTTACATACTTGCAAAATCCTTAAACGAAGATGACGTTCTTGAAGTGAAAAAACGAGGTATCCGTACATTGATTGAGTGAGAGATGCTTTGAACGTGGTCATAGGGAGCATGAAGAAATTTTGAGAAATGTGAATAGTGTTCTAATGCATCAAATTCAATAATTCAATAGTCAGCTGAATTTATTTTTGACGAGACCACAATCTTCAGAGGTATAAAGCAGGAGGCATTGTTGGCCAATTAAAGAAAAAAGAAACGATTTGTTGATATACTGCAAAAGTATTTAAGGAATCATGGTTTCTTAGTATCCCAGGCTGTAGAGGATGCGGATACACAAATTGTTCAAACGGCTGTATGCATGTCGTCCAAGTTTGACTCAATTTTCATCGTTGGATATATGTATTGGATATCATGTCTAGAACGTCTATTTTAAAAAATGGAGAAGGGATACAAAATTAAAATTGTGTATTCATCAACAGGCTTCAAACACCAAACTTTTTCAGAGCATATACTTTTTCTTCACGCCTTCACAGGGTGTGATACGACTTCGGCCGTTTTTAGATATGGGAAAAGTAGGCTTCTTTCCTTTTTAAAGAAGAAGGAACATACTCGCGTTTCACAATCGCTCCAGGCTTTTAAAGCAGAGTGTTCAGATGCCAACACTATATGCACTATCAGAAAAATGTTTTGATTGCCTTGTACGGAGGTACACGTAACGACACATCTCTAAGCGATTTCCGCTTCAAACTTTTTGCTCGCGCAGAAACGAAAAGCAAAGCGGATCTTGCTGCTTTGCCTCCCACCGAATCAGCCGCTGATCATCATTCCTTACGAACGTACCACCAAATACGGACATGGCTCGGCAATGTTTTAAAACCAGAAAACTTGCGCTGGAAGCGAACCCAGGTGGGATTGGAGCCTGTGACTGAGATGATTTCGGGAGAAATCATCCCTTCATATCTCTTAAATATTATTTCGTGCTCTTGTAATAAAAACTGTGAGACAGCATGTGGTTATAGGAAGGCCGGGCTCGCATGTACCAATGTCTGTAGAACTTGTTGTGGGAAAATATGCTCAAATGTCGCAGTCATAACGGAAGACATAAATGATGAAGATTGCTACGATGACATTTATGATATTCCAACTTTGGTCCCCCTTCCACAGCCAAGTAGATCTGTATATCATATTCTGGATTCTACAGAAGAAAATAATAAAAACGTAAATAACGTATCACTAAATAAGCGCAACTCACCATCCTAACTGCACCTGCAACAAATTATACCTATAAGTATGTATAACGCATAGTTACTTCGGAATGCTCACCTTCTTTCGGGTATATCTCAGCTGCGGCTGATCGTATCGACTTAATTTTTTTCTGGATTGTGGGGAATCCAATAAGGTGCAAGTCAATTCTTATTAATTTTTGCGCGAAAATTAACCGTTATCGACTTATTTGCAAAAAAACTGATTTGTAAAACTGTTTTTTCAACTTTGACAGGCTGTAACATTTTACCTACTGCTGTATAGTGAACACTGGCTATGCCAAAGATGAAGAAAATGTTGTACCAAACAATTCGGTGGCATTCTTTTGGAAATGCTACCATTAGGAGCGGAGATATACGCAGGAAACCCAAACAAGACAAAAACTTTCATAAGTTCCGTTAGAAAATTTTTCAAGTGGTGCAAACTTAAATTTAAGCTTTCTGACTAATACCCTATCGTTTTCTAAAATAATCTCAGACAGTGCCTGGCATGCAATCTGAAACCCGATTTCACGACCGATCGCCTGAAGTATGTCCTGCGGAATCCATTAACTAATCACCATAACGTTATCTTTAAGCGTGAGGTAACGTTATGATAATGTTAACATATGTGACAACGTTGTCTATGAGAAAACGGTGCGCTAGTCTGGTCATACCACTCAAACCATGAATTGATCCAATCCAAACATTACCGCGGCTACGTAAATAAATTAAAACAAACACACCACGATTCAATCAAAAAATATTTCTTCAATTACGTTTGCCGTAAGGACGTTCTCACGAGATTATGACTGAATTAATGAAATATTTCCTCGTGGAATGTGACTTTTCCAATTCAGCACAGTGGAGCGCTAGCAGCACTAGAAGTGCGTTCAGCATATAGGCTTGCTAAGCTCGTGGAGAAAATCGCATTTCATCTCGACCAAATGCAGTTAGGTATCAACGCGTCATCGGGGGAAAAATGAGGCTGTGTCGATCGTTGCTGTTGGAGCCTGTATTAGGAGAGAGAATAAAAAAACAAACAAGCAACCAAGTCGATTGGAAAAACCTTGTGAGAAAATTACGGACAACTGTAGTGCGATCTATGATGATCTGATTGCATATTGGCACTGATCACTGAATTGCAACAGTATCGATGCGGGCATAAATTAAAGTCAAGTTGAATGCTATTTTCAATTTTCTATGCACGGGGATTAGTATTTTCATTATTGCTGTTCATATGCTTGCCTCAATCGCGCCACATGCTCGCGTCAATGGATAAATGTGGGCATTTCGAAGATAAACGTTGTACATGTCCAAGCTGTTCTTTCTACGGTAGCAGTAAAATTTTATTATTGATGAGGATGACGACGACGATACTAGCATAAGCAACTAAAGCTCAATCGAAAGCACGCCTCTAATCGCCTCGAGCATTTTTCCCTGATGAGTAACAACAGATAGCAACGGAAATATGAAAGATACACATTCGCGCTGTTATCTTTACCTAATATGTATGAGCTGTTATCTAAGTTTTTTTTTTCTCAACCATAAAATTAACATTTTTTAAAGCGTGTGTCATACACTGCGGTTTCTGGGGCAAATTGGTAAATATGTGGAACATGACCTGCACGAAAAAGTGACGTTCGTTAAATAAAAAAAACTTTTCATGTTCAACACACTTTATGCTTAAGCTACTGCTTTCAAGCATATTTAAATCTAAAAATCGTTTAAAATTAAATGAGTTATAATCAATCACAGACAGATGTTTTTAGCAGCTATTTTTAGATAACACGATTCCTTTGGTTTCTTTTAATTAATAAATCTGATGTCAACTGTCACGTGCGTTATGGAGGATTCTACAGCCACCGATATAAATATAAGTTCACACACAGTGTGAGGGAGTGGGGAAAATTATACAGGGTGTCCCGCATTGGGTGGTCAATAATGTAAGGGTTGATAGCGCAACTTGTTTCAGCAAGAAAATTCCCAATACAATCGGAACTTTTTTTACCGTTACCTTGTTATCGCTCTTTTTGTGAAAGTCATCGAAAATCGTGACTTGTCACGCAAAATCGTAATTTGCAGCACTCCTAATGACAATCCAAGATTTGATTTCAGTTTCAGAAACTACATAAAATTTCACAAAAACTGAAGTTTTTCCTGTTGCCAACATTATCGACACTTTCAAGATACAGTTAATCAAAATTAATAGAAATTTTAAAATAGATTTTTCATCGAAAATTCAAACAGTAATTTCAGAACTGTGCTTTATACGTACAACTCTGCAAAGTTGATAAAAGTTGCTTCAACATGTTGGCTTTCCAACGGTATATGACTTTTTATATGTACATTGCAGAATTTTATGGAAACGCGCATTGAATCGTAAAATTCAAGGCTTCAGTGGAATCGCTAACAATTTTCCCTTTACTCGAAAAAAAGACAAACAAAGGCTATCGGGATAGAATCTCGCTACATTATTTCGACCAGAACTGTAAGATATTTGAAATTTGGTACATTGTTTGGCAAATGCAACGGTACTTATAACGGTTAAAATTTAATATTTGCTATTTATGGCAGATAGACGGGTGCCCGCTCATAATGCGAGACCTATCAAAGAATATTTGGAAAGTGGATTGGCAGATTTGGAACAGTCGCGTGGCTTGCGAGAAGTCCCGACCTTACTCCCCTAGATTTTCATTTATGGGGTAACTTAAAAAGCAATGTCTATTCCGAGCCGATTACCTACCGGGAACAGCTGCTGCAGCGAATTAATGATGCTTGTGACAACATTAAGGAAACCCCTCCTGAAATCTCTCGGGACGTTTCTTCCATGCGCTGAAGGTGTCGAGTCTGCATACAAAATGGAGGAGGCCAATTCCAGCAGCATTATTTCAATTCATCAAACAGACCCATTTAATCATTAGTTAATATTTTTAGTTTATTAGTTCTTCTTCATGTACAAAACTTTATTTTCATTTTTATTTAACAAATTTTCAAAATTGCGATAGTAAAATATAAAAAATAAATGAATAAAATTTCAGTTTAAATAATCCGATAAGAAAATAATTACCTTGTTTTTTTATATCCAATATGTGTAATTCTAAAATCCCGCCATGTAAATATGAAAAGTGATATACCGTTGGAAAGCCAACATGTTGAAGCAACTTTTATCAACTTTGCAGAGTTGTACGTATAAAGCACCGTAATGAAATTACTGTTTGAATTTTCGATGAAAAATCTATTTAAAATTTTTATTAAGTTTGAGTAACTGTAGCTTGAAAGTGCCGATAATGTTGGCAACAGGAAAAACTTCAATTTTTGTGAAATTTTATTTAGTTTCTGAAACTGAAATCAAATCTTGGATTAAGTCATTAGGAGTGCTGCAAATTACGATTTTGCGTGACAAGTCACGATTTTTGATGACTTTCACAAAAAGAGCGATAACAAGGTAACGGTAAAAAAATCCGATTGTATTGGTAATTTTCTTGCTGAAACAAGTTGCGCTATCAACCCTTACAGTATTGACCACCCAGTGCGGGACACCCTGTATAGTAAATTTTTAAAATGCAAACGCTTGGTTTTCGAACCCTATAAATCGAATCTTTTTCACTAACAAAATGGGAATGGGTTTCCTTACCAATTCTTAAATCAAAATTCACTGTTCTATTCGTCCATACTTTAAAAAATTAAAATTCAGTTAGCTTTTCCATTCATTGGTGTCACACAAGGACGTATGCCTTTTAGCCACAAACAGATACATTTTCAGTCACCGAAAGCTTGTGGTTGCCTTTTATATTTCGGGATTAGAGAACAAAAACAAATATTAATCATCGAAAATCGCTTTATTGTTTTTCAAAATATTCCCCATGAAGATCTATACACTTTTGCATGCGTTTGAACCAATTGTCGAAGCACTCTTGCCACTCTGATTGAGGTGTTTCCAAAACATGCATTCTGAGCGCAGCAACCGCTTCTTCAGGTGTTGAAAAACGTTGACCTCTCAGTTTGTTTTTTACGCACGGGAATAAAAAGAAGTCATTCGGTGCCAAGTCAGGACTATACGGCGGATGACCCATCAAATCGATGTTTTGAGTGCTCAAAAATGCAGTTGTTTGAGCTGATGTGTGAGAGCTCGCATTGTCGTGGTGAAGAGTGATCCGTCTTCGGCGGTTGGTTTTCCTGATTTCTTGGAAGACAACTGGCAAACAAATGGTTGTGTACCACTCAGAATTGACTGTTCTGCGTTGCTCTAGTGGTACGGTTGCGACATGTCCAGTTTTTCCGAAAAGACAGGCGACCATTTGCAAACACCCATACAGTCGACTGCGGGTTCATACGCGTAAATCCACGATTCATCACCTGTCACGATGTCATAGACGTGTTTCGAAGCACTGCGATCGTATTTTTTGAGCATTTCTTTCGATCAATCGACACGAGCCTTTTCTTGAGCGATTGACAAATTGTGTGAGATCCAACGCGAACAAATTTTTTTGACAGTCAAATGTTCATGCAATATTGAATGTATGCTGGTCCCACTAATGCCTTAGGTTGTCTCAATCTCACGATAGGTCACATGACGTTCTTGCAATATCAGTTCGCGCACAGCATCAATGGTTTCCGGAACAACAGCTGATTTTGGACGACCTTCACGAAATTCGTCTTGGAGTGAACTACGACCTTGATTGAATTCACCATATCATCGATAAACACTGTTCCTTGATGGAGCTTCATCGCCAAAAATTGAATTCAGTTCATCCATGCACTGTCGCTGAGTTAACTCACGTCGAAAGTTGTAAAAAATAATCGCACGATAATGTTCACGATTTAATTCCATTATTTGGCCGAGATGAATCTTTTAAGTTACTGTAAAAAACACAAATAGTGCTCGTATGTCAAAACGTTCTGAGTACGTATAACCTCAATAATGTCAAACTTTACCATAGAGCTGTCATTTGCCAGATTGCAACACTAGGGTTGTCCAATCCTGAAATATAAAAGGCAACCTCTGTATCAAGCACGGGGCTAATTTTTGTCTGTGTTATTATCTGACATAATTTTTTTTTCAAACATAATTAAGAACAAAAAAGCTATCGATACATAAGTATGACTCGATTTGAAAAAAGAATAGTATGTATCTCTAAATCTTAGGCGGACCGCGCCGTATTAAATGAATACGGAATCATTTAAAAAGCACGTTTGTGGAAGGTCCACCAAGAAAATAATGTAGTTTTATGCTGTAGCCTTGGAGTTTTTCGTCACAGACCAACGCTGAGATCACAAAAAAAACTTCCCTTTTTGCTTCATTAAAACAATGTTGCATCTCAACGAACGAACAATTTATAAATCCCACATTTACCTACTTGAAGACAAAAATCAGCCAATTTATGTGAAAGCTACACTTGCTTTCCATTCTCATACATTTCCATAATTAAATTAATAAAGATTGGATTTCTCCGGCTTGGATCGCATAAACTCGTAAAATAGGCCGTTAGTTTGAAGCGTCTGCCCTAATGAATTTTTGCAATAAACATGCGCACTTATACGTTCAAACTCCCAAAAAAATGCATGTACATATCCGTAGCGCATTTATCCGTTTTGGAACGTATAAATGGATGGTGCACAAAAATTCTGTGTACTTATCCGTGTTTTACTGTATTTCGATTGTCCATCCAGTTTACATGAAAATCATTCTGATGTGTTTTATTATTGTACTTAACTAGTAAATTCATTCGGCTTTACATTTCTATGTCCGCTTATAACGACGAAAGGACGCTAAAAACGGTATGATCGTATATCACGACGGCGGTCGTTATAAACAATATGAGCGGATATAACGACGAGCGGCTATAACGACCTAAATTAAGCAAAAGCAAAACAAATGTGTATCAATACAAATATGTTTGGTGAAAAATACTAGGAGTTGAAATCCAGTGTAATGAATTTACTAAAACTCGTCAAGGAGTAGGTGGCTTATGCATGTTTAAACTATACATTTTAGAAATCTTCCTCTAAATATCTACTATAAACAATTTGCTGGGTGTAGTTTAATTTGTTTAAGGCGGCCTTTTTTTGTGCAGAAGTAGAAGAAGAAGTATTAAGTTGTAAAATTGTATTGTACCGGAATTTGATTCAGGAAAAGTTTTTGACTTTGCCGAACCTAATAGTTATCTGCCACGATTGCATTATAATTCGCATTCACATATTTCAGCTTATGGGACAAGAACATCATGGATTGAAATTTATTTGAATGAAGGCCAAGTCGAAGAATCTGGAAATCCAATATTTGGAGGAGAAATAATCTGCATGCATGCGTCACGTGTACATCATTTTAGTCTTTTTTTTTAGCCACCTTTCTGTCCGAAAATTATTATTTATGCCTTTAGTCCAGTGGCGCAACCACGGGAAGGGCAAAGGAGGCTAAAACCCCTCCCAGACCCATAAATTCGGAAAGAAAAAAATGGCAAATGGCAATGAAAATAGTGTGTATAAAGCAAACCTCACATTAGCAATTTTTCATAGTCTTCTTTAGCGGAAAAATTTGTACAAATATGTATTTGCTCATGTGTAAGCCTCAAATTAGCAAAATTGTGTAAAAAAAAAGTAAAAATTGAATGAATTTTTTAACAAAAATCCACCAGACTCGCAAATTGTTATTTAAAATGTCCTTTTGCACAAAAATTCATACAAAATTAATCACCCAATTTGCGAAAGCAGCTCAACGTTCTAAAATATGGATGGCCTTAGCCCCCTCCAGGACAAGATCCTGGTTGCGCCACTGCTTTAGTCTGAAATGTTTGACTGCCGAAATTGTTTTTTGGCGACCTTGATGATGGGGTTTGATCATCTGCCCAAAATTTGTCGGATATTAATTAACAAATAGTAGTTACTAACCGGCCAGCCAAATTTCAGCGTTTTAATTTCTTATAGAGTTTTATAAAGTTTTTAAATTGTTTTTAAAGAACACTCAAAAGTGGTCATTCCTCAAGGATTCAGATTTCTAATCATATTTAAAGGCAATATGCTATCATCATATCATCAAATTAAAAAAAAAGTTTATCTAGATATTTTCGAAATGTTCATCCTGATGCGGCCCGCTCAAACCTGAATGCAGTGTGATTCGGCCAGATTTTCAGTTTGACTCTCTTGATCTAGGTGGTCTTGTTTGTGTTGTGGTGGTTAGAGCACGCGTCATCTAAATCATCTGAGTTTATGGTGCTTTTCGAACTTACGACCCATGACGGACTGTAATCTTACTCAGATGCAGATGTTACTCATTTGTGGAGATAAATAACTTTGCAGAGCGTGCTGTTGATCTCAACACCCCAACAACCAAAATGCAGTTAGGGCCTTGGCAATTAGATGTCATTAACACATCTGTGGGGGGCTAGGTCCAGTGCCGTCGAGAGAGGGGGGGGCGGAAGGGGCGAAACGCACCGGGCCCGGGTTTGGCGAGGGGCCAGGAAATTTGAAGCAAATAAAAATACGCTACGCTATCGTTTAAGCCAATATTGTTTGTAATACATATTAATGATCGTGCTAATAAAGTTTTTGGAAACTACACGACTCAGTATACATCAATTGCTGCTATCTTTATCAAAGCGGACGAATCTGATGTTTTACACGAATTGGAAAATGAAATCGTTTGTTTACAACAGTGGTTCCCAATTCAGAAACGTCTGCGGACCACTTAGCCTAAAAATGGATCTCGACGGACCACTTTTCAATAATAATGAAATGAATTAAGGACTCGATTTTTTCGTCGAGGCATAGTATTCAGCAGCGCCCCCTGCAGCACTTCCGCCGCCCCGGACAAAAGGACAAATTGCCGCCCCTTAGGTACAAATACAGACGAATTAAAGGTAGATAGTATGAGGAATTCAAAGATGGCGCTATAAAGCTTCGATAATACTTGTTCTAAATATGAAGCTAAAAAAGTACACCATTAATACTTTTTATTATATTTATTGCATGGCATAACACACAGGGGTAATCCTGTTAGCAAATATATTATCATCAATCACAAATGAACACACACATGCAATATGTAGTTTTATTTCATCCTAATAGTATGACATTGAATTGAAACCAACTATCTTCAATGGAATTGAATTGAAGTCTTGACTCATTGTCAATTTCAGACTTCGCTAAGAAAATCTCTACACAGAAACTGGGTAAATTTTATTGATAAATATGTGGATTGAAATACTGTAAAATCTTCTCACTGTAAACGAATGTTTGTCAGTTTTTCTATAGCCACTATTGGTAAAACTAGCTGAGACAAGATTTATTGCAGAATAGATTTTATAAAACTTTGGTAAAAATATTTCTATAGAAGCAGCTGCAACTGCTTACGAGCAATGCTCAGATTGTTCGAGTGGTTAAAGCATAGGACGGGAGATACGGTGGTCATGGGTTGAATGCTACCTGCGCGCTACTTTTTCATAAGAAAACATTGTCATTCTAAAAGCCTCCTATAGATGACATTAATACTTACTCTTTTCACATTGGTTATCGGAGGAAATGCACGAAAATGGTGATGAAATGAGATACAAAATACAAGGTTCTATTGGTTTAAAAACAAAACGGCGGCAAATGTAATTTTTCAGTTTTTATATCATGAAATCTGCTTCTATTACTATTGGAAGAGAATATTCTATGAAGTATTATAAAGCTATAATTGTTAGTTGGGTCGGAGCATTTTTAGAAAGACAACACAAAAATTTATAGTCAGAGTAGGACTCGAACTGATAAACTGAGAAGGCCCAGAAAGTATGCACTAGAAACATGTTCCGCTTTCGTTCAGACTCCTAAGCGAAATTCGACACAGTTCAGCAAGGCTTAATAGAGAATTTGGAGTTCCAATATTAGAGGTTAGTGTTGAATTCTACGAGCGACATATTTTTCACTACCGTCAAAAAATATGCAGTAGGCACACGGAAACCTGGAGGCTTTCACAGCGACGTAAAAAATTGAAAATTAATGCGAAATTATTTTTTTCACTAAAACTAATTGAATCAATCAATCAATGCTATTGAAATCAACCGAAGAATCTCATCCGCGAAAATAACAGGCAAATTAAAGTCAAGTTGCTGCAAAAGGTGGATGGAAATTATATGAAACGGCTGAAAAAAGTGATGAAAATGGTAGTTTCGGACATAAAATTTCTCACAGTAGAGTGATTGATTGTAACGCTTTTATGTGGTGGCGACTTCTCATTTCATGCTGTCCCACTTTACTTTTCGGAAGTAGGACGCATGCTAGCGTGACAGACGTAAAATTTTGGCAATTTTCCCTCAGCTTTTTATAATTCCAAATGCAGCATTCCGTATGAATTGTGGGTCGTTCAAACGGCCTTTTCCACTTTTTTCTTATTCGAGTACTAGCTAAAAAGCCGTCCACCAAAATTTGGCGCCCCGGGCGACCGCCCGGCTTGTCCCTCCTTAGAGCGGGCGCTGGTATTCAGAAGCTTACGCTCTATCTTCCATTAAAAATTTTCCCCATTATTTGTTTGTTTTTGATTTTCTACTTAAAAATAAAGTGGAAAATTATTGATCTTATAAATATACTTCGCATAACAGGAAGATGATTTATTGAAAATTAGGTTCGGCTTCCATCTCTTCGAAGGCGTTTTGTTCGCGTAAAAACTTGCCTCACCAGCTGAGATTTTCTCGCAAAGGGATGCCTTCAGGTCTCGAAGACTTAATTAAAATTTATCCAGTAGATCGGTCTTTAAAATCGGATTTGCGACGAAAAACCTTTTAAGTTTTTGCAATCGAGTTTAAATTTTGATAATAATTTTGAATAATTTCAGAATTGAGCTATAAGCAAAAACATAACCAACCAATCGCCTTCCCATAATAAGGAACTTTGTAGCAAAGTAATACTAATGTGTTGATGATGATGATAGCGCGTGTTTGGCAGGTCTCACGAAAATATGACTTTTTGTAAGAAGTCTCCAGAGCCTCCCCGCGGACCAAACGGGTTTCTCATGGACCACCGAATATCAATTTTGGGTGTGATTTTCCACAATTGGAATTGCTTAAGGCTATTTTTTTTCACAAATTTTTCACAAATCTTGAAACGATTTTCCCCAAATATTAGCGTTGCTTTGCGAATATTTTGCACTATACCTGCTACTGTTGCTAGCGCTGAACGCTCTTTTAGTGTCCTTAGCAAAGTCAATAATAATTTCCATAGTTTATGTTCATCACAGGAGCGTGTTTTAGGACTTGCTACTCTATGTATGGAAGCGCCGATATCCAGACATCTAAATTTGGATAATCAGTGCATTTGCTGCCCAGAAGGCAAGGAAAATTAATGTTTGATACGTTGTTGGATATTTGACACTATGTTTGAATCTTTGTAACATAAAGGGAATTTCAGATGCAAGAAGAATATATGTAACAATATTTATTAGAAATAAATTTGCACTAAAGTTAAAACGTTTTTTTTTGCAACGCATTATTAATTGCAAGAAGTTGCTGAAAAACATGAAATTATTATACGAGGAAATAACTTTCATAATTTATTTAGGTAGGGGCCCAAATGAATTTCCAGTCCCGGGCCCGGAATCTCTCTCGACGGGCCTGGCTAGTACTAATGTTGGACTGTCACGCCCAGTTATTTATTTTAATAGTACATACATTGAAAACTAAGTGCCAAAATTGAATTAATTTTATTATTCTTTACCCACAAAAAAATTACATTTAGTAGGTAAGCAATTATTTTGCACTGGTATCTGTGGAGAGATAAATGCTAGTCTCTCATTCTAGGAAGTCAGTATAACCTCTTATTGTTCTTACAAAGAACACAAAGTATTTATCAGCAATTTATTACTATTATGCATCTTTAAAGGATTC
This sequence comes from Microchrysa polita, assembly GCA_949715475.1. Taxonomy (NCBI): domain Eukaryota; kingdom Metazoa; phylum Arthropoda; class Insecta; order Diptera; family Stratiomyidae; genus Microchrysa; species Microchrysa polita. The sequence goes on along the minus strand of OX454415.1, from coordinate 41,150,783 downwards.
TTGATTATAGTTTTATAATTAAATAAAAAGCAAAAAAAATGAAATGTAGACAAACTGTGTGGGTGCTATTTAATTGACTCAAAACAACATTTACGTAATACTCTTTTAGCTGCCGGAAAATGAAAGTAAAATTACTTCACAGTGACGTGTGAATATCGTCACAAGTACTGAATCTTATCACAAGATCGATATGAGTATGCATACATGAAACACACACACATCACTCGCGTATGTGACAAAAGTCACACATTAATCATAATTGGAATGTCATTGTGCAGATCCAGACTTGACTTTAAAAATACTTTATGCACCGTCATACTGCTCACCTTATTATACATAATACACGAGTATCCCATATGATACTATTATGGTCAAGACTCAAGTATTCGTCGTAGACTAACCACACGAAAAGTATGGAAAAAATGAAAATGAAATTAATAATGAAAAGCAACAACCTTCACCATTATACAAATAATACCTTGTCCCATCGATGGGGCATTACGTTAACGATAACCAAACACTTGACAACTTGACTCTTATTGTTGCGAGACTTGGAGCGACCTAGCCTGGGCTATAAAATGAAGGTCCCTATACGATTCTCTTGGATTGCGTACCATTGCAAAACTTATTTCTTGTGGTGTTTTGCTCCACTGCATCCATTACGAGTGATGTACTATTGTTGTACTATATGCATACAGAAATTCAAAAGAAAATAATTTTCTTCTCTTAAGAGTTTACACCGTTTTTAAATGCATAACGTCATAAATACAACGTACGCCATATGTACATATACAATCCGTTCTGACTGATTGACTTTTTCATTTTAATTTTATTTAATGGGTATGTTGTCCTCATGTTGGTCGTAAAGTGCAGAACTCTTGGAATGACATTGAAAGGACGCAAAGAAGGTATACGACACAAAGGCCTAAGGGAATTCCGATGTCGATTTTACGGAATAGGGTATAAGTTTTAGCACACAAGACAATTAAGACATGATTCAAACTCTATCACAAGCAAGATTCCAATTTGTTTTGTTTTTTTTTTTATCCACAGGCGATCCTGGCGAATATCAGTATGGTAGTTTTAATGTAAGAAAATTATCGAGTAATTCTATCGGCTACTATACTACGCCGAGCCTTTTCAGGATGGATGTCCACTCTGCAGATGTCATGCAGATCTGACAGTTTGATATAAACAATAAGCAAACAACTGTAGGGATGACTTAAAACATAGCAAGCCGGATCAATTAGGCTCACACCGTAACTGTAGAAGTATCTTATTGGTAAAAACTTACATTGCCAGTTGATCTAGGGGTCACTTATCAGGTGCCAAACACGCTATTAGCTGTCTAATAACATGATCATTCGCAGTATGTGCCGTAGCATATCCTGGTTGAAACCAACTAATACGCCACCAAAGAAATCCTAAAATACATTTGACATTCTCATGTATTCTGAGAGTACTGAATGACCATGAATGTACTATACTATAATGACTATTATTATTAATTAACTTTATCATTTATTATTATTAAATCAAATTAAATTGATTGTAAGTCAGCATAATATTGTGATGTAAGTGTCAATCAGTTTCATGAGGATCAAACATTTATCATTACAGTCAGACATCAAGTGGTGAAGTTCCATTGAAAATTGCCGTACAAACTGATTCACCACTCAGTGATACTTTTATTAACAGGCAAGCTCATTCAAATATTATTCACGGTCGTAAAACTGGCATTCTGATATGATATTTAGTCACTTATAGCTTCCTGAATTGAGTGCAGTTGTAAGAAATGAATATAATTTAATTCGAAACAGGTTACTGTCCTACGTATTTCGTCAAGCTCTTTCGTCTCATAGGAGCAATTTTGACTGGTTTCTGTAGGCATAAATAGCCATACACTCTTGGTACTTTCACGCTCTTTCCTTTTATGGCCCGTTGATACGGAAAAAATGAATATAGTTTTATGGCTTTATCAAATTTTAAATAATAACGAAACGTTTGTACAGGGTGGCACACGTGTGTACGTTGTAAAAAATCGGAAACTCATGCTACACAATTTTTGTTGCCACTAAAACACTCAGGACAGTTGCGGAGTTTAGTTGACACCCATTTCAAAAAATGCATGCGAAGGAATGTTGCCCATTTTCATTCAACTTCCACTTTTAGAGACGTTTTCGGAAGTTTCCCTAAAATCTTTCGAGCAGATCCACTTCAATTTCCATTCGGTACTGACGACGATCATCCAGGAAGGATAGCAACGCGGTAAGCATTCCATTCTTGGTTGAAAGCGTTTTAGCCTGTAAGATAAACCAGGGGACTATTGAGCATCGTGTTTATGTTCCTCCGCGTAAAACCATATTGCATTGACTAAAAACACTTTGAACAAGGTGGATTCAGCAAAACGAGACCACAGTACACACTTCGACAGCCTCAATACCAGTCCTCCGCAAATAGCTTCTTGGCAGGGTCATATGAAGATTCTTCGCCGGTCCCTCGACTTAACAGATTTCACTATCTTTTTGGGTTTCTGGAATTATTTATACAGTGAAACCCCCGTAGCCAGGATTGCGGTCAGGGGGAGGGCAAGCCCGAAATTTTTTCAACATCAAGATTTTCGAACGAATTCAGTTTATGGTGTTTTTCCAACTCACTCAGATGTTAAACGAGTACCCATTTATGGGGATACATAACATTGCTGAGCGTCTCGTTGATCTCAACACCTCAACTAAAAAGCTGTTAGGATCTTGGGAATTGGATGTCACTAACACATCTGCGGCTTTAGTCCAATGTTTAACTGTCGCGCCTGTTTTTTTAATTTTAGAGCTAAATTTTACGAAAGGACAGTCGAAAATGATTTTCTACACCATTTAACGAAAAATGGCCCCTGAACATGTTTAGACTTTAACTGGTGATTCTGATTACATTCAACTGGCCTCCGATTCTGCTTTTCAGACCGTAGCTCATCTATATTCAGTGCTATTTTTGGCGTTTGGACTTGCATATTCCCCTTGCGAGATCAATGTCCGTTTTAAATTCTGGCTTTGCTTGGTTCTAGAGGTGCGCATCTCCTGCCGAAACACACCGAGAATCCTCTTGTCTTACATCCACAGAATCCATAGAAAGAAACATTACCCGACAGTCGACTGGAGAGATTTAGGGATACATACAAGCCCGAAATTTTTTCAACATCATGATTTTCTTAGGAGTTGAAATTGATAACAAATTTAATATTTATGCAAAAAATCTTTTTCTTCAATTTTACAACAGATGGCGTCTCCTATCATTAAGGAATTCGTGCTTATGATGGTAAATTTGTGTAAAAATGGCGCATTTCCGTCATTCGAAAATCAGTGTGTGATTCTGATTACATTCAAATGGCCTCCAATTTCAGGTTTTTAGACCGTAACTCGTCAATATTCAGTGCTATTTTTGTCTCTCGGACTGCATATTCCACTTGCGATTGAAAAGAAATAGGCCAAGAGATCAGTTTCTGTCGTTTGTCGCTGTTTTTCTTCCGAGCATAATTTATAAATCTTTTTTTATAGAAATACGGTCGATTTTGATAAGATTTCCTCCGCATTTAACATTATTAACTGTGGCTAAATTTCATTGCTGGTATGATTCAGCTACAAAATGAATTTCTTTACAAGGTCCCTAACTAGGCAAAGCTGTTTACCATTTGTCAATAAAATCACTTTCAGATTGAATGAAGTTCAATTCCACTACTTTCCTTGAGAGACCTTTATGTCACAGTTAAAATTGTGTTCTGCAAATATGGGATTTTCGCAAAAGAAAAAAGATTCTCCCTAAGGGAGGGATTCATTTCTGAACTAATTATGTTATCGATTCATGATGCTCACACTCACACGTAGGTATCCCAGCTCCGGATATCAAGGACCAAAAGTATTTCAGTTTTCCAAACTACAGTCTCAGCAGCAGAAAATTTTGCGTAGTGCCTGGAATCAAACTCGCATTTTTACGCCTTCTAGCATTGTAAAGGGCTGCAGTTTTTTTACTACATCGGTAAGAGTTTTTTCTTACCATAATCATCGATCAGGGGGGGCAAGTGCCCCTCCCTGCCCCTCTGGCTACGCCCATGGATGCGTTCCACGAAATCGTCACGGAAGTTGAATTCCCGAATTTCGGGGTTCAGTTTCCCTGGATAGTCGGAAATATATTCCAAATATTCATAAAATACGAAAAATGTTAAATGTATAGGGTGGGGAACATCACAGTTTTTAATTCGTGGAAAATGCTTGCCACTTAAACACTGAAAGCAATTGAGGATTTAAAAAAACTACGCGTGAACAAGTTCTGCTTGTTTCTATCAGTAAACTTTTGGATTGGTTTTCGATTCCTTGCACTTTTTGTAGCAGCTTAACTTCCATTCGCTTTGTTCGCGAATTTCTTCTTTCAGTTCAATTGGCACCATGGAAATTCGACAACTTGCTGCGACTATAATTTTCAGTTAGGTTTTCGAAGCTTTCGGCAACGCTCCTTCCTAGATCCGCCCAAATGAGGAAATTATCGACGCAGTACATGACCTCGTGCTAGCCGACCAATGAATGGTATCACGGCAAATAGGAGAAGTGAGGAGCATACCATGTGATTATATGAACATGAACATTATGGGCTGAAAATCCTTTATTTAATTTTTGGGGACTCGGAGGGGGTGATCCATACAAATTTTTATTTAATAAACCAGTGCCGTGTCAATTGATCTTTTGCGTCATTGAGCCCCAGTGCAGTGTTCAGTGCAGTGCGGTAAAGGGCGGAATATTGTTGAAAAACCCACGCTTTCTACTCCCTGAAAATTAAAATATTATGACGGTTTTAGCGTTAATTTAATCTAAATTGATTAGGATAGAAAAATATGCGTGCTGTAGCGGTAAATTAATTTTATTGCGTTCAAAGAAATCGCAATGGTTAAAAATTTAGTTCTAATTTTTCAAATACAGTGAAAGCTCCGTTCGCGGACAGCTGCCGCAGGCGGACATCTCCCGTAGACGGACAGTTTTCGTAGTCCCAATATTTTTTTTTAATATTTTAGAACAAATTCCATTCCACTAGCCGGACGTTCTACTGGCCGGACACTACAGCTGCATATATTTTTTCATAAATCATCTCCCGTTAACGGACACAAATACAATTCAAACTCGATTCCCAGAAAAAAAATTAAACCGGAAATCGCCACATAAATGCATTTGTGCGCAAAAGGTTTTGCTCTTGTATTTTTTTTGCTTGGAAATCGAGTAGCTGCCATTACTTCGCACTAGTGTTGTGCTACCTGTTTTTTAGGAAACAATTTATTGTTAAAGGGACGTTTGTGCTTTCTGCATTGTGAAGGTTCGGTTTTCATTGCATCTTTTTTTTTAAATGGCTCCACGAAACTTATTGCCGTTGAAAGAAAAAATGGAAATAATCAACGTGCAAGAGAAAGAAAAACTCTCAGTACGCGAACTGGCATAGAGTTCAGATTTTTGCGATGCTTTCGAAATTGGATTATCGCGTGTAACAATATTTATTCCTGCCCACGTTTAATATCGGCAAAACTCAGGCTGCGGATATAAATAAAAACAAAGATTCGATCAAAGCCAAATGGCATTCCGGGTCGAACATACCTACATCAAAGAAAAACTTGCCTTCCCCCGCTAGGTACGCGAATTGACAAGCTTTGTTACGATTGGTTCGTAAAAGCAAGGAATAAGAATATTCCTCTGCCCGGACCAATTGTAAAAGCCAAGGCAAAAGAAATAGCCGACCACTTAAAACATACTGGGTTTTCAGCGTCGGATGGATGGTTTCAAAAATGGCGAAAATGCCACAACATTACGTTCAAATGCAAATCGGGTGAAGCTGCGGATGTTGTTCCTGAGGACGTAAATCAGTTCAAGGAAAAACTACCGTCATTGTTGCGTGGCTTCAAACCAGAGGATATTTTCAACGCAGACGAAAGCGGTCTATATTAAGACCTTAGCGTTAAAGTCCGAAAAATGTACTGGTGGGCAAATGTCTGAAGACAGGCTGACCATATTATTTTTCTGGTGAAAAAGAAGTACCGTTAGTTATTGGAAAAGCGGCGTGTCCTCGGGCTTTCAAAAACATAGCCGTCAAAGATTTACCGGCGATTTGGAAATCGAACAAAAAAGCCTGGATGACACGTGAAATTATGTTAGAATGGCTTGAGCAATTAAACAGAACGATGGTAAAACAAAATCGAAAAATCCTTTTATTTTTAGACAACGCTGCGTCCCATCCAAGGAATTTAAACCTTACCAACGTTACAATTCATTTTTTGCCAGAAAACCCCACATCTGTCTGTCAACCATTGGACCAAGGTGTCATCAGGAATTTTAAGGTCCATTACAGGGGTCTATATTTAAAACACCTCATTTCGAAAATGGATTCATCAAAATCTGCGGCAGAATTAGCGAAAGGCCTTAACGTGCTAGACGCTCTATATGTTACATAAGTGCATCCTGGAATAAGGTTGAGGCGGAAGCAATCCGTAATTGTTTTCGGAAGGCAGCTTTCAGCGATCCTTGTATGGACATGGAGAGTTCTGATGAGTTTGATGCTGAAGATGATTTGCCCTTATCCACGCTTTTGAGATTATGTTCAGTGGTCGATTCGAATGTTGAAGATTTCTTAAACATCGATGGTATGGTTTATACTAAAGACGATTGCATCGATATTGAGTCTGATGATAATGAATGTGAGACTGAGGACGTTGAAAGTCATTCTGGTGATGAGTCAGCACTATTTACTGATCCGCTAGGTTCATATACAGAGGCTTTAGAGCAAGTTGCCCGTTTAAAACAATTTGTTAAAAAGCGATTTTGTAGCATTTCAATAGCTTACTACCGTACAAGCTTGTTTTGAGGAAATGCATCTAAAACGGAAGCAGGTCAATTCTAAGCAGTTGTCAATTCGAGACTTTTTTCAAGACAAATAGATAGAAGGAGTACTGCAATGGACAAACAAAGTCAAATATAAAGTTTAAGTTTATTTTTGTGTAATTGCATGTGAAGCTTTATTTTATTTTTCATTTAAAAAAGTTGTGATATGAAGAGAAATCTGTGCTGTGAAATACGAATATGTTTTGTTAAATTAATGGCACGAAGAGTGTCTTTTTTTAGTTGTATTTTTTATGTTTTATTATAAAAATCGAATTATTTAGTAATTTTGGAAAATGTTTTTTAAGTTTATACGCTAAGGTGAAGTATAATATTATACCAAAAAACCAAACCAAAAATGAATTAGAGAATATGCATATAGAAAATACACCCTTATGGTTTTATTGTTCCTCAAGTCAGTGTGTATTCATTCACACATATGTAGAAGCATTTTTTTAAATCATCCCCGCAGGCGGACATCTCCCGTGGCCGGACCAAAATACTAGAACCATCAGTGTCCGTCCACGGGAGCTTTTACTGTATTCGCACTCGAAATAGAACAAAATCGCGGATAAGCATAGTGAATGTTGAAGAAGTGTCGCAAAATATTAATCGCAAATAAGCAAATTCGCGAATATTCAAAACCGTGAAAAATCAGATTATCAATAAATGTACATAATTCATATTTTTTTCCATACTTTATCGAAGACTCACCTCGTCCTTAAAAAAAATACAGTATGAAAATAAATCACGCATACGTTGAAACTTAATACACCCGCGAAGGTATGGGGAAAATTGTTGATGAAAATTACCAAAAGCGAAAACCACTCTAAGAGTTTAGTGATGAAAACGGACACCATTTTGTCAAATTATGATTTTTTTGCAGCAAAAAAATTGTGTAGCATGAATCTTTGATTTTTTATGACGTTTTTAAAATCGTCAGGTTCCCGTGTGCCACCCTGTATGTTGTATCAGACTCTAGCAATTTTTAAGTGCTTGCATTAAATTCTAGAACGGAAGCTGTTAAAATAACATCCGGATTTTTAACAAAAAATAAATAAATTTTCAGAACATCAAAGCCCGAATTTCTCAAAACAGTTTAAATAAAAAAAAATTAAATTTGTACAATCCGCCAATATATTTAATTTCATATTCCTTAAAATGTTGACTACATTGTCGAGTGCATGTGCTAGCCTTTCACCGCTAAATTCACTCGAGCCGTCCACTAATAGTAAATTAACCGCATTCATGATACTCACGCCGCTCCGTTGAGTTTCATTTCCAGCAATTTCTTTATTACTTTGCAATGTTTCATCTAAATCGTCAAAATTCCTATGTCATTTAATGCAAAAATCTCGACAAAATGAGCATTTCACAAAACGACTAGAAACTCGTCCAATTCAATCCAATCGCCGGCCATGTACTAGCACAAAATATGTACAGCGTTGCAACGTATGCTTCACTCTTAAAATTTAAAACCAGAAACCCTAAGCAAAAAAGTAAACCTATCTATCGTTTTGCACTCGACGTTGTTGGTTGAATTGAAGCATCGCGTTGTCGTTGCACAGATCGAGCGAAGCAAGCTCATGTCCGTAAAAGTGGTCCATCCGGGCAGCGCGTAATCCGGAATTTGATGCTTGTCAACCCAAAAAACGCGCGGGAAAAACAACAACGTGCTTCTCAATACTGCGTGGAATGTCTTCGTCAACACGATCCGTTCACTTCACCACACACATCTAGCCTGTGGTGGAGAATTTAGCGAGTTCTTGTTAATGTTCGTATCGTACGTTTATATATGTCTGTACACCCATTGGTATGGATAAATGGCGGTTTACAATCAGCGCCAGTGAAGATTGTCCAGTCAATAGTCAACAGTTTGGAGGTGTTACTGCCTTAGCCGTTTCATCGAACTCTTTCGTTTTGCTGCATTTATTTCGAAAGGCTCATGAGTGATATGACTCAAAAAATCACAATTAGGTGACAGGATACTCCATATGACTTAAATCAATAGATCAAATGCTGTCTTATTATTTTATGAACCGATGTCAGTCGTTGCTTGTACCGCGGAAAACTTCACCTTAACTTACTCGCACCCTACCGTATTGTTTGGCCGATCGTGTCGATCCACTAAACTAAACCAAAACAAATGTGTAGAGTGTGCCGGCATTGGGCTTTCTCACCTAAGCGAACAAACGAGACGACAAGCGCGGTTGTTGTATCGATTCGCGAGAAACACACCAACACTTCAATAACCTGTTTTACCTGTATCTGTATCTTGACTTTAGTTTTAAAATTACAAGAAGCCGCGCGAAACATTACGAAGAATCGAATGCAAGTGTTTCCATTCGGCTCGAGCCTGGGATTAGGTAGACTATGGATACGCCCTTAAGGAAAAATTTTGTCTAGGTTTTTATAACACAATCACAAAAAACACACATACTATCAACTACACCATAGGCGCCGTAAGTTTTTCATACGATGGGGGCATACATTTGGCGCAAAAATTTGAATTCCCAAATAGATTTTTATGAACTGCATGCAAACAATTTCGGTACTCAGGGCTCTAGTACACAATCATATTTGGTAATATTTATATTATAATGTGCTTAAGCCTACTTGATTTCGCTTATTGCACGTCTAAAAATTTATACTGAATGAATCGAGTAGGCTTAGGCATATGACATACATATTATAATATAAATATGACTGTGTAATGGAGCCCTAAGCAAAAAAGATAAAGACTAAATACATAAATCGAAATTCTTGTTTTCCGCAAATTACGTTTAAGTTTTCTTATGATTTTCATATCGGTGTAATGGTAATGAGTAACGAATCAATGATGGTTGAATTAGATATCCCGCGTCAGCATCAGCATTCTGCTGATGCCGATGCCTCTGCCGATGCTGATGCTGACGCAGCCAATCTATTTCAACTATAATGCTTGAAATAGAACAGCCGCGTCAGCAGAGGCATCGGCAGAGGCATCGGCATCAGCAGAAAAATTTCAATTTAGAACACACGCATTTGCCTTTGATGACCCACAATGACAGCAGCGGCAGAAGCAGAATTCTGCTTCTGCCGATGCCTCTGCCGCTGCTGTCATTGTGGGTCATCAAAGGCAAATGCGTGTGTTCTAAATTGAAATTTTTCTGCTGATGCCGATGCCTCTGCTGACGCGGCTATTCTATTTCAAGCATGAGGCTTTAGGTGTGTTTTATTGGGTCGAGTACAACTTTTCTCAAATTTGTATGGAAGTTTTCCACCATTATACTAATTTCCTCCAGGGGAATAATACTTACGAATGTCACATTTTGATTGGGTAGAAAAAAAGTTATATTTCGTTACTCGCCTCCCTCTTCCTTTTATAACCGGGCTTGGGACCGGCTTTGGCGGAATTAAGGCGATTAAGGTTGCATTCATTCCACGCCCACTCCATGCTTCGGCGTTTATGCAGCGGAATCAACTTGTCCCTCATATGGTTCACAACATCCAGCGGCTCGTCTGGACTATTAGCTGCCTTTCGCATTAAATGATTGATGATCTCGTCGTTCAAATAGGCCACAGCATCGCGTTTAGATTGCTTGTACCGAACAATCAGTTTGTATGCAAAAGTAACTCCTGCGGCGACTATAACCGGTAGCCCGATGAGTCCAACATAAAAGAAGAACTTCTGTAGCTTATTGTACACGGAACACGTGAACGGAAGGCGGGGATTCAAAATTGTAGGCTTAAGCATCGCGCAACGCCAATACTTGATTAAAAGACAATGCAATGCCGTCTGCATCGACTGCACTTATTTTCCACTGCGGATTTTGGTGAATCAAATATTCGACATTGTGCAGATCGCGAACCATTCGACGAACGTTCAGATGCAGATGAGTGGCCTGAACCAATCGAACAATTTCCTTGGCACCCAAACTAAACTGTGCTGTAATATCTTCACATTTGTGGTCCTCAATAACTCCAGAGCTCCTTTCAAACCCTCCTCATCGATGCACGTCATCTGTGTGAATCGTCGCATATCTGATAGAAAGTATTTCGATCGTTGATGGTGTTGGCCAAATCGAGACTGATCGTTACATACATGAAGGTCGCCACGCCGAGGAAAATGATCAATGCACTAAGCAGCACGCAAGGAATCAACGTTTGCTTCACACCATACTGTTCGTCCAGTCGATTGATGAGATTTGAATGGGGCTCGGGTGCTTGACAGACAATATCAGAAGCCTCTCTAGGTGGCGGAGCATAACTGCCTCCCTAGTAGACACTGTCCCGCAGATTCACGGCTCGCGTCCTGCATGTGACGATCCTGCTTGAACTGCATTTGGCTCGCCGATAGACTCATTAGACATCTGAAAACAATCGATAAATCATTATGCATACCAATTTATATTTTAACAATTCAACTACTGTCGGTTAAATTTATTTGTTTACTTACCGTAATACCAGACGGATTCAGTTCCGGAAATACATTTTCTTTCAGCATCAATTAGAAATCTGCAAGAAACGGTTTACATTATGAAAGAATTAACATATTATTTTATCAAAACAGTTTAAGTATCAAATTGACTCGAAACTTTGCACGAAAATTGCAAAAAAAATTTGCAAAACTCTAACAATGTGATGAGCCCCCGAAACAGATAGAAATTGATACGTTCATGAACACATCGACGAGACGAAATTCCGTCGTAACCTTTCGTGTCTGCTTCGTACAAAACATGCACGAACAAGGTACGAACCTGGGACGAACTCAAACGAACGGAAACTCGTCTATTGTATTGGCTGTCAACCACACAATCGCGCACTTGTTTTCAACAAAATATGTATGAAAAATGCGATAAACTATAATTTTGACACAAAAATTCACATATCACTACTAAAATGTAGGCTCACACGCGATTACCTGTGAAAAGATACACTCATAGTGTTTCTCTGTTGGTCGCTGGAACACTCGACAACAATGCACTTCATGTTCTGAAATAAACTTTTTTAGCTTATTTTTTAAATTAAAACGAATTCGTACGACCTACACTGTTTAAGTCAATTTCTTACAATTCACTTAGAAAAACTCGATTTTGTCCACTCACATTCACTGCGTTCACTTGGCGCGAATTGAATGACAACCACACTGTTGACAGTCTATTCATCGACCGACCATCTTGTGGGTTGCCCGACGGGTGTACGAGAGGTGGCGCTGAGGAAGAGGAGAAAAAATTTCTAGACACACACGTACGCTCATCTACATGATGATTTCCAATCCAGTTAAATATCATAGGCTCGAGCGTATGGAATGCGGTTGGCCTTCAAAAATGTAATACGCCATCCCGATTGTAGGGTAGTGTGGTGTGTACCGAAAGAATAATTGACGCTGAACTTACAAAAGGAAACCTCACATACATAATTTTTCGGTAATTGTGGTTACCTATTTCTCATGGGAATTTGAAAATCAAAGAATTTCAGCATTTAGGGTCTAATTAGTTCAGAATACGATCGGGGAAATCAGACTTTTAAGCCAAGTCAGCCACAATTCATCAACCACTTTAATTTCACTCTGATGATTCATGTATAGTGGTTCCAAATTGAATAAAATATTTTCTATGCATACGGTTACTGGAAAATTTTAGAACATTTTAGCATCTTTTTTAGATATTTTCAATATAGTTTTCCATACAAAAATTCAAAATTCGCCAAACAAAACCGTTGACCTTAAAAGGGCGGCAGATGTACGTATATATGTACGGCCCAACGACCGCATCAGCATGCCCCCATGCATACCAAAGAAAGATGATAAGTGAGGAGTCGTGGTTGAATTTTTAAATTGGGCTAAAAACATGAGTATGGCGTACTCATGCGCTTCATTTTTTTTTTGTAAGTGTTCGCCCTCAGGCAATTTTTTCAAGAATTCATCATATTTTATTCTTTGGAGCGCACATTTGCCATGAGTACGTATATGAACGTATGAACTAACATACATATACTCAAGTAGTATGTACCATACATTGGTGATCATAAAAAAACGACCGGTTCGCGAGATTGTGGCGTTGCTGCGGACTCAATGTTTCGCTATTTTTGCACGTACGCATTCATTCTGAAATAATTTAAGCGATGTCGAAGCTCCAGATATTTTTGTTTGAAGATATTCGGTGGGCATTCCAGCTACTGTATAATTACGGAATATGTGTAAAATAAATTAAATCTTTCGATTTTTTTTTCATCTTACTCGTACAGTGTTCTTTTTATTTTGATTATAATGGAAACTCCACATCCCCACACATATTTAAAGTCATTATTACAAATTCTTTTGTGGTTGATTTGTTAATTCGAGTTTTAACCGAATGGAGCATTGGTACGAACGAGTACTTATGTTTTTATATTTTTTTGTTCTGACGCAGTATGCTTATTAATTTGGAGGGCAACCTAAATTATTTGATAAATTTCCATCGTATGAAAGCTTTGTTGCTTTTATCAAATAAATGTTAGTTGCCCTCCAAATTAAATTTACGACAAAGTAGATTTGCTGCAACACTGAATGAAATGCAGTTCAAAGAAATGCAACGAACGCGGTTACTGTTCTCTGTTGTTCGTCAATTTTTTTCGTTTTATACAAATAGTTACAGTTTCCTGAATGAAGTAGGTACATTTTAAAGAAAAGGAATTAATCTTACTAATAGGTATATAGTTCAACAAGCATTAAAACCCCCTTGCAAAAAGTCTAAAAATTCAAGAAAAAAATTGCTTTAATTTCCGCATATGGTTTTGACATTTTGAAAGTGGAGAATTGCCAATAAGTTAGGAACTTAGTCAAAAGTGTAAGTCAAACAATTTAAAATACAACTGTTATGTCTCCTGATGTTAATATTTGAAACAATCAAAAACTGAACCTGATGTCAAAATTTGAAATTATACCAATTCTATTCACAAAATTTTGCTGAAACAAATTTACTAATGCCGTGTTGATCCCGTGTTGTGATTTAATCCAACACGCCCCTTCCAGTATCCACCAACTAATGTGGGACAGCATCAGTGGCGGAACAACTTCACTCGGGGCCCTTGAGTGGGCCCCCCTACACTGAGAGAAAAAGCAGAGTGCAATCAATCAAAAACACTTTTGAAGGTGGATCTACACTTTTCAGTCATCAGTCACAGTCATTTCCCATACAAGTTGACAGACTGTTTATTTATTTATTTATTAAAAGTTGTAAAATAACAATTGAGTTAAATACAGCTTATATTAGAGCACTGGCGACTGAGGCCTTAGGCTTAAGTTAAATGAAGGAAACTTAACTAATTTTAATTACTATGTACTTATGTATGACAGGTTTGTTTGTTTTTAGGCAGGAAAAAATGAAGAATAAAAATTAAAAAAAAGGAAGAATTTTAAATTTGAATTTTCACATGATTTAATAATTTAATAATAGATATTATGGTGGTAGTGTCTGAAAAGTCACTCAACAATGGTGTTTTGTTATTCGGCAATTTGAAAATAGGTTTTAATTTGTCGATGAACTGGCAATCGTTGAGAAGATGAATGATGGAAATAGGCTCCCTGTTGTTGCAAAGATTGCAAGAGGGCTTGGGTTTACGTTCCATTAAATGGCTGTGAGTTGCGAAAGTATGACCGATGCGTAGTCTGCTAAAGGCTGTAATTTGACAGCGAGTGAGCAAATTGGGAAAGTCTGCGCCGTTACCTGAAGGATTTACACAGCTGTAGTGGTGGCGGTAATTGGACCAGTCTGATTTCAGTTCGTTGTGGATTGTTCTTTTTAAAGTTACGAATGTCGGATCGATTAAATAAAAAGTTGTTGAAGGTGGGTATACGATGCACTTCCCTTGCAGTGAGATCCGCGAACTCATTGCCCTGAATACCTGTGTGGCCTGGAATCCACATTAGTTTTAGTTTGTTCCTGTACACGATTAGTTTATCCCGAATAAATGAGACCGCTGGTTCCAAATTGTTAACGTTTATTACAGCGTCTATGCAGGATTTACTGTCTGTGCATATGATAAATTTGCCAGGGCGTGCGTGTACTGATTTGATAGCGTTAACTATACCCAAAAGTTCCGCAGTGAAGGTGGAGTTGTAGTTGGGAAGTAAACCGAGCAGTATAATTTCATTTAATGAAGTGACTGCGTAGGATGTATAATCGAGGATTTTAGACCCATCAGTAAAAATTAGTTTCCAACCTTTTTGTGTGATGGGTTTGGTTAATTCGCGAAACGTTTGTATGTATTGTTGGTTGTTGGTGTTTGATTTCTTCAACAACATTAGGTCTTTGATGATACTGGAAGGTGCCATGGGGGATTATTGGGTTCTTTCCATTGCAACGGGATTGCTTGAATGTTCATTTCTTCGGAAAATTCGATAATGCGTAATAGACAGGACTTCAGCTTTGGCCTTGTCTTACGGCGCAGGATTGATTTAGTGTCGTTTATCAGTATTGAGTTGTTGGCCATAAAAACCTTGAGTATGTGATACCCCAAGAGCTGTCTATTTCTAGTCTCGATGGATGGAGTGCCTGCTTCAGTTAAAATGCACTTGATAGGCGCTGATCTGAAGGCGCCGATGGATTTACGGACGGCTGTGTGATAGATAGTTTTTACCTTCTGTAGTTGTGATTTCGCGGCAATTCCGTAAATAGGAAGACCATAGTCGACTTTCGCCAAAATTAGTGATTTGGTGACGCGTTCTTGGGTGCGCTTTAGGGCTCTCGTCCACTGTAAGCGTAAACTTGAGCGGCGCGGCGCTCCAGCGGCAAAGCTTTCACAAAATGTGCGAAAAAAGCTGTTTCTAGTAAAATGTATAAGCACACACAATATTCAGAAAGCTTTTCCATTGTATTGAATGGAATTTTTGTTTATTTTGCATAGTTACGCCATATTTTGCTTGGTTACGCCATTAAAATTCGGAAAAGCTTTAGGGCTCTCTTCCACTGCAAGCGTAAACTTGAGCGGCGCGGCGCTCCAGCGGCAAAGCTTTCACAAAATGTGCGAAAAAAAGCTTTTACTAGTAAAAGGTATAAGCACACACAATATTCAGAAAGCTTTTCCATTGTATTGAATGGAATTTTTGTTTATTTTGCATAGTTACGCCATATTTTGCTTGGTTACGCCATTAAAATTCGGAAAAGCTTTAAACGCGGGAGCGCCGCGCCGCTCGAAGCAGGTAATGGACGGCAGGCGTTAAACGCAGGAGCGCCGCGCCGCTCGAAGCAGGTAATGGACGGCAGGCGTTAGACTTAGAGCTACTTAAAAATTTAATTATGTTTAGCCTAGGAATTAAAGAGTCTACGAAATGCTTGATGTGAGGGTTCCAACAAAGCTTACTGTTAAAAACCAGTCCAAGAATATTTAATCTATCTACATTACTTAAAACTACATTACTTATATTAAAAGTAGGGGATGAGCAGCTGAGCTTCCTACAAAAGTGTAGGTGTTGACATTTTGGCATAGAAATTTGTGCGCCGGATTGTATTGACCAGGTGGAGATTCGCTCGAAAAGACCGTTAATTTTGTTTTGAAATTCATGGGCTTTATCAAATTTTGAGAAAATATATAAATCATCTGCATAAAGGCAAAAACGAAAGTATTTAAATTCGTGAAGGATTTTGTTGACTTGCTCGAAGGCGATTAGAAATAATGTCACAGATAATGGAGAGCCCTGTGGTATTCCATTGAATAGCGGAAGTGTACTCGACAGTTGACTGTTAACCTTAACTTTGAATTTTCTGTTATTTTGGAAATTTTTAATGAAGTTGTAAATGTTGGGACCAATTTTACAGTCGCTTAGGAATTTAAGTACCACGTGTGTACCTATACGGTCAAAAGCCTTAACGAAGTCAATGCGGATAATTGAGCCATGATTATGTGAAGAGTGAGCGACGAAGTGGTCAATGTAAAGAAGAGCGTCTATTGTGCCTTTACCTCGTTGGAAGGCGACTTGGTTTATTGATGTGTATTGATAGGAGCTTGTTTTTGGATAAGAACCAACTTGCGTTTGAACACTATTTTTTCTAGTACTTTAGAGATACAAGGTAGTAAAGAGATATCCCTGTAACCATCAATGAGGTTTGCTGATTTACCTGGTTTCAGTAAGGGAAACACACATGCTACTTTCCAATTCTGTGGTATAACGGATATAGATAAAATATCATTAAAGAGAGCCAGTAGACGATTTTTAAATTGTTCAGATGAGTTTTTTAATAGCGGATATGATATCCTGTCTAAGCTAGGGGTTTTCCCAGTAAGTTGGGAGAGGCAAGCGTTTAACTCGATTGATGTAATGGGTGATTCTATTTTCCTTGCTTGAGAGCATATTGTGGAGGGATTGTATGAGATGTTGACAGTTGGTTTTTTGTTGTTAACAAAAGTTGAGGAGAATTCAGAGTCGTTGGAGTAGTTTGACCATGTTGTTGCGAACAGGTTCGCCATGACGTTAGCGTCATCAGTAGTTACGTTGCCATGTTAATTGATTAACAATCTATCAATTTGTATGGGAAATGACTGTGACTGATGACTAAAAAGTGTAGATCGACCAGCTCTTTTGAAACATGATTTTGATGTTACAGTGTTTCCACTTAAATTAAGAACGTCGTACTTGAAATAACTTTGCTAAGAGCTACTTTGACTCTTTGCATTCTTATATTGAGAATAGCGTTCTTGTTGTAACGGTTATCCAATTAATGATTTGATCAATGGATTTTTTTTTGTTTTAAATAAAAACGCTCCCACAGCAGCGCAGCATTGATCTCCATAGGTGTTGGTGATATTTAAGCAGGGATTTGGAGCGGAGCGGAGCGACCTTAAATTTCGGAGCGAAAGAGCGGAGCGTGGAGCGATTTTTTGCAGGCTGGAGCGGAGCGAATTTTGCTTTGAAGATCGCTCCGCTCCGCTCCGATGTAAAAAATCAAAAAATTCCGAGAAAAACAAAAGAATTTTTTTCGACGAAATTTTTCATTTTATGGAACGAATTGATGATTCTATTTAGAGGCGAAGAATTCGCTGAGAGACTTGCAAAATTTCGTATTACTGTGAAATTCATTGTGATAAAAGAGGTTTTGCGTTTAGTCATAATCATCACTCTTCATTATTAAGAAATTCAAGATCATCCAGGACAGAAAAGTCCGGTCCTGTACTCGATAAATGAAACGCCCTTTTTAATTTAAATAAATTAGTTATTAGGTGCGTTTTATTGGATGGAGTACAGGACAGCGCAGCTTCCATAACCATTTGAGAGATCTCGTTCTATACGGGATGTCCGGAAACTATCGCATAAAAGCACCCAAATATGATTCTTCATGATATTTCCAGCAAAAAGGAGTATAAAAAAATTATTAACTCTTCAGCTTCCACAGACATTTAAAGATTTTTCAAAAATTTAACATTTTACATATATGTACATATTTTCTTTCGGTTGGGCCCAACAATTTTTCCTAAGAATAAACCCCATAAAAATTGGATAAGCAGTTTAGTTTTTACAGTTTTACACAGCTTCAAAGACAAAATTATGGGATCTTACTGCATATACATTTTTTCCCCACGGAGGTGTTAGTGGTAGCATTTTTGGAAAATCTTTAAACGCTAAGGAGTTAAGAATTCAGCACCTATTTTGCTGGAAATGACATTAATAATAATCAGTCTTGACTCGGTAATCCGGATCCGAATATCACGCTAATCCGGGCGACTAAATATTACCACTATGTCTTCTATAGTCCGGATTTCGGCAGCAATGTTGACTCTAAAATCCGGATATTTGAGATTTTCAGTGTGAAATGGTAGATTTGGTCTCGTACTTTTTTACGGGACTGTTTAGCAATTGACATGATGCTGGCTAATTTCTAACAAATAAAACATTTATCGACTTTTGTTTGCCTTTTTATTTGTTTGGATTGTTTTTCCTAGAAAAAAGTGATTGCGCTAATCCGGATGTTCCAATGATCCGGATTACCCCTTACAATAATTGATCCGGATTACGAAATAGGTGCTATCCTGTTCTGTACTTGATCGAATAAAACGCGCCTGTTAAGTCATATTCTATAATACGTGAGTAGATATACGTTAAATTGAATAATGTATAATGTATTTCTGTAATGGAGCGGAGCGTGGAGCGGAGCGGAGCGAAAAAATTTTAGTCGGAGCGGAGCGCTGGAGCGGAGCGGTTTCAAATTGGTCGGAGCGGGAGCGGAGCGGAGCGAAAAAATTTGTCGCTCCAAATCCCTGTATTTAAGCATAGTAAATTACCTGCGCCTACAATGGTATTCTATCTCGCGAACCTATGATTTGACGACGAGCACCCTATCTACCCTAAATGCCTCACACACACAATGACACAATAAATCGGAATCTTTTTTTTTTTTTTTCGTTTTGTCGAAATCGAGGAAAATGTATGGCGAAGAATCCAAAAAAATGGATTCGGACGGCCTAAGTTTGTAACTGGCTAGACAATTGAAAAAAAGCGACACGTTATTAACTCAACTCTATTCCTTGTTTCAGCTTTATATTTAAGTGTGCTCTAATTTAAATCGTTCAATTTTAAGAACGTTTGTGCTTTGTATATTTGTACATTAAATTCAATACAGCAATCTTGGCAAGACTCCTTTCAAACCAAATGTGGCGTCTGCACCACAGCCCTAATAACCCTGTATACACCGTAAGCAAGATAAAATATTTTAGTCTTCAACGACATATAAAGGCCGTACTAACTAGTTTGAACTAAGTATAAACCACTTTCAAACTACATATTTTGTTGCGTTTGACAGGTCATGACAAAGTGGATTGGAATTAGTACAATACCTAAGAAAAGGTATATACTATCACCAAAATTGTTTTAAGATAGTTTATTTGCAGAGGGACCTAAAGAATCTTTTTGCCCATATGGTACTTGGTAACGAAAAGGGTTGGTCGGATTACAAACCACGGCAACAGTTACAGCAAATAGCGCAGCCATTACAGGAGCAAATTTTGTTTTTTAAATTAGAGGATTCGGACTGTCTTATGAAATTTCAAAGATTTTAGGACAATATTAAATTTGTTTATCTAAGGGACCTGGTGAAAGAAGAACAATGGATTTGTTTTGACTTCGAAAAGTGTATATCCATTCTTGTATACAAAAAACATCTACGTCGAAGTGTTGTTTTTCACAGTCGTGCTGTTTTTATAGTTCGAGAAATCTTTTATGTGGCTTTTGGGCCCCTAAATCTTGAGAGCCCCCCCCCGCCACGCGGGCCCTGCGGGCCCTTATGCGCCGCCCCTGGACAGCATGTATATGTTTGGTTTTAATAATTTTTATATGACCGTTCACTGAAGATACTCCTTCAAACAGACGTTACAACCAAAGAATTATTGCATACGCTTTGCGCTCTCTGGTAAAAAAGGAAGAACTCTCGAAGCAGAAAGCTTGACGCTTACACGTATTGAAATACAGACGGTAAATTGATTTGAATCGTTGTGTTTATTCATTATCCCACGGAAGTAATCTCGCTTGCTCTCGTTTTTTTGCGAGTGGGACGCTCTCGCGTCTTTTGTAGTTATGTAGTCCGTGTACTTGTAACGGTCTGTAAGGGCGGCAAAAAATTAAGAGCCTACTGGCGGCAACTGTGTAAGTCCGCCCCTGGCTAATAAGATGACCTAATCGCTCATTTTGAAAAAGAAACCTACGACTTAACTGCTCATAGGCTCTTTTCCAATTGCTCGCTTCCATTCTAGTAACATTACCAGTGGCGTAGATTGCATTTTGGAGAGGGAGGGGATCTGTGACCAGCATTTTTTTAAGCACAAGGAAAATTCACCAAATTAAGAAGAACCCTTCTATAAACCAACTGCGGTGCATGTCTGTAGTATTTATGGCATGGCAACTTACCAGCTCTATGGGAACTACGCGGAACTTTTTGTCTGTTTGGAGGAGAAGAGCCCCAGCGGGAGAAATATCGAGTTATTCAATTTCGGAAATGTCACATTGGAATCTTTGCACTGAGACTTAAGCGTCTATAGCTCAGTAGGTAGAGTTGCTGACCTTGTGACTGAAGGTCGAAGGTTCGAATCCCGATAGGGACGAAACTTTTTTTCCCCTCAATTCAATCAATTTTTGGTATTTTTCCCAAAGTTTTGTGGTTTTGTACAGATAGACACACTCATCAGGTCTTGTGTCTGTTGTCTATCTGTGCACAAGACGACCACTTGAATTTTTTGCGGAAGAATTCTATGGAGACGACGCTCGACCGTGCAGGTCTGTACCGGTGTTGAATGCTCACATCGCTCCATAGAATTCTCCCGCTAAACATTCAAGTGAATGCCCAATTTCGTGAACCACCCTTACAATTACGTGTCTACGTTTTTTCTTGCAACTAACTTGCTAGTATGTACTTGGTATCAAATTAGCCCTAGGTGTACCCTACAATATGTTTTACATAGCTGCATGAGCACAGTGGCGCAACTGGGACTTTGTTCTGGATGGGGTAAGGTTATCCATGTTACTGGACAACAACTTAAATGCTGTTACAAGTTGGGGGCTTTTTTCCGTAATGACGCTATAGTGGTGGCCTTTCAACGCCCCATTGCTTTTCTATGGAAGATAAGAAGCAATAATACGTTGTTATGTTCCTGATTCTCACATACTTTCAGGACACCCCAATAAATGCTAAAACAAAAGAGATATGGATGCAGATAGCCAGCATGCGTCACAAGCGATTCCGTTATCGTCGCTCTGTAGAAAACGCTTAGAACGGATTGGTTCCTATAGAGTTCCTATAGATCTATAGATTCGGTTGGCCATTTGGATTTTCTTCCCATATTGCCGGTAAGGAAGGAGTGAAACCACCGACGCCCTAAATCTATATACAGTAGAGCGTCGATTATCCGAACTAATGTCGACAACGAGTGGTTCGCATAACTGAAAGTTCGGTTAATCGAGTTTGCATAGACAAATTTAAGAATTGCCTAAAAGTTAATAACAACAACCTGGAAACGCGTCAAACGACTAGCACTGAACAAAAATAACAAATTCGAAGCCAATTGCATTTTCACCTTATAAGACAAAACCGTACGGTGAGCGCTCTTATAGTCGCCCGCAGACAAACATTGTGCATTTCGCATTGTGAGCATGCATCGTACGAATCGTACGTACGATTATCCATGCTGTTTGCTGTTGTAAAGTTTGTTCGTACGGTTTATGGTTTTCTAAACCGCTAAAGGTACAGATATGAACTTTGCACAAATATTGGTTAGTATGGTCAAATATACGTTAAATACTAAGCATGTTGATATTTGCTAAGAAATAGTTAATTAAATTACCATAAAATTTGTGAAATTTCAGTTTGCGCGTTAGGGTTGCAAATCTGAAAATTTTAACGGGATTTGATTGGAAATAATATAAGAATTATATGTGCGAATTTTCTTTATGCAAACGGGAAATATAGCAAATCATAAATCAAATATCTCGTAATTACATAGATCAACCGATCGACATGAAATTTGGTCCGAATATACCGTACGCCACGAACTCGCGTTTGTCATGGTGCTCTTGGTGAAATATAGTGGTTGGAAAATTTAAAACGCGTGGCGCCCACGGCCCGCTCCGCGACGAGCCGGCACCAACCTCACCATCGGTATTTCTACGCGTAACAATATATACAATGGAAATGCTATTTGTTACGTATAGTTTTAAAATTTTTAGGGCTAAATCAACAAACAGGGCGTCCCGGAATAGATTAAAAGGTCTACTTTTTTATTATCTCTCATCGGAGAGAGGTATGCATTTCCCATTAGGTTTTTTTTTATAATTCGATATAACGGTAACGGAGATCAGGCTAATTAATTCAGTCTTTTCAAAGCAGTAATTCTATGTTTTTTTTGCTGGGGGCTCTATAGAAATGATCAATCAAAAATGTCTGAACATTTGCCGTTGAGCACCCTTATCGAATTCAGAAATATAGTCAATCTATTTTGGATTGGTCTAAATAAAAGCGTTATAGAATGAAAAGCGTTAGACTTTCATTCAGGAAAGATTTTATTTAGACCAAACCGAAAATAGATTCACTCGCAGTATTTAAGCTATTTTATGCTTATTTCTTATTTATAAACCAAAAAGGATAGTTTACAACCAGTACTACATACTCATTGAAATTAAAAAAAAAACCTCGTATTGCGGGCGCAGCTCTCTGTACGCTCGGTATTTTTTTCATTTGATTCAATGTATTTAATATGAAAAAGTATGAGTCCCCGGTTCAGTTAATCGAATAATCGACGCTCTACTGTATACAAAAAGTAGCATTCACATCGCAAAGTATATTTCATAGATGCACATAACATCGATACTTATATCAACCAGTTCAATTGTTTTTACAACAATTTCAAATATGTAAAATGAATTTAACACCTAGAATAACACATTCATTGTCTATGAGTCACATGTGCACACAGCGTTCCTCCCCGTTTACGTCTATGGGTCACATGTGACTCATATATGGATGAGTTTTCGGTTGCCAGACATGGTGGTAATGTCGGTGAGAACAGGTCAGACAGTGAACGTGTTAAACGAAGTTTACCACAACTTGATTTGCAATGAGAAATTCAATTCAATCCATTTCAAGACTATATGCAAAAAAAAATCTGATAATACTAAAATAAAGGGCCTGAAAAGTGCCCGATTTTGTATTTTAATCTTCGTGGCTGCAGTCTCAGCAGCATTATAACACTGACACACATATCTTCGAATGACGGAAATACTTAATTATGACGAAAATTTACCATCATTAGCACGAATTCCAAATTACACATTTGGAACATCATTTGCTCAATAATGACAGGGGACGCCATCTGTTGCAAAAATGAAGAACAAGAATTTTTGCAAAAATATTAAATTTGTTATCAATCTTTACACGTTTCTATTCAAATTATTCAAGAAAAGTGTGCCTTTAAATTATTGAACAGAATATTCATTAAAATATCGCTGTTGTTAGGGACATTACCAAAACGTCAAAAGTAAATGACGAATTCTAATGAATGACCAAAACATATGTATGTGTCACCTCAATTTCGAACTTTCGTCATTATGACGGATTATCGTCATAATGATTTGGATATGTGTCAAGCTTGTTATGCGGATGACAGTCTCAGTTTCGTTGTATCGAAATATCCGAGGCCTCGAGACTAGAATCGTTCGATTTAAAGACCCAAAATTGCGGTGTGAGACCAGGCGCTAACTGATCACCTCCTGCCTCCTGCAATTACACCATTGCAAATCGCAACGCTAATTAAATTCACAAAAAGTTTTTGAAGCGTATCAAAATTAGGCACGAAGAAAGGCAAATACAACCAAATTATTTGTCAAATATGAACTAGGATGAATGCAACATTTTGAGTAACCACTGATTTTGTCATTCCAAACTTTGTGATAAGACAAAGGGCAAAACTATGGCTTTTAAATAAAACGAATTCACTACCATACATCTAAAAGGGTCTCGATTAAAAGGATACCTTCGAAATTTTCAAAATTCACCAAAATGATATAAATATTCAAACAACTCTCAACGGCATAATATGATATGCTTAAAATTATTTTTATTTTCTTTCTCTCTCTTTCAGATTAAGGATAATCGTTGCAACCCATCAATATCAGGAAGAGCTCAAAAATCAAGTAAGTGTGCTTATGTGTATATGTCTTTGGAATGTAATTTTATGGATAAAATCTTTCACGTGAATTGAAAATTTACGAAACCATGTTCCCAAGAAGAAGTATTCCACTCGACTTGGGTAACTTACCAAGTTGTTAATGCAACTGGTTCTGATCCTGTTCAATTACATTCATTCCTGTAGTTAGCGACATTCCAAAAAACCCGAATCGCCGGCCGCCATGCCGCCACCACCACTATTCACCACATACCACAAAGTCGTTTCCGTCCATCGTATCGCGTCGTCGTTCTCGTCGTCTTTCCATCAACTTTGACTTCAGATATCTTCTAAATGTCTTATGCGAGAAGAATGATAAAAAAGCGAAAGAATCTCCACAACCAATGTTACCCGATTCTTTTCATGAACCCACGACAACCTGGCACTTTGGCACTCTGGGGCCAGGCTAAGATTGCTGAACCGACTATGGATGGCGAAGGTTGCATCTTTGCTCCTCTATATTGGATAACTATAAAGATGGCTTAGCACAAATTGTGTGGAGTTGTTATTCCTTTGGTCAAAAAAGCCAGTCTCGCTGTTTGAAACGAAACGGCCGACGACGACGCGACGATGCGATGGAATGGCCTGTTTCATCGATTCTTTTAAACTCAGTTCAAGCGTGGTTCAAGCCAATCTTTCGCGATGTTAGCTTCAGGCAGGGTCTCTTCTTCAATGATTGTGTGCTGTCGACTTCAATTCAGGCACCCCAAAAAAAAACGGTGAACATTTTTTTCTTCTGGATATCTTTTGAGAAAAGATGAGAAATAAAAAAGTACATATCATGAAAAAAACGATAAACGAATCTCAGAAGTAAAAGAAAAATGTGTAGAGGGTAGGAATTTTATCTTGTACTCTCGGGCATATCGATTTTGTGACCATCTGGCTCTGAGGAATTTTTCATGGACGACGTGAGTCGACCGACGACGCACGGTCGATTCGTTGTTTTTGGTATTCAGTTCTTTCACTGATCCGTAATAGGATTTTCTTTATCAATGTTTAAGATTTTTTTATGCTATTATCGAATGGCATACCGCATACAAATAAAGATTACATATTATCATTTTATATCGAGGACTAGTTTTATTGCACAGGTGTTAGAAATGGATGTTTTCTCAATAGTAGTCCTAAAAAAGCGAAAACGAAAATTGTAAGCTTAGAGTTTTAAGTAAATGTCGTGAGGTCGGTTGAGATTATTTTAAATATTTTAAATAATTTTTGTGTTTCTACTGTATTTTATTAAAACTTAAATCTTTAAATTTTTGTATTTTCTTTACACATGTTAAGTGAAGCAATTTTGAAAAAAAAGTATAAAATAGTACGTCTCAGTAGTCTCCTGATTTCTGTTGAGAAACATTTTCCAATGCAATCTTTTAAGGAACGATTTCTGGTAACTATTGATCCTATGGAAGTTTCTCAATAATATTCTCCGCGACGCAATACTATGCTTCTTCGGTAAATAGTTTGGGAGCCGAGGATCACATTTCGAAGAGAAACTTTGGTACCGTTAATGATTCATGTAGAATTTGAGTCCACCCTTGGCTGCGTTCGGCTATTATTTTTCTGTAATCTTCGTGAGCACTTTTGTACGACGGCAGCTGTAGCTTTAATAATACCTGCTGTATATCATATCCTTGATAGGGAGTAAGCAGTGGCGATCCCACGTAGGAGTTTTCGGGGTTCAAACCCCCTCCGAAATTAATTCACAATATAGCGATGAGGACAACGATCTTATTCATTATGGTTGCAATAGCGGCTGAAATATTCTTCCCTGTGTCTAGGCCTAGGGGTTTTGGAATATTGAAAATTTGGCAGATTAAAACATGGGATATTTCATAGAGAGAACAAGCTGCCGCGATTTCAGGACTTTTCGTTAAGCTAGAGCTCACTAGATTGTGTAATTTAAAAATATAGACATCAGCAACTGTCTATAAAACTATTTAATTTCGGAGATTTTTATAAAGACTTGCATTTTTCGATTATATTGCAACACACGTATTTCGATTGACTCAGTCCCGTATTATTAATAACCAATATTCAAATTGGATCCGCGTTTCACTCACAAAAAGAAGGATAATCAGAACAACACTGTGATGACGCCAAGTTTCAAACCAGGAAGGCGAAGGTCTGGATACCTTTTTCGAAATGTTTATGTGGAGCTCAGGATTTGTTGATACCACCTATACCTAATCATGTCGTCTTAGAAGCATATAAATTTATTCCTTAAATTTGCCAACTATCGTTGTGTCAGAGTATGCTCGTGGGTTCCCAGGGCAGTCCTTCTCAAAATCCCCTCTCGAAATATACAGGGTGTCCGGAAACTGCCGCATAAACGCACCGGATTATGACTCCTCAGTTAATTTCCATCAAGAAAGTTGTACGTAACATACCCCCTTAGCATAACCCTTTAGCTGCCACAGGCATTTGAAGATTTAAAAAAAAAAATTTTCTTGTATGACTTAAAGCTCCATATCTCCAAATCTCGACTAGCTAGAATAGTGAAGCAAAATGATTATTACAGCCAACAAATTTACCTAAAAAATAAAACTAGCGGCGTTAAAATCGGATAAGAGGTTTGGTTTTTACAGAACTTCGAAGACAAATTTGTGTGATTTTACCCAAAAACAATCTATTTTTTCATCTCAGTTTTCTCCAACTTCTGCCAAAGTGAGGTGCTTGTACGATTCTTTTGAAAATTGGCGCATAGTCTTACGATCATATCTTTCTAACATCATTTTATTCTAGCTTCATTATTTCTAACAGTTTCTATACGTTAAGTGCAGGAAACTAGGGTTAATTTTAGCTCGAATTCAATACAATTCAATTCAGACTGCCCCTAAAGATCTGCAATTGGAAAAATCTATTCAAATAATGTCGAAATCGAGCTAAAATTAACCCTAGTTTTCTGCACTAAAGGTATAAAAACTGTTATAAATAATGGAGCTAGAATAAAATGATGTAAGAAAGATATGATCGTAAGACTATGCGCCAATTTTTAAAAGAATCATACAAGCACCTCTCCTTGGCCGAAGTTTGAGAAAATGGAGATAAAAAAATATAATGTTTTTGAGTGAAATCACACAAATTTAACTTTGAAGCTCTGTAAAAACCAAACGTCTTATCCGATTTTAGTGGGATTAGTTTTATTTTATAAGTAAATTTGTCGACAGTCATTTTGTTTCACTATTCTAGCTGGTCTAGCTTTGGATATATTGAGCTTTAAGTCATGCAAGAAAATTATTTTTTCAAAAATCTTCAAATGCCTGTGGCAGCTCAAGGGTATGT
Organism: Microchrysa polita; assembly: GCA_949715475.1. Taxonomy (NCBI): domain Eukaryota; kingdom Metazoa; phylum Arthropoda; class Insecta; order Diptera; family Stratiomyidae; genus Microchrysa; species Microchrysa polita. Next base: position 41,122,938 of record OX454415.1, on the reverse strand, counting down.
TCGATACAACTTTTTGCTGGAAATCAACTGAGGAATCATAATCCGGTGCGCTTATGCGGCAGTTTCCGGACACCCTGTATTTCTGCGTACGCCCCTGGGAGTAAGTCTTACCAAAGGACCCGTACCTCACTTAGCTGTGAAGAGCAGTTCAGCAGCAGTCATCGGTATACAATTTCCTCTACAAAAAAACTATATAAAAGAATATTTCAGAATTTGACTTGTGGAAGACAAGGTCACGTAATCGCGACAGTTGGAGGTCAACGATTCAGGCGGCCAAGGCCCGACGTCGGGCTATCGTGATTCATTGATGATTGATGATGAATTTAAAAATACTTAGAACCCAAACATTTGCTCTTGTCGTAAATGTAAAAGTGCTCTTGCTTGCTCTTGTCGTAAAAGTTATGTTAGTGCAATGGGGACCAGACTCAGTAAATTGCTAATTCGTTTCGAGATCGATTTTTTTTAACTATTCCCATCTAGAGATCAATTTAACTCCGCCAGAGACATTGCTTAATGAAAATTTGATTTAGTCACAGAGGAATATTCCGTTCTTACAAGAACGATCACTAGTGTCTTCCGTGACCACCTCTATGGCTCTCACAGACCACCTCCGATCCGCGGACCGCCAGTTGGGAAACAGCGGACTACACAAATGCATGATACGTGTGGTAAATCATGGGGCTGACATATAAACCCAGCCTCCATCAGTAAGTTCTTCTATGAATTTTTTTTTATTTGTAGACCAATGTTGTCCAAACCTCACTTAAGTACACATCTATTGAAGTAAAAAATGACGCTAATTGCGGGCGCGGCCGAAATTTCAATACCGGTCACATTTGAATGAAACTTAAGCTTGTTTCTACCGCGGCCCTATGACGTGTTCCGATTCCATCTGTTCGTAGAAGTGTTTAGGCTAAACTAGGAATAAGCTTGAATGAAGTTTCCTTAAGATTGGTTCAAAAAGAAAACGGTTTTTCTTCCAAGAACCCAATTTTCGGGGATTGGTTTGTATGACAGCTCCATGACGTATGTTTTGAGGCTTTACCAGGAACACACTTGAGTGAAGTTTGGTTAAAATTAGTTCATACAGAAAAGCGTTTCTTATAAAAACTTAATTTTGGATTTTGGGTTGGTTTCTATGGCAGCCCCGGTCCGATTCCATACATGACATCTTGATATCCACAGTACGAACGAGCCAAATTCATGCCGACGAAGCGAAATGGACCAAATTATAAAGCTGCCTGTGCTTTTTCTTCTTCTTCTTTTAGCGGTACAGGAAGGTGTGAACCGCTGTGCATCTATATGGATTCGATTTATAGTTCATCGTTGTTTTCGTCCGAGATATCCAAGGACAAAAACGTGGCAGCTGCAATGGGGTTTTCCCATAGTGAGAGGGGGCTGAGATTAGTGGGTGCAGCTGGGCATTGAAACAGATGGGCCACATCGTGAGGCGTGCCAGTGCAATTTGGGCAAACGTTTTCTATGTTCGGGTCTATGCGAGATAGATACGAATTAATGCGTGAACAGGATCTCTCGGGAGCCTAATCTCCTCAGGCGAAATAGGTGGTGGGAGCGCTGAGAGGACTCTGTTCGTACCTAAACTCGCAATAGACCGACTCACTTCCTTATAGTGTGAATTGGCGTGCAATGGTGGCCTGGTAGGATTCTTCATCTGAAGGATCCCGTTTGTAACACTGCTCCTCTCTTTCAAGGTCACGTTTGATGTGGCGTAGAGGAGGAATTCTGTCAATAAGGTCACGCTTAGGATGATCCTGTCGATAGCAACCTACAAGATATAATTTTGCAAGTAGTCGATTGTGGTCACGTATTGGCATCAAATGTGTCTCCTGATGTATGTAGGTGATTCTGGTAAGACATCAGAAAGCATCCTGTGGCTGTGCGTAGCGCAGCATTTTGGCAGACTTGAATTTTGTTACAGTTTGTGTTACAGAGACATTGTGACTGGTGCCGCAAAATCAGCCGCTGCTCGACCCACCGCTTTATAAGTGGCTAGCATGGTCTCTTTATCTTTGCCCCAGGTGCTGCCAGCCAGTGCTTTAAGAATTTTGTTCCTAAATATCTGTTAATATTTAAATATCTGTTAACAAGAAGGCGCATGACATCCCTATCCGCTCCCGTGGCGAGTACGGTGCAGTCATCGGCATAGGAGATCACTTCAATGCCTTCCGGTGGTGTTGGGAGACCTGCCATGTATATGTTAAATAGACTGGGAGAGAGAACCCTGCCCTGTGGAACACCTAATTTGATCTTCCTAAGCTTGGAACGACTGCCCCGAAACTCAGTAAAGGACTGCCAGCTAGATAGTTGGCAATCCATCGTATCTCTTGTGTCGGAATGCGCATAGTAAGGATGTTTGCCAGAAGCATGGAGTGATTGACTTTATCAAACGCGTTTGATAGGTCAATCGGCAATCGCCACCATAATGGTTCTATGGCATGGTGACCGTTGGTCTCTTACACGTGTAGTGATCGCTTCAAGAGCGGTAGTCGTACTGTGCATGCGTCTAAATCCATGCTGATGGGGTTCTAGCATTTGCATGGGAAACGAGAGTGGGGTGGATAAGATCCTCCAGCGTCTTTGCTACAGGTGACAGAATCGTTATCGGTCAGTACGAGGTTCCTAGTTTGGCACTTTTCCCTGGTTTAAGACATGGGACTATGCGACCTATTTTCCAGATGTCGGGGATGGCGTGGACATTGACAAGTTAAAGTCCGCCGTGAGATACTCAATGGCTGGAAGTTCAAGATGTTTTAGCATGGTCATTAAAATGCCATCGGGTCCAAGGGCCTTAGAATTTTTTGCATTCTCAATGACTGTTTTAACCTGGTCCGGGGTGTAGTTCGGCTGCGAATCCGTCTTCTAATTTTGCGCTTGAGGCCATCGGCCTTGGGATGTTCAATAAATTGCTTATTGAACTGGCTCGCACACTGAAGAAGATTGCTTGTTTCATTCTTGGCGAAGGTTATGGCTATATTGCCCTTATCTTTTGTGGGGTTCGAAAGGGCACGGGCAGTAGACCATAACTTACTAGCACCTTCATTAATGTTACAGTCATTGAGGTGCTCGTTCGATTTGGCCTTCCTGTGGTCTTTAACTTGTCTTTGTATTTGGATATTGAGCTCCCGAATTCTGGAGTCCCCAGGATTGGCGCGCCTAATGTTGTCACGTTCAACGGCTAACCTTGCGGCACTTGTTTGGAAATTTGGACGGACCTTTGGAATGCGCCCTGCAGGAATGAATCGTGCTGCCGCTTTAGTAATGATGCTCCTAATGTGCTGCCTGTGCTCAAATTTTAGATGGGTACGGAAGGTACTGTTGTTTTCAGGTGGTTGGTAAAAGTAGTGGCCTTGGCAGAAGGAGGCAAAAGTCCATAAAGCGCCGTTTTGAAACCACAAACTCCGTGAAGCTTAACTTATTCGATGAAGTTTAGGTGAGGAATGTAGGAATGTGGAGTTGCCTTGAACCAGCCAGTCCTGTTTAGGAAGTAAAGCAGCTGCTCTATTTTCACCTGCGATGCATACTCCAAGCTTCCGAGGAAAGCCCTGTCCAGCGTGCAATACCGCGGTTTTTGCGAGACCCGGCCATTCACACCAAAATCAGAGTTTCTCTCTCATCTACGTTTCTGCAACTGCGGAAATGCGGATTGTAAGGAATGACCGGCCTGTTCTTATTGGCCAGTGCTCCGTGATAACGGCAGTAAGTTTGGCAATATCTTATCGCGGTTTAGTCAGTTGTTTTTCAGAGTAAGATTTTTGCTTGTTCGGCTTCCATTGGGTGACGGTCGCCGTGGTGGTAATATTTTCGAATGTTCTAAATTTTGGCTGACAATTCTAGTTTTCCTCGAATTATTAATGTATTTGCTAGAACGTGTTGGGTCCGCTGTTACAAATCTGTAGCTTCAGCAATTCGCGTTCTACTTTGAGCTAAAACAAGCGCATACCACTGCTGGCTCGTTTGGTAGCCCTCCCTTTAGCCTAACCTACACGGCTGAAGAGGAATTGACTCGAGGACGGATGTCCAGCGTTTTTCAGTACAAAAAAAAATTGTCGTAATCTAGGATTCTCCAAATCGATAGGGTTTTATGACTGAGGCTTCAAACAGTATTTCTGAGGCAAAATTATATGGATAGCCCGCTTTCGAATTTTAATGGAAAAAGTGTTGAGCCATAAGCAAAAGAGTTTCGTGCGAGATTGATGAAGTCACTTCCTGGAATCCAGTGGGTTACCATATTCCAAGAACAATTTCGTATTGTTACAATTTAATGCTTCCCATTTCCGATGTTAAATTCAACGATTTCTTGTTGGCCTACGATCGCGAAAGATCGAATGTTAGTATCTTCTACATGCGGACATACCTATCTGTATCTGTATACCTTCAGATGTTGAGATGCCTTTCTTATTCTTGTAGCCTGCGATATCTTCTTGAAACTTGCCCAGTTGCCTTTTTTGAATTCGACTCAACCTCATGGCATGCCATGGCATCGCGTACCGCCATCAACAACCAAACGTGTTTAGTGCATTTTGTTGGTGTTCTTTTGCTGCTAATGTTGATGGTGCTGTACGTGGTGTTGTTGTTGTTGTTGTTTTTGCTGATCGCGCTGGTAATATCTTTTCTGTATAGTTGCTGTTATGCTTCCAAGTTGTATGTAAGATACGATAACCGTAGAACGTGGCCCGGGCATGGGTTTTGTTTGAACGCTTGTATTGAGGCTGATCGAGGTTCGCGGTGGAATTGTCGAGCAGTCTGGCATTCGGTGCTGCGGAACATGGGCACAGCCTTGTGTGGCTCTCTCTCACTGTGTGTAGTTTTGGCCAATAGATATCGCGCGAACGCATTGACCTCAGCAACAAAGTGTTTTGTCCGATAGCCGTCGTCCATGATTGCCAAGACTCGGCTCTTTTGTTCGCGATTAAACTGAACGGAAAATCGGGTAGTTTGTGTGTTAATTTACGAGTCCTAGTTGAGTGCTCCAATATCCTGTTGCTTTTGACGGTGCATTTCAAGAAGTGTGTTGAGAGTAGCAATATCGACGACACGACGGTCAAGTGATCTTATTCTCGAACCAAGCATAGAGGCCCGAAGAAAGCGTTTTGTGTATAGTGTGTGCATCTGAAATCCGCTTGTGCCCATTTGCAGTGAGAAACCGGCTTAGGAAAATCACAAAAATTTTTGTATTGAAAAACCGAGCGCGTGAAAACGAATGGAATTCAGTGCAAAATAGTGCGGTATTGGTCGGTGTGGTGTACTATAACGATAAGCAACTCAGTTACAGCACTTTCGTCAGCTTTCCTTCAAGTTGTGTGCTTCTCAAATCTCGAATCTCGCGTGGCGTTACTCGACTCTGTATACACTCTAGTGGCCCCATGTTCGGATGCTGTGTAGAAAAAAAGGAATGAAAAATATAAAATAAAATTCCAAGTTGCGATTGTACGTAGTTTTGTAGCAATTTAGAGGTGATCTGTGTGATGCTTAGAAATTTGTTTTGTAATTTGTGTTAAGCCCCTGCGGCGAATATTTCTTGAATTGCACGCGCATATAGACGACACTGTGTATATCGGCGACGATTCGACGAGCGCCAGCCATAAAGCTAGTCCATCAGAAAACAAAACAGCGCAGTAGCAGCAGCAATAGAGCAGCTCTGGGGCATTTTTTCAACTTTGCAGCGAGTTGGCTCGAACAAGCAGCATTAGAGTATCTACGGAGCGCGACCCAGTCAAGAGCTTAAGTCTAAGTCGTTGTATGACCAAAACGCGCGGCTCAGGGGGAAGCAAATAGAAAACCTCTTTGCCTAGAGATTACTATACGACGACGTCGACGCCACCGTTTTTGCATGTTTTGCGCTCATTCCTGGAATACTTTCGCATAGCAGAATTCATTGAATTTGGAACTGAATTTGCCGTAGGCTTTGGAAGTTTCGTTGGACAAACAGTACGGCAACGCTGTTGTTGTTGTTGGGACTCCCATTCACTGCATGTACCGGATAGTTGAATCTGAACGCCAGAGGCTGCCCAGCTTTTTTGCACACGCGGGGTCAAATGTTCACGACACCACCTTGCTTAGATCCAGCTTTATGATGGCATGCTAAGATATGCGCCCGTACTGTTGGATATCTGATGGTAATCACAGCAAAAGCCAAGCAAATTAAACTCCCTAAGCCCCAGGCGGTTGGGCTGTCCACGATATGATGGTGCTGTCGGCTCGCCGCTAAAGAGGACGCGGAGAAGAAGGCGTAGCAGCGAAAAAGGAATTTTTTAATATCTTCTTAATCGTATTTGCATAATATTTTCTCGATGATCCGATTATGTTTTCACAATAGCCCCCATTGATAACAGTTGAATGGAATAACATTGAAAGTGTGCTCTTGGTGGATTTATAAAATTTGAATTGATTTTTGATTCGTTCTATTCAGTGTTGAACTCGGTTTTAGTGTTGAAATTTACAGCCATTTATCGATTTACTAACACGGATTACAAACGAATTCCCGCATCTCTGAAAGAAGAGGTAAGGCGCTATTTTATCTGTTTGTATCTATTACTTTGTATTTTTAGAGGTTTGAGGTAAGCGCGGGTATTACTTGATCTTGCCTAATATTTGTTCTCTATTTTTGGTTTCAAAAAGGCAATGAATCAATGTACAAACAAGTATTGATTCATGAGCGGTAATTATGAGTGAAGGACGGCATAATTGAATGACATTGCTTACAATAGTATTTAAAAGGGCAGCGATTGAAAAAGGCAAAAAAGTGAACTATTGGCCATTATGAAGGTAGATTGCCGATAAGGTCAACGAGGATTTTCCAATTAAGGTTTTGTCAGTCAAGCGACTGAACGCAAATGGCAAAATCATGTATGTATACATACTACAAAAATGCTTGTTTAATTGAAATTTTTAAAGCTTCCTGGACTCTCCAGTTGCTAGCATGCTCTTCTGTCTGTCTGGAGAATGTTGATAACGAAAGATCAAATCGTTCTGCATCCTGTTGTCAAATTAACAAGATTGTCGGATAGTAGTGTTCGGATCAACCTCATCTATTTCTTGAAAAAAACGGCGAAAATTTTTGGGTTTTTTGCAATTTTGACCCTGTTCCGCAACGAAATTTTGGTAAGAACCCTCGGATTCGTGCTAAGCACCCCAAAAACATAAGAAACGAAAAAAAAGTTTCTCCACCACATTTTGCAATTTCATGTATACTAGGGTTTTCACCTGCTTATTACACTATACAGTGTGAATGTTTTTTCCAACTTTTCTGGTATGTTAACCTATAAGCCTCTCAATTTTCGAATAGAAGTAAACGTTTTTAAATAGCCTTTATTGAACAATAAATAATTCAATAGTTTTTCAAAATTTTTCCTCTGCAAAACTAAAAGCCTAATAGCCTCGCTTTATGAGTATCCCGTTGAGAACCGAGGCGGCAATCATTCAATAAAAAGGATAGATTTGTACGGATCACGTGCCGTTTTAAATATTGAAACTTCATAAATAAGACAACTTACCCTGCTCAAGTTATTTTTTGTGTTAAGTTTCATTACTCAGCAATGGCGATAGTGCTAATAACGAAACTTAAAGGATCTTGGTTTTATGGGTTTTAGCAGATGTTCTAATATGTATAAAGAGAAGATATTTGAAGCGTAAAAAAATTTAGTTTGGCAAATCATGGTAATTTATGAAAAGCTCTCATTTCACAAAATTTTTGACCATTTCCTTCAACCAAAAGATAAGAAGAAAAAATAATCTTCGGTTTTGTGTGAGTTTCTTGTACAAATATTTAGAAGTTTGAGTTAAATTTTATTGCCAAGACGTGGATTTTCCGGTATAAATTTCAATTTTACACAACAACTAGCTTAAAAGTGAAATCAAAACAAAATGCGCCAAAAAACATATTCAGCCATAATTCAAGCAAATTGTACTCATGAATGAATATATAGGCTCCCGCTAAGAAGGGGTGCCGATTACTGAGATTTAGTCGATTCTGTTAAGACGCCGGATTACGGGGTGTCCCGAATTAAATGGGGGCCGGGTTACCGAGATTCTATTGCATAGTAAAATTTAGCTAAAGCTCCGACTCTGGATGCAGAACGACTAACTAAACTCGTGCCAAACTCATACTGAAATCACGGATTTTCCAAGTGTTAATCTAGTTAAGTTTCGTTATAACCATAGAATTTTAAATTGAAATTATACATGGAAAAAGGTCTTCAATATTTATGAAATTAGATTAATTTCAAAACACGTTGAAAATTATGTCGAAGCAATAATATAATTTTCGTCAATTTTCATAGATTACTTCAAATGGTTAATCTATTTCTTAAAACAGTCTAACCTCAAATTAGTCAACTTGCCAAGATCTTCATTAATTCCTCATTTGTCTCAAAAATGTTTCCCCTTCATTTTTTATATTCGAAAAACATCTAGAAGTTACACAGACTAAGAAGGCAAAATATAACTTGGAAGAATTTCTTCAACGTATAAAAGCGAGATGCTTCATTAAACAATAAGTGGTCAGACCTAAAAACGATGACACAGAACATAACAAGGTGGAAAGTACACATAGTTAATGTCTTATGCCCCACAAGAGGTTAGCTTGAGGTGACCAGACGTACGGCATTTTGCTGTACAGGACAGCATTTGGACCTGTTGTACAGCATTGAGAAAGTACAGCATTCTGGACCCCATGTATACTACACAATAAGCTCTTCTTCTTCTTTTAGCGGTGCAGAAAGGTGTGGAACTTCTCTTCGTCCTAACCTACGATGGAAAAATTGAAGCCGGTAACTAAAGACAGAAACTATTTTTTACTCATAATAGGCGTTCATTTTTTAGGAGGCGGTTTCTGCTCTCTATGATAAAAAAAAATCAAGTGGCAATGTCTGCGTGTCTTTCTCAAAATTGAAGATGATATTCATAGTACCTTGATCGAGTCCACTACAACCACATTGCAAACAAAGGAGTCGACATCGTCAAGTTGGTGGTTTGTCAGAGCATCGTAATGGCCCACGGAAAAAGCTGCTGACCACTGACAGGAAAAAATATCTCCATCTCTATGTGATTAAATCAAAATTTGCTGAACAATATGATTTTTGCAAAAGAAATCAATGATGCAGAGAAAATGTTACAAACCACTGGACGTGTACAATTACTCAACTACCTAAATATCCTTCAAAGTAAATTGTATCGTTATTGCCCAGAGTAAAGAGGCAGCGAAACTCACAATTTGAAAAGCTCCAAGCAGAATCCTTTCATCCTGAAGGCTTTTGTCATAATTGATTTTAAAAATTGCAAATACGACCTAGTTCCAGCTATAGTGCCTATTAGACAATTATGCCAACCCTATTCAATTTGGATGTACTCGTAGATCGCAACCAAGGGCGTACGCAATATTTCGGGAAGGGATTTCGGTTTCCCTGGGAGTATCGCCCACTCTATCGTGATACAACGAATATTTCGACATGGTTACTTCTTTAATTTTAGAGACGACATGAATACTCAATGTCAAATCCCGAAAGCTCAATCAACTTGCAGAGACCAGCCCGACTTGGAACTTCTTTCTGGTGTCTGGGTTCTCTTTCTGTTCTGAAAATAGTGAAGTGTAATCCTGGATTTTTCTTTTTATGTGAGTGAAACACGATTGATTTGTATCGTAAATTAGTCACAACGGGGCCCAGTGAAATAATGTAGGTACCTTGCAATATGCTTGACAAATTACAGCTCAGGTGAGCTAGGGCGTCTCTCTTCCCAAAATTTAGATGCTTGTTTAAGACCAAGTTCATTATTTATCATTATGGAACGCAGGGAAATAAAACCGTGCATGCGTGCGTACATTAAAGTTGATATTGAGTCTGCTGTATTATTGTCTCTGTTCTTGAGAGCTAAGATCGCCGGAGCAGTTTAAATTATAATTAAGGTTGCTTCAAACCCAAGTTGGTTTTGGGTAATATTCTCTCTGACCAACATTGTATATGCTGTAGCATTGGTCACTCGGGGACCTTAGGTTATCAGGAACCAGAGAGATAAAAGCGAGATGAAATTGTTTGATATTTGAGGCCTTTGCATTGGAGGAGTTTCAAAAAGTAAAAAGCATTGTCAAATTTCATGTTCAGTGCTTTTTCCCCATCATATTTTTGAAAACTTGTGGTAGAAATTTCATTGGCCTATGAAGAAGTCACTGCTTCATCATTTTTCAAAGAAAATGAAATCGCAATTGATGTAGCTGCCTTTTTTAATAAATTTATGGATCGGCAGGGACTCCATACCATGAACTGTTAGTTGGCTTCCGAGTCGTACTTATAAAATTAAGATTTCACATCTATGACGATTAAATGGAAGCTAGTAGTCTCCTCGTCAGACATCTGAAGGGATAGTTTTTTTACAATTCGTGCAATTCATGGTCGGCACCCCATGCATTTTTCGTAAATCCTAGAGATTCATTTAAATTCCCTGAAACATTCAAGCGATTTTGGATACGGCAATTTATCTACCAGGATAAAGCATTTATTTCTTTGGAACTAGTTCTACCATTTTGATACCATGTCTGGGTTTGGTGAATTATTTGCATAACAAAACTGGAATTCGTTAAATTTTCTGTTCGGCTCCAGATGCCGTGCAAATTCATAAATAATTTGCGTATGGAGTTTTTGCTATTGTATTAACTGCAGACTATCATTCGTCAATTTTACGTTCTCATCTTTGTTGGAATGTGCTATCCTACAATCGATTTTTCTAAGATTCAAGCAAATTGTCACTGTGCATTAATTTTTAAATATTATTTGCTTAAGAGCCATACAAGTTTAAAACTTGTTAGGCCTTATCGCATATATGACGGTCAATCAAATTCACAGCGTGCTGCGTCAGCAACTTCACTCCTGTCTATTCCATTTTCGAAATTACCTACGGCGGTCTATAGTTAAAACTGTTGAACTTAAACCCACCTGCCTTAGACAGTCTTTTTACATATATATATTTGTGAATTAAAAATAACTGAGGGGCTGCTGTTTTATTGTATATACCGAATTAAACTCGAGTTTGGAGCATGGGCGTAGCCAGGATTTCAGTCAGGGAGGGGGCAAGCTCAAAATTTTTTCAACATTCCTAGAAGTTGAAATTGTCGGCCACGAAAATATTGCTAGGCAAATTTTAGAGTAGTCGGTGCACAGGGTCACGACCCATGTGACGGACTATGATCTCTATGATAAATAACATTGCTGAGCGTGCTGTTGATCTCAACACCTTAACAAAAAAGCAGTTTAGATCTTGGTGACCTTGGTCATGCCTGTTATTTTTTTTAATTTTAAAGCCAAATTTTAAGAAAGGACAGTCGAGATTGACTTTCTACCAGGGATTTGGAGCGGAGCGGAGCGACCTTAAATTTCGGAGCGAAAGAGCGGAGTGTGGAGCGGTTTTTGAAGCGGAGCGATTTTTGCTTTGAAAATCGCTCCGCTCCGAAGTAAAAAATCCAAAAAATTCCGAAAAAAAAAGTATTTTTTTTCGATGAAATTTTTCATTTTATGGCACGATTTCATGATTTTGGACGATTTACAGGCGAAGAATCCGTTGATAGACTTGCAAAATTTCGGATTATTGTGAAATTCATTGCGATAACAGAGGTTTTGCGTTTAGTCATAATCATTATTAAGAAATTCAAGATCATCCATGACAGAAAAGTCCGGTTCTGTACTCGATGCATGAAACGCCCTTTTTAGTTTAAATTAGTTATTAGGTGCGTTTTATTGAGTGGAGTACAGGACAGCGCAGCTTCCATAACAGTTTTACAGATATCGTTTTATGCGGGATGTCCAAAAACTATCGCATAAATGCACCTAAATATGATTCCTCGTGATATTTCTAGCAAAAAATCGGATAAGTGTAAAAAGACAAAATTTTGTGATCTTACTTCATATATATACATACATATTTACTAAGAACAATGAAGTTTTGTTGTCTTTTTGTAATGAAGCGGAGCGAAAAATTTGTAGTCGGACCGCTGCGCTGGATCGGAGCGGTTTGAAATTGGTCGGAGCGGGATCGGAGCGCAAATCCCTGCTTTTAACACCTCCCTGACCCCCCCTGGCTACGCCCATGGTTTGGAGTTTAGAGATCGCAGAAATAATCACCCAAGTCAGACTACGGTGAGGATCTTTTGCGAATGACGAATTCAATCGGCTTGAAATTGTGTTAAAGCTTTTGAACGGTTCTAAGCGATTCGCCAATTCCTAACCAGTATAACCATATAGTATAGCCTATGACCTTTTCACCTCCGGATTGCGTATTATTTTGGCGGAACCTAGCAACTGAAAATGTATAGTCTAGCTGGCGTGGTGGTTAGTGCGTTCGCCTTCAAAGCACAGGGCCAGCACAGCACAGTTTATGATGATTTTTGAATTCGTGACCCTTCTGACGGACTATGACTGAAGTTAAACGAGTATCTATTTATGGGGATAAATAACTCTGAAGAGCGTGCTGCTGATTTAAACACTTCTACAAAAAAAAGATTTAAACGTTTGGAAATGGGATTTCTAACACATCTCCGGCTTATGTTCGATCTTAGAATGTATCGCGTTAATTTGATTATGTATTTAGTTACCAAAATAACGGAAAACCAAACGCGATTTCGGTATCCGTTATTCTCTGTTCGAGTTTCGTTCGATAATGGCATTATTGTGACCTGCATTGCACTTTTTCAAAAGATGCTGTATGACTACCCGCAATGCTTTACTACTCTGTAGGCCAGAACTTCCCAAAGTGTTCCCAAACCCAATAGCGCAACATTCGTTGAGTGGGTAAAAATTTTGTATATTGGTTTCCTTTGCCTATTTTTATCTCATTTAAAATTAAGAAAAAAGTGAAAAGTTTTAAATCTAGCTGTTATAGAGAAACATTTTTTGGCCATTCTCAAATTTTTTGTCCCCGATTGGAACGAATTCACGGAACAATGTTTACGACACCCTTGTTACTAAGTCTTCATGCATCCAATCTGGATGACTTTCTTGACCATAAGAAATTTCTGTCGTGAGAAAGGAATTAAATTCCTCTCTGTTATTATCCTTTACAAAAGTAGTCCTAACGAATCTCACACGCTCAGAGTCTAACGAAGAAATCGTGAAAGTATGATATATGTAATCTTCTCTCAACTGTTATGTTAATGCGATACCTTTATAATCTATTGATTTTTCATAGTAATTAATCTCTGATGTTGAAATATGAAACATACGATTTGCCATATCCAAGAAAACCCAATTCCCTGCCTATAAGTTATTCATCGATTTAACATCTGAACAATCTTAATCATTTTAATGATTTTCATCGAAATCCGTCCATTATACACTTCGATCTAATCCAAATTGATTTGACAGAAATTATGTTCATAAATACATATGGATACTTTCAAAAATATATGAGCGTAGCTCAATTTTCAAAGTATGTATACGAGTATTCAGCCCAATCATAATAATTTAAAGAAATCACTTCGGCATTTCGCCGCGTTTCACAAATGGAATGACACATTACACATACATATTTTTAGATATGGCCATACGTGCCTAAATATATGTATCTGTAAATTAGTAAGCATACATATCGGATATTATAAAAGTGACACCACCTACGCATTGTCATAACTACTACACGAACCAGCTTCCGAAAAATTTAAAGTGGTGATTCAAACAACGAAAAAAAAAGCAAGATAGATCTAAAGTAACGACAAACAGTGTAGAAAGCTTTTAAGCCATACAACATGGTATACGCGACCATTGTTGTATCTAAAATTTACATGTCTCTGTTTCGTGTCGGGCCAGCCTCTTTGAAGTTGTCCGATCGAGCGGAGTATGTGTTGTGGAAGTTATGCGATATGATCATATAGCAAAAAAAAAAACCCCCACGAATATGCGAAAATATTTTTACTGTGATATAAATTATCTAATAATTTTTAAAGTCAAGATAATATTCTATGTGAGGTTTTTTTTAGGTTTAAAGACTTGGCATCTTCTGAACATCCTTCCGAAAACCACTCACAGCAAAGCATGGTACAATTCCAACCTTCTTATGACCTTGTCGCTTGTGGTAACTAACCAATGAATACATATATGTAATATGCTCGTACAACAAAGACCTTTTCAGCTGGCATTTTTTGTGTGTGCTGGGTCCCAATTTATCCTTTGGGTGAGTTCGGTTTTTTTGTTTGTCAGCCGGGAATCATTCATCAGGTAAGATATGTGTGTGCTGTCAACGCGCAATTTTATGCTTGCGGCATCTTTAGAAAACTCATGATGATCTTCTCTGTCTCGATGCGCAGGTTATACCTTTAGAAGAGTTTGCAGACGTGCATGCGGTAGTACTGATCATCATCATCATCAATATCGCATCACATCGCGACTTTGAATATTATTGTGTCCTGATGGACTAATGGTTAAGTTGGCCGCAATATGCACATGATGACTTGGCTTGACGGTTAGAAAACCGCAAAATCTTTATCTAATGAATGCACATTTCCACATCCCGACGTGCTTTTCAATGGCAAAACAGAAAAGACATGGTGCCCCGATCGTTTTGACGCTTTGTTTTTCGTGTCGCCACCACACAACCTTCAGTGACAACCTTTTCAAGGGCGTTCTGCATTTATTTTTGTCAAAAGAATTGCGGCATTGGCGGTTGCTGTCCCGATAGACAGAACATTATTGGCTTGTCATTCAATCTTGAGGTGAAGATTAATGTTGTATAATGGTGGTCAGTGTTTTTTTGTTTCATTGGACTGGCACAAGATAGGCAGAATATGGAAGGTGCTTCAAAATGCGAACATAGCGCTTGATAGGTTACAAACTGCTTCAGCATTTTAGACCGATATGACAGAGCATTTCCATGCAGTAAAAAAAAACAATAATTTCCCCACCAGGTCTCTGTGAAGGGAATTGGGGCATTAAAAAGGCAATGAAAGTGGCCTTCAAAGGTTCATGCCCGGTGAAGCATGGTAACAAAACTCTTCCTCCATGGTGGATTGGCAACCTATCCGAGGTTAGGAAGCTTATAATAGCCATATAAGTAAGGTCTCCTGGGCTATTAATAGCTTCCTCCCATTTACCTCCTGGGCCAGACGGCATACTACCGATCATCATACAGGATCTTATAGTTCCAACGCTTCTGCGTTTCCCAGTCGTGGCTACTAGCTCTAGCTGCTTATATTCCGAAAGCAGGTGAACCAGGACATTAAACCACGAAGGATTTCAGGCCTATTAGTTTATTCTCCGCATTAAAAATAGTAGGGTGCATCGTCAACCTCCATATCCGGCAAAGGCTTGAGAAGTCAGTACTCTCTAGACCGCAGTACGCACGTCAAGAGTAAATCCACAGATACGGCCCTACACGAGGTGGTGCTTAGCATCGAGTACAGTCTTTAATACAAACAACATACGTTAACCACTTTCCTTGACAGAGAGGGAGCTTTCAGCAATGTCCGTATCTTTTCACAATGCCCTCATGGAGTCAGGAGAGACGGGCTCGGCAAATGGATCGTGACTCTACTATAAGGACTACTATAAGGACTAGAGCAGACATGTCAAACACAAGGCCCACCTCACAGTATTGTGCGGTCCGCGGCCAGGTCGTAGAAACAGGGCCGGCTTTAGGGTGGGGCGAGCGGGGCGGTCGCCCCGGGCGCCAGGTTTAGGGGCGCCGACTCCCGTATTTTAATTTAATTTATTTTACAAATTTGTTTGTTGCTTAAGAAATTATATTTTTTTTTAACTGCTGAATTAGTATGATGTAAGAATACTAATGCAGGCTATAGTACCCGACCCTCCAAGTATGAATGTATATATGCCATCAATTTAACGCGCGTTCTAATCACAAGTTAACGGGATATTTTTATACAAACGCATACCTGCGACAGGAAATCTATGTGCAATTCCACAACGTTCACTCAAGGCCGCACGACACAAAATGTCACCTGTATCTTTATAGAAATCAGATAAGAATTTAGTTGGGAATTCATCTCATAATATCAGGTTCCCACTTCAGGAATTGACTGCGTTCCAAAGATACATGTAACCTTTAATTAAGAAAAAGCAGTACCCAGTTCTAATAAGCACATTCGGAAATGCAATTTCTGGATTATGTTTATGCTTTATTAAACTTAAGGGCGCCACAAACCTGACGATTTCTCGGCCGATCGATTGGGCCCACAATCGATCTGCCGCCCATACAGCACATACATTAGGCAATTTATCGGGCAATCTGAAATTGACAGTCTCACGGTCCACAAGACACAACACCAAATAGCGAAAATTATACCATTTTTGGCGATCGAAGATGGACATCCATGGCTACTTTTGATGGAGAATGACCTCCACAACCACAGCATGAAGAACGACCAGAGGTTTATGTAAAAAATCAGCAACTGAGCAACACATGATTGTCATGACAGCTTGTACGGAAAATTGCACTGGCAATACGTTCCACACGTTAAATCAAAAAAAAATTGAATCCAATGGTCCCATACACTTCCGATTTATCTCGCAATCAAAAAATTTGGCAGATCGATCGGAGGGATGTGGCGCCACTTACGTTTATTGATATTTATGTATGTAGAAAAGTTTTTGGATTTTTGTTAATATGTATGTAGGTATTGCAATTTAGAGCAAACATTGTTGTCTTTTCTCGCTCAATTAAATTTACAAAAACTGCTTAAAAAATAAAAAAGTTTATAAACGTATTTGCAAAATTATTAACTTAATGAACGTTCAGTGGCGCCGGAACGAATTTTTTATTGGGGGGGCCAGATTTTTTTCTCAAATTCATATTAAATTAGGCGGTCACCATATACCGGACCTCTAGCTCTAGCACTTTAATATCCTGTGAAACGATACCAAAAAGTAATTATGAAAAATTTTAGAGAACTACAGCGATCAGAGACCACCTAGTCTTCAATATGAGACTAACCTTTAAGTTTCTTTTTGTTACCCATTTTGATCCCATTGTAATTCCGAAGTTTTGAAGATTATAAACATATTCTTTATTTTATATAGGTTTACAAAATTAAAGATCAAACGATTTTCCCTAAAGTTATTTTCCGGTTTTCCCGGGAAACGAATTCTTTCATGATTTTTTAGGGATCCAAATTCGATCTCTGTGAACATGGAGAAGGATTAGATGAGTCAGACGTGTTTGTGTCATTGTTGAATGTAGCCATGTTTAAAGACGTCGTAAAGCACTGAACAACCTTTCTTGATGATATTGCTGATGCTGAAACTGTCAGGAGTAATGTTACTAGCCGTAATAACTTCCTGTGCTCGATATACTTCGAAAGTGATCAGCAATTTCGGCGCAACATGTAGGTGAAGCTCCCGGCATATTCAACAATATCGAAATCGAGCATAGCAGCCCAATCTTACTGTGAGATTCTCTACCATAGGCACGGTTTTCTGACAAGGAAAATGAAACACTTCGTTGATCAACGGTCAATAGTTTCACTATCGTTGGCCTTGTCGTTAATTTGAGGTACTCTTGTTAAAAGTAGGTACTAATACTGTCAAAATTTTGATGATCGTGAAATCGAATTCGCTTGGTGGTACTCACTTCACATGAAAGTCTCCACACCGGTTTTTGACATTTCGCCAGCAAAAATAATGCAGTTGCACTTTATTTCACTATGCCGCTAGTTTGACATGTCTGCACTAGAATAATAAATTGAATATGTACACCGTATATGTATAAAAATATAAAATAAATTATTCTTAATTTTTAATATAGTGCAATATACGATTACTAATTGTCCCTTTAGCCAAAATATTGAGGGGGCAGTTGCCCCTGCTGCCCCCCCCCCCTGTTCCGGCGCCATTGTGAACGTTTAAATGTTGGTGATTCAAAAATGAACCGGTGGTACCTACATAGTGTAACCTGCAGTAATGCAAAAAAGTCAGGTTTCCCGAACAAACCATTTCTAACCACGGTCGAAATTACAAAATGAAACGAATTAATGTTTTGAAGAATATGGACTACTATACGTAAAATCGATACTGACTGAATTCGGTACCATCAAATTGATGGGATTTGGGATTTGCTATCGTCTTCCCATTCAACATAATGAATGTTTGTGAGCTAAGATGTATGGTTCCTTATGTTTCTGCGACGTGAGATTGTCTGTTTTTATTTTTGAACTATTAGAAAACTTTCTGCGACGTGAGATTGCCTGTTTTTAATTTTGAACTATTATTAAACTGGCAAAGTATTTTGTGGTTTGATTTAAAAATTTAAAAATGAACACTACCGCAGATCCTGCAATACATCTACTCTTGCTTACACAAAACTTGTTTTTTTTTTTATAATATTAACGAAATAATGATTTTCTAGGACGAATTATGAACAAATGTGAATGAATAGAGGCATACTTTCCTGTTCGCTTTAAGCAATCAATTGACTGGGAAACAGGGGAAAATTAAGGAGAAGTTAAAAACAGTTAAAGTGGTAGGTTCAATGGCGGGCGGCGGGGCAATGGAGAAAAATATTTCCATAGCATGATGAAGTTCAACTTCTATTGCAATTTTTTTCGTGTATAGAAACTATAAGGGGCGATTCTTTCAAGTTCGCCCCGGGCGCCGTTGCACCTAAAGCCGGCCCTGCGTAGAAACTAAATGTGTATTGTGCTGATACACATGCGTACAAATTTAAAAATGTGAGATGTTGAACTCTCGTCTAAAAAATGTACTAAAACCCGTCAAGAAGTCGGTGGCTTATGCAAGCTTAAATTATGTAGGTATTTTAGAAATTTTCCTCTCCATTGTATAAATAATTTGCTTACGGTAATTTGAGGTATATTTGTTTAAGGCGGATTTTTTAGCAGGAAAATATTAAGTTCCTTTGTGAATTTCTTTTTGTCCCAAAATTCGGCTCAGAAAAAAAATTTTCGCATTGCCGAAGCTTATAATTATGTGTTACAGTTGCATTAAATTTCGTGTTCGCTTTTTTTGGTAATGGAACAAGAGCATCTAGGAATGATATTTATTTCAAAAGAAGGCTAACCTTTAATGACTCCGAAAACGTGTATGTAATCACGAGAATGTGGAATTTCATAACTTCAGTCCATTACCATTTTTTTTCTTGCCTTTAAGCTTATTAGCTTTAACTTTACTTTTTCTCAATACCGTATATATCGATCTCCGGACCTCTAGATTACTAGCATCGTAGCGACTCAACAAAGAGCGATATAAGCTTTAGCTTTACTACTACATGCGTTTTGTTTCACACCACATCAGAAGCAAATTTGTATCTATTTTTTTCCACCTTTCTATCCGAACTTCATTTATGTCAGCCTAATTTTTTGACTGGCAAGGTAGTTTTGGACTACCGGAATGTTGGATGACCGGTGCTACCGGAACCTAATTCACACAAGTATGGTCATTGATCAACCAAATTTTAATCATTTGATCTTTTATCTGTTTAAAGTTTCTAAATTTGTTTGAATAACATTTTCAAAAGATAGCCTTTGTAAAGGATATAATGCCGACGTTGTCAGTTACTCTGATTTATTCTTTATTTTATTAGAAATATTCTATGACTAAAATTCGAAAAAAATATATTGTGTTTTTTTTTTTAATTTTTATCCTGCGGCCAGCTTAAACCTGAAAACAGTGATCTTTGGCCCGGGCCATGGTTTGAGTTTGACACCCCTGCACTAGAGTAATCCAAACGAACTTGGGAAACAGCCAGAAGACTAAATTTGTTTGCAGAAGTACACCTCAGAGGGGTGTCATCTCTCCGTTACTGTGGCTAAAAGTAATCAACAAAATCTTAAGAAAACTTGATGAGGAGGGTCCGCGTATGCGGATGATGTAGCGATAGTAATATCTGGAGTGTGGATCTCCGTGATCGTCTTAGGCGAAAATAGGGGAACTGCTTCACTTCTAAATTCGAGGAATCATCTAGTCTGACTGGTCTAGCGGTTAGTGCGCGCACCTTCGGTGCACAGGGTCATGAGGTCGAATTTTACACTTTTTTTACTTTTTTAAAGGTTGCAATGCGGAGATAATTCTTTATTAGTTTGTTCGATTTATGTAGTACAGTAGATATTCGAAAATCTTAACTAGATTGTTTTTTGGTGATTAAGATTTCTTAAAAATTAAGAATTCCAGACGAAGACACAAAAAAAAGTAGAAACCAAGTAGATCGGTATGCCAAAGTCAGTGCAGACTGACCGTCTATTTCTAGGGCATGGAGAAACAGCCTTTTAGACGTCAGGGTGAAGAAAGGTGTTGGCAGCGATCATCATTTTATCAAATGCGCTTACAAATAGCAGCGATTCAGCGAAAATCTTATGAATTAGGACGTAAAACTCACAGAGCCCATTATTTAGACGCTTTGCACGAAAGAAGCAGAATTTAGATAGATCGAATATCGCGAAGGATTCTATAATTTATTGTTGTGTAGTGTTTGTGTAGTTCGATTGCATCAGGATAACTCCTCTGGTCTTTTATTTCAGCACGCACGAAAGTTAAGAAACAAATCGCTTCAGAGCAGAATAACGTTCACTACAAAAAGGTCCATAAAGCACAAAAGGTTAAGTGTAGATTCAGAGAGAAGAATATTGATTTAATAGAAATAGCACAAGAATATAATGAGGCTTCTCAATAAATTTGTATCAAATCCTTCGGGAAATTTGTTGAACACATAAGTAGATACATATGTACAATGCAATATAACCAGAGAGACCCCACTAACCCGACCCTATCGGGACTAGAGGGTACACCGCAACAATAAAAAATTTGGATACCCTTCGCTCACCTTGGGCTAAAAGTTTTTTCGGGCCTACCTATGACTTGTATTTAATTCCCCTCCTGATTCTTTTTCTTTCGTCTTGACAAAAGCTTTGGGCTTGGTTTAAATAAATGGGCAAATAAAAATATTTACTCAGAAAATTGTATTGGGGTTGCCGGAGCATGACCCACACTCCACACAGTACGATTTCATTCGTTTTAAACTTTTTTGTTGCTTCGGTAAAGACACATTAATTCAAGGTTTTGTGAAAATGGCGCAAAAATTGTTTCTTAGAAGAGCCAAAATGGGGAGTTGGGTTTGTGTGGCCACCGCATGACCCCATGGTCAGATTTGATCAATTCTTAGATATGTTTTGTGTCATCAAGAGAAACATGTTTGCGTGTAATTTGGTTGGAATGGGTGCACAAATAAAAAAGTTTTTCTTAGAAGAACCTAATTTGGGGGGTTAGGTTTGTATGGCAGCCCCATGACCCCATTATCCGATTTGATGAATTCTTAGATATGTTTTGTGTCATGAAGAGAAACACATTTGTGCGAAATTTGGCTGAAATTGGTGCACAAATAAAAAAGTTTTTCCTAGAAGAACTTAAATTGGGGGGCTAGGTTTGTATGACAGCCCCATGACCCAGTGATCCAACTTCGGTGATTCAAACATACAAACAGCCGGCAACAATTATAAACACGTGTGCAAAATTTCTGCTCCGTAGCTTTTATAGTGGCCGAGAAAAACGCGCTGCAACAGACGGACAGACAGACGGACATCGTCCAATCGACTCATCTCGTCATGCTGATCATATATGTATACTTTTGATATGGTCGGAGATGCTTCCTTCAATGCGTTACAAACTTCATGACAAATTTGATATGTATGCCCTTTCGCTCTATGATCGAAGGGTATAAAAACAACTCTTCGTAAATTAACCCTATATACTCTTTTTGGAGTGTCGTCAATCGATTATATCAAGATTGGCTTTCTCGGAGATATAATTCTGCCAAAAGACGAATTTCGAAAAAGTCCTAACTTCGAATACTGTAATCATTTCATTACAATCGAATCAAACGAATGAATATGGTCTTCGTACTACTCGTGGACCAAGTTGAGCCCTTGTTTTCTTGCAAACTAAGATTTAGGAAGTCTTTTTCTAAGTCGTCAGAAAAGCGTTTTTTATAGTTGCTAACGAATTTCAAGATGTGGTTGCGATTGAGTCGGATTACCTGGAGAGTCAGACCACCGATCGTCGAGTTAGCGAGGTTCTACTGTAATACATAATGCAAAATGCCTTAAAAATCAAAACCAACAAATTTCAAAAGGAATCTAAAAGCAATACACTATTGCATGTAACTACAATTATCACAAACTATTTTTTTGTTCCAATTTTTTAGAAGACGAATATGAGTTTATTAAGAATGCCGAACTTTGAAATTAATATCGCATATAGCATGAACTGTTTCTTCTTTTGAGTTGAGCAAAGGTAAATAAGAACCAAAAGTATCTGAAGATTATCTTCTATGGTAGCTACAACCGCTGCAATCCTGTATAGAATAGATAATGATAATAATTTTCGCTGAAGATAATTTTTAAGATTGAATAAAAATCCTAAATTATGCCTTTCCGAAAAATTCCATTCTTCACTACAAAACCATAATATGTGCATACATAATTATTGCCCCAAAATCTGCGTAACGCCTTCAAAATTTGGACATCGATTATTAAGTGTAATCATTTTGAATCTTATGCCAGCAGCCTACTGTATAATAATCATCAGACTGAAACTATACAAGTCTGGTCTGACATGCAATTATCTCATTCATCTTAGTCCTTTTTTCTTACCACCGAAAAATTCGTTAAACCATCATTGGGGGCTGACCAGAATCCAACCCAATCATCATTTTCGCGAAACGTTGCCTTCGAACAAAAAAAAAATCCAACCAATATTCGTAACCGTCAGTCCATATCCAGCACCTGAAAAATATACCCAGAAGCATGAAAAAAATAATGAAAAATAAAACAAATTTATACTTTTCTTAAACGATATTGCTTTATCATCTTCTTCGTTAAGAGATTTTAAGCTGCCGTGTTTTGGTCGTATGTTATAATACCTTTTGCCCATAGTACTCCTGTCTGGCTTCTGGTTTTTTGTACACAAATATCGGCTCGCTCAGCATGATGTTTGTGTATGTGTGTAGGATATTATAAAGGCACAAGCAAATGACCATGCTTAACCACCAGAATCATCAAAAAGCGCATATATGAGTATGTACACAACAATCCCTGCATGCGCTCCTTGTTGTGGCATGACGATTTGCAATATGCAAAGAAGGAAAAGACCACAATCATCATTTTTTATAACCGTTGAAGTGGAGGATAAATTGCATGCAAAAAGTGGTAGCAACTATAACAACAAGACCGAACCAGCATCAGCTAACAAACAGTGTAGGTACTGATGCAGATTGCTTCTTCATCGTTGCCCTTTTGAATGCGCACAGAAGCTATTTTGGGGAGTTATAGTTTGTGTGGCAGGAGGATACTTTGAAAGCTGGCAATTTATGAGGAAGACTAGTAAATTATCATTGCATGGAGAGCAATACGCCTCGGACCGTTGGCCGTTTCGCGCATGCAAATACAAAAAGAACGAAAGTGCATAATATTGTAATTTCAACAGAAAACTTCTTAGAATGTGGGTTTCTGTTTTCATTTTCTGAAAAGGACAGGGAACAAAGCAAATTTTGATTGGTATTTTCGAAAATGATTCAAAGTGATTATCATAATGAAGCCCGCATTTGTTTGGTCAAGAGGATGTCGGTTGTTAAAGTCACTTCGGCCAGTTTCCATCACAGTCCGGAAATTTAATTTAAATTGGGCATTTATCTGTGGGCATAAAATTCACTTCCGGTTATTTACGTGTTTCTATTCATTCATTAGAAATGAAATATATATACGTAGGTAAGAAATAAAAACGATTTTTTGACTATTTGTCTGTTAAGATCAAAAAGACGGTAACAATAGTTAAATCATTGAGAAAAACCAATATTTTTGGATATATTTAGTGGCGAACTCACATATGGATGTTCACAAAATTAAAACCTAAAAATCGATTTATGTTTAAAGTTCGAATCTGAAAAAAAAAAAATTAAATTAAAGGTAAAAGTCTGAACTTCTAAACCAAAATTAATGGCTTATTTGAGCAAAAACTACATTATTCGGCAAAACATATTTTCTGACACTATTTCTCGTGATCTTGGTGTAAAATAGCCTCCTGAATCAGAATACATTCATGCCTCGTTATACGGCATCTCTTTTTAGGGCTTTCGCTATCACGGCTCTTTTCAATTATGGCACTGTTTCGATTTACGGCATAACTTTATTCGTTATACGGCCGAAAAAAAATTTGTTTTTCGGAAAACACTTGTTTATTTTGGGTAAGAATCAACTATGTATATTGTCCTCGGTTTATTTTCTCAAAAGCAATTGGGTGGAGGCTGAAGCTTCGCGATTGTCAAAAAAAAAAAAGATGTAACGGCTATCAAATTAAGGCAGAAATGATAGTCATAGTACAAAGTTTACGAATAAAAAAAGTGATAAATTTATATCCTTAAATTCGGACAAGGAGAATAAGATTTAATTGATTTTGTAAAAAATAATGTTTAGAAAAATTCAAGTGACGACTACTTTAACGTTTGACCTCCCGAATGGAGCTGATCAAACACTAACGTTAAACGGAACAGTCAACATTTTCGCAAAATGCAAATAGTTTCTGTTTTTTAACTGCATTCCTGTAATTTTAAGAAATTAATTCTTCTTTGTTGAACCGATCCTGACAGTTAATTAACGCAGCACAAGTATGGTCTATGTAATAATATGAATTTCATTATTTTTTTATTGATAAATAAATTTCCGGCAATTTCACTTTACGCCCAAAATCTTTGGAACCTATCTAGGCCGTAAAACCAGGTATGAGTGCATGAAGTCCGTTTTACCCCAACACTAACATTTTCTTAGATGCGCCCCTCGCCATTTTACACTGGTTTTTATGTTAGTATATGACAGTTAAATTGCATTAAGGCTCCATTAGACTTTTTATTATCATATCCTTAAGCCTACTCAATGTCTTTCACGTATAAAAATTTAAACCGAATGAATCGATATTTGGTCTACCGTTTGGAACTGTGTTGTTTGGTAGTCAAACGGTGCCATTTTTCAGCAGACACCTTAAGCATGAAAATTCAAGGCGAAATACGGAGCCAGTAAAATGCAAACTAAGGCTCGCATGTCTGCACCGAGCCAAATGGTGAACATTTCTCTGATTTTATTTTTCACAACAAATTTCCAAAAAATGATTTTCATATGAATGAAAGTGCCAGCTGCAAATTTCTATAAAATGAATTTCATATATAAAAAAATTATGTATAAAACAAACAGTAATGTCAATAGTTATACGCATTTAACATTGATAGGTCTCATTTGGAACACCCTGTTTATACAGGCAAACTCACCAAAACTTACATGAATATTTGTCGTTATTGTCCAGGGTGTCAACTTAGAAGCGGATGATAGGGCATATGTGTTTTTGTGTGTTTTTTTATACAGTCGTAAAACAGAATTTCAACGATTTCCTTTTTGCCCTGTAAGCCTGACCAAATGATCTATAAATTTGCCTTTGTTCCAAGGATTCAATGCGAGATGAAATAGGCTGATCACCTCTAATTTTAAAAGCTTTTCGTTGAACCTTATCCAGCATATCCAGATGCAGTACGGCTTGAGTCTTTTAAGTCTTATGCGGCTTTTATATATTTGAGCTAAAATAAAAGGTGTAAAATCTTTTTTACGCTTACTTAAGAGTCCAAAATATCTTACGGCAATTCTCGCAATGTCAAATATGTCTATAAAGTCCATTTAACTTTGCACGAAATGTTCATACCACGGAGGGAAAACTAACGAGACTGAGGCTAATTTCGGGCGCGGCCGAAATTTGTATACTCTTCGCTCTCCTCCGGGCTAAAAGTTTTCTCGGGCGTACATACGACTTGTATTTAGCCCCCACCAAATTCTTTTCTTTCCGTCATCACAAAAGTTCCGTTGCGTCGACAAAACAATATTTGTGTGGGGTTTGGTTGGAATAAGTGCCCTATACAACGATACCATTTGTTTTGATCTTTTTTGTTGCTTTGAT
Organism: Microchrysa polita; assembly: GCA_949715475.1. Taxonomy (NCBI): domain Eukaryota; kingdom Metazoa; phylum Arthropoda; class Insecta; order Diptera; family Stratiomyidae; genus Microchrysa; species Microchrysa polita. The sequence goes on along the minus strand of OX454415.1, from coordinate 41,096,992 downwards.
TAAGACACATTAATTCATGGTTTTGTGAAATTGGTGTAAGAAATGTTTCTTAGAAGAACCAAAAAGGGGGTTGGTTTTGTATGGCAGCCCCATGATCCCATGGTCGGATTTGATCCATTCTTACATACACTGCGCGACAAATGCTTAGGTTCACACATATTTCCTTCCAGGAAACGGTAAAATAAAAGCTTATCGGTTCAACAAATGTTATTTTCGAAACTGTTAAATATCACAAATAAAATGGATGGACTGAGTCCCCACAGGACACTTTCCTTAAATTACAATAATTGATTTCATTCAAAGAGTCGATTTCCAGTGCGACAATTGCTTAGGTTCAGGGACGATTTTACCGTTTTACATAATGTTTTCGCTGAAAAATATTTCAGGAAAGTATCAAAGAGGATAAATACAAAAGACAAGAGCATTTTTTGTTATTTAATAATGTGTATTTCCGCCATTGTTATTTATAATTTCATAAAGCCTTCGAGGCAGGGAGTCGTATAAAGAATGCAGCACGGATAGCGGTATTTTAGACCAAACTCTCTTAATTCCATGAATTAACTCTTCTTTAGGGTCGTACTCTTTACCACTACTTTAAACCTCCCGAACAAGCCACCCCCAAATGATTTCTAATACGTTAATGTCAGGGAAGTTGGGCACCCAGTTTAATAAAGTCACATTTTCTTCCTCTATAAACGATTTAACTACCCTCGCTGTATGAATTGGGGCAAGATCATGTTGCAGTATCCAAGGGTTACCTTCGTCCATGAAAATTATTTTAGGGATTTCCTCTTCTAAGAGCTGTGTATAAGATGAACCCGTTTGGCGACCTCGTAGGATGACCAAGACGATAGTTCCATGATATGATATGGCTTCCCATACCATAACGGAACCAATTCAGGAGTGATGGAGTGACAGGTACATAGGTTCCTTCCTAATATCATGATTATTGTAAGAGAACTCATCTGGACCGTCCACACAAAACCGTTTTTCATCCGTAAATATTACCTGTCTCCATTGCGATGTTTGTTCATCAATCTTGAGGCGAATTCCAGGCGCTGTAGGCGATGTTGCGGGGTTAAGGCTGGTTTTCTCTTTAACCGTAAACATTTCAAACAAAAAAGAGATCTAAGAACTAGTTGGATGGTCCTTACACTTGTTGATAACCCCAAATTCTCCCCATGCTCACGCGCAGTAAGGAGCGAATTCGAGGCTTATCTTAAGAGGCGTCGCCGTAATGCACCGGAAATCGCTTTTTTTCTGCCTTCTGCATATCGCCGGCCATAATTTTCACTATCTCGTAGAGAATTATTAGCAAGGTTCGAGCTCCGCAGAATCCGTATTGCCATTTGTGGGTTTGAATATCCTTCTTGCTTTAGTATGGAAATTGTCGCCTTTTCCAGGGCACGGAAGTTGCTTTCCTTTTGACATTATCCACTATATAACTCACAGAGTACAACGCGAAAACAACTGTTTCCAAAAAACTACCCACCACGACGAGATAACTGTTTAAAGTAAGTGAACCTATACAATTGTCGCAGTGTAAGTTGCGATTTTCATATTAAAAAATTCCGTTAGCTATGCGAGTTGCTTGATGGAATTGCAATATTTATTAAAATAACCGTTAGCTGAGAAAGCATTGTTTAAAAATTATTTCCGATCAGAGTACATAGAAATTATATAATTTTAAAGGAAAATATCCATGAACCTAAGCATTTGTCGCGCAGTGTATGTTGTGTATCATCAATAAAAATACATTTGTGTGAAATTTGGTTGAAATCGGTACACAAATAAAAAAAAATTCTTAGAAGAACCTAATTTGGGGAGATCGGTTTGTATGGCAGCCCCATGACGCCATGGTCCGATTTGATCCATTCATACATATGTTGTGTGTCATCAATAGAAATACATTCGGTTGAAATTGGTGCACAAATAAAAAATTTTTTTTAGAAGAACCTAATTTGGGGAGTTGGGTTTGTATGGCAGCCCCATGACCCCATTGTCGGATTTTACCGATTCAAACATACAAACTGCCTGCAGCAAAAAAAGCATTTGTGTAAAATTTCAGCTTCATAGCTTTTAAATTGGCCGAGTAAAACGCGTCGCAACAGACGGACAGACGGACGGACATCGTCCAATCGACTCCCCTCGTCATGCTGTATACTTTTTATATAGTCGGAGATACTTCCTTCAATGCGTTACAAACTTCATGACAAAGTTAATGTACCCTTTCACTCTATGAGCGAAGGGTATAAAAATATTGATGCCATAAACTATGATAGACAGAGAAGCCTTCCTCACTCGGGAATCGGGTACAGAGTCAAAACATCAGCAAACTATGGATCTGATTGGATATTAAAGTTCAAAGATCGTTAATGAATATAATGGACAGGACAGTACCTTGCGGTCGTCCAACACCGAAAAACCACTCGATAAGAAAACATATGAAGCAACTAATAAAGGGTGAACCTAAAAGCGAGTAGTTTTGATTTTGATATGACTTCGAAATATCCGAAGCAACCACGTTAGATTCATCAGTTATTATGGAGACACCGATTTCATCGCTATCTTAGAAATGTAATCACAATCAGGTCTCCGGTTGAATCAGAAGCATGAAAAACGTAATAGTAAATATTATTTTCCTAAGAATCAGGTTATATCATCTTCTCCCGAGTTTGACATTCGCGTTTGAACACGCTGTATACTATACTAATCCTCTAATAAGGCTTTCCTAGAAGCATAAACGAGCCAGCGGGGTATCTATGCACACTGAGCGGGTAGCCAAAATATGAAATCAAAAATTAAAATAAATCATTTGACATAAATTACAATAAAAAAAAATCATAAAAAAGTTCTTCAGCATAGAATTTATTGTGTTTAAACAACTTTTAACTCGACACCTCCTAGAGGTAACTTAATCAATAATAATGATCAATATTCACATTTTGTAACACCGAAATATGTATGTGTTATAACTGAATCAGAATAGTATCGAATAGTATAGATATGATTATTATAATTGGCGTCATCAAATAGTTGCATGCTAATCACATTATTATGATATGCTATTCAGGTTCTGATTAATTTGAAATTTGATCTTCAAATGGAGCATGGCTATACGAGTACACATAATTTTTTATTGGCAAATTTCTGACTTCCATTTATGAGGTGTTTTACTGTTTTCTTTTATTATTTTCTTTTAAAATATGCTAATGGGTCTGGCATACTCTTTTATTTGCTGGACATACCTAAGTATATCGATTACGAAATGTGTCTGGAACATATTATGTTTCAAATGTATAGATTTTGAATTTAAAATACCTAGACAGATGGTATTTATTTTTCTTGTAATAAATTAAAAGCTCAAAAATTAGTGAATTGTTGATCATAAATATGATCTAACACAAGATACGTTAATTGCATCAAATATTTTAATTAACTTTAAGACCACATGATGCTTTTCTGTTGCACATGCTTATCATGTTAAACTCTCATCTTGTCATATTTATTATTTCGAAGAAGAAATTGTTTATTTATTCTAGTACAATAGGTTCAAAATAGCCCCAAACATAAAAAAGAAAGAAATATTTGATGCCAAATTGTTGAATACACTGCCCAATATACGCAGTAAAAAGTTACACCAATTTGCGCCATGGGTTAAGGGGGTGGCAAAGGAGTAAAAATTCACTTTTTTGTAAATACATATCTGGAAATCTGCGAGTCTGACCTTAAAAAGTCCTAAGGACAAAATGAACTACACAAAATTAGCTTTGTAATGATATATAACATTTTTGACATTTTCTCAAAAAATTATATATATTATATATTGACCCAAAAGTATTATAGTGAATTTACATTTTTTGAGTTTTACATTTCGCTCTGTAACTCTTGATCAAATAGACTTAGGATCATAAGATCTTGTCCATATATTTCTAACAAAATTTATTTGATTTGAACCAAAAATTATAGTGCTCCGACCACTGACGCCCCCCTCACTCCTCCTAACATTTTTCAAATAGGCATGCCTGTAATTTCTTTTTAAATTGAGCCAGGCAGATCAAATTTTGGTGGGGTGCCTAGTCATTATACTCCCCACTAAAAATTATACCATCCGATCAAAACTAAGTAACCCCATACAAAGTGAACCAAAATTTTAACAAATTTCACATTTTTTCACTTCTAAATTCAATCTAAAATGGAAAAATAAAATTTATCTCTTAGAACGTCATATAACAGTTAATTGTAGTCTTCTTTCATCAAGAGTTACCAGTGCAAAATGTTAAACTCAAAAAATGTAAATTCTCTATAATGCTTTTGGGTCTAGGGTATAATTTTCCGAGAAAACATCTAGATACATCATTACAAAGGCAATTTTGTGTAGTCTGTGTTTCGTCCTCAGAAGATTTTAAGGTCAGATTCATAGTTTTAAAGATATTTGCAAAAAAGTGAATTTTTACCCCTTTGCCACCCCCTCCCCCATTAACCCATGACTCAAATTGGTGTAACTTTTTACTGCGTATATTGGGCAGTGTATTCAACAATTCGGCATCAAGAAAATTGTTTTTTTTTATGTTTGGGTTTTGAGCTACCTGTACTAGACTATTTGGCATACCGACCGTAGTTATACCCTATACCCATAAGATGGTATAGGGTATATCGTTTTTGTTACGCCAATTTATGTAATCTGGCTGGTCTAGCGGTTAGTGCGCGAACCTTCAGTGCACAGGGTCATGAGTTCGAATCTCACACCATGGAACAGTGTTTTTCGAACTCACGAGCTTGTGACGGACACTCAGATGTTAAACGAGTACCCATTTATGGGGATAAATAACACTGCTGAGCGTGATGCTGATCTCATTACCTCAACAAAAAGCAGATAAGATCTTGGAAATAGGATGTCACTAACACATCCTGCGGCCTTAGTCCAATGTTGGATTGTCGCGCCTGTTATTTATTTATTTATTTATGTAACACCTCAAAGAAGCCATCGGAGGTATGGCAAAGTATATACGTATATATAAATGATCAGGGTCGGTCCCTGATTCGAATAACTCATGTCTGTCTGTCTGTTCGCACGATAACTCTCGAAATAATGAACCTAGCGGTTTGAAATTTTGGTCAGATGTTTCTTTTGATAAAATCTTGGACGGTATTGAAAATGGGCCAAATCGTACCAAGGGATCCCCTACCTCCCATACAAATTACCCCTCCGTCATATTTTAATTCGGCCATAACTTTCGATACAATATCGCTATCGACTTGAAATTTTGATCAATGCCTAATTCGGACATATACTTTAAGTTGATGGAAAGTGGAGTAGGTACGGCTACCACTACCTCCCCTACAAAGTTATATTCAACCATATCTTTTGATAGTATATGTCGCGAAGAACTTCGAATTAGTATCGAATGGCAGCTGTTGCCTTGATAAGATGTTAAAGATGTGCCAGGTCCGACCCATCTATACCCTCCCTCCCGTACAAAAAACAAGAAAATGAAAATTTTGGGTTTTGCATGTCTCCTAGGTTTGTACATGGGTATAAGGTATACACTTATCGTGTATTTTCGTAAAGTAGTCTAACCTAAAATCCACCCGTTAATATTCGCCGGGTTAAAATGTATCCGGGAAAAATTCATCTCGTCAACTACCAAAAACAAATTTGGGTTTCAATTTTGTAGGTTTTGACCGTTGAAATTTAATAATACTATGCAGTGGTAAGGATTTGGTGGTACATTTTTGCATAAATAACATGTTTGCAGTATAGTTTGTTGTAAAGCTAATTTTGAAAGATAAACCAAAAGATCTATAGTTTCAGTGAGTAAATCATAGGACAATTTACGATAAAGAGAAATTGAGATATGTACACATTTTCAACTATGTATGTACAAACATTTATGCGTCTTTCAACTTTACATCAAAAGGCTAAAGGTACTCGACGCGGCCGCACGACAGCGACTCGCTCATTCCATACAAAAATTCGTTTTTATATGGAATGAGCGAGTCGCTGTCGTGCAGTCGTGTCGAGGAAAATGTACCTTAAAGGCTGTTGCGTTATTTAATAGAATAACAAATATTTTATTAAAAATGTGTTTCAAATATTTGTGAAATCTAATCATTTGTTTTGCATTCTCATTACAGAAAAGGATATTTCCAGCAGCTTACTGCAGGTGGTAACGATGCAGCATGCGAGCTTTTTGTACCGTCAGCGCACCCTTAGAGGTATGCGCGCCACCGACCCGACCCCTTTCACCAGGATCCCGATTCTTAGCACTTCGGTAAGCCTAAGCCATATTATTTTTTTCTCGCAATATAATATCGCATAACTCTTTATATTTTTTGGTCGTGATTTTCTGTTTTCAAATGGCTTAAATTCTAACTACATAATGTGCTTATAAGTCTTCTATGGACTTTTCTTTCGTTCTTCTATTTTGTTTTTTTTTTTCTATACTTTCTGTATGATTAATTAATCATTCATATAATTTTACAGGTTATTAGGCACAACACAACCTCGTACACTATACTTTCTAGTCGAAGCAAAAAGTCGTATACGCGAAGTTTATACACAAACATGCTTGCACTTCGCCAAACAAGGAATGTTAGATGCCGAACTATTCGGTCTAGCCGTCTTGATAGGTATGTAACTACTGTATACTTTGTTCCCTTTTTTTTATTTCGGCTAAGAAACTACAGGAGACCCTGAAAGTCTTACGATCGCCAGTAGTCATATAAAACAAACAAAGACTTGCTCTAAATGACAAAATGAATTATTCGAGAAAAAAAAATTCTTTTCAACCAACCGGCTCAAATCAAAAGTAGGTCCTTCGAACTTAAACTATAAATAGATTTCAAAACCAAGCCAAACAACAAGTCAAAATATATATAATTTAAATAATGGCTTCTAATTTAATATTGAATACTGGACGGCGTAATTAATCAAATTGGAATGTAGAACTAGTACTGAAAAGAAGTTTATGTGTTTTAATTAGTTTTTTATCATGTGAATATGAGAGTGTCTGACAAAAGGAATTGGTGTGATGATTTATTCACTACTACATAGAACTCGCTACTTTTTTTTATCATGATCGACAATTTGTTTTGTCGGACTAAACCAAAAGATAATAATTGTTCGATTTTTCTGAGGTGTATGCATCAGACATCAGATTATACATAGTTATATGAGCTAAGTTCTTCTGTGTATCCAGAGCATGTTAGTTCCAAAAATAAACTAAGAGGGGAGCAGGCCGGGCGATCTCCTGGGGCGGCATTTTGACCAGCGCTACATAAAAATAAAAAATGAGACTCACGTTTCGTGAAAAATTGAAACACTAGTAAATTGATGATAATTTTATAACAAATCAGTGGATAGTTTTTATTTTGAACTGCTAGTGACAAAGGATTGCAACTTTCAAATTTCAGATAGTTACGTCAACATTCAGTCGCCGATAGACATTTTTGATTAGGTTCCGATAATTTTATATTTTTTTTATGTTCAGAATCCATTTTTAGTAAAACAAAGAATGCACCCAAAGGAAGCCACATTGATAAATTTTCAAGAAACCGGAAGCTCAGCTGAGCAATCGCCCAGCATTCAACAATACATACATATTTGGTTTACTCAGAGTATGCTTGGCATAGACTGTTTCCACCGTATTTAGCCGGCCCCACACCGACCGGAGTATGGCAAACCCCGCGCAAAAGATTGATACGAAAGATCGTGATGCAGCATTGCAGCAGTGTGGTTGGGCGAATCCAAGATATCATTCTTTGATCGATCTTTTGCGCGGTGTTTGCCACACTCCGGTGAGTGTAGGGCCGGTTTTAGAGGTATATTTTGTCATGTCTTAGTTTCATCTAATTTAGATATAACCCGTGAAATTACCAATGCTAAGGTACTTAACCAGTAATGTAGCTTGGCACAATATATTTTTCCACTAACGACTCAGTTTGACTTACAACCCAATGTGGAGTTAAATCTAACGAATAATTTATTTACCGAGTTGATGTTCGTTGATAGTATGTTAAATGCTGGAATTCTCCCTGGAATTTCTCGCAGAATTTCAGTCTAAATTGACGTCCTGAATCTGTGATATATTGGAAAACAATGACCCTTTTATAGAAAAAGAGCTTTTAAGTTAAAAAAATTCTCTGAATAAATTTGTACCAAACAGTAAGTACGATAAGCATTAAAAAAGCGTCCCAGAATTTTAAACTTATGCTCATGCGCGTAGTGAGGATTTCTTATTTAAAGGAGCGCACCCATTTTTCCCAACTTCATGATCTTAGCCAAGATTTTTTTTAGGAGGTTGAAACAACAAGTATTAAGGTTCATTTTTCTTCTGATTACATTCAAATCGCATGCAGATCGTGGCTTGTCTATATGCTCATTACTTTTGGATTTAAAGACCCTCGCGAAAACAACACCTTTGGATTGGAAAGATTAGGTGAACCGCGGTATTTCAGGATTTGATATCAAAGGAAATTAAATAACGGAACCTGGATGTCGGTTTGGACCTGAAAAGTACGAGCATGAATTTAGTCTTCGATATTGCAATCTCGGTTAGGTAAGGTAGATTAGGTATCGAATGTTAGGAACAGAATACGTATTCCGAATGACATTCAAATTTAAAGTGTGGTAAATCTTGCCTGATGAAAGCAACTCAACTTTCAAAACCAAAAAAAAAATATATCTTAGGGGTGGCAATTTGAAGTCTTGCCCGAAGCGGCATAAGTGCTAGAGCGCTTGAGTCGACCCTAGGTGATCCGCGAAGCATTTTCTGTAGTTCTCAATAATCCGATACGAGTTTCTCGCTGCTCAAATTTTTTTTCTCTAAAAACTAATTTGAACGTTAGAAGCACACCATGCAAACCAAAATTCTATAAAATTCACCTATTCAGTCCTATTTACTTCAAATTGTGTTGGTGACGATTTTGATAATGAGTGCGTAAACTCAAAGCTTCAATTGGTCGTTCCTAACCAAGTTTATATTACTCCATTGACATGCACTTATGTACCTTCCATTTCCACTCAAAATCGACTTAAATCATACGCCCCCACCACATTTCACATTGGAATCTGAATTTGATTTTCAATTAATCGCATCATTTAGCATTTGTCTTTTAACCGATGCGCACGTTCCGCGCATGATGAATGACGCCTGTCGGCATGCGAAAATCGTAAGATTTCGTGTGGATGTGTATGATGCTGCCATAGAAGCAGGATACATGCTGCCACAGAAGCATCATACACATCAGCATTGACAATAGAATGTAAGTCTATAAATTCCCCACAGCCTAACCCTCCAACTGACGGAATTATTCATCTCATTTCTCAAAAAATCCCTTACACATTCTCTGGGAAAGATTGAAAACTATTTCTTAAGGATCATTATTTAGGAAAGGTTGAGGTTGCCTCAGGAATCTTGCGGTTGAAAGTTCAAAGCTAGATGCTCACACGTATTCATGTACGAGGGGAAAATTTGGAAATTGTTGGAAGTACATATATAAGGCAATTTTGTCCCGAGTCCGTATTCACTTTTACTGCAACGGATCGAGAGTGTTCAGTACATCAGATGTGGATTTTCGGTTTTCCTTACAACTTGGTTTGTAGGGCTCACAAGACTAACTGTTTCCATTGAGATCATTTACCATTTTAGACTATCCTACACTATTTAGTGTTCTTTTGATTGTAAAAAGAAATGTGAATGAAATACCGTCAATATTTTTAGGACATTTTTATACCTTGACGGTCCCCTCAATTAAACAATTTTCACAGAAACATGAAACTTCGAATGTATAAAACATTCTTCCCGCCTGTGTTGGCTACAAGACATACGTCAAAGACATATCGTGTTTTATGCTGATCGAAATGGAAGACGCACACGCACTCAGTAATCCCAAGTGGTGAAAACTGTACGAAGAGCTATGGAAGTATAGAAACTCGCGAAAATATTTTATTATATTGCACAATGTACAACGAATTAACGCTAATCGCTTACTCAAACAGGTTATGAATGAAAGAAAATTGCGCGGAGCAAGAAAACGAGGACGACCGAGAGCTCGTTAGAAATGCTCAGTTTATGCGGAGTGAGGAGGATGAGGATTCCGAGACTGAACTAAATCACGGAAAACGTTAGGGTTCACTATTGCAATCAAGCAAAACTAATTGCAGACGGACCTATCAAACGTTTGTGAAATCAAATAATTCAGCACTAACATTTTCAATAATTTTATGAGTTACATTTCTCCGGTCTATCACCGATTCAGTGAATTTCAAAATTTATACCTCACATGAAATTAACGATTTTTCAAATTTAACTGACGTTTCAAGAAATCATATCAATATCAGCAGCATTTTTCTTGTCATTAAATAAATAACAGGCTCGACAATCCGGTATTGGACTAAGGCCGCAGGATGTGTTAGTGACATCGTATTTCCAAGATCTTATCTGCTTTTTGTTGAGGTAATGAGATCAGCATTACTCTCAGCAGTGTTATTTATCCCCATAAATGGGTACTCGTTTAACATCTGAGTGAGATCATAGTCCGTCACAAGCTCGTGAGTTCGAAAAACACCATGATCCACGGTGAGATTCGAACTCATGACCCTGTGCACCGAAGGTGCGCGCACTAACTGCTACACCAACCAGACTTGTCATTGGCAAAGTGTTAATTGGACTTGTTAAGCTTAAATTAATTTGTTGAAAAAAATGTGGTTTTCCCTAAAAATAGCCCCTAATGCCTTGGTTACACAGTGCGAGCTATCGTGCGAGTTGGCCTAGACAGCTACTGCAGAGTAGCTACTTGCACCATGTGACCGCATCACGTATGATGCGGTCACATGGTGCATCATACGTGATGCGGTCACATGGTGCAAGTAGCTACTCTGCAGTAGCTGTCTAGGCCAACTCGCACGATAGCTCGCACTGTGTAACCAAGGCATAAGCCCTAAAAGTTCAATTCAACGGAGTCCTCAACTTTCAGCAAATTTGAGTTGATCTGAAACAGTCATGCTCACACAAGTTGTTTTCATATAATGTAAGCCTTATTGCTGTACTCCTCTTTACGCTTTTTAGTGTAGCACACTTTTTGCTCTAGTCGCATATGGGCAGTAACATAGATGAAAAAATAATTGCACTGAGGTGTTTTCTTATGACTTTTATGAGTATGTATGTGCATCTCGTACATTAATTTTTATATTGGAGAAATAATTTGAGTTATTTAATCGCCAAGTCTTAAATTTCAAAATCTCATCCATACATTTTTTATGAATCGCAATCACTGTATACGAAAACCATGTTCGGGACCAAGTTCTTGAACCAAAAATAAAACAACTCGACAAAAAATAATCCCCTCAGGACACGAAATTCCACAGAACAGAATTGATTGAAACAAGAATGCCGTATCCAAAAAGAAAAATCTCATTGCACCCAATCCAACCCAACAAACAAAAAATAAAATAACGAGCATATCTGAAACAAGTTCAAAATCCGCAAGACTATTCGCAAAATAAAAGTGAAACGACATACAAGGTGATAGGCAAGCCAACCCAACATCATGAAAAGCGCGCAAAACCTAGGCTCGAAAAAAGTATGCTTGGAACGTATATATGTACTTTTATAAAAACCAGCTATATAAAAGAGCTACAAGAATTTCAAACGACAACAACTACATCACCACAACCTTCCTGGGCCAGCCTGAAAATTTCAAAAAGACCAAGACGAAAACATGATCAAGAAGAAGAAAAAGAAAGACAGGCCCAGGCAGCAGCTACAGCACAAGAGCCTTTAGAAACGCGACGTACGAGTATGACTACAACAACAGGCTTCTCAAGTCACTTGAAAATCCGAATAAAAATAAGGGATTCACTACATCAAGATTCCATCGAATGACTGCGGGTTTTCGCCGTGTATTGTAGAGATATGCTCTTGTAACCGTGCTAAGCCGGTTTTAACCCTCATCCAGCGGCAGATTTTTACAACGCTTGCCGGCGGCAAAGGTACACCTGTACCTTAGTACATTTTGTATGAAAATCTTCACTGTTTGTATTAATTTTGACCGTAAAACCGTTATATTATGTTGACTAGTCACAAATTAGTAACTGTTTTTGCCGAAGTGAATGTTTTAAGAAGTTGGGTTTATGTGGATTTAATTTTTGGAGTGGGTAAATTTAGAAAATAGGCAAAATTTTAAAAAGAAAATTGAAAAAATGGGTTGCTTGGAATTTTAATTTGACGAAATCTAAAATTGATTTACAAATGAAAAGTAGAAAACGGTTCAAATTAAATCATTAATGATTTTAGAAGAATTTGGTATGTTTGATTTGCGAATTGTGGAGTCTTTAGTTAAAATTTACCCCCCTGCCCCCAATATATTATTCTGTTACTAGAACCCGTTATCGCTAACGAAAAAACGTCAATAATTATCACATTCTCGTTATTTTCCATAAAACAACAATATTTGAAGCAATATTATATTATTATATATTGGAGAAATGAGTAAATGTGTTATACGAAAGAAGGTCCTGTCAAGCAACAAGCAAGTAGAATCGGCTAGAATAATTTTCAGTCTCTAATCTTTGTAAATCTAAACTCAGGCCAATTCCTGTAGTAGAAAAATGTCTAAAATTTTAATTGTGATTGTTGTTGGTTAATTGTATTATATTTTCTCGTATATGTAATTAAATCCAAGGATCGATTGAAAAATTAAAACAAGAAACCGAAGACATGTGGCATATTCTATAGCAGTTATCGGTATCTATATATGGTACCGACGTACAATTCAACCAAGTTTATGTACCACCCAAACATCCATTTAGAAATTTGGTTGGAGGCTTCTGCCGGTTTTTAGCTGAAACTTCAAAAGGAACTCGGGTGGACGTCCCGAATTACACAAATAATAAATATTAGGTGATGGAATACAAATTATGGGTATAGAAAATCAACCGCTAAAATCCAAAATTTTGGCATCCAAAATTTTAGCATTTGTTACAAACCTAATTTTCACTAGATGTTATGGGGGAAAAGAAGGCGTAATACATTCTATTGGTTGCCCCAAGCCATTACATACTTCAAAAAGTTTGGTATGCCAGTAAAAGTCTTCAGATTGATGTCAAATAACCAAAAACCGCTGTATGAGTTAGCCTAGTCCTTATAGATCGATATCTCCAAGGACCTTGATCATTACAAATAAAAATCGTAAATCCAATATTTCTGTACATCACTCGATTCTCAACTTATTGATAAGTCTCTCTAAGAATGAGCATTCACCAAAAATATTTTATTTTCGCCTTTTGTAAATTTTCATTCATACAAAATATATGAAGGTACAAATGTACCTTTGCCGCCGTTAAAGGGTGTAAGATTAATTTTGCTCCCTAACTTGGGGATGGGTGGTCACACATTTCTGAAATTTGGAATACATATTTTAAACTAAAATCGTAGAGATGTCAGAAAATTTCAGACCGATCGGACCCATAGCAAAAAAGTTACGGTGTTTTAAAAACGAAAAAGGTACACCTGTACCTATCCCGCTGGATGAGGGTTAAAGAAGTGGTCCAAAATGTTGAAGTAAACAAGAATTTTTATACACATATTGAGACCCACTCCACTCTTCAGATCGCTTGAGTTCTGCAAGTTCTTCTTCTGCGCTAACGATAAAAATGTGCAAGTCATGAGGGCAGGGTGAGCGGCCAACAACGAGGATTATAAACGAATGAAATTCCAATGTTATATCCGCACGGCTACCTGAATTACTGAACACGCGTCTTATGTCTTCGATCCTCTACATATATGACGGACGGACCATGGACAGACGAACGGACCGATAAAAGTAGCGCGATCTGTATAGCTGTGTAGATCTGTACGCTCGGTACCTGGTATGTATCTGGATGGAATGGATGGTACATATTATAGTGAACCGCGAATCGGGGCGCATACAAAATAACACACAACAAGGGATTTCTTCTTCAACAATAATCACAATCATACTATACACCTTCGTATATACGAGGTCAAGGAGTATACCCGCGACGCGAGACTGTATGTAGAGAGTGTATATTCGAGAACCTTACTTTAAACAGGCGCATTCAACTTATACACGGAGATGCCTCTAAGCCCGCGCAAAAAAATATCTTTTGAAAAAAACGTAGATTCCAACAACAACTAAGTCAAATCGTCTAGCAGTTAGAGCTACAAAAAGAAGTAGAAAAGTTTCAACGAGGAATGAGGAGAAATGTAATGGGAGACATAAAAACATGAAACGAAGCAAAAGCAAAAAACAGCACAAAAAAAGATTGAAGATTTGAAGTAGGTAGAAACATTCTGCAGACTATAGCAATGTTAAATTTGCTTCTTACAACACGGATCCTATATAACAACGGGAATGTGTTGCGAAGAGAGAGAGCGAGAAAAAAAAATAAAGGAGTTAGGTCCCCAAAAGAAAACCAGTAGAAGCTGATGTTACGAACCAACGATGTACACTTAAGGTTAGTGGAATGTTTACACCTTGTTCGGTAGTCAAGTATTTTGCAAAAAAAAAAATTTGAAGAAAACTTGTTAAAATGGATTTAACATTAAAAAAAACTCAAAAATCGCGAAGCTTCTTCGAATGTACGAGTACCTACAACACCAGATTTGCAAATATGTACAAAAAATACGAAATCTCATATCATGCATACTTATTTGTTTTATATTTTTAAAATACATTTTAATTTTCAATAGGTGAGTTCCTGATAAATATCAAAACTGAACCGCAGATTTACATTTTGGTAAATCTGAAGTTTAGTTTCGAATGTCATCTGTAGCTTCTTCTTCAACATACCGTCAAGTGTATTACTATCGAATCGAATTAACCTTCTCCAAAACCGTTAACGGTAGACTAGAAACAACAATTTTTTTGCTAGAATTTCAAGTTGTCACCCTAGAAACTCCTGCCATTTCAAGAGCACAAACCAAAGCACTAAACCTAACCGTTAACAAACTCTCGCGACGTAAGCTCTTACATACTTGAAAATGAGAAAATCTTTCAATGAAACAAAAGAAGCTCTCACAAAGCAGCTCTTATAAGAGGTCACATCTATGAAATTTGCCCTTACTACAAGACATTAAAAATATCTTGATATGAAAGGTAAACTCTACACAAGTTGACTATGTCTATTGAGACTATTATTAAATTAATTAATTAATTAATTAAAGTAAGTCTCGTGATTAAAAGGCTATCATATGACTCTTGTAGTACCTACAAGAACCAAATTTGGAAAATTTAAGTCTTCACAAAATCTTGAAAGGATCTTGTAGAATAATTGTGATTGTTCCTGTTCCTGTAGAGTTTTACAAGAGCAAAAATGTACTTAAAAAATAAAATAAAAACGAGACCGAGGCTAATTTCGGGCGCGGCCGAAATTTGAATCAAACTGAAGCTTCTTCTGTGTTGACAATTTCTACCGCAGCCCTATGAAGTGTTCCGATTCCATCTGTTCCTAGAAGCGTTGAGGCTAGTCACGAATGAATTTTGGTTAAGATTCAAAAAGAAAAAAGTTTCTCCTATAGGAACCATATATTTGGGGGTTGGTTTATATGATAGCTCTATTACATAATGTTCCGATTCCATCCATTCCTAGATATGTTTTAAGGCTTTCCTAGGAACACATTTGGGTAAAGTGTGGTTAAGGTCGAATTCAGAAGGAAAAAGTTTTTCTTAGCAGAACTTAATTTTCAGAGGTTGGTTTGTATGGCAGCCCTATGAGGTAATGTTCCGAATCCATCCGTTCCTAGATATATTTTGAGGCTTTACTAGAAACACATTTGGGTGAAGTTTGGTTGAGATTGGTACATAAAGAGAAAAGTTTTTCTTATAAGAACCTAATTCTCAGAGGTTGGTTTGTATGGCAGCCACATGACCCCATGGTCCGATTCCATTCGTTCCGACATATATACACTGCGCGACAAATGCTTAGGTTCATGGATATTTTCCTTTAAAATTATATAATTTCTATGTACTCTGATCGGAAATAATTTTAATAAATAAAATAATAAATAAATAAAATAAATAAATAATAAATAAATAATGCTCTCTCAACTAACGGTTATTTTAATAAATATTACATTTCTATTAAGCAACTCGCATAGCTAACGGAATTTTTTAAAATGAAAATCGCAATTTTCACTGCCACAATTGTATAGGTTCACTTACTTTAAAGAGTTATCTCGTCCTGGTGAGAAGTGTTTGTGGAAACATTTTTTTTCGCGTTATACTCTGTAAGTCGTATAGTGGATAATGTCAAAAGGAAATCAATTTTCTGCCGAGGAAAAGGCGACAATTTCCATACTAAAGCAAGAAGGATATTCAAACCGACAAATTACAATACGGATTCAGCGGAGCTTGAACCTTGTTAATAATTTTATACGAGATAGTGGAAATTATGGCCGACGATACGCAGGAGGCCGATTTCCGGTGCATCAAGGCGAAGTCTCTTAAGAGAAGCCTCGAACTCGCCCTTTACTGCGCGTAAGCTTGGGGAGATTTTGGTGTTATCAGCCAGTGTAAGGACCATCCAACGAGTTCTTAGATCTTCATCTTACTTAAAACGTTTACGATTAAAGAAAAAATAGCGTTAACCCCGCAACATCGCTTACAGCGCCTGGAATTCGCCTCAAGATTCATGAACTGGACATCACAATGGAGGCAGGTAATATTTACGGATGGAAAACGGCTTTGTGTGGACGGTCCAGATGGGTTCTCCTACTATCATGATTATATAGGAAGGACCCTTTGTACCTGTCACGCCACACTTCCGAATAGGTTCCGTTATTGTATGGGGAGCCATATCATATCATGGAACTATCGACTTGGTCATTCTACGAGGTTACCAAACCAGTTCATCTTATAAACAGCTCTTAGAAGAGGAAATCCCTATGATAAATGTCATGTACGGAGGCGATCCTTGGATATTGCAACATGATCTTGCCCCAATTCATACAGCGAGGGTGGTTAAATCGCTTATTGAGGAGAAAAATGTGGCTTTGTTAGACTGGGTGCCCATCTCCCCTGGCATTAAACATTTGGGGGTGGCTTGTTCGGGAGGTTTACAGTAGTGGTAAACAATACGACTCTAAAGAAGAGTTAATTCATGGAATCAAGACAGCTTGGTCTAAAATACCGATATCTGTGCTGCATTCTTTATACGATTACCTGCCTCGAAGGCTTTATGAAATTATAAATAAAAATGGCGAAAATACACACTATTGAATTACAAAAAATGCTCCTGTTTTTTCGTATTTATCCTCTTTCATACTTTTCTGAAATATTTTTCAGCGAAAACATTATGTAAAACGGTAAAATCGTCCCTGAACCTAAGCAATTGTCGCACTGGAAATTGACTCTTTGAATTAAATCAATTACTGTAATTTAAGGAAAATGTCCTGTGGGGATTCAGTCCATTCATTTTGTTTGTGATATTTAATACTTCCAAAAATAACATTTCTTGAACTGGTAAGGTTTTATTTTACCGCTTCATGGAAGGAAATATGAGTGAACCTAAGCATTTGTCGCGCAGTGTATATACAGCGTACACTAAAAAGAAACTTGTATAGAAAATTTCAGCCCGATAGCTTCAAAACTCAGGGACTAGTTTGCGTTGCAACAGACGGACAGACAGACAGACGCTCAATCGATTTCTCTCGTCACACTGATCAATAATATATATAAAGTTTATATAGTCGGAGATGCTTCCTTCTGTGCGTTGCAAACTTCATGACAAAGTTAATATACCCTTTTACATAGTGACGGGTATAAAAATAACAGGGGCGACAATCCAGCATTGGACTTAGGCCGCAGGATGTGTTAGTGACATCCTATTTCCAAGATCTTATCTGCTTTTTGTTGAGGTAATGAGATCAGCATCACGCTCAGCAGTGTTATTTATCCCCTTAAATGGGTACTCGTTTAACATCTGAGTGCGATCATAGTCCGTCATAAGCTCGTGAGTTCGAAAAACACCATGATCCACGATGATATTCGAACTCATGACCCTGTGCACCGAAGGTGCACGCACTAACCGCTAGACCAGCCAGACTACAAAGAAAATGTACTACATACATGCATTAATAATTATGTATACATTCGTATAATAAAATGTCATTTGGTCGTATAACGATTCTTGACTAACTCTCTTAATGTAAGCTCGATATTGGTCCCCTTTTTATACAGATTTTATGTAGTTTCACACATCCTGTAGCTCCTATACCGTGTGCGTGTAGAATGTGAAATTGTACAAATGTATGTAAAATGTTCATATGTCCAACGAAGCACGTTAGCTGCTATATTCTATCTCCTCTCCTCCAGTATAGGTGGAACCGTGATGCGTTAAGTGTTTTTCAGATGAAAGAAATATTCTCGTTGCAATTGGAATTTAGCGTGATCTCAAGATTAATCTTAACATTGAATGAAATTCCTTTGGGGCTTACCCAAAGCTATAAAGCATTAGCTAAGACCTCGACAATCAAAATCTGTATGTAGTGCTAGTGGGCTTAGTTATTTCTTATTTGTTTGGGATGATATACGATTTGAATTATTTGGCAACTATGTGTGTATTTAGATTACAGAGCGAATTAAAAAATGATTATTATGAAAGATAGCTATTATAATCTACTTTGTTTTGAATCTGCATAGTTGTATGATGATACCGATTTATATTTTTACGGATAAATGGGGCTAAGAAGAGACAGACAAAATAAAAGTTGCACTTTTGTATTGAACTATTGACTAGAGTTGTTGAACTCATCGCTCACATTTTTCAATGGCGTAAGTCCACAATATAACTCCTCATATTAAATCTTGTAAGCATCTTATAGAGTCTTACAAGAGCGAAACTGTTAGTTGGGTTCTGAACTCCTGTAAGTGATAAAGTTCTTAGTGATTGCATTTTTTAGAAATATGCTGAAATCGGTGCTTCAAATTGCTTCTGACTAGCCAATACTTTTCTAATATTAAGAGGTCAAAACCAAAAGCCCAGCAAGTGTAGCTTACCATCATTACACATCAATCAATAGAGCACAGGGTACACCACAAACACATTTCTTCATTACTGTCGCAATCTCATAATCAAAGTTGGGGCTTATTACAAAACATGAATTGAAAGTTCCAACCATCCTTGCCGATAATAACATACGATTCGTACAATGTATGTAAAATATTCTCGTAAATGCCAATCTCTAATTCATCCTACGCTTTTATCAAGGCGTAGGTTGCTGCTTTATGCATCAGAGGAATTCAAACTGAAGAGGCTACAAATGATGCCACTGCTGCTGTTTGCTGCACAGTAGCCGTTGTACGCAAGCCCATCCACATACCACTCTTGTATCTCTACACAAAGAGCGTTAATTCCTATCTTCTTCATTCGTATGAAGTTTTGAATACATTAAATGATTTGAGCGTAGCTACCGAATTCCACATTCGATCAATTATTACATTACATGAGTATACATTCTTTACGCTTTACAAGAGGCTTTAGCTCTAATCTCTCATTCCAATGCATATATGTATATGACGAACATTAAATGCGGATAAAAAAAGACGAGAATTACATATTCAACAGAAAGTGGAGAATAAGAATAAATCTGAAATTCCCTTATAGATATGATAATCACCGTCAGTTTAAGTACTGGATCTGATCGTTTTTATGATGTGGTGGCATGCTGGCATGGCACCAATATACCTTAGCTTCGTCTTCATCATGATGATGATCCTCATCAACACCGGCAACAGCACCAACATCTTCTGGTCGATGATGCTGCATCATATTTGAGTCCACGACGGCTATATGTATATTTTTAAGCCGCTTATAAGTGAAACACACTACACGTTTTATAGTTATGCATTTCCACAATCCAAAATTCTTTTTTATTATCTTCTTGAAAAAAATGTTTATGCGCTTTTCTGTTAATTTAAATGGACGAATTTTTAAGTGAAGATTCTTTTTTGGCCATAAGTGGAATTTATGGAATAAACGGATACATCAGGAATGCATATTATACGAGTTTACGAGTATTATATAGATAAGTCATTGGAAATCGTATCGTACGAGCATAATACATGCTTGCATGTGCATTTAAAAGCCGATAAAAAATCCACTAAAAAATTTATTCTCTTGAATAATTAACTTTGAAAAATTTTTCAAATAATTCAAAATATTTTACTGCTCCACTCTGCGTTAGGCTTACAAGTTTTTTTTTTGTCTTAAAAGTCCTAAAAATACATTAATTTCAATGTTCACCTGATACCCCCGTTACGATGATATTTTCGAAGATTTTGTTTCAAAAATTTAAAAATTTGCAAAATCGCTATTGTTTTGAGTTAGCTTTTGATGATTAAAAGACTTTTCCTTTCGCCTGTTACGAAAAATTAACACCATTCCGCGAACAGAGTAAGATCTTTCATAGGGAGGTAGCGGGAGCTTTGGTCTATTGGAACCTGTTTAAAGTACATACTGTAATTGGAGATACATACATAATTAAAATTGCATTATCATAATTTAAGTGCTACTGCATCACTAAGTCAAGAGTTATAAAACGGATTAATGTAATGTATAGCTACAAATTGTAGGGAATAGATTTGACCAATTTTTGATCTATTCTGACAAAAGTTTACCCATTCCCCGCCCAAAAGACCCTGAATCCAAAACCATTTTCTATTTTTTTTTTTGTACGAGGCCCCGTTTGTCCGTTACGACCGGATGTCATGTCCTAACAAAATTTTTCTAAAACGAGTGAAAAAGACTTTCAGATTTATATTGGGTTGAATACGATATCCCGCCCACCATATTCCCGTTTTCAATATCCCGCCAGTTTAAAATCCCGCTTAATTGAAATCCCGTCTAATAAAAATCCCGCCAACTTAATACCACGCCATTTCAATAATCCACTAATTCAAAATACCGCGCTTTTCAATATCCCGTCATAGAAGGGTATTCTTTCAAAAAGCACCACCATATTTACCGTTGAAATATGGGTATCCTTTGCATGGGAATACTTAATTCTCGAAGACCCACGGACCAGGTGAATTAATTTAAAAAATAGGTAGTCTAGTCTTTCGGTAGTCAAGACTAGGGCTCTCGTCCACTGCAAGCGTAAACTTGAGCGGCGCGGCGCTCCAGCGGCAAAGCTTTCACAAAATGTGCGGAAAAGCTTTTACAAGTAAGCACATCTTCCACTGGAAGAGCTATTTAGTCGCTTGTAATCTACAAAGGAAAGTGTAGTGTTGCTCGGATGTGCAGATTAGCGATTAGTATTGCGAAAATTATTTATATTATATTATAACACATTAGGGCCGGGTTTCTGATACTCTATATTCAGTACATGTTGGCTGGTTAGTCTTATCGCATAAAGAAGACACACACTATATTCAGAAAGCTTTTCCATTGTATTGAATGGAACTTTTGTTTATTTTACATAGTTACGCCATATTTTGCTTGGTTACGCCATCATCTTAGATTGACAAAATCGTTGTGCACTTTCATCCAACAGCGTAAATAAGCAAAAGATGACATAACTATGAAAAATTAACAAAAATTCAATTCAATATAATGGAAATTATCAAGGTAAATACTAGCCCGGCGGTGGTACCGGCTATCTCGCATATCCCATAGTGGGGAATGTTTTTGTTAGAAGGCAGTTCGTATGTACTTTCGACTCACGAATTTGCTGTGCGCATGTGCTGCTTCTGTTGTGCGTATAGTCAAAGTAAAGCAAAATCCAGTTCTGAGAGTTGGAATGCACTCTCGGTAAAATTGGGAAAAGCTTTAAACGCGAGAGCGGCGCGCCGCTCGAAGCAGGTAATGGACGGCAGGCGTTAAGTATCCCCTGTATGACAGTCTTGTTCTGTAGAGGCAAAATTATCAACTTGATCGAAGAAATAAGAAAATTTTCCTACGGATTTATGCTAAGAGAAAGTATCGAGAAGTATAACTGCTGGGAATCACATAATTAATACAACTATTGATTTTTTTAAACAATGAAATTAATTTTTGGCGGTATTTTGACGGGATTATTTCAGTATCCACTAGCGGGATTTTAAAAAGGCGGGGTTTTTAGTGGGCGGGATTTCGGTGTAGCGGGATTTTTAAGTGGCGGGATTTAGTTAGGTCGGGATAGTGTAAAATGGGATTTTTTGTAAAAAGTGGGATTATGAACAGGCGGGATTTTGCTTTTCGGGATTATGTATCCCATTTATATTAAAATGAAAAAAAAATGTTATATTAACTTTTAAATATCTGCGTGTGCGTGAAAAATGATTTTACGGTAAAAATCAGTTTTCATTAGAGAGTTTGAGCATATCGGTTATAATATAACAATAGTTCGAATAGGCTTTGACATTTTCTATGAAAAATTCGCTTGCCTTCCGTACGCGAAACATTATACCAGAAGTTTGCATGTTCCAAGTAGGCATAGCCGACAAATAAAATACCATGAACCTACAATTCCAGCTGTGAACAATTGTGGTATACTGTTTTGCGTACGACAGGTAGCGAATTTTTCATAGAAAATGTCAAAGCCTATTCTAACTATCGTTATATTTTCAACGACATACTAAAACTCTCTATTGTTAAAGGAAGTGCCCGGAGTTCGAATGCGGTGAGCATTTTCACTAGTCAGACACGGGTTGCTTGTCCGCACGGGCAATTGGGGCAGCGCGGGAAAAATTGGTAAACTATTTTGTAATCAAGATTCATCCTTTAACTTCAAATACATACTAATTTTTTAGCATCAAATCGAATTTCACACAAGCGCGGATTAACGAAAACGAGAATAAAACGTGTTTTTTTCATACAAATTTCAAAGTTTTTTTCCGTTTACCTAAGAAAAATTTTGTTAGTACAGATTTCCGCCAATGATGCCATATGGCATCACTAAACTTTATTTTGCTTTATCGTCTAGAAAACTACCGTAAATGGAAAATTATTTTTGGTTATTTGAAACTAGGGGATTTACAGTTTGGCACATTTTCTTCTTTGAAAATCCTAATGAAAGTATATATAATTTTTGAAAGTTTGTAGTTCAACGTTTAAATAGGATTTTCTGCCACTTTTTTACACTTTTATTTGTCTTTCCCAATTGCACAAATCTAACAAAATTTTAACAATGGTAACTGCAATAGATAATATACCGACCCGATTGGTTGAACCTTAATTTTCGAAGATTTTTCACATTTTGTTATAGCAACAAAATTTTGAAAACGTACAAGTGCTAATGAATAAAAAAATAAAAATGATTTTTTCGCTTAAATCAAATTTGAGGCAGAGCAAACAAAAAGTATCGAATCGATGTGGCATTCCAGATAAATTCGGAATGCATATATAACTTTCTTCTTCTTTATGGCACGATAGCCCGACGTCGGGCCTTGGCCGCCTGGATTGAAAACCTCCAATTGTCGCGGTCACGCGACCTTGTCCTCCAATTCCGAAAGTCTAGCATCTGGTGGGCGTCCTCACTCACAGAATGCTCCCATCGGGCTCTCGGTCGTCCACGCAATCTGGCTCCGTCCACTCGTTGCGCGTTCATCACCTTTTTGGGCATGCGATCGTCGTTCATCCTTTGTACATGACACGCCCATTGCAATCGCTGCAATTTCACGATCTTCGACACCTGTAGCTCATCATACAGCTGATACAACTCAAGGTTCTATCGGATGCGCCATTCACCTCGTTCACGAACGGCACCGAAGATTCTTCGGAGAACCTTTCGCTCGAATGTGTCCAACAGGTGTTCAGAGTTTTGGGTTAGAGTCCATGCCTCGCAGCCATAGCATAGCACAGGTCGGATGATGGTTTTATACACGTGGAGCTTCGTGTTCCTGTGCACCAGCTTCGAATTCATAATTTGGAGGACCGCAAAGTAACACTTATTAGCTAGTTGTATCCGTCGCTTTATCTCATCTGTTTCGTTGGCGTCTTTTAAAAAATTGCAACACAGGTAAGTGAAGTTGTCTACATATTCTATATTGAGGTCCTCCACTGTGATGCTTGAATTTACTGGCGTTCTAGTTTTTGATTGCATCATGACCTTGGTTTTAGACTCGTTGATATGTAGCCCAACTTCTTTGGCGGCGTTATTGAGATTATGCAGAAGGCTTTCTGCATCACCCAATTTTCGAGACATGATGTTGATGTCGTCGGCGTAGGCTACTAGTTGAGTCGATTTAATGAGTAGCGATGCGCTGCTGTCCAAATTCATGGCTCGAATCACATACTCCAGAGCCAGGTTGAAGAGCGTCGGCGCCAGCCCGTCGCCTTGCTTGAGTCCAGTAGAAGTTTCAAATAGGTCAGTGAGTCTGTTCTGAACTCTGACCTGCGAGACGGTATTAGTCTTCGTCATCCTTATGAGTCGCACTAGCTTAGCCGGTATTCCAAAATGCAGCAAAATGTTGTACAGTACGCTTCGATCGATACTGTCGTATGCCTGCTTGAAGTCAACAAATATTTGGTATACGTCGATGTTGTATTCGCAGCACTTCTGGAGTAAAAGCTTCACTGTAAAAAGCTGATCTGTCGTCGAACGACCAGGTCTAAAGCCGCCTTGGTACTTGCCAATGATTTCTTCTGCGTACGGATTAATTCTATTTTCCAGAATCTTAGATAAAATCTTATAAGTCGTACAAACTAATGAGATGCCTCTGTAGTTCTCACATTTCAACTTATTCCCTTTTTTGTGGATTGGGCAAATGATACTTTTACGCCAATCTTCCGGGATTATTTCGTCGTTCCATACTTTAACGATAAGTGTGTGTATAGCCTTAACAAGGCTCTCCCCACCATGCTTCAGCAGTTCAGCTGGAATCTCGTCAGCGCCCGGGGCTTTATTATGTTTTAGTGCGCTTGCATGGCGAGATCAACTTCTTCTACTGTTGGGGGTTGAACGGGAGGGCCTGGTTCAGCCATCAGCTCCGGAGCTTCTTGTGTGGGGTTGTTCGGTTGAACATTGAGGAGCTCTTCAAAATGTGAGGCCCAGCGTTTATCAACGCTATCGGTGTCGCTAATGATATTGCCATCCTTATCCTTACAGAGGCTGGTCCTGGGTTGGTATCCACTTTTAATTGAATTAATCAGCTTGTACGCTTGTCTACTGTTGCTACTAACTAGTTTTTGGTTTATTTGCATCAACTGCTCGTCAAGATGCTTACGTTTCTTACGCCTAATTAACCTATTCGAAAATCGTCGAAGCTCGTCATATTTTGTTTTGTTTTTTTAAATCTAGTTGCGCGTTCAGTCCATTGGCGATATGCCTCGTTTTTAGCATCTACCGCATTTTGACATTCTTCACCAAACCAATCATTTCGGGCTCGCCGGGCTTTATATCCCACAACCTCCTCTGCGACCCCTTTGATGGTGTCTTTGAGTGTATCCCAGATCTCAAGGACGCCTTTTTTGCTGATGTTATTTAGCAAGGGCGTCAGCTTCTCCTCAAGGGCAGTCGTATAAGTGACCACCGTGGCATCATCCAACAATTTGTCAACCGCAAAAATGTTTGCCCAAGAGGGCCCTTAAGGCCCCTGGCCTATTCAGGGAGCGTACATTCCAGGTTCCGAAAGAGTAATCAGTTGTTCGTTTGCGATGTCGTCGTTGGGTTGTATCCGTCCAATCCGAGGCTTTCATTCCAGGTTTCTTGACGTAGAATTTTTTCCAAGGATGGGTTGTCGGCCCATCGCTTAACCATGATAGTATTCGTAAAACGAAAGAGGTCCATCATGGAGGCCTCGGAGGTGCTGCTTCGGTGATTGACTATTCGATGTTTGTCACCCTATTACGTTTAGTAACCTGAGACGCTGAAGTTGTTAATACAGCACTCAGGCGCAGCGGTTACTCGGATAATGCGGGAAAGTAACGCCCCGTAGAGAAACATAGGAATTGGCTGGAGCCGTTCACCCTATGAAGCTCCTCCTGCAAAGCTAAGGGTCCGCAGTTATGCCACAACTGAAGAGGATATAGGAATCGGCCGGAGCCTTTCAACCTTTATCCTCCCCCCTACGGAAGGTGCTGCTTCGGTGATTGACTATTCGGTTTATGTCACCCTATTACGTTTAGTAACCTGAGACGCTGAAGTTGTTAATACAGCACTCAGGCGCAGCGGTTACTCGGATAATGCGGGAAAGTAACGCCCCGTAGAGAAACATAGGAATTGGCCGGAGCCGCTCACCCTATGAAGCTCCTCCTGCATAGCTAAGGGTCCGCAGTTATGCCACAACTGAAAAGGATATAGGAATCGGCCGGAGCCTTTCAACCTTTATCCTCCCCCTTACGGGAATATATATAACTTTGCAATTAGTATTTAATTCCTATTCGCACTGCTATTTTTTTTTCGAGCATGTATTTTTATTTTATCGAGCCAAGATTCGATATCAGGTCTCAAGATTGCAAGAATCATAGACTGACGACTCAACCGTTGAAGCCACAGATCGTGGTGCACGGAAACCAAGCTTAACAATTTTTATGGCTTTTTCCGTAACCGTAAAATCATCATATCAAAAACCTTTTCTATTTTAAAAATTCCAGTACAAATGAAAGTACGTAGATGTATTTTCATTTGTACTGACATTTTTAAAATGGAAAGGTTTTTCTTCTCGTTACAATTTGTATATTGATGACGATAAACAAAAAATTGATTTGTTAATTACCACATTCCTATCCCTCGGTGCATAAATCTATTAAATTAATTTGACAGCACAAGCTATTATACACTGTTGTCGGCTGTAAACGGAAATGGCCACTTTTCTTTTTGAAACGAACCATTAAACCAATCTGTCAGCAGTCAGAAAGCTTGACCCCATGTTAATTACAGTCGAAATTTATGGAATGCAACAATGTGTCTCTACCATAACTATATACATATATGCATACCCAGTAAGTAAGTATGTATGTATTATTAATCACGAAATAAAAGAATTTTACGGCGAAACAACAGCAAGAGCCAAGACACCATCGATAAAAAAAGAAAAAAACAAAAAAAAACAAGAAAGATAATTCCACAACACTTGGGTCAAATTCCATTCAGCAAAAGGTGAGCCTCCCGGTGCTCACCAGAACATGTAACGTGCCACAGAATTTCACTAAAGAATTTTTCAAGAATATCAACATTCAGAGTATGGACCACGCGATGTTGGCCGATGATCATGACGTTGATAATGATGATGATCACCGTCATCATCATCATCAGCAGCAACAGTAACATAACATGGTCGTCGTCATTTTGGTCGCGGTCATCAGTATAAGTTGAAGACAGTGAAGACAACACGCAGCATTCAAACCAAATACCCTGTACGTATCCAAAGCAGGCAGACGACCAAACGAAACTTCATTTCAAATGGATTCTGCCAAAAAACATGAAAATTGCTTCAGGTATCTTGCCGAGTCCCTCGCGGATACCTATGCGGAATTCATTTCACCCGAACCACATCTGGAATTATATCCACCTTAGCACAGATAGGTTGCTCGAAAAGAATTTCAATTTTAGTGTTGCTGAGTGGGAGAAGACGATCATGGGATCCAATAAATTGATGTTTGATTGAAGCAGGTAAATGCTTTTTGGCAACCCTTGTCACACATCTCTCCTTCTCTCGACGTGTCCATATAATATACTGAAAAATCCAAATGGTAGCATTAATTTTATGGTTGGAATAAAACACGTATTGTTGTTAAGAACCCTAAAGTCTTTTCTGTCATCGCTCGAAGAAGGCAGGTGAAATTCCAAAATGATAAAGGCCTTCACCATCATCAAAATGATGATGCTGACGACCGACAATGATGATGATGGCGACCGCGATGAGCTCCCAAATGGATTCCCTGTGTTCCTGCTTCTTAAACACGAAATACAGCTTGAGCCCGAATGATTGCGTCCCAGCGAAAAACATTAAAATTAGGAACAAGTTTTTAATATTGGTTCAATATACACTTAGTAAGTTTAGTGCCCTCATAATTCGAATTCTCTTATATGGAATTTTGTTTTGATCGGATTTGTTATTGTTGTTGGTTGGTTTCTTCTGTCTTGAACATTAATTCCCTGTAGGGTACTAAGAGCCGTTGTGTTGTACCTGTACTGAAGATGTAGTGCGGATGTGAAGTGGTATGGTCTTTTCTTACTGCGTTCTCGTATCTTTTTCGGGTAATTTAAGTGGCAAAATGCCAGGGAGCCTGTAATGATAACTTCTCATGTTTAATTTAAATGTCTGAAATCTACTGGTTGATAGCATGCAGTTAGCTTAACAACTTTTAAGACAGGATGTTGAAATGGCTCTGCAATTAAGTTAGGGAGATTGAGAAGTTCAGTTGGCGATAGGAGGGTTTGTCTTTGTATCGTATAAAGTTTATGGATCCACCATTAGCGCAAGGTTGCATTTTCTATCGTTAAAATATGTCCTACGGGGGTTAGAGGTTTTGCCATGCTGTAAAATGTATTAGCTGAATTTTTTAGTGAGTTGCCTTCGGCATAAAGTTTACATGTCATGTATTATATTCTTAGATCCATTCACACTTTCAAGTTACGTGCTATTCTTCGGTAATGTGGTGTGTTTTATCAATATAAAAATTCCGGGATTGTATTTTTTTTCTCTTCTTTTGTATTAACGTGATCTTGACTATTGGGCCGCATGAAATCAAATTCGCTCTGTAGACCTTTTTGGAATACCTTACTAATGTTTCATTTATAATGAATAGACAAAGTTCAAGCTTATCGTGAGACTAGATGTGTAGAAGTCATGATTCTGTCACGACTGGAATTTTTAAAATCGCAACCAGTAAATAATGGCCTACAAGAAGAGGGAGGGTAAACAAAAAACCTATTGCTGGACTCTAATCAGTGGCATATCGTACCGTGTTCCATGTGTTCAGTGGAACACGGGTAGTGGCTCTTCTATGTTTTTTTTTTACTGAGGGTCCTTTATTTTGTTAGATACAGCTTTCCAATTGAGAATCGGTTGTATGTATTTTGGACATCTAATGCCTAAATCATTGGCACTCGAAAGTATTACCAGCGTCCGCGCTATTTAAAATGTGACTTTGTTTTATCTGCTATCCTTTGTGTCTAATGAAGATAGGCTTCAAGTCCTTTTTTGAAAATTTAATCATCGCGATTTCCAACGAGTGTGGTTTTTTGTACATTCCTAACATTCATCCTATCTACGCTCAAAGTTTCCATGATTCACACTGAATTTTTTGAAAAATTTTATTTCCACTATATTTTTGAGTAGAATTTTTAAAAGACTAACGGTACATCTCATTTTTCAGCGGAGGGTCCCCTCAGCAGCATTTCGAAATTTTTTTCCGGCTCACTTGAATCTACAAATTTTGGTTATTTGGCTCATGCCAGCTCCTCTGACGCGTTCATAAATACTGAAAATATTCGTTTAAATGTGTGACATATGTAGGAGCGCGCTTTTGCGAGGTTCTGCTCCACGCATCAAAATTCCTTCGCACGGCTCTGGCCTCTCTTGAAGGTTTCTGCGTAAAATTGAGCGATTGTGAGTTAGTTCTTTAAGTACCTACTTGACTCTTCAAAAGAAAATGACTGCTGCATCAAGAAAAATGTATTCGCTACGTTTATATAAAAGGATAACTGTGGATCTTTCGACCCAAAGATCGTTCAATAAGGTCCAAGTCAGGAGAATTTTTTGTAACTTGGACTCATGAAATGAAGAAACAAATGCCTGCCGATGTACCCTCCTATTTATATAATGCATCCACCATTTCCTCTGCATGACGCATTTATCTTCGGTTGAGCTCCACTACGAATTTATTTTTGGTCGATTTGATTCAAGAAGTGGTCGTGGATACGCCAACGACTGGGTTTAGTTTAGCTTGCCCATAAGATGAAGCTCAGCCCCTATGAGCTCCATATATAATCCTCAGATTTGGAGTGAACACTTGTACTCTAAAATCAATGACTGTTACGACAAACGAGACTGGCATACCTCAAGGTATGGTGTTTTTTGCCGCTTCTCTTGAATTAAGTGATAAGTAGCTAAATAGTCTAAGTTGATGATGTTAAAAGTTTTCTAGTATAATTATTGAAATTTCAATTTTCATTAAAAAAAGGGTGAACATGTTGCTCGAACATAAGATTTTCGTTGCGCTTGCTTATTGCTGGACTGCTTTGCGGGTTTTGTCAATATTTTCTGGTTAAAGAATCGAAGATAATTTCGAAAACAATAAATTTGGGAAACGTTACGCCACTGACTCTAATCATTAATGAATATGGAGTTGATAGTAGTAAGGCTTTCAATAAGACAAAACCCTCTGGGTATGAGCTGAATTGGCTGGTCCTGAAGACATAATTCCTGCAGCCATACAGCACGTGACCGATATTGTATACCCGTGGATTGGCCTAAATCCCTTAAAAAATAAATAACTGGCGCGACAGTCCAACATTGGAATACGGCCGCAGATGTGTTAGTGACATCC
The DNA here is from genome assembly GCA_949715475.1 of Microchrysa polita. Lineage (NCBI taxonomy): Eukaryota > Metazoa > Arthropoda > Insecta > Diptera > Stratiomyidae > Microchrysa > Microchrysa polita. Next base: position 41,066,553 of record OX454415.1, on the reverse strand, counting down.
TATTTCCATGATCTTAACTGTTTTTTTTTATTGAGGTGTTGAGATCAAAATCATGCTCAGCAGTGTTATTGATCCCCATAAATAGGTACTCGTTTAACATCTGAGTGAGATGATAGTCTGTCACAAGGGTCGTGCATTGGAAAAACACCGTAAACTGAATTGGTTCACGGTGAGACTCGCACTCACGACCCTGTGCACTGAAGATGTGCGCACTAACCACCCTAACGGTCTTTGGCATATCAATATGATCCCGACTTTGCTTAAAACCTACCAGTGCACGCACCTCTGTTTTATCAAGCTCAGAGCACGCGTACTGAAAGCTGCGATTTGTGTATACATACAGCCTTCAACCCATTGTAGGTTTCCAGGGAGGCCTTGAGAACGATGATATTGATCAACTTCAAAGTTTTATTGCACACTCAGGCTGGTTTCAGACGTAGACTTTCCGGGATAAAGTATCACGTGTGGTATCACAAAGGATCCAGATGTAGCCTATAGGTGGCCAAACATAACACATACCCCTTTTTTATACCATTCGCTCTATGGAAAGGGTATGAAATTTGCAACGCATTGAAGAAAGCTTCTTCTACAATATAAAATATGCAATGATTAGTATGGCGAGGGGAGTTGATTGGGCGATGTCCGTCTGTTGCTACGCGTTTTACTCGGCCAGTTTTAAAGCTAGCAAGCTGAAATTTTGCACATATGCTTCTTTTCGTTGCAGGCTGTTTGTATGTTTGATTCAGCGGTATCCCAACTCAAAAAAGAGGTTCTTCTATGAAAAAAATGTTATTAATGAATCTCAACCGCAGTTTCAGACGAATATGTAAATATGTAAAAAAAGGCCGATGGGGTCATAGGGCTGCCATACAAACCCAACCCCCCAAAGTTGGTTCTTCTAAGAAAATCTTTTTTATTGGTGCACCAATCTCTCAACACGCTCTCTGGCTCACTTGGTTGCTACTACAGGTCAAATCTCGGCGTGGTCCAAAATTTCTGTACATGTGTAAAAACAAATGGAATCATCCTATGATGGGGCCCCTTCCCCCCAAATAAAGTTTTTTAAGACTCTTTTTTTCATTTGTGCACTTATTCCAATCAAATCTCACACAAATAGTGTTTTATCGTCGTCACTGAACTTTTATGTGAAAACGGAAGGAAAAGGAAATGGGGGGGGGGGGATTAAACACAAGTCATAGGTAGGCCCGAAAAACCCCCAGCAGAGTGAAGGCCATTCAAATTTCGCCCGCACCCGTAATTAGCATCGGCCTCGTTCAAGCTTATATTTTACGAGAAACAGTGGCTTCGAAGTCCATAGCCATCAACCTATTCCAAAACGCATCAAAATAAATTCGTTACATGTAGGTACTCTTTAAATGCGGAAAATCACGTACATTCTATACACACACTCGTACTCCGTTAACCCCGGGAATATTTTCATATTTTTTCAAATTCCTTAAAAAAACGCCAAGCACACTCTTCATCGATTAAAAAAAAGAAAAACATTTTTTAAATTCCAATCGTACAGACAGGTTTATATGATGAGGCCCAGATATAAATGCGGTACCAAAACCTTATCCACATCATACAAACTATACTGCCGTACATTCAAATCTTTGCAGATACTCCTGTTCTTGTTGTTGCTGGTGCGTTTCGTATCACAATCGTGTGTTTCTTTCGTACTAAAAAAAAAGAATCGATCGCGAAGAAGAAATTATATGAAGCATCGAATCCCGTACCCGAGTCTAGGGTACAAAACCGAGCAACTTCAGTGTTGGGTAAGGTAAAAATCCAGGTATGCGGACAAAAAACCAAGAAAATACACAATGATGAATATAAGAAAGACGACCACGAAGAAGCGAATGGAGAAAACCTGCGAAAGACTGTTGTGCTAGTGCTGCTTCTTCTTATGCTCGTCCAAGAACCCAAAGACACAACATTTGATGATCAAGAAATCGAGAGGAATGGCATGAAATAAGGTGAAGAAGACGCGGTCGCGCAACATATACTGATCGAATCGAGAAGACCAAAAAGGCAACCTTTCATACACACTATACCACACTCATATAAAAATATACGGAGCAGAAAAGAATTATCTGAATTTGTTTTTTTTTTTTCTGCGCGCGGGCTCATTTCTTGCCTCGAGGGTTCTTCCAATATAAAATACTATAAGAATACGTGGATGTATGTATACCTTCTTCTTTTTTTACCTATGATAACCTCTATGGCTTGGTGTTTTTCGTGTGCCCTGTTGTATGCCGTGGCTCTTTAATTTCACGTTGAGATTTTTGAAATTTGTCTGGGTGCTTAAGATTCCTTCGTCTTTTCTTATTCAAAAAGGGCAAGCAGATGGAAATACAAGAAAATTTAAATAAAAAAACATAATCATATACAGCAACAGCAACAACAACATTGGTCGTACATTTATGTTTTTTATGATCGCAACACGATCGATTTTCATTTAAATAAGGCTTTTACTTTGAATCACGGTTATATGGATGAAGAGAATGCTATAAGATTGCTTCACCTGGAATCTACAAATCTCACACCACTGGTAAATTGGTGGTTGTGGACATATTCCTCCTCCGCGTCGCGACCGTCGTCGCAGCCTACATACCTAGAAGAAGCGCAGTTTTGAATTTTGACCCATGGTAGTCTTGTGGATCATAAGGCTTCATAAGTTTCCTATACAGAATAAATTTTATGCTCATATGCATATCGTATTAGGCAACCAACGATTGTAGGTGATGTCTGTGGAATTTGTTTAGGAGTTGGGCTATATTTAAATTAAACACATTTTTTCTTGGTTCAAACATAATGGATACGATTATGTTAGGTCAAGTTTTCCCGTGTTTGAAAGGTAGATGATGACAAGCGTGATAGCAAATAATGATATGCAGACCGGTATGGTCTGGATATGATTTTTTTAATATTCATGGAGATTGGTGTTACATGCTTTAGAGAGATAAATAAAATACTGACAGATTGGTTGAATATTAAAAGTAGCAGCTGCAGACATTTATTCTGTTGCAGGGCATAACTGGTTGATTTTATTGGACGATGGTGTTCATGTTGATATGCATAGTATATGTACACATTTTTAAGACCAATATGTATATTCATACGTAATCACTGCATACATAACGCTCGTATATTTTTTTAGGAAAAAGCAGGACAAATGCAAGGAATATCGGCGTTCGGCAGGACAATGCCATCAAGATAGCAGGACAGAGAGAAGGACAACCAGAAAGATAAATTTTACACGAACTCGACTCTGTATATTTGCGATAGAATTTGTCAGCAATATCTGTGAGATGTTTTGTTACCTCAAAATATTTTTTCCAGTGTATTGTGATCAAAGAAAAATTTCATTATACATTTACCCTCACTTCTTTCGGCTAAAAAAGACGATATTTCTATATGTACATACATATATCGTCTAATTTATCAACCATCTTTTATAGAACGCATCAATTCTCTGTCAGACTAAGATCATACCAAAAAAACTCCCATTATACTCTAGTTCACGTATACATAGAAAATTCAGCGGAGAAAGGGCTCGGTGCAGTGGCGGAACAACTTCACTCACAGAAAAAAGCAGAGTGAAATCAATCGGAAACACTTTTGAATGTCGATCCAGAGCCGTGCGAAGCCAATTTGGTGTCCGGGGCAAAATTTTGATCAAGGCGCCCACCAGTTGATCATATACATATATATATATATATCTTCAAAACCAAACTCCAAACAATAATAAATTTGATTTATCCACTAAAAGTAACTTAAAACTCCTTTACAGCTCACATTAATCGAACAATGATCTGTATACTCTTGTAATTTTCAGTCTTCGTTTTGATTGTGTTATATTAGGTTCATATACCTATTACCTTTACTGCGTTTAATACAGAAATTTGCTCTAGTAATCCACGTTAACGTATACAATTCAGTAAGACACGCTGGCCGCTTCCCGTTGAAACAATGAACACCATTCAAAAATATAAAACATGAAACTAACTACCTTAATCGAATCAAATTCCGAAAACGGCAGTGAATTGGCAAAGGCGTTTCCGACCAGATTTCATGCTATTTGTGACAAAATACGAAATACAAACGCCTTTAAAACAATGCACTCTTATAAATCGTATAAAACTCGTTGAAGCTATAGTCGCCTGTTCGCTAATGAATAGAAAATGAATTTAAAAGAAAGGAACTATGGTGGCCCTTATTTGGTTGTGCGGAGTTGGGCAATCGAGAAATCGACAGGTTTGTGGCGCCCTTAAATCAAAGCTATGAATAAGTTGCAGTACATATTCTGAAATGGTTCGTATTTTGAAAATTTAGATTCAAGGATGGTAAAATTTTTTCGCAATTAAAATTTCAGTTTTGAATTCATGTTCATTAAAATCAGCTGAATACTATTGAGTCAGGTTAGTTACTTTTTCTGCTAGGATATTTTCGTTAAGGCTGGTCAGTTTTCCGCCAGATAAAAAGCCGAAATCGTCTGCAACCGTTTTAAGCTTTTAAAACCTCCATTTAGGCTACGTGATAATTGTGGTTAGGACTTCTATATAATTTCTACTAAATTTTCCCTTAGGGCTTGTTTCTGGAGTGTTATCATCGGTCTTGTAACTGAACATTTTACGAACTTTTCTCTTCTTTTTTCCTTGAATACTGGGATTATATCCAAAGATTTAGCCTGGTGAATGCTGTAATTGTGTAATGTGTCAAGTCCTTCATTTCTCAATGTGTTCAGGGACGAAGTCAATTTTTCAATTGAGTTGGTAGCTATTGCTACGCAAATGAAATGGAAATCTTTTAATTGAGTTATGAGCATCTCCGCACCAGTGTATATTTCTTCATTAGCTTTATTGGAGGCTAACTGCTCCAATGCCTTAAACATTTTTCTCAAAAAATCTAAAAGCAGTGTGTAAATTTTTGTATTTTCACATGAGAACTACGTTGAAGGGAGACCCACAGATGGCGAATTTATTGTTTCATTCTTCAGACAATTGGATCAATCGTGGCAAATAACGATAATTGACAAGCCGATCACAATATCCGTTTGACTATATCGGCGCGGAGAGTCAGAAAATTTATCAAGCCTACAAACTTGATTGTAGCTCCCTGATAGACTACGACTTTTTCTTCAGTTTTGAATAATTTGCGAGATCACTTAAAAAGTGGATGTACTCGTATTAACACTTTTTCTTTACAATTCCGATTTGCATATAGTGGGCGCCCTTTGTTGACTTTCAACCTAGTCTCTCTCCATCAGTTTCCTTGGTCACTATTTTGTGATCGGAATATTTTCCAAATTTTAGCTTATCCTGCGCTCCTAGGAGAGCGCGTCCCACCGGTTGAAAATCACTGATCTACAATATTAAATTCGTGTATGACAGTAGGCCCATGATATGCAAATCGCAATGAAAATATGCAACGTAGATGACCGTCTTAAGTTGGAATCGGAATTTACAAAAGCTCCAAATTTAATGCCAATAATATTTAAAATTGAAATGTTAGTATAAATATAAAGTAATTAGCATGTATAAATTGAAAACTCCGCTCTGAAGGATTTCTGAAATTGAAATTGAAAAACATTTTTAAATGCTGACCTGTTTTGCTGTCTATGTATTGTGTGAAGATATTAATTAACTTTCAAGACAGAAATATTCCTCACAATGTACGGTGGAAGAAAATTTTTGTTCACAGTAAAGTATGGGCTTGAAAAATGTGGTCAATAACTATGACAGTTTAAAGAACAAACCCTTACTTCTAAAAAAAAAAATTACGTCACAGTGCTCTTAGACCTCGGCGCCCACTTGGAACACGGCGCCCGGGGCGAGTGCCCCCTTCGCCCCCCTCTTCGCACGGCCCTGTGTCGATCCACACTTTTCAGTCATCATTCACAGTCATTTTCCATACAAGTTGACAGATTGTCATTTAATTGATTCAATCACAATCCGAATCCATTTTTTTGAATTTTCGTTCTGTCAAAATCGAAGAAAATGTACGAATTTGCCAGAACGAAGAATCCAAAAAATGGATTCGGACGCTTCGTGTGTGGGCGGCCTAAATTTGTAACTTACTAGATAATTGAAAAAAGCGACAAGTTAGTAATTCAACTCTTTCAATTTAAGTGTGTGAAGGATTTAATCCTTAAATTTTAAGAACGTTATACTTAATTATTATATTCAATAGAGCAATCTTGGCAGGACTCCTTTCTAACCAAATGTGACCTCTGCAACACAGCCCTAATGACCATATACCGCATGCAAGATAAAATATTTTAGTCTTCAACGACATATGTATACAGGCCGTGCTAACTAGTTTAAAATAAAACACTCTAAAACTATTTTGTTCGTGTTTGACATTTCATGACAAAGTGAAATGGAATTTAATTCGAAAGTTTAGAAAAGGTACTATCACCAAAAATGTTTTAAGATAGTTTATTTGCAGAGGGACCTAAAGAATCTTTTTGTCCATATGGTACTTGGCAAGGAAAAGAGTGGGTCGGATTACAAATCGCATCTACAGTTACAGCAAATAGCGCAGCCATGTCATTTGAGGATCCGGATTGTCTCATGAACTTTCAAAGATTTTAGGACAGTATTAAATTTGTTTATCCTTTGGACCACCGCCATCTTGATAGACAGGCCAGACTGTCGAAATTCGATTTCGAAAATTTGGTACCTTTTGGTACCTTTGGTACGCCTGTGGTTGTTGCTATTGCTATGTTGTAAATGCGGTTCCATAGCCACATGACAGCTCATTTTATCAGCTGATAATCTGGCCTGTCTATCAAGATGGCGATGTTTGGACCTTTGATTTGTTTTGACTTCGAAAAGTGTTTATCTCTTCTTTTCTACAAAAAAAAAATATCGACGTCAGAGTGTTGTTTTTCGCAGTCGAGCTGTTTTTATGTTTCGAGAAATCATTCATGTGGCTTTTGGGCCCCTAAATCTGGTAAGCCCCCTCACCCCGCGGGCCCTTATGCGCCGCCCCTGGCTCGGTGGCTGCTAATTCTTAAGAAATTCTTATTTACACATTTCTATGGCGATTAAGTGTAGTTTCCTTAAAATTTGTAACGTAATTTAATGGAAATCTGGGTATTCGGGTCACTGGCAGGACGACAGGTTAAGGTCGGAACAGCAGGACTGTCCTGTCAAAAACAGGGCAGATACGACCATGCATACTACAACGCTATCGGTTTCAGAGCATAATTCATAGAGGGTTAAGTTTCGGGTCCAACTGCATTGACTGTTAACACAGCTTGGCAATTCACTTTAGTTAGAAGTAAAAGAGTAACTTAATATGCCATGAAGTTTGTAACGAATTGAAGGAAGCAATTCTGATTTATGTATATAAAGTATAAATACAACTACAGGAATTTGTCAACTTTTATCTAATGAATAGAAGTAGTGTAATAAGCAGGTTAAAAACCTAGTCCATGAGATGGCAAAATGTGGTAGAGATTTTTTTTTTGTTTCTTATGTTTTTTAGAGTGCTAAGCACTAATTCGGAGCTTCCTACCAAAATGTCCTTGCAAAACGGTCAAATTCGCAAAAAAAACTCAAAAAAAGACTATAAGTTGTAGCCATACCGCTTAACGCATTTGGAAGATGTATGTCGCGTTGAACCCGAAATCAAGTTTTTAGCAGAAATTTGAAGTTTCAGAGTTTTAAGCCAAAAAACGGAAAAGTTGGGTTTTTTCGCGATTTTGGCCCTCCTCCGCAAAGAATTGTTGGTGGGAAGCTACGAATTCGAGCTCAGCACCCCAAAAAAATCAAACTAAAATACGTAATGACTACACTAAAGACATAAAAGAGACTTGCACGGTTTTGAATTGAAATATTTGAATTTTCATGCACGCACGCTCCACGTTTTCAACCGTCCTTATGATTATCTTTGACGCCCGGTTTTTGGTTTTATAGCGTTTAACTAGCTTCTTTAAATTTGATGATCCATTTTCGAATCAGGATCAGGGGGATACTAAACGCATCATTTGACGAAAACCTCGAATAGTGCAGAATCCTTTGCGTGCTACAGTCGCTGAATCGCCGGCTAGATAAAACTCTTGAACGCACATTGTGTGGAGAAATGCTCTATAAAGCGCACTGAATTTCCAAGAGCCAGGTTACCAACTGACATACCCCCGAGTCCTTAGATTCGAAGCAAAATTTTCTTCACAGACACTCATTCATATACAACAGCATAATTGGATATTACAACGTGTTTTGTCTGTTTCTCCCTGGGCTGAACGGTCATAAAGTTCGTTTCATACAAAATGATTGCACAAGGACAGTGCGAACAACATAAAAATAGAAACAACACAATATGAAATCAAAACGATACTTTCACAGACCAACACCCAGCGTAGGACAGAGGACACTGAACAATTAACTGTTCAACACTACCTGTAAGCGCTTGTTGATGGCGAGGCAATCTTCCATGATCCAAGAACCGGATGAACCTAAAATTGAAAATGAAATTTAATTAGGTGTCGCTAGAGTCGATAAGAAGAAAGAAAAATTCTTCTTTCGAGAGCTGATAACGTAATGTTCCGTTTTTTACCCTGGAAGGTCATGCTTATTTTTAGTACGTTGTCGTCGTATCGACGACGCTCAACTTTGACGCCTCATACAAATCACTCTTTCGCAAAATATTTATAAAATTTAACAGATTTTCAATCCTTAATAATAATAGGAAATTGGGTTTAATGAATGAGAAACCCTTTTATCAAGAGGCACAGCGATCCATTTTGGGGTCCCAACCAACACGGGTTTTCTTTCATTTCCCCTATTCCAGTTTTTAGAGTAGATTTTCGAATTATACAATGCAATGCACCCGGGAAATACATCGGCACGGCAAATGTGGTACGAAAAATCAGCTCAAAATAATGAAAATTGCAAAGAAAAACTATTCGACGAAGGGTTAACAAATATAGTGTTTTGATGTTTCCCAGGACTCTACAGAGCAAACACGTGACATAATTACATACATACATCATATTTTAATATCCCTCTTGCCCAAACGATTGAACAAATAACGCAGAAATCAATCCATTTCTACGTAAATATTCGAGAAAAAAAAATAAAGCAAGCAATGGACAATAATTGTAGTCAATTTAATTTGTGCAAGTCATACTTTGGACCATGCAAATAAATCTCATCGACTTTTCTGATTACATACTTAGAAAGTTTTCTCTTCTTTTTTTTTTTGTTTCCTCTATTACGACAAGTACTTGTACATATTTAAATCAAATTGTCAGTGCATTAAAAGCATTTTTAGATATGCAAAGGCAACTCAATGTAAATGTTGAGTGATGGCGCATATTTCTTTATTGCTATCTTGTTATCTTTTTTGTCTAAGATTTTTTTTTTGTGTGGAGAATGCGAAGAATGCAAATAGTTACCTAAATACCAAGTACGTCCGTTCGAGATACGGCAGATAGAGAGATTTTTTTGAATTGTTTGAATGATTTGCTATTTGAAGTTAAAATCTCGTCAATTATTTTGAATCTTAATGAGATACATTCTTTCGGCGAAAATAAATTCCTTGGCAATTCTCACGGTGAACGACAAAATTGATTGTAAGAACTCTAAGAAGGGATTAGGACAATTGGGTTTCGTATAAAGAGTTTGTCTATTTATTTAGAATTAAATTGTTAATAACATTAAAAAATAAGCCCTTTTGCTTGCCTAGAAATCTGGCACTGATAGCCCTTTAAAAGCAATTGTCGTTCAGTGACAAATTGCACCACACTCCATAATTAACTAATGTTGAATAAATAACGTCAAAATATTTAATTACCATTACAATTGATAACGAACAGAAATACTTAAATATTGATAATATGGTTACGTCAATCTAAAAAAGATCCATTCGATAACCGGTTTGAAAAGAAATATATTTGTTTGATGAAATAAGAAGAACTTGGTAAAGATTTTTTCTCTAAATAAACTTCTGAATTTGGAACACTAGCAATAACTGTCAGGTTGATCATTATATTCGACAAACAATTGTTCAATGACGTCATTGATTTTGAATTGACAATAAAAATTATGTACGTAAACAGCTTAAAAATCTTGCTGGCTCATCTACATTTTACAAGAGACTCAACATTTTCTCCAATCAATGTTGTGATTACTAACAAGAGTACTTTTATTTTATTTTTTCAGATGGCGAATACATGTTTGCCGACCCAGAAAGCAAACTCTCCAAGTACGGTCCAAAAAGTTGGCGGTCATCTCACACCCATGTAAGTTTTTTTTTGTCATGTTCTTCCTAACGATTTTTTAAAAATTGTATTTCTTATTTTAGGGTCTCGATGCAAACGGTCGTCCGCTCCTGGAATTACACTTTCGCGTGCAATTCTACGTGGAGAGTCCCTTCATGCTACGAGATGAAACGTCCAAGCACAACTACTATCTTCAATTACGTGCAAATACAAACAGTCGCGATGTATCGAAAGATTGTTCAGATCAATCGATGGTATTGCTGGGTGGTTTGGCGCTTCAAGCCGATTTCGGTGACTATACGCTCGACGAGGATATTGGTGAAACGTCGAACGGTAGCAGTGGAGTGGGTGGTGCCATTGGTGGTGGTGGCGGTAGTAATAGTACTAGTCGCAGTAGTAATATTATTAATCCTAGTATTGAGGGCGGTGCTGGCTCATCGCTGACTACTTCGTCGACATCGCTTGCAACGAGCACGAGCGGAACGCATCCACCTGTGTCGGCTTCGTCGTCGAACGCTTCGTCGAGTAACAATGTATTAGCCGACTATTTTCAAATCGAGGACTATCTGCCGTCGTGCATTCGATCGGCATGGTGTGGCAATGCATTGCGGGCGTGTCATCGTGAAAATCGCGGCATGTCGCGGGCCGATGCCGAACTAACGTATATTCGTCAAGTTTGCGCGTTGCATGACACGATCAATGCTCACGTGTATCGGATGAAATTGTCGAAGAATGAATCTGGACCAGGTTCTGTATATTTTATAGTCTACTCTAAAGGTATTAAGATTTTAGGAGAAAATACTCAACCTATTACATTCCTATGGCCTAATATATTTAAGCTAAGCTTCGAACGTAAGAAATTCGAAATACGTTCCAGTGATAATAAGATAACACTGTACTCTTCAAGTGATGAGAAAAACAAGATGATCCTAACGCTATGTAGGGAAACCCACCAATTCAGTATGAAAGTTGCTGCTCGTCTAAAGGAGGCCATTAAGCGCGAAGAAGAGGAGAGTAGTAGCTTGCATGGATGCTACATGTATTCGAGAAGCCTTAATTTGCCATATAAGAATAAGAATGATCAAAGGATATCTGTGATATCCAGTACAAGCTCCAACACAACGTCCGGAATCGTTAGTGATCGCGTTCATTCCGAAGATGAACTTGAAATCATAATTAACTCTCCGCCAGCGGTGCCAATTGCAGCACCATCCACCGAAAGTTTAGCGTTGGCACATCTTCTAGATCGTCCAAGTGTCAGTCGTCAAACCTCATCGGTGGGACAAGTATCATTGAAGGATTTGGAAGATCACTTCGCTGCCCTATCCGTTCGTTCAAATACACGATCCATTAGTAGTGAATCGACAACCGATCCATCAACCGAACGCTCACGTGGCAGTACGGAAGCGAACGAAACTGATTCGCCCAATTCGCAGCACAACATCGGATCGCAGTGCTCGTCAACGTGTAGCACAGTAGTCGTTGCAACCGACACCATAACACTATCATCGCTGACGGCACATCAAGCAACGACCATTCGGCGACCTTCAACATCCAGCAGTCTGGAGCTAGGATTCAGTCATACGGCTCAAAATTCCACTCTCAGCGAAGGTGCTAGCACGTTTATTGACAATGAATATCAAACGAACGACGGCGAAGATGAGTGTGTCTCAGGAGTGTATACATTGGATCACGTGCCACCCACCGAAACATCTGGCGTATACACCATGAACAGCAGCGAAATGACAGGACAATCGTCGGAAATTGCCGAGTCTGAGAGTCACGAGAGCTCACACTATGGCAGCTTTCAGCCACAGAGTGAAATGGACGATGAAAGCGTAGCTAATATCGACTCCGTTGATGGACAGTACCGAAACTGCATGGAGAATGAAGAGATTGGAGAGTTTCGCTTGAGATCCGATTCCAATGTTAGTGGATCCGGTTCATTTAGGGGCGATGGTAGCGACCCTACCGACAATAAGCATACTTTATTGAGCGCCGAAGAGCTAACGGATTTGATTGTGGGACGAGGAACATATCCATCGCGAAAAACTGTGAGCAACACTTTGGACTCCGATTGCGACTACGTCACCTTGCCACTGTCTTTAGAAGGCGAAAGTTATATACAAGGCCATCAGGATACAGCACCGTCTGAGGACAATGATGATATGGATGGACTTTTGAAAGATCCACCAGCACCACCCAAACGTATTGACAGTAATATTCATCATTCACTTTCCAGTCTGGTTGATATACGGACTCGATCACCACCACCGTATAATGCAAGGCACCAGAAGACTGGACTTCGAGGGCCACCGGTTGTCGCAGAACCAATTCCTCCCATAGCAGTTCCACTTCGAGAGCCCCCACCGTATCCGCAAAGCCCTCAGCAAAAGCCGCAACCTGCACGTATATGTACGCTCAAGGCCCAGCATCCTAAGCCGCTACCGAAGCAGAAGAGCCCAATTTTGCCCTCCCCATGCAGTGCCTCAATGCTGCCCGAAGAGGTAACGGCTCGTTTCATTACAACTCGGCCCCATATAAACATATTAAAGGCACACACTTCGGTTATTAGTGAAAATCCAAAGCCAAGCTTTGCTGCTCCAACCGTAACGACCATATCGCACCCGCACTCTACGTCACAAAGTCCACTCGCCTCAATTCATGGTTCCGTTGGCGTACCACTAGTTCCTTATAATTTACACTCGCCGCACAAAAGTATGTCAGCAATTCCGCCACCACATCCGCCTTATGGCGAAGTAAAGGCCCCGCCTCCACAGACGTGCGTTTTATTGCCGGTCATTAAACCACGTCAATATCTCCCACCTCCACCGCCGACGATTCCGCGACAACCACCACCACCACCTCCGCCGCAACTGGCCACTGTCTACACAAGTCAGTTGGCACGCTCGCAAATCGAACTGTATCAACAGCAACTCTACAGCGACGTCGACTACGTGATCTATCCCCTACAGGATCCAGCTGTTAGTCAACAAGAATATCTGGACGCAAAACAGGGATCAATTCTGGCTGCCATGGCTCAAAGCCCACCACCACCGCCATACCTCGCATATCATACAGGCAATCCGCACACTAGCACGTGGGATGCATGCAAAGGACATGCCATTTATCGAAGTACGCCCTATTTGCCAATGGCTCTGTCCACCCATTCACGTTACGCATCGACGCAGAATTTGTCTGACACATATGTTCAATTGCCCGGTGCTTATTCACCGCTATACAGTCCGTCCGTGGCAAGTTTGTGTTCATCATATGAACCGCCACCACCACCGCCATTGCGTCCAGCTCACATTGCAGCGGCTCCAACGCTCTTCACCAGATCGCGTTCCGACGATAATATTTTGAATTCAGTCGAGATGGCACCGAAGATCAAACGAATGCCACCACCACCGCCGCCGTATCAGGCGCGCCGGGTGAAGAAGCCACCGATGCCGGCACCGACAGAGAAACCACCACCAAGTAAGTATTGTTTTTGGCTGATTAATTATTATTATTTTTGAATTTTTCGGACATTGTCCGACCAACAGCCCAACAATTTATTTGAGCTGAACAACCAGGTTTAGACTAATATCATTTTGTTTTCATTTCTTTTCAGTTCCGATGAAACCCAATCTACAAATTCCGCTTCAACCACGTTCGACTTCACTACAACGGAAAATTGCAAGCACTACAGCTGCCAAACCTCTAGCAGCCCCCACTTCCACCACATTGCCGTCAATCACAAATGCAACTGTCCCCTCAATCGTTAGTCGATCACAGCCGAAAATACTATCGTCAGCCGAGCCCGTAACGAGCAACGGAGCAAGCGAACCACCACCCGGTCCTAACGGCAGCGTTTCATCAATTGATATCCAGGCTCTTCGAGAGAAGAGCAAACATTTGGATCTACCCTTGATATCGGCCCTCTGCAATGATCGATCGCTTCTGAAACAAACCAAGGCGTTTGTCATGCCCAAACATCCGACGAAAAATTCCCCATCATCGATCGCGAATAATCAACAACAGTCGATTGGAACGTTAACTACTAATACGAATAAGTCTAAGTATCCTGTATCAGGATTGAGTACAACACAGTTGTCGAAGCCGCGTAAAACATCGATAAGTCATCGACATCCGAACGATAAGCTTCCACCTTTGCCGGTAGCAAATACAAATAATTACGTTATGGATCCAACGCCGCCGGTCACTAGTAAGCATAAAAGTTTCAGCTCACAGCCCAGTGCGTGAGCTGTAGATTTATTTGTATTTTTGTACTTTTAGCACAATAAAAGCAAAATAAAAAAGAATATTTAAGAGATTTTCTCCCGATAGTTTTATATTGGCAGTAGATATAAGAAACTGTACTTTTTTAGTCTTTTTATTTTTTTCTATTGGGAATCGTTTGTGTTTATCTTCTCTTTGAGTTTCACTTTGATCAATTTAAACATTATTTAACTCCTTTTTTACCTAATCCAATAAAAAAAACAATGCATAAGACAAAAAAAAAATGAACACGATCACAAAAATTTTCGATGTATACGACCGTTAAAATCATTGAAGAAAGAACGACAAATTTCAAAAAAGACTTAATTGCATTCCAATGTGCCTTTGAACATATTTTATGACAAATGTGAATAGGTAACATTAAGCAAATTTCATAAACTCGCCAACAAGAGATTTCGCCATCCAGCAAAAATAAATGTGACATCTTTTACAATTACATTTTTTTATATAAAAAAATCTGTACAAAGCAAAAAAAAAATGTTTTGTTTAAATGAAAAATTGATAAGGTCGCACCTTACCAATTTGTTACATATGAAATACATTTATATATTTTTACATAAATATTTTCATATTTCCCTTGTTTTTAGAATATATTCATACATAATTTACATCAACATGGCTTCGTTAAAGAAAAAAAAAAGAAAACACTGATAGAATTTTAAGAAAATCGATAAACCTACTCGACGATACGACTAGAATAAATATAACATGGATTTACATCTACATAAAGATTTAACAATCCTTTTGAAATGTACATCTGCTTGCACATTATTTTTGTTGCTTTCTGTTTTATATTTTTCGTAAGTTTCATAAATGAATCGCATTTGCTGTAATGGTTTAAGATTAGTTTTTTCTGTTTTTTATTTGAAAGGATTGTTAAGTCACATTTTAAAACGGGCAACTTGTTGTTTCATCATTTCTTTAGTCGTTAAGATTAGCTGGTAGTAAAATAGGTCACACACATTTGTACACGTATTGTGTAGTTTTGTTTTTAATTTAATTTACTTACACTTTGTAGTAAATGTAATTAACAGAATATGCGTGAACATTGAAGGAAATACTGTTTACTTGGTTTAAGTTTATTTGTAGCGATGAAATAACATTTTCCATAAATAATAAAAAGAAAATAAATTGTAAAAATTATTGAATGATAACGGACGTTGTTTTATTGTATTGATCAACATTTTTGGGTTATCATAGAATAGTATGAAATTCCGTTTATTTACTAGGAATAACAATGAAACTGCTTGCAACGCTAAAAAATGTATGGTTTTTTGTTTGAAGTTATTTACCAAAATTCGGAACATTCTACATGACAATCGAAACTTTAAGCTCAAGCAAAATGCTGATTTTATCGCAAACTTTAGTGGAAAAATTACATACTGAGATTCGAATGGATTCAAACGATTTGCAGCTCATACATGTGTAAGAGACTAAGGTCCGTATTTATGAACACTCCTTAACTCAAGGAGACCTTGAGTCAAGTATGCCGAAATTCAATAAATTAAATGTAATTTTCCATACTTTTTCATAGAAACCACTTATATTCACGACTCAATGCACCCTTGATTTAAGGAGAAACTCAAGGAGACCTTAAAATTTTCTATAGTCAAACTCACTTGAAGTCAAGGTATGTAGCTACCCACCATCCTTGAAATATAATATTTCAAGTCTATTGAAAACTTAAGGTCTCCTTGAGTTTCGCCTTAAATCCAGGATGCATTGATTCCTGAATATAAATGATTTCTATGAAAAAGTATGGTAAATGACATTTAATTTATTGAATTTAGGCATCCTTGACTCCTTGAGTTAAGGAATGTTCATAAATACGGGCCTAAAACTTTATTTTGATAAATAATTTTTTCTATGAACATGGCGTACTGGACATTTGTATGCATAAAATACGATACTCACCTTATCTGTACCGCCTGATACCATCTGTAATAAGAAAAAGACAACCAATGAGCCTGCAGTTACATGCATTGAAGATATTAAGTCATTTGAAACGTAAAACGAATAATATTTCAAATATCTATGTTGGCCCGGCCAACAAACATGAAGAAGAGGAGAGTGAAGGAGAACCACTTGTCGGCGTCGTCGTCTCAGCATCGGTCATCGGCTTCTCGTTGTATCGGTTGATACTGGCTCAGGTACTCAGGTACGGCAATGCAAGTGTTGAGGAAATGAAGGAGAAGAAGAATCTCGTGCATAAGGGCAGGATGATAAGCGTCCTCAAGAACAAGTGGAATAGAAGGAGATGATGTTGACATGAGAGGCGGGAGTAGATTACAAAACGTAAGATCCATATGATTCCGAGTTACATTAAATTGAAGCAGGTTACAAAACTCCATAAACGCTGACAATAATAATAGCAGGGAAGGAGAGGAAGATGAGATAGGAAGTCCAGGTTCGCTCGGCCAAGAAATGCAAGGAAGATTAAAATCACCACATATCACAAAAGCCGACTTAGGGTATATGACATTAATGAAATTGGAAATGTAATTAAAGAAGTTGTCGTAGACAGCAAGAATTGAGTTACATGGAATGTATATACATACAATGATCAAAGGTGAAACAGGAGCAGACATCTTAACAATGACACAGTCGTATGATTCATTGACTGTAGAAGCCAACAGGCAACAATCCAAATGACTGCCCACAGCTATAAGAGCACCTCCTCCAGAATTTTTCCCGTGAAGTTCTAAGTTGCGATCACAACGAAAGACAACATCTTTAACCATCCATAATTTCACCGCTAATATCAGAATTCAACCAAGTTTCAGTAAGGCAAATAATATCATATAAGGAAGAAGCTGTATTAGAGTTGAGTATACGAAGCTTGGTCCTTAAACCTCGTACATTTTGATAATATAAATTAAAGATTATCTTGTTGGTTTTATTGATTTTGGCCGTTGAAAATTTCTATTCTCAAATTCTTTTAACAGAATGCCAGTAGGCGAAAATGACTTTTGAAGTGGTTGTTTCAGTTCATAGGGAACGGTGATTTTGAAAGACGACACAATTTTATCAGGAATATTTTCCTTGGTAAGTTTTTTGCATGCTAGAAGCGATGGCTCAAAACCAAGTTTGACGACAATATAGCGTTTGATGTCCGTTTCGGATGTATCGTATGTTAACCTCAAAATAAAAATTTGCTTTGGTGGCTGGCATATACGAAGGCAAGAACTATGAGCAGTAGATAAATTATTGGAAATTTGAAGAGTCTAGATGTAGATGGAGATGTACTACCAGAAGCTGAAGTCCCCAAATTCATGTTGGAATCAGACGAGTTGTCATTGCTAACAACAATAGTGACTCCATCAGCTCTAGACTTTGCTTTTGCCGTTGTCATGATGCCATTAGAATTTGAGCTGTCACGATAAATAGACGAACCTCGACTTTGGCATGCTACTGGTTGACTAGCAGGAATCGTGAGCCGAGGAGAAAGGAGCGCATCAAGCTGTTGGCGCTCTCCAGATCGCAGCACGTTGTAGTTTGGAGCGAAGTAAAGCCTTTCTACCTAAAGCACACCACTTCTGGCGAAAACATTCTCATTCGGTATTCTATGGTAGAATGCGGAGGGGGAAACCACAACCTCCTAGCTATTGCAGAGGGGGATCAACTCCGGAGCGGAGCACCGCGCCTCTACTCACATTTCAGAGAAGGGGAACACCACAACCTCCTAGCTATTGCAGAGGGGGATCAACTCCGGAGTGGAGCACCGCGGCTCTACTCACATTTCAGAGAGGGGAACACCACAACCTCCCAAACACACAACATGAAGAGGGGAGACACCACAACCTCTTCAAACATCAACTCAACATGGAGAGGGGAGACACCACAACCTCTCCAAAACGTAAACTCTGTGCAAAGAGGGGGAACACCGCAACCTCTCGAGTTTACCACAAGTAGAATGGGGAGACACCACAACCTTTTTACAAACACAACGCTTAGAGCGGGACGACTACAACCTCTCAACGACTCAATCGGAGGGGACCAACTCCGAGGTGGAGCCTACATGGCTCTAAACAACTCACTGAGAGGGGAGACACCATAACCTCTCAAACTATCATTACTTTCCGGAAAGGAGGAAACCACAACCTTTCCATACAACACTCGGAATATTAGAATACCGGAAACTATGAACAACAATTTGTGCTGTACACACAGCAAAACCTAGTCCGCCATAAATAAGATCTCACACAATATTATGTACATACATACATAAGTACTACCCACAATACAAACAACTACAAGCTCAGTGTACTCACCTACGCACAACGTCTTTTCCTACCGATTGCAAGAAACAACTTAAAACACCCCTAAATTCACTTTCTCCTGGTAATTGCAAACAACTGAAAAAAAAATTTGAACCAATTCGACCCAGTCGTTCTCAATTGACGAATTACTATACATTTTTTCCCTCCATTTTCATATACAGGGTGTCTCACGACTCATGGTACAATAAATAGTGGATGATAGTACAGCTGATTTCTTCTTCTTTTTCTTCTCAGTGCCGTATAGCCCCATGTGGGGCCATGGTGCGTTAACTCAGCCGTTTATAGACAATTTCGAGTCAATGTTACGTTGCATATCATTTCGGAGTGTATATAATGTTGCAAGCACTATATATGTATTTCCTATCCGCACAAATACGGAAATTTTGGACCACGCCGAGATTCGATCTCCGGACCTCTAGATTACTAGCATCGTAGAGTGCGACTCAACCAAGTGAGCCACTGAGCAGCAGCTCATTTGGGTAGAAGTAATGTTCTACATGACCCCTCTATCTTTAACCGTTATAAAATTGTAGCGTGTTTTGTAAATAGTGTCAAAAAGCTCGACTTGCCGAGGAAAATCACTATTTACCACACTTCCAAATTTTTAATCCGAGATTTGACTTCACTTTCTGAAACTGTTCAAAATTTTACATATCATATAATCACTCTTTTGCCAACTAAATAATTTAAAAAGCATCCCAGATACTACTATACATTCAAACTTTAAAGAAATTCGAAAATACATTTTTCATTGAACATTCAAATTGTAAAATCGTAACGGTATTTTGAACTGCAAAGTTGACAAAAGTTGCCTCATTATCTTAGCTTTCGAACAGCATATAAAACTTAGAATTTGTAAAATTGCAAATATTACGTGTTAAAGAGAAAAAAACGTGGTGCTAGAGAAAACCAAAGTAAACGTTTCCTCAATTTTTTTACGAGTTTTTTTAGTAAAAAAAAAAGATGTTTTTTTTTATAAAAAACGAATAAGGAAAAAAAAGCAAAATTATCAACAATACGAACTTAAGAGCTAATGGGATATCATCTAGGAAGTTGGGCACGTCGAGCTTTTTAACACTACATATTTACAAAACACGCTAAAATTGTATAACGGTTAAAGATAGAGGGGTCATGTAGAACATTATTTCTACCCAAATGAGCTGTACTATCATTCACTATTGTATGTACCATGAGTCGTGAAATTTAGATTTACCTTTGTCGATTGGAAATATAATTTGCTCGTCGTCTATAGATATGCAATTTTATACATTTCCAAATAATTTTCAGGCAAGCCATAAATATTGTTTGCAAATTGCTGGAGCTGGATTACGGGTAAAACAAATAGTGCGTAACCCAGCCAGTGAAGAATAATGGAGACCGAGGCTAATTTCGGGCGCGGCCGAAATTTGGATACCCTTCGCTCTCCTCGTGCTGAAAGTTTTTTCGGGCGTACCTACGATTGTATTTACCCCCTTCCCCCTCCCCTCATTCTTTTCGTTCCGTCTTCATCTTCACAAAAGTCCTGTTGCGTCGACAAAACAATATTTGTGTGGGGTTTGGTTGGAATAAGTGGGCAAATACAAATATTTACTCAGAACATTTTATTGGTGGATGCGGGAGCATAGCCCCATTGTACGATACCATTTGTTTTGATCTTTTTGTGTTGCTTTGATAAAGACACATTAATTCAAGAAATTGGTGTAAAAAATATTTCTTAGAAGTACCAAAATGGGGAGTTGGTCCGATTTTATCCATTCTTACATATGTTTTCATCAATAGAAACACATTTGTGTGAAATTTGGTTGAAATTGATGCACAAATAAAAAAGTTTTTCATAGAAGAACCCAATTTGGGGGGTTAGGTTTGTATGGCAGCCCCATGACCCCATGGTCTGATTTGATCCATTCTTACATAATGTTTTGTGTCATCAATGGAAATACATTTGTATGAAATTTGGTTGAAATTGAAATACAATATGATGTATACTGTCTATATGGTCGGAGATGCTTCCTTCAATGCGTTACAAGCTTTATGACAAAGTTAATATACGCTTTCACTCTATGAGCGAAGGGTATAAAAAAGACATAAGGTCGTATTAATAAAATACTGTGTTATATTTATTTTTACGTCAAAAACATAAAATTCCTTTTAACATCATAAAATCGAACACGAATTCTTTATTCAATATCAATACCATCCAACTGAATCATTTCATTTTATTCATTATTTTCATCTGAATCGTGCAACAGGTTGAATGTACCTATCTACTATAATGTACTACTACGTATATCTTAAAAATGTTCACTTCATTGTATTTTAACACGCTCGCCAACGCTAAATACGGAAACGATACCTTTGAGAAACATTTCTAAATATAATTGAAAATGTTGTTCTTTTTTGTTACCATCTTCTTAAGTGCTTGTTCCTTGTGGTATAGCATATAGCTAGCTATAGCGAAGTTACAATCATATTTGATAGTGACATTGCACCAGTCCTGAGAGGCAGATGCCACCTCGTTGCAACAATGTATCAAGCAGTGGCGTGCACAGCCTTTTCATACAGGGTAGGCAGTTATATAATTTTCAGTTAGTGAGGTTTGAATCATTTTCAAAATGGGAAAAAATATCTTGTAGAAATTATTGAAAGAAAATGTATCAAATCCTTCAAATTTGCTGCTCCGAAGCGATACCAACAACCTATGATCGTTAATCTAATACGCATGTTAAAACGAATTACATTAGAGGCCGGTTATTAGAATCACTGCTTAATAGAATCAACCGTTTATTAAAATCAAATTATAAAAGGCCGATGGAAATGTATGGGAATCGGATCTATGGTCATTATAGTCAGCAAGTGGTTAGGAACGTTTTTGATTTCTCATTTTAATCTAATTTGGCTCTTTCAACTAATTTTACTTACTCATAAAAGCAGTAAAAAACGCAAGCGAAACAAAGCCTTAAATGAAAAGACCTTATAATTATGATTAGTTATACCTATAGAAAAAAGGAGAGATTCTATGCAACAAAAAAAAGTTACCGAAAAGGGTACGGATCCCATAACTTATGTGTGTATTTATATCAATTTAATTTATTATAGATACTATCCTCCAGAAGTGCAAATTTATTATACATATTCGTTTAACAGAGTCGCCCCCGGAATCGAAAATTGGTGAACCGATGTGATTCTGATATCTGGCGCCTGCTGTAATTTAATTTTTCTAGACGATTTCTTAGTTGATTAAAACTCAAAATTTCCTATACAAATCCTTTCTCCATGTAATTATACATTCGAAAACTGCACTAAAGAAAAATTTCGATAATTTATTACAAGAGTATAATCTCATCCACCCCATAAAAACTGAAGCATCTGTGCAAATTTTAATGTTACTCACTGCATTATTTCCATCATGCACCAATTTATAATTACGAATATGAGAACAAAGCGGAATAGACAACACACTCTCGCCGCGGTCGGACGAGTCGAGATAAAATCAAGCGAAAAGCATGCCTACTTTTGTGCCTTCGTAATTTCTCAGTCTAATTCGCCGCATTCATCACCTACGTGAAGTAGGTGTGATTTCCCATTGAAAAAACGCATACAATGTTGTATCATTGTGTGCGTATCTGAAAGGCAGTCCGAATTATGCCTGTTCTGGTTTTCTCGACGATGACTTGGATGAGAAGAAAATCGCCGTGTTTAATAAACAGATAGTGTGTGTTCTTGTTACCGTACAGAGATGGAAATAATTTTTGTGTTATGTAAGATACATGCAAAATGTTAGGAGCGTTAATAATTAATATTTTCACTTTTCGGTTAGGGTAGGCAGTGCTTTTATGCCTCTATGGGATGCACGCCACTGGTATCAAGGCATGAATCGCATTAGGTTGTAGTTGTATCCAAAAGATGCAACAATGTTGCACGTATCGTGCTGTCTGGAGCTGTTGGAATCTTCAGATTTGTCAATAAGTCCTCCAAAGGCATTTTTAACCCTCTTCAGCTTTTCGTTAAGAAGCAAGGGTTTCATAAATCGCGAGTGTTTTCTTAAGGGAATGAGACAACAGATACACACTAAATTTGTAATGGTGAAAATCTACCCAATTTCTTGATGATGTAAATGATCAAGTATATATTAATAATACATAGTCGTTTCTAAATCTCAGATCACATTAAATAGGAGGCGAAATGCTTAGGTTTCCCGAAACTCAAGTAGATGCCACCGAAAACATGTAAGGTTAACAAATATTGAGGACAACCTATATCTTTTCGACTTGATGCAATTTATGTTTACTGTCTCGCATTCCTTTTCCTTCAAACGTAAACAGTGCAGAACACCGTAAAAGGAAAAATATCGCAATAACGTAAATCTTATGAAACGTTACAAATATCAATGTAGTCCTCCCATGGAGTACTCAATTATTTTTTTATTTCTGCTTACGTTGCAGTCGAGAATTTGTTTCTGTTGTTATGATAGTCTATAAGAAAGACATAATTATATTAGTATGCCTATGAAATTCCATATGCGTTTCCTTTTACAATCATAGATAGAAATTAAATTCAAGCAAATTGATAGATATCACAATATGTAATTGTTGAACTTTCTAAGAAAAGATGAAAAATACCTGTAAAATATATAGATCTAATAGCGTTGAGAAATTAAGGCAGGAGTCAGGTCAGGACAGAATTATTACACATGCGCCTTTAGGGAAATGAAAGTATGTATGGTGATAAGGTTACTATAGTGAATGTTTTGCAAACAAATGCGTTTCTTTTCTATATGGTCGAACCAATTTTATTTTGATAAAGTGTGAATTCTTATACTTATTGGTTTAAAGTTAGCAGTTTGCAATTAAGTGAAAAATAAATACAATGTTCCAGTGAAAGTGGGAGCACGCTAGTATAAAAAATATCTATTGGATTATAAAAAGGTTGATTCGTAAGAACATATAATGCCTTATAATTTAAGGCAAACTGCACTATGTAATATTGTTCATAGTTTGAAAGTGGTTATGTTGTTTACGAACTGTGTATATGCAGTTGATTTAAATTGAACAAGACCAACGCCATTAAGAAACCTTTTTTTGCCCGACGAAGACCAAATCAGGCACATCATGCGGATGAGCACTTTTCTAATCATCTGATATTATACTTGTCGCCTATTGCAGGGTACGGACGTTATCGTGCTGAATCAGAAATCTAAGTTTGCTGACGATTTCGTCAATTGTCTGAAGTGTTCTGACTTTGCTTCTTTTAACGTAACAGGACAGGGTATACTGCGATCCAGTATTCTTGGCAGGAAAGCCATCAAGACTTCTGATGCCTAATTTTAGTGTCAAGAACTTTGTCATGGTCTACCTGTAGGTACAGGATATGTCGCGGCTGATAATATAAGCCGCTGCTCAACGCAGGGGTAACGCAAGATGGGCCTATGATTGTACCGCCGCCGCGCCGCGCCGCGCCGCTACGTCGAGGATGATCTGTGCAAAAATAAGACTGGTTTCTAACACAAGCGGTTCATATGATGATTTTCTCGGTGGCAACACAACGGTCTAATTGCGCCAAGTGTACACCTGGCTGGCAGCACCTTCCTTTTCAAAATTTTACTCGTCTATGGAAAATATCTTCTTCTTCCTAACCTTATTGTACCACTCTGCAGCGGGTCGCGCAGGGTCGGATTTACCCTTTGTAGCGCCCCTGGGCAGTAGTCGAGTTTCCGCCCTCCGTCACTAGTTTACGTAGTCGCATTCATGTGAGGTGTACAATTTTTTTCCGGCGTTTTCGGAAGTAGCAAAACTTTAGTGAAAATTGCAGTTAATTTACTTCTTAGAAAAGTGTTTGGACTGAACTTCTAATCAAAGTTAATGTTCAGATGTATAGATATAGGTTCTCCATTGAAGGTGAAATCAGATACTCAGGGAGAGGCAGATACTCCTTAGAGCCCAAAACAATATTTGAAAAAATATGAGGAATTTACGCATTAGATGCATAAGCAACTTCTACTAAATCTGTAACATGATGGGAAATAATTCGATTTTTAAAGCTAGCAATATAAAACTATATAATTCCCTTTTCTCTTAGTCACAACCACTCTCCAGCTGCAGCCCCACAAAATGGTCACTTTCAATACTTAATGAAACCAGCCTCAAGTTGCAGTTTCCGGGAGGAGGAGGTGGGATATGCTACACCAGGAGAATGAAAGTGGATCCAGGGAACAGATCCGTTCATTGGTAGCCAAGACCTTTCGTAATAATAGGGTAGAAGTAAAAAAGTAAAAGTGTCCGCTTTTCGCTTTTCCGCGACTTTTGCAGAGTTTTCTTCATTTTTTTTAAATTTATTTAAAAATCGAAATGTGTATATTTCACAGAACATTAATTCAATGGAAGGATGAACGTTTCAGAAATATGGCGCCCTTCAAAGTCTGCCGCCCCGGGCAGTTGCCCAGGTTGCCCATATGGGAAATCCGGCCCTGGGGTCGCGGCGTCACGCTGCTCATCTGTGGAGTTGGCATTTCGCTCATTTCTCAGCTTAAGAAAACTCCCCAGTATAATACTCTCTGAATAGGGAAAAACATTGGATTTGTCTATACTAAAATTGTATAATCTATGTAGCTCAAATTTTTGAATTTTATGAATAAACAATACAATACAATACAATAATATCTTAGAGAAAGCATAGCAACCCATGCCATGCGTTAGTCCAGAGTGGGCATCAGAAAATAAAACTGGCACCGTTTTCACACTATCGCAGTTCACACATCTAAACAAAAATTTTATTCAAATGTCAAATTGTTTATAATTAAGAATATAATATCCGCGTAATATTTATTACTCTCTTAAAATGCCAACGTGATAATTAACCATTAAGTTGGCACATAGACCTAGACAGACCATTGGTACTATATCTTGATGAAACATATCGTTCAACAATAGTTTCCACCCCTTTCCATATATGTACATATATTTCAAAGGAACCGACGGCCACAAATGCATCAAACGTTCGGCGAAATGTAAACTACATATGTATGTCTAAAGAAACGAAAAAACGGCGCATCATTATAAGACAAAGTATGTAAACTGTTTCTAGAACCAAAATTAGACCTCTTCAAAAATAAGATTGATTTCAAAGAAAATTCAGCTACACCTTAGGCATAATAAGGGTTGATAATTGCATCGACAATATTTTGTGTAGTGTAATAAATTTAGAGTCAAACACATATGGGTCGTGTGATCAGCCACTCTGGACTAACGCATGGCATGGGTTGCTATGCTTTCTCTAAGGATAATATTTATAAGACGACTAAACGTTCCGGATCCCGCGGGGTAGCATTTTGCAAAACTGTTCCGTGAAAAATTTAAAGTGTCTTGCATTTTTGGAAAATTGATGTCATTTGGATCGCATCTTGGAACGGATGACATCTGAGACTCTTAAAACTTCAGCAAAATGCCAAAATACACTCTGCTTCTTGATCAAAACGTAAAATCGACCCCCCTTCTTTCGTTTGTGAGCTTTTGTCCTTGGGTCCTTTGCATGTTTTTTGTCCTTGGGTTACATCTTTGGCCGGCTGTAACTTTTGAACGCGTTTACACGACGGAACAAGTACGTGTTTTCGGACCTCTGTAGCTCGGACCCTGGTTGGTCCTGAGTGTTCGCGCCGTCTTACGAAGTGTGGAAAATTTCAAGAAGATACGATGAAAAACACCGGAGATGTAAGAGTTTGAAAATCGCATTTTTTTTCAAAAATCTTGTTCTCGTTGTTCATTGACAGGGCTACAGCCTTGCAGAGAGCATCTCGGGACTTGGTCTCTTTTCCCATTGATAGAGTCTGTCCTGAAGGTGTGCATAGGCTCCGATCGGTGGAGTAGAAAAAAAGATACAGCGGAAAATGTGAAAAAATTCATAGAGTTTCTCGCTTAAATCTTTTTATATGTTAAAGTAAGTATTTTGCAAAAGTCGGGGATAGGCCCGAAAAATTCCTACAAAAGAATCGTATAGTTTTGTAATTTGGCCGGACTGTTTCGAACAATCCCTTATATATGCTCTCCAAAGTTTTCAGTTTTAAAGCACCTGCGCGAGCGGCGGCAAGGGGTCAAAGTTTCAGTTTTGATTCGTCTCGTATTCGAGCACGTACATAATTACTATAATATTGGATGAACAAATAACATCCCGATGATCCTAAAGCTTCCAGCAAACGGTAGCGATTCACGAACACACACACCTCAGGTTACGAAGGAGGCTAAGGTTATCAAGGGCACAAAGGTTACCAAGACCCTTTTAGGTCTTATTAATATTATTGTTATTATTGTTCTCAAACAAAGTGAATATCGTCTTCATGTCAAGAAAATAAACGCATTCATTTATTGTTATGTTGGGTTGATTTGGTAAATTGAAAACTGCAAAAAAATATGATATCTCACAAAAACAACTCTGTTGTAAAAGGTTTCCGCCAAAGAAATAGTTGTAAGCCGCAAAAAGGATTTATATAAAAAAACCCGAAAAGGCTCGCAAGGATATGCATTCAAAAGTGATTGAGTTCAGTGGGGTAACCTGGGGGGGGGGGTATTTGGGTGTTAACCCCCCCCCCCCTCCTTGCAAGTAGGAAAAAATATAAAAATTTTAAGGTAAAAAGGCATAAGGAAAAATAGTTGTAAAAGGCGAGTGAGTGAACTTTTTAAACCAAGGAAAGAATATACTGAGACAAAGTTGGGTATGTAACAAGATAATAGGTAAGTTCATTCGAAACTCCTAACCACTTTTCCGGTGTTGAGCAGCTTGCCTTATGTGTGAGATATGTTTTTGAGAATACTTTGCATGAAGAATTTTTAGCGTTTATTGATGTTAGGGATATGTCTGGGGAGGGTCTTGGTGCTGCAATTGTTAAGGGTCTCAGAGATGTAGGAATAGAAACTTGAAATATGTGCGGGCAAGGTTATGATGGTGGGAGTAATATGAAAGGAAAATTCAGGGGCGCACAGTCATTCGTCAAGCAACTTTCATAAGCCCCTCTAGCTCTATACTTGCATTGTGAGTCTCATAGTTTTAATTTAGCAGTATCCAGTGCATGTGACATCAGGGAAATCAGTCATTGCTTAGCAATTGTTAATTCTATTCTAGTCTTCTTGAAGACCCCGAAACGAAAAGAAGCCCTCCGAAAAGCTATTGCCGAGGCTACTGATGGCGAATTTCGAGTTCGAGGACTTATACCATATAATCCCACAAGATTGTTTGAAAGGCACACGTCAATTGCGCGTTTCTGGGACCAGCTCGGCTCCATCCTGACCTCTCTGTCGGTGATAAGTGAATAGGATAATGCGGAAACCGTTGCCGATGCTAAATCCAAATATAATTCTTGTTTGTCTCCACCATTTCTCGTTGCGTTGCAGTGTATCGTTTCCATTTTCGCTGTATGTCAACCTATAACTCGGCAGCTGCAATCGAAAACTATGGATCTCAGCAAGTCCCTGCTGATTGCAGAAGGTGCCATAAAAACCTTGCAGGGAATGCGAGCCAATCGGATCACAAGCTTCAGCCAAATTTTTAATGAAGTTCAATCTCTCTGCGCCACATATGGCTTAGAAATTACTATGCCACGAACGACCGGTCGTCAGACGCACAGAAACAATGTCCCAGCTGATAACGCTGAAGATTTTTACAGACGATCAGTGTATTTGCCATTTCTGTCTACAGCAATAGTCGAAATACAAGAACGGCTCACAGCCCATCGCACTGTATTGTCATGCTTTTCTTAAATTCTCCCGGGAGAAGGGCTTGTTACAGATGGCAAACAATTATTATCGGAGCAGTGCCTAAAAGAGGGTAAAGTTCTGTTCGAAACCTACCAATCCGCAGGTTTCTTGAACTTAACTCTACTCCTCTAGAATTCGAATGTGAATTGCTCCATTGGCACATATTTCTAGAAAAATGTGAAGATACGCTGAAGGCATCTGTGATGTGCTTGTATAATCTGTGTTCGCCGCAGGCATTTATTAACATCAGTATGCTGCTGCAGGTGCTAGCTACTTTGGCAGTGACTTTGTGCACACCGGAAAGGTGCTTCAACACTCTAAAGCACCTAAAATCATACCTCCGTTGCACAATGTCCGAGGAGCGACTAAACGGGCTCACTCATCTCTACGTTTATGAAGGATTATGCTCCGAGAAGGAAGTGCTAGACTATATTGTCCAAAATGGCAGCCTTAAGAAGCTTGGTTATCATTTTAAGTAAAATATACTTAGGTACTTAAAGGTACGTTGTGCTCGACACGACTGCATTGGCTCTAGCGACAGCGACTCGCTCATTTCATATAAAAACTCGTTTTTAGAATGAGAGAAAAATGAGTTTTTATATGATATGAGCGAGTCGCTGTCGCACAACGTTTTTTTTTTTTTTTTTAATTGAATTTAACATACCGTTGTATTTTTCTTGCGTTTAGCTGTATGTCCCGGATTGGCTTCTGAGAAAGTTGGTCGCCTTAACCATAAACAATACGAGGAAAGAACACCATAAATGAAAGTCCCAAATCACTATATTTTAACAGGTCATAAAATATTATGTAGAACACAATAATAATGATGATAGTTCCTTAAGCATATTTACTTGCTTCCATACGCTCATTCCAAAACTGCTCAATTTATTTCATACTCTACACATTTTCTGGACGTAAGAAGAATCCGATTTACAACTTCAAGTACAACCACTGTATTGCAAATGCAACATTGTCTTATGGCGGAAATTTTCTCATTATTCTCATGATTTTCGAAAAGCATATAATTTACTGCATATCCGACTGAAATGCAACTTAATTTAATGAATTTAATGATGGTACTTTACTTGTTGATGTTGCCATCACCATAACCACTCAAGAGCATTAGCATCGTTACTACTCCGCTATCTGCTTCTTATATCTAATGCATTCAAGGCCGAATTCGCGACTAGTGGCTTCAAGGATCCAACCGTATAATCAGCCACGTATTATAATAAAACAGAGCCCACATATCACTCAGGCGAAGTATATATATTTTAAATTGTCCCTAATTGCATTCATAAGTTCCCGTCGGAACATTAGTCCAGCCAGCATCCATCAATACCCCACGTAGACGTTTACATATACGACTTGCCGCCACGATAACCGCACGAATCTTCATCTTTGCAGACATTAAAAACGAATATTGCCAAAAGATGGAATTGCAATTCGTCCAGGCCATATCACTGTTTCGACGCAGAAATTATGAAAAATGTCTGGAAATTTGCAATACATTGTTGCAACATCATCAGCATCCCATAACGTCGGCGGCGGTCGCATCATCGCCAACTCAAGATACATCGGCAATCGGTGAAAAGATCAAGAATGGAATTTGGCAACTTAAGATGCAGGCACTGACACAACGTGTTTACGTCGACGATCTGGAGACTAACGACGACGGAATTGGTACAAATTGATGAATTATTACATTGTTCCTGGCAGAATGTCCGGTATTTTAATGGTCAACAATGTGCTCTGTTTTCTGTTTTCTTTTTCCGGTGCATACTCCGTAGAGAATGAGGAGGCTGAACTGGAGCGAATTGCAACGGCTGCCAGACCAGGTACATCAATTAAAACCGCTTTCGCACCTCGACCGGCAAGC
This sequence comes from Microchrysa polita, assembly GCA_949715475.1. Taxonomy (NCBI): domain Eukaryota; kingdom Metazoa; phylum Arthropoda; class Insecta; order Diptera; family Stratiomyidae; genus Microchrysa; species Microchrysa polita. The sequence continues at coordinate 41,036,136 of OX454415.1, read as the reverse complement.
AGTCTTATGACGGGCAGATTGCGAACTAGTACAGCAAGACCCTCAACGGGAATGGTGAGAAAGATTTTTTTATAGCTTTCAGATTAAAGCTATCAGCATGATAGAGTAATGACGAATATGATCTTAACATATAGGCAAGACCTGGAACTATGTCCAATCGTCCTGGCTCATCTATTGGCAGTCGACCTTCGTCCCGTTGTGGAACAGCTCGTCGTGTCCGTGTGACATCTGCATCCGCATATGCACTAAATGATCCTTCGGCCTCCATGTTCCAAGCATCACGGCTCAATCCTACAATATACGCAGAAAAATCTACTATTATCAAGCCATTATTTCAGTTTCTTTACTATCATGAAGGCGATCCTCAAAAAGCGTATCTGCTATGTGAAGCAGTTGCAGATTTCAGGAAACAAAAAGTCGATTGGTGGTGGGAACAACAGCGTGGACGATGCTTGATTGCTCTTAGTCACCCGAAAAAGGCTGAGGACTATCTTAAACGATCGTTAGCCGCATTTCCACATCCAGATACGTATCTATTGATGTGCAAATTATATCTGAAATTAGAGCAGCCTTTTGTCGCACTTCAACTGCTTGAGTCAGGAATTCAGAAAATGCCCAACGAAATAAGCTTGAAAATCCAACAAGCTAGAATTCATGAGTGTGTAGAATTGATGGATGAGTCAGTAGCAATTTATCGCATGATATCGCACATGGATGCAATAAATACAGAAGCATTGGCGTGCATAGCCGTGTCGTACTTTTATGATGGTAAGCCAGACGTGGCGCTGATGTATTACCGGTAAGAATTAATTAATTTGTGAGATCTAGATGTCTTTCAGATTCTTAATTTTAAATGATTCTTGTCTCACCTTTTAGGCGTATCCTATCAATGGGAGAACATAGTGCGGAAATATTTTGCAATATCGCTTTGTGTTGCCTATATGCAGGACAAATAAGCTTTGTACTGCCTTGTTTTCAACGTGCGATTCGTTTAGCTACTACAACTGAACAACGTGCTGATATCTGGTTCAACCTCAGTTTTGTCGGCTTAGTAAGTAGAATAACGTTTTTTAAAGCACAGAAGCATAGATTAGAAAAAGTCAGAAATGTGTTTTTTTTTTTTTATGACAAACAATTTGAAACGAGACAGCAAGTTTAACGTTTCAACGCCTGAACAAATAGTTTTCCAACAGGTTTCGATTAAACTTCTCAGGGGAAAAGAAAACTAAGTTTAAATTTTCCCTTCCCGGTTTAATGTATGGAATGTCTATGTAGACAGGTTACGGCAGGTGTTAACTGATTGTAAACAAATTGGCTGCATTAAAAAGCGAACGAAATTCACTGGAAAAACACTGGAAATGCTACAAGAATTTACCCGCCACCGAAACCTTTCTTCTTCTTCTTCTTTATGGCACGATAGTGCGACGTCGGGCCTTGGCCGCCTGGATTGAAAACCTCCAATTGTCGCGGTCACGCGACCTTGTCCTCCAATTCCGAAAGCCTAGCATCTGGTGGGCGTCCTCACATACAGAATGGGCTCTCGGTCGTCCACGCAATCTGGCTCCGTCCACTCGTTGCGCGTTCATCACCTTTTTGGGCATGCGATCGTCGTTCATCCTTTGTACATGTCCCGCCCATTGCAATCGCTGCAATTTCATGATCTTCGACACCTGTAGCTCATCATACAGCTGATACAACTCAAGGTTGTACCGGATGCGCCATTCACCTCGTTCACGAACGGCCCCGAAGATTCTTCGGAGAACCTTTCGCTCGAATGTGTCCAACAGGTGTTTAGAGTTTTGGGTTAGGGTCCATGCCTTGCAGCCATAGCATAGCACAGGTCGGATGATGGTTTTAAACACGTGGAGCTTCGTGTTCCTGTGCACCAGCTTCGAATTCATAATTTGGAGGACCGCAAAGTAACACTTATTAGCTAGTTGTATCCGTCGCTTTATCTCATATGTTTCGTTGGCATCTTTGGCAAATTGCAACCCAGGTAAGTGAAGTTGTCTACATATTCTATAGGTCCCGCACTGTGATGCTTGAATTTACTGGCGTTCTAGTTTTTGATTGCATCATGACCTTGGTTTTAGACTCTTTGATATGTAGTCCAACTTCTTTGGCGGCGTTATTGAGATTATGCAGAAGGCTTTCTGCATCACCCAATCTTCGAGACATGATGTTGATGTCGTCGGCGTAGGCTACTAGTTGAGTCGAATTAATGAGTAGCGTTCCACTGCTGTCCAAGTTCATAGCTCGAATCACATACATACTCCAGAGCCAGGTTGAAGAGCGTCGGCGCCAGCCCGTCGCCTTGCTTGAGTCCAGTACGAGTTTCAAATAGGTCAGTGCAGGGCCGGCTTTAGGGTGGGGCGACCGGGGCGGTCGCCCCGGGCGCCAGGTTTAGGGGCGCTGAAATCCATACTTTTCATTAAATTCTTTTTAAAAATTTTATTGTTGCTTCAGAAAATGTTTTTTTTTGTTTTTAACTGCTGAATTGAGTATGATGTAAGAATATTAATACAAGCTAAAATTAAAATTATTAACTTAATGAATGTTTAAATGTTGGTGGTTCAAAAACGAACCTGTAGTAATGCAAAATAGTCAGGAATAAACCCACGGTCAAAATTATAAAATTAAATGAATTGATGTTTACATATGGACTAAACGTAAAATCGATACTGACGTAAATCGGTACCATCAAATTCAATCGTATTTAGAACCATTGCCAAGTACGTTTTGGCAGCGACCAGAGTCTGTAGGTGAGGACCGTAGTCATTGGAACTGTCCACCCTTACTCAATCTTCGTCTGCTTCGTCAATTCAAAATTATAAAGATAGTGTAGTCTTCAAAATGATTACTAAAATGAAAAAAAAAATTAACATCGAAAAGGATGAATGGAAAATTGCTACCTACTTAATTGGAGTTTGCTATTGCCTTCCCATTCAACATTATAAGAAGTACGGAAATTTAATTTTTTGCGAAATAGATGCGAGTTTCGGCGAAGTCGGCTCATTTTAACGAATTGATGCAAAATGTTCTGAGCTGTAATTTCCCACGAAAAGTTATTTCATCTCAAAAAAATTATGATAGATAATTTTTTATTTCAGATTGACTTTTTGTCAAAAGATTCCTATTAATAAGAATAGATAAATTTCGAAATACACAAAGCAAGCTGTTTAGTCGGAGGTTGGATGAAAAAAATTTGTTTTCTGCATCGGGGTTTTTTAGGTAGAGCTTTTCTCGTGGTTAGACCAGCCCCGAAATTGAAATTAACTGTTGACTTTGTCGTAAGTATTGTCAAAAACATTTCTCGACGACTGAACGGGTAGTATGATTCAGTTGTCAACTACACTGCTTTCAGCTAATTGAAAAGAAAGATGCAATTGAGTCTGAGTCCTTTCAATTAATAAAAAATAGACTCAAATTAGAGTTAAGAAGATGGAAGCCAAACAGGATAGGTTTAACGGCGGGGAAATGGAGAAAAATATTTCCGGAGAACGTTCAAGTTGCGCCAATCACAGAGGTGGCGATGAAATTAATAGTATCAATCTCCTTACTGATTTTGTCGCCTCGTGTCTCATTGACGTAACTTGAACATTCTTCACATACCGGACTTAAATGGTTGTCATATCCAGTAGATTGGCAAAAATTCTAGGCCCTCAGTTTATAGAAGCTGTCGTAGAAACTCGACCAACTGAAATGTAAGAATCGTAATTTCCACTTGACAGTCAAGACAGACACTTTTCCTTAAAATTAACTAAGAAAAATCTAGAGAATGGCGAAGATATCAAAAGAAGCTGGCTAGTTAATTCAAAAACAGCGTTTTGTTTTTGCTGCAGGCTATTTTCGGCGCGAGCGAAGTCTGCATTATCAACAACGGGCTACCAGGACTGGAAGCATATAATACATATATACTAACTTAGGTCAAAGGATTTTTATTTTTTTTTATTTTTTGTTACTTCCATTCAATTGCAATTTTTCGGGTATAGAAACTATATAAGGGGGCGCTTCCTTCAAGTTCGCCCCGGGCGCCGTTTCACCTAAAGCCGGCCCTGGGTCAGTGAGTCTATTCTGAACTCTGACCTGCGAGACGGTATTAGTCATCGTCATCCTTATGAGTCGCACTAGCTTAGCCGGTATTCCAAAATGCAGCAAAATGTTGTACAGTACGCTTCGATCGATACTGTCGATCGATACTGCCTGCATGAAGTCAACAAATATTTGGTATACGTCGATGTTGTATTCCCAGCTTTTCTGGAGTAAAAGCTTCACTGTAAAAGGCTGATCTGTCGTCGAACGACCAGGTCTAAAGCCGCCTTGGTACTCGCCAATGATTTCTTCTGCGTACGGATTAATTCTATTTTCCAGAATTTTAGATAAAATCTTATAAGTCGTACAAACTAATGAGATGCCTCTGTAGTTCTCACACTTCAACTTATCCCCTTTTTTGTGGATTGGGCAAATGATACTTTTACGCCAATCTTCCGGGATTATTTCGTCGTTCCATACTTTAACGATAAGTGTGTGTATAGCCTTAACAAGGCTCTCCCCACCATGCTTCAGCAGTTCAGCTGGAATCAATCATTTCGGGCTCGCCGGGCTTTGTATCCCACAACCTCCTCTGCGACCCCTTTGATGGTGTCTTTGAGGGCGTCAGCTTCTCCTCAAGGGCAGTCGTATAAGTGAAGCACCGTGGCATCATCCAACAATTTGTCAACCGCAAAAATTTTTGTCGGGTTGAACCTTCACCATATAGTGGTCAGAGTCAATATTTGCCCCACGATAGGACCGAACATCCATTATGCTCGATGCCCATCTCTTGCAGACAAGGACGTGGTCAATTTGGTTGACGGTATGTTGATCTGGAGATCTCCAGGTCTGCCTGTGAATGCGACGATGAAAACAGGTAGAGCTAATGACCCTATTTCTGCTGGTCGCGAAGTCTATTAGTCGTTGGCCATTGTCGTTACAGTCTTCATGGAGGCTGTACCCTCCAGTGATCCCCCTATGCCAACTTTCGTTTCCGACTTTGGAGTTAAAATCCCCTAGCAGCAATTTGACATCATTTGATTGAAGTGAATCGAAGAGATTTTCTAGGCGGTGATAGAACTCGTCTTTAACCGCGTCTTCACTGACTTCGGTGGGGGCATGCGCGTTTATGAGCCAGAGATTGAAGAACCGGGTTTTAATGCGAATCGCACACAGCCGCTCGTTTATGGGTTTGAAGTCGATAACATGCGGCTTAAGTTGATTGTTTACAATGAACGCCACTCCAAACTCCCTGTGGCCCGAAGGTTTTCCACTTGTGAAAATGGTGTACGAATTTCGGTCGTCAATCTCGCTACTAAGCCATTTAGTTTCCTGGAGTGCAACAATGCTCAGCTTATATTTTTCAACCTGATCCAAGAGGGCCCTTAAGGCCCCTGGCCTATTCAGGGAGCGTACATTCCAGGTTCCGAAAGAGTAATCAGTTGTTCGTTTGCGATGTCGTCGTTGGGTTGTATCCGTCCAATCCGAGGCTTTCATTCCAGGTTTCTTGACGTAGAATTTTTTTCCAAGGATGGGTTGTCGGCCCATCGCTTAACCATGATAGTATTCGTAAAACGAAAGAGGTCCATCATGGAGAGGCCTCGGAGGTGCTGCTTCGTTGATTAACTGTTCGGTTTTTGTCACCCTATTACGTTTAGTAACCTGAGACGCTGAAGTTGTTAATACAGCACTCAGGCGCAGCGGTTACTCGGATAAAGCGGGAAAGTAACGTCCCGTAGAGAAACATAGGAATTGGCTGGAGCCGTTCACCCTATGAAGCTCCTCCTGCATAGCTAAGGGTCCGCAGTTATGCCACAACTGAAGAGGATATAGGAATCGGCCGGAGCCTTTCAACCTTTATCCTCACCCATACGGAAAACCTTTCACTGATAAATAAATAAATCTATATTTGCAATGAGAATCCAATTGGAGTAAAACTTTTCTGCTACGTTTTTCGTTCGTTGAATGCAGCCATTGTGCGCACTATTAGTGAAACCTGATAAAGATTCCGGGAAAGGGTGAAAAAGTACGTCTTTATTGTGTGAATGTGTTCAGTAGCAGCCAGGCGTTGGATTTTTTGTTTGACATGCACACTGTTTTCCGTTGACAATTTGAAGAGATACTTAATGTACCTACTTAACCCTAGTCCTACCAACAGGGGTACAGGTGTACCTTTTTCACTTTAAATTTAAATATTTCCGATTTGCCAAAACGAAATATGTTGAATCACTCTGACATCTTAAAGTAAAGGGTTTTTGGTTATTTTAACTACTTTTTAGATTTTTGGTTCGATATACTTAAGAGAAAAAAGAAAAAAATTGTGATATGACATATTTACCGGCACGGGTACACCTGTACCCACTAAACTTTTTCGATGTATTGAGTGAAATACAATAGAGGATTTCCAAACCTGGGGTGTTCTTGTGGGATTTTCTGTATCGTATTCTGTCCATATCGTGAGGCGCACCACCGCAGCTCGGACAAATGTTGTGAATCTCCGGGTCTATTCGAGATAGGAAGCAATTGAAGCGCGAACATATGCCCGACCTAAGCTGGGCTAGTGTCGCTCTTGTGGCTCTCGGGAGCCTAGTCTCCTCAGGGGATATAGGTGGTGGGAGCGCTGAGACGACTCTATTAGCACCTAATCTCCCTATTGAACGATTCACAATGATTCTGTGAATATCGGTTTGTGACCACACCGGTGTATAGCTGGGAATTGCTCTACCTACCTATCCCTTTGTAGGTGACTAATATAGTTTCCTTGTCCTTGCCCCAGGAGCTCCCGGCCAGTACCTTTAGGACGTTGTTTCTACTGTGCATTTTGTCGACTACGTCTTTGACCTTTGACGTGGTCATACTGGCGACCATTCCCGATGGCAGCCCCGCTGCCGGGAGTTACAAGCCTCTTCGGGGCGGACCACACCCGTTTTCAAGAAGAAACGGCAAAGAGTTGCCAAAAAAGCCCTCCCTGGCAGGAGCCATAGATGTTCGATGCAGGAGGGTTGTGTATGAATAACGTTCATTCCGCTTGTTTGTGCTGCTGGTCTTTGAGAGTTGACGAACCACTGCGTTCCATTGGATGCAGTAAATACTGAAGACACAGGGGGAATTTGAATATCCTCGTCTTCTTCGAAATAATTTTCAGAAATATCGCTTGTTTCTATTTTAAAACATTCTTGATCAGCATCAGACGCAATATACTTATGTGGCATCAATTCGTCATCAACAGTTGGAACAAAAGGTTCTCCATCATCGTCGCTATCGTTTGAAAACATATGCAATTGATTTTGTGTCAATCTGTACAAAAATAAATCAATAAAAATGTACAAATGGAGGTAATAAGCAAAATGACGACATGTGTACTTTTCAATGTGGATTTTCCCTTTTTTGTTCCATGGTATTGAATTACTGCGGGAGTTCAGCGGTGATCTACATTGTAATATATTAGATAAAAGTATTCAAAAATTTAACTGACTTATACATTCGATTGGATTGGTCCTGGTTCTAATGCAGATGTCGATGCAGTCACATTCACCGTTTTACTACTTTGCACTTTCCACTGTTTTTCCACTACCAGACGTATTTTCACCTTGAAATTATTAGATATCACCAGAAAATCAAGAATGTTGTAAAAACTCATCGAATCTAGCGGTAAATCGAAGTTGGGTACAGGTGTACCCATGTCGGTAGAAATAAGAATAAACTTTTGTCGGTAGGACTAGGGTTAAACTGCATAGCATCCTTTCACTTAATTTAAGCTCTTTATAGTCAAAAATGTGATTGAATTTAGGAGTTGAAAGGTCATTTTAGGCATGTTTGTTTTTGTGGGTGAAAATGTAGCCTAAAGTTATCATGGCTATATTTTTTCAACTTAAGGGGCAGGTTTGCTGACCCAGACTCACCAAAAAAAATCATCAAGGGTAGCAACATACGCACTGCATTTTTTTTTTTTCAAAATACATAGTGTTTTTTTCTACATTAAATACCTTTTAAAACTTTAAAAACGGAAAATTTTAAAGGCTTTTTCTTCATAAAACATATTCGTATGCTTGACCTATAATTTTTTGTCAAATTATAAATTTTGGAATCGACATTTTCAATACAGATTTACAAACAAATTTACAAAATTAACTTTTTTGTAAACACTTGCATGTAATATGGAAACTATGCTTAAAAGAAAAATTCATTCATTCATTTTAACTAGTCATTGGAAAAATAACTGAAACTGAACAATTCTTGCTTAATTAGAAAATCCTTTCGGATTTCTTAAAAATCATTTTCTTGAGAATTCTTTTGAATCTTTAGAAGCCGTGAAAAAGGAGTTGCTTTATAATTTTCTCGATAAAATTCAGAGTTTTGAAGAGGAACCATCAAGCTTTTGCTACAAGGGAACGGGCAATACTTGATTGATTAAATACGTCTCGAAGAATAAAGGAATTAGATCTGAATCTGGGTGCAAAAAACCATAAAATATAATCCACAACCTAATATGTATATAGATGGTCAAATGTTTTGTATTGCTGGGATCGGAACTGTTATTTATTCGATGTGTTGTGCTGCATCCCTTAAATAGTTTCTTAGTTGGAGTCTAACAGTAGGTACGTTTTTTTTTGTTATCCCGTGTAGGTTTGGGTAACGAAACTTCATATAAAAACGAGACCGAGTTCTATTCGTGCGAATAGCACGATGAGTGTATACCCTCTATACCCATGTGCAGACCTAGAAGGCACGCAAAACCCAAAATATTCAATTTCATATTTTTTGTGGGGAGGCAGGGGTAGATGGGTTGGACCTGACATATCTTTATTACCTTGTCAAGGCATCCAACGGCTACCATTTGATACTAATTTGAAGTTTTTCGTGATATTCTATCAAAAGATATGGCTGAATATAACTTTGTAGGGGAAGTAGGGATACGGGTAGTCGGACCTACTCCACTTTCCGTCAACTCGAAGTATATGTCAGAATGAGACATTGACAAAATTTCAAGTTGATAGCGATATTCTACCGAAAGTTATGGCCGAATTAAAATATCAAAGAGGGGTAGTTTGTATGGGAGGTAGGGGAACCCGTGCTCCGATTTGGCCCGTTTTCAATACCGTCCAAGATTATAGCAAAAAAAACATTTGACCAAAATTTCAAACCGCTAGCTTCATTATTTCGGGAGTTATCGTGCTAACAGACAGACACACGGACAGACAGACAGACAGACAGCCAGACAGACTGACAGACATGGCTTATTCGATTCAGTGACCGACCCTGATCATTTATATATATACTTTACCATACCTCCGGTGGCTCCTTTGAGGTGTTGCATAATATCGGCGTAACAAAAACAATATACCCTATACCATCTTATGGGTATAGGGTATAAAAATGACAGGTGGATCAGCTGGCATTTTTTTAATGAAGTTTCGTTACACAAACCTACACGGGATAGCAAAAAAACACAGTTAATGATTTATTAGGTTCAAGTTTTTGAAATACGAATGCCTATAAAAATTAAATCAATTATCGAAATCGAAATTTTAAATTTGCTTTCATTTTTTTTTTATATGTAATTAACAAAACTATTTGAAGATAACGTAATTTTATCCCGAAAATCTAGAAAACAATGTACAATGTTTTTAAATACATATTCATAAAAAAAATGTTTTTTTACAGACTACATCTGATAATGCTTTGACTAAAAGATGCCTTCGACTATGCCTTGCTTGCGATGCATTCAATGGAGCTGCATTAAACAATTTGGCTGTGATTGCTGCTATAGAAGGATCATATGAAAAGGCTAAATCATATTTGACGGCTGCAGAGAATGTTATTCCAGACAGTCCAGAAGTCAAGAAAAATAATAAAGTACTTAACAAAACGGTGTTCAAGCCGAACAAGCGCAAAAATTAAAAGTATTATATAATGTAGGTATTATGTACTACTGTGTTGTGAAAGTAAATAGAGTTGATAAATACGTTTGATAATTTTTTGTGTTTTCGCTTCTTAGGTGGTTTTTGACACTTACGGCCAGATTACGTCATCTACGCAAATTACTTAATTTGAATTGCACCATTCATACAATGTTCAAATTATTCAAAATACAATTTGCATAATTTGGCCAGATTAAGTACACAAGTTATAACCTTCTAACAGTCTAAATAAATGTAAAACAGAATAAGTCATAGGACTCGATAGTTGTCTTAGCGTTCAGCGATTGTTAAGCAATTTTGTGCGCAAATGGCTGCAATTCTTATACTTGATCTGAGAAAGAGAACTGTGTCCACTGTCAAACAATGAATATTGTTATGTCTAGCCTAGCATATTTCAATCCATAAAGCGAATTCCGTGGATGATTGTTACAAACTCCCTTCAATTTATGAAAAAAAAATCATGAAAAACAATAGCTAGGGTGGGCAGCACCAGAATGAGCTTGGACTTCAGTCAGATTGGCCAGTCTACAATTAGGTTTGTAACTCTCTTTGATAAGTCTGATCTAACTACTAGACTTAGAGGAGTCAAATTCAAGTAGTTCAACAGGGCACGGTTGTCAATTGAAGACACGGATCGGGTACCCGCAATGTCAGGTTTCCCTGATACCAAACAAACCACGAAAAGGCCGGCACGGTGAGGTGAGGTCTGAGGTCGACTGAAAAAGAGCATTGGGCGATAGGTCGATTGTGCCAAACGGATAATTCTATATAACATGCGTCTTGATTTTTCAGCAATAGAAGCGGATATGAGCTTTCGCATTATCTGAAATCGGTGAATTAAATGACAATGGCAATGTGATCATTTTCTAAATTTTTATACAATTCATATGTATGTTGAATGTAATTAAAGACAAATCAAAACGAGACCGAGTTATAATCGTGCGAATAGCACGATGAGTGTATACCCTATATCCATGTACAGACCTAGAAGGCACGCAAAAACCCAAAATATTCAATTTCATATTTTTTGTGGGGGAGGGAGGGGTAGATGGGTCGGACCTGACACATCTTTATTACCTTGTCAATGCATCCAACGGCTACCATTTGATACTAATTTGAAGTTTTTCGTGACATTCTATCAAAAGATATGGCTGAATATAACTTAGTAGAGGAAGTAGGGGTAGGGGTAGTCGGACCTACTCCACTTTCCATCAACTCAAAGTATATGTCAGAATGAGACAATGATCAAAATTTCAAGTCGATAGCGATATTCTACCGAAAATTATGGCCGAAAATTATGGCCGAATTAAAATATCAAGGGGGGGTAGTTTGTATGGGAGGTAGGGGAACCAGTGGTCCGATTTGGCCCATTTTCAATACCGTCCCAAGATTTTAGCAAAACAAACATTTGACAAAAATTTCAAACCGCTTGCTTCATTATTTCGGGAATTATCGTGCTAACAGACGGAACAGTAGTGAGAAAACGAACAGACAGACAGACATGGCTTATTCGGTTTAGGGACCGACCCTGATCATTTATATGTATACTTTGCCATATCTCCGGTGGCTCCTTTGAGGTGTTACATAATATTGGCCCTATACCATCTTATGGGTATAGGGTATAAAAACAGCTCATCCAGCTTCCTATCACAAATCTTCAAAGCTCTGCTTCTGGTACATCACCAATCGAAAGATTAACACAACAGTTCATATTGTGCTTCCTCTTTCTCCAAGCACATTGAATATAAGGACCGTGGAATTGACAATCAGACTCACTTGATCATAATTCAATTGTATTTTTTTTAATTATTGCGAAGTGTGATAAAGTGATAATATTATCACTAAGGCCCGGATTTATATGCAAATGCATATTTTTGCATATTTGTGCATATTTGATGGGTTATTGCATATTTTTGCATATTTTGCTCTTTTTTAACATTTTTGCAAAAATACCTAATTTGCTCTAAAAACGTTATAAAAAAATGTTTCACAAAGAAAAACAAACATGAAAAACAAAAAGAAACTGCAAATTAAGCCGTTTTGCATCAATATTACATGTAATACAATGTTTCTAAAGCTTACCATACACTGTCCAGTCGATTGAACAATCGATTGCACACAATTGATCTGACGCCCGTACATCACATAGGTACGTTATACAATTTATCGTACAATCTAAAATGATTGTCTCACCATCCCCACACGACACAACACAACATAGTGACAATTATATATTTTGTGGCGATGGGCATCCTATGCTACTTTAAGTAGCTTAAGTGACAGTTGTCAATTAATTGACGAGTTTGAAGAACATCTGTACATATAAATTGTGTTCCGGGAAGCTCGGGCGAAATGCACAAATTAACATTTCGTGAAATTATAGACAAAAGCACAGGCTTCACCACACTAAGTAATATTAACAAAATCATTAACGATAACAACGCGGAGCATTCGGAAATAACCGACCTATCAAAATATAAGTTTGCTCCAATTACATCAGTAAATGTAGAAAGATCATTTTCGGTATACAGTCTTGACTCGATAATCCGGATCAATTATTGCAAGGGGTAGTCCGGACCATCGGAACATCCGGATTAGCGAAATCACTTTTTTCTCAGGAAAAACAGTCCAAATAAATAAAAAACAGGAACAAAAGCCGATAAGTGCATTATTTCTTTGAAATTAGTCAGCATCATGTCATATTTGCCAGAAGGTCCCGTAAAGAATTACGAGACCAAATATACTATTTCACCCTGAAAATTTCAAATATCCGGATTATAGAGTCAAAATTGCTGGCGAAATCCGGACTACAGAATACATAGTGGAAACATTTAGTGGTCCGGATTAGCGTGATATCCGGATTAAAGGAGATCCGGATTACCGAGTCAAGACTGTATATAAATATTTTTTAAACGGCAGAAAACACAGTTTCACTGAGGAAAATTTTGAAAAGTACTTCATTGCAATTCAAAAATGGAATAGTAATGAAATCGTTGAAAATATATTTATGTACCGAAAACGATCTGAATTTTGGAAAAAGATTTTGGTTGGAATCATTTTATTGCTAAAGTTTATGTATTCGTTATTGTCCTGAAATCTGTTTTATGTTGAATCGGAATTGAACTGAATTTAGTATTAAAACATATCAACGAAAGCACTTCTGTTTTATTTTAGACACTTTACTTAAAAAATATCTCTGTTTGAATCGAATTGCGAGAAAAATTTGTCTAGTATACTGATGGTAATAGGTTTAATTACGTATTTCAACATTTTTCAGCTACATATATATGATATTTTTCGTTTTATCACTGCATATTTCATTGCATATTTTGTGATTTTTTATTGCATATTATATGGCATATTTCGACCTTTTTTACTGCATATAAATCCGGGCCTTAATTATCACACATTACCACAGTAATCAAACTCCATTCGAACAATTTGATTGCACAAAATGTTGACGTGTTGTTCCGCTAAACTTTTGGTAAACTTATGAGAAATTATGTTCTTTACCATAAATTAGTAGTCTGGCTGGTCGAGCGGTTAGTGCACGCACCTTCGGTGCACAGGCTCATGAGTTCGAATCTCACCGTATTCCATTGTGTTTTTCGAACTCACGAGCTTGTGACAGACTATGATCTCACTCAGATGTTAAACGAGTACCCATTTATGGGGATAAATAACACTGCTGAGCGTGATGCTGATCTCATTACCTCATCAAAAAGCAGATAAGATCTTGGAAATAGGATGTCACTAACACATCCTGCGGCCTTAGTCCAATGTTGGATTGTCGCGCCTGTCATTTATTTTTTTTACCATAAATTCGACCAATGATACACTTCTTGGAACCGCTTCTGAGGTCCGTTTTTTCAATACACTTTCAGCTGCTTCGTCGCATTACCACACAACAAGGAAAAATCGACAAATCCGCCGTAAATTTATTCCATTTCAAACCGCAGAAATCTATAGGTGCGTTTTTAACTATCAAGAACAGAACAACACCCATATAAATTTGTCATTTGTGTTCCAAATGAAACAACTCGAATTTTGATGGAATTTGTTCTGTTCTGTCCTATACTCGATAGTAACAAAAAACGCACCTTATATATTTTCTGGTTCTGGTCTACCAGATTTTTATCCTTTTCTGTAGTTGAAAATAGAAGAAAAGGGATACTTTGTGATTGATTCAAAATCGCAGCAAATGAAACTGCATTCAAAAAAGATAGGAATGAATGGGGGAATACATGCTATAGATGCAGTAATGTATGTTGATAATATAAGGATGTAAAATTTACTTTCAAGACTTTCGGTACGTTTTTGACTATACATTTTACCCCCAATGAACCAAACTGAACTCGAGATCGTTCCCGTTCTCTCACTACAGTTCCCAAAATTGACCATTTTGAGTACGGGATAGGACCAAACCAAAAGATTAGTGTCGCCTAGTTAAATTGTTGTCAATCGAAAGACATCGGCGCTCAAAGAATAGATATGAAATCGTTTTTCCCATTGTCACTCCCGTCATCCTGCTACATCCCCAAAACCTTGGCCTTTTTCAGTACTATAGATAGGACCAGACCGAAATTAAAGTTTCCAGAAGAAGGGGTATGATGTAACAGGAGAAAGTGGGTAAACACTAAAACGGGCTTCATACCAATTCATCCAGAATCGAAACTTCTCGTTATATGTAATTAGATATTACTCAATATTCCGAAAGCATTAATAACTTTAATTTCATTGCCCAATGGATCTAATTCCCATGTCTTAAATGTAATAATTTGCACTGCTACCCCAGGAATGCTATGAAGTTATGCATACCCCAGGAAATTTGAACAAACATTTGGACAAACTTCAGAAAAATAGAGGAAAGCTGAACTTTTGCTTAAGCTTTTTTTCGAGGTCCTAAAGAGCCCTCAAAAGTCCTTGTCTGTACAAGTGCAGGGCTTTCTGTATATCTCGATAACGGTAAAAAGTAGTCTCTGAAGAAACTGTAAAAATTCAATATTGATTCGCGCATTTCTAACGGTGCCAGGTTGTCAAACGGTATTTTTAACAAGGTTTAATGAACATCTCTATATCCGTAACTCTGGCTGAAAAAAAAATTATAGAAAATTGGTAGGGCATACGATACTGAAGATAGTGGCCAAATTTCTCGCGACTTAAGGATACTACGAGAGTTCAAACCATTAAAAACGGGATTTTTTGGGTTTTCCGTGAATATATTAAATGGGGAGTATGCTGTAAGGTTGCATATGACATCAAATAAAATACCAAAAGTCCCTATCGATGGTGGGCACCTAAAAAGCTAGGAGGGGCCAAACATGGAAATAAAACGTTTTTGGGGAATATCTCTATAATGGTAGTGTTCACAGCTTGTGCAAGGCCTAAATAAATGTTAGAAGTAGTCCCAAGAAGGCTATGAGGGTTCAAACAATACACGAGAAGACCCAAAAATCCCGTTTTTCTAGGGTTTGAACATCTGGAGCTCACTTGGTGCACTTGTTGATGAGAAGTTTGGCCACTTTCTTCAGAGTCGTATGGTCTACACATTTTTTTTACAAATTTGTTTAGCCAGAGTTACCGTTATCTAAGATTTTCGGCTACCTAGCTATCTAAAAAGAAAACAGGTGCGACAGTCCAAAATTGGACTAAAGGTACATTTTCCTCGACACGACTGCACGACAGCGACTCGCTCATTCCATATAAAAACTCGTTTTTAAAATGAGAGAGAAACTAGTTTTTATATGAAATGAGCGAGTCGCTGTCGTGCGGCCGCGTCGAGGACAACGCACCTTAAGGCCGCAGATGTGTTAGTGACATCCAATTTCCAAGATCTTAACTGCTTTTTTGTTGAGGTGTTAAGATCAATAGCACACGCTCAGCTCAGCAGTGTTATCTATCCCCATGAATGGGCACTCCTTTAACATCTGAGGGAGATCATAGTCCTGTGCACCGGAGGTGTGCGCACTAGCCACAACACCAACCAGACTATTAGCTATCTAGAGCTTTGCAATCAGCACATGTTACCGTTATCGAGATATTCAGAAAAGCCTGTTTTGATGGTGTTTGACCTGACCCTCCCTCGAAAGGAAGGGTCATGTAAAAATCCAACTTCCCCTATTTTTCCCCAAGTTTTCTCGGGACGATATTAATATCAATTTTTGATGATAGCATTTCATTAATGTTTGTCTGAAGCGAACGAATTTGCAATCCTTTTTCGCAAAATCGTAACGGTTCTCCAGATATTCAATGTCAAAATTTGGCTTTTCTATTAAGGTACTATGTTCACGATGGATTTCACGTGAAATGGCGATGTTAGTACCCTACTCTTAGCAAAAGTTCAGTATGTACTTTGATAGAAAAAGGGCGGGGCATTCAGTGGCTCAGTGGTAGAGATGACACTCTAACCCTGAGTTGCTGGAGCGTGGGTTCGAATCCTACTGTCACCATAGATGTTTGTGTTGTCTTTAAAAATGCTCCTATGGCAGCCAGTTCTACGATAAAATCGTCCCGGAGCTACCCGTTGTTAGTACAACGGCCAAGAGCTGCCAACCCCCCTCGATTCAAAAAAAGAAAAAAAAACTCTTGAATCGCTACTACAACAACAACATAGAAAAAGGGCGGTAATTTCCGCTTTACCGATTGCGGAATGTTTGATGCAATCAAATATACGTTTTAATTTTATTTGCCCCACTATATTAGTAAATTTTAGCAATTGTGCAAGATGTTGAACCCCCGTTATTCGCGGTCCCAACATTCGCGAATTCGCGATTCATATTTTCCGACACTTCTTCAACCATCACTATGCTTATCCGCGATTTCGTTCTAGTTCGAATGCGAAAATTTGAAAAAATAGAACTACATTTTCGTGTTCGTTTTAAACACTGCAACACGGCACTGGTTTATTCTAGTTGAAATAGATTACACGCGTCGGCAGCAGCATCGGCAGAATTTCATAGCTGACAAACATGCTGAATGCCAAGTCTTCTGCTCAACATTTTTGTCAGCAATGTAAAATGCATTGGGCTTGACGTTTCGCGATGCCGATGCTTCTGCTGACGCGTCTAATCTATTTCAAGCATTAGAGTACGATGCGCTGTCGTAATGGAAGAGCAGCTTTTTCGCTTTAAACGAGACGTATCTGCATCAAGCCGAAGTAGAATTTAGCCGATAAAAGACTGCTGCATTTCTCTGTAAACGTTCTTCTATTCTACACTCGGCCGCAAAACTATCGACTCAACCTAAAAGCGCGTGTATTTGTACGTGTTTTTCGAAAAGTATAAAAGTTATCCATCAAAATCGTATGTCATTGAAAAGCTTAAGGCCTCAGCTTTACGTTGGTACCATTTTAACCAATATTTGGTGAGCACTTTTAAAATTGATGCTCTTTGAGCGAAATCGTAGCGAAAATAAGCAAATATGAAAATGGTTTTTGGTTAGGTTTTTTGTAAATAAAACAAAAACTGTTGGAAAATAAGTTAAGTATTTATTTTTTTAGTATTTGGTATTGCCTCCTCTTGCTCCAATGACAGTTTTCAGTCGATTCTGCATTGATCTGATCAAGTTGCTGATGGTATCTTGAGGAATACCGTTCTACTCCTCTAATAGGGCTGCCTTCAATTCTTCAGTGGACGAAGGGACTGGATTTCTGGCTCGGACTCTTCTCTTGAGTTCGACCTATAACTGTTCTATGGGATTGATGTCGGGAGTGCGTGCAGGCCAGTTAAGTGACGACATATTGGCTTCATTCAAGAGCTGTCGAGTGAGGCGCGATGCATAACACCGGGCATTGTCGTGCATCAAAGTGAAGTTCTCGCCAATAAATGTTGCATAGAGCACAACGTGGACACGGAGAATATCGGTAACGTATCGCTTAGCTGTCAGTCGTCCTCCTCGGCCTCCTGTGGGCACGAATACGAGATCCATTTTCCCTCCAAGGAAATGCCAGCCCACATCATACAGGAACCGCCGCCGTATGCAACCGTTTCAGTGAAACAGCACTGCGCAAATCGCTCAGTTGGACGCCTGTAGACTCGACATCTTCTGTCACTGCCATGTAGACACATTCTCGACTCGTCCGTGAACAATACTGAGCTCCATTCCGTATCGCTCCAAGTAAGATGATCTCGAGCAAATAAGAGGCGCGCTTGTCGGTGTCGTGCAGTTAAGCTTCCCTTAATCGTCTCCTTACTGTGCAGACACTAACAGCTACTCCGCGAACACGCCTCAGGTTCCGCTGCGGAGCAACACCCGTGAGGAACCGATTTCGTAACGTACTTGTAACAATGAAACGGTCGTCTCTCTCTGAAGTGGATCGAGGGCGGCCCGTTCTTGGTCTCGAATTAAAGCTACCAGTCTCTCGAAATCTCCTGCTAAATCTCGAGACAGCAGACTGACTCATTCCAAGACGGCGAGCGACGGTTCGCTGACTATGATTTTCCGACAATAGGGCTACAACTTGTGCCGCCTGATCTGGCGTCGTATCCATTGATGACAAAACAGTGATTGAAATTACTTCAGATGTAAGTTACCTAACTTTCCTGATGCAACTGATAATGAGAAACCGATTACGGCCGCTTTTATAGGGGTAGTTTACCTCACCTGACCTTTACCTAAAATTTAAATTTTTCTGGGTTTTTTGTTACAAGTGGCAATAATTTAAAAAGTGCGAAGCAAATATTGATAAAAAGGGTACTAACATGTAGCTAAGGTTTCAAACTTTTAAACGACATACCACTTTTATGAATAACTATCATACTTTCCAAAAAAAAACACGTACAAATACACGCGCTTTCAGGTTGAGTCGATAGTTTTGCGGCCGAGTGTAGATAAAAATTTGTGAGGATCACCCCATCTGAGTCCCTAAAAATGAAACAAAGGCTTTTCGGCCCATAAGAACGTCCTGAGCAGTGCACGATGTTTCCCACATGTTCATATAATCACATGAGGTGAAGGGTGCACCTCTCTTATTTGCCTTGATTCCTTTCATTGGTCGGCTACCACGCGGTCATGGACTGCGTCGATCATTTCCTCATTTGGGCGGATCTGGAGGCTTGCTCATCCAGAATCCGACCATGGTAAACGAGTCGTTGAGTGCCCTCAAAGTTACATAGATTTGTTGGTCAAACTTGGAAGGAGCTTTAGTGGCGAAAGCTTCAAAAACCTAACCGAAAATTATAGTCACAGCAAGTTAAGATTTCCATGGTGCCAATTGACCTGAAGGAAGAAATTCGCGAAGAAAGCGAACGGAAGTTATAAGCTGCTGCATAAAGTGCAAGGAATCAAAAACCACTCCAGAAGTTTAGTGACAGAAACGTGTTTTTTTTTTAAATACGTAATTGCTTTCAGTGATTTAGTGGCAAGCATTTTCCACGATTTAAAAACTGTGATGTTCCCCACCCCTATCGATGTAACATTTTTCATATTTTATGAATATTTGGAATATATTACTTACTATCCAAGGACACTGAACCCCGACATTCGCGAATTCAACATACGCGACGATTTCGTGCAAAACCATCTTTATACAAAGCCCGGAAGCAGAACACGTTCATATACTTAAGCGCCAAATCATAGGCCTGTTCAGATCGAAAATTTACATTGCGGTAAAGGCAAATCGGGTTGGGTCGCGACAAACTTTACACGAAAAGTATTGGTTCCCGGTCGATTTTCGTCGCGAAAAGTGGAATGTGTCGTGAATTAAAGTGTCTAGAATGCAGTGAAAGAACAAAATCCCGACAAAAAGTGAATTTTCCACATGTTTTCGCGATTTTTATCAGAGCAGACACGGTTTTTTTACATGCGCTGTGCTTGTGTTAGTGCATCGTGCAACGTATATACGACATGTTCATAGGCTCGTTTTGTGTGCATGTATTGCTGCTTCCCGGCTTCTAGTGAAGGTGGTTTTGATTTCGTGGAACGCATCCCTCGCGAATGTCGGGGGTTCACATATGAAATGTCCAAATTTGATAGACAACGAGTAAAATGTTATTTTCGGTGCACTGCTATCAAACTGCAGCAAAAATCCCCAAAATTCTCAAATAATAAAAATGGCAAAGTTTTACATTTAATTTTTGGAGAACCGTTACGTTTTCGTGAAAAAGGATGGCGGATTCGATCGTTTCAGGCTAATATTAATGAAATGCCATATTGAAATTTTGCCCAAATTGTTGTTCAAATATCCTGAAGTATGTAAAGTTTCACTAATAAAAATACAACCATGATTACTTACCATATTTTAATTGTTGTATTTCCATAAATTCCGGTTCCGATCGGAAAGATATGAAAACGTAGTATGTATTCATCCAATTGAAGCAGGTATGTACATGTGTTGGTTACACTCCAGCGTCAGCGTGGTTGGCTCGTTTCAATTTTACTACAACTACCATTTTCTCCTTTGCCTCAACAAACGTTTTGCTCCTATCGCCACTGCTGTGCAGAAGTCCACAGATAGGAATGTTTGTAAAGAAAAACGCAAAGCGCGCATTTGATCATTTCAGTTTCCGATATCTGACGATATTGAAATTGAATGTAATTGAAAGTCATGGAAATCGGCGAGTATTCAATAGCGCTGGAAAAGCCAAGATTTGTAGTATATTATCAGCCAATATCTAACGTGGTAGCGCACAAGTAGTGCAACGCGAAACCGCAGATTTTCTAATGTAGCAAGGAAGAAGAATTTCACATTTCAGCCAGACAAAAACAGCATTTCTAAATTTTACTTCACCAACCTTTTCAATTTCAAACAAAACATGCAAACGAAAACGACGCCTTCTGCTTCTAGTACTACAAACAAATCACCCGGCAGGTACAATTACAATTTTCTTTTCTACCGAGCGAAGCCTAATGTTTACATTTTTCAAATGTCAAAGAGAATCCAATTGGATTAGATCTGTCATATCAGCTTACACGTGCTGGTCTTGTTTACAATTCTTTGGACTGTAGAACAGGAGGAAATTTAACTAAATCAAAATGAATTTGCTTCCGAAAACAAGCCAAGAGTTCGGGCAGACAGAATACTGGAATACTTTCTTTAAGAAACGCGGAAAGAAAGCATTCGAATGGTAATAGAATGAGAACTAATTGCGCTTGCTAGCCATAACTTTCAAGTTTCTAGTTTATCTAAAAATTATTTGTTCTTACCCTAAATTCGAATGAACTCCTTCATATAGGTACGGAGAATATCCTGAGCTGTGTGGGCAACTTCACAAATACATAAAAGTAAAGGACAATGTACTCATGGTGGGTTGCGGTAATTCAAAGCTGAGTATGGATATGTATGATGTCGGGTTCAAGTAAGTTTTTCTTTATGAACTGGTTATTTCGATTATTAGATTATTCTGTGTCGTTGTAGGGATATTACCAACATCGATATCTCACAGGTTGTTATCAAGCAAATGCTAGACTTGAATAAAAATCAACGATCTGATATGAAATTTCTCCAAATGGACGCAACGGCTATGTCATTTCCCAATGAAAATTTCTCGGTTGTCCTCGACAAAGGCACATTGGATGCTCTTATGACCGATGAGAGCGAAGCAGTTATGGAAACTGTTCGAAAATATTACGCTGAGATCTCACGAGTTCTTAAGTAAATTGTTGCTCCCAATATAGTTACACAGAATTAATTACAATAATGATCTATTCAATATCACAGAACAGGCGGTCGTTATGTTTGCATCACACTTCTCCAGGAACACATTTTAAAATTTCTTTTGCAATTTTTCCCCGACAACAATTTCATGTTTCGTGTTGTGCGTTGCTTCGAAGCTGAAGCGAAAACGGCAGAGACTAGCACCGACGGCAATGTGATGCCGGTATTTGTTGTAATCGCCACGAAATTCAAGATGTTACCGCAGAAGGTTTGTACAAAATATTCTGTTTCCACGAAAAAGTTTTTGACGATATGTCCCATACTAGATCCTTGAAGTATGTCTTGCCGGAGAAAAAATGCAACGCCTGCAAACTACAGACGAAATGTTTGAGGCGGTTACGTCTATTCAGAAAGCTGCTCTTGTGTGCAATGGATTGACCAGAAGTAGCATATCGGAGTCAAATGAAGTTTGCATAGAACTCTTTCAACCCGGCTCGAATAGTCCCCGTTTCACAGTCTACGTTTTAGATCAGTCTCCGCTTCGTGGTAACGGCAAATATGCAGCATTTATAGTTCCCCAAGGAAGGTTAGTAGTTAGTCATTCTTTTACACAAAATAAGTTTTATCGTGATCGGATTCCTCACAGGGAAGTAGAATGGCTGTTTTCTACCCCCAAAGGTAGAAAGAAGTTACTGCAGTCTGCTCGTCACAATCGGTTGGCTATTGTTACAATGCACCGGGATCACACCTACACCAGTTTGGATGACGTAAAAACGGAACTTGCCGAAAGTGTCCGTGCATTAGCGCCACATGGTTTAAAAGAGCAGGTAACAAAGTACTTCCATCATTTTTACCGACCAAATTCAGCAATCCAAAAATTGGATATAGAATAATTCAAATGTCATTTTAGATACCATATCTGTCTCTTGGCCAAGATGTAGGTACACGACAAACTCTTCATCAAGGTACCACGAAATTTTCAGGAGATTTTATAGTTGAAGAAGTAGAAGGCGACGATAACAAAGTATTCCGTCGTTTGGTATTTCTAAGTAATCAATCTGTGATACAGTCAGAGGCACTTGTTAAAATAAGTAAGTCCACATACAATTATAATACCTTCCGAGCGATTGAGTTATCCGCCAACATTTTCAGTTAAACCGAAAAATAAACCGATCAAGAAAAAAATCGATTTAGGATATTTAGCATGTCAGCATCATTTATATATGACAATTGGCGCTACATATGCTGCTAGCCACAATGGACGAAATGAAAGCGACGTGATTGTCGTTGGATTGGGCGGTGGTGGTCTGTGTATGTTTATGCATGAAGTTCTGAAGTAATTATCATAATCTTAGAAAATTTTCTTGGTAGTTAAACGAATAATTTTCTCAATACAGGAACACTAAAACAATTGCCATTGACATCGATCCTGTGATGCTTGAGATTGCCGAAAATTTCTTTGATCTAAAGCAGGACGATCGATTACAAGTTGTCATTGAAGATGGTCTTGACTATATCAAATCGGCCGCTAAAAAAGGTAAGATTTTTTTTTAAATATATGTTGTAGTCTGGTTGGTGTAGCGGTTAGTGCACTCACCTTCGAGGCAGAGGATGGTGGGTTCGAGTCCCACCTTTAGCGGATTCAGCTTATGATGCTCCTTGGGGAGATTTCAGTATCTGTGGCGCCAAATTTTGATGATGCCATTTCATTAATATTGGCCTGAAACGACCGAATCTGCAATTCTTTTTCGCGAAATTGTAACGGTTCTCTAGATATTCAATGTCAAAGTTTGACTTTTCTATGAATCCAGTTAAGTAATTTGATAAGAAAAGGGGACATTTCCGCTTTACACATTGCGGAAAGTGTTTGATGCCATCAAATTGACGTTTTAATGTTAATCAGTTCCACTTGAATAGTAAGTTTTACCAATTTGGCAAAGATGTTAAAGATGTTAATATGTAATATGAAAAGTCGAAATATAGTTGCGAGCAAGAATTGTAAAATTTGCTAGACAGGGAGGCAAATCAAATTTAAAATGTTATTTTCGGTGCAATGCTATTAATTCACACCAATATGTAGTAAAAATACCCCCGATTTCCCATTAAAAACTGAACTACCTCATATAAATGTCAAAGTTTGACATTGAATATCTGGAGAACCGTTACGATTTCGCGAAAAAGGATTGCAGATTCGGTCGTTTCAGGTCAATATCGATGAAATGGAATCATCAAAATTTGGCGCCACAGATACTGAAATCGTGCCTGCTCCTTGAACGCACGACGCATGTGACGACAATTTCAGTATCTGTGGCGCCAAATTTTGATGATGCCATTTTATAATATAGTCTGAAACGGTCGAATTTGAAACCTTTTTCGCGAAAACTTAACGGTTCTCCAGATATTCAATGTCAAAGTTTGACATTTCTATGGGGTGGATGGATGGATATGGCGCTATGGTGGGTTGGGCTGATTGCGCCCAATACTGCAGCCTATTGGCTTATTGTATTTCCCATCGAAGCGGTTATGAGCTCTGTCCTACGTAAAAGGCTAAAAAGAAAGTTAACCAGGTTTACTTTGGGTGCACCCATTCTGGTAGCTTGAGCCCCAAAGAAATTTTGTCTCCAGCTCATAAGAGCGGGGCATTCGAAAATAACGTGCTAGGCTGATTCAGAGAGTCCTGTCACTGCCCAGAGTAGGGGTAGCTAGGTTTTTGAGATTTTGTTGGCATTACCAAACCAATTTAGAGGTTGTTTTGGGACTTGCAATGGCTTTTATAGCAGCTTGACTTCTTCTTCCTTGCCTCGTTCTTTATACCGCTCCATGGTTTCGCGTTGCTCGACCTGCAGTGTAGGCACATCGCCCGTTTTGGCGATAATATCTCAGCATATTTCTACAGGCAGCTCTATCTTGGATCGTGTCATCGCCGAGACCAATGCGTTGTTGTTGCTTTTTCATTTGACACATCCAGGTGTTCTTCGGTCTGCCTCTGGCCTTGGGTCCATCAAGTGGAACTTCCATTGATATCGCTTTCTTTGCTGGGTTCTCAGGCGGACGCCGTTGAACATGGCAATACCAATCCATTTGTCGGTCTTCGAGCTTTTCGGTGATTGGTTGGTCTATGGACAAGCTGCCTCGGATGTAGCTACTCTTGATGTGGTCCCTTTTCGTTACACCAACTGACATGCGTAACATTTTCATTTCAGTCGCTGTCATTTGTTTCGCGTAACCTTCATACATGGTCCAGCATTCTGATCCATACATGAGTGCGGGACGGTCCATGCTCCTCCAGAATGTCACACCATTTTGTAAGTGCAGCTTGCAAGGCAACGATGTTTGGGCTACTGAGGACTATATCATCAGCAAAAAGAAGAGATATTTCTAGGCCGTCGGAGATACGTGTTAATAAGTAGCACATGATGATGTTGAAGAGCAACGGACTCGTGGTCCTACGGAAACTGCCTCTACGGGGCGGATTACACCCGTTTTCTACATGGAAACGGCCAAAAGTTTCCAATATACCTCCCTGGCAAGAGCCCTGAAGGTTCGATGCAGGAAGGTTGTGTTTGTCTGTGTATATGTGTGGATTCGAGTTATGTGTTTTTTCGTCATATTGGGAGCATTACATCTCGGCGCGGCTGCTCTCAATTTTATTAATTCGCGCCGGCATTGAAACAAATCCAGGCCCAGAGGTATGGTTTTGTAGTGTTTGCGGCCAACGAATTGGTACGAATGCCAGGTCAGTACAGTGTAATTGTTGCTTGGAATGGGTACATCTCAGGTGTTCTGGCCTGAGAAGGGTTGGTCAGCACTCCACAGCATATGTTGCACCGGGATGCATAAATACAGGGCGACCAAGGGCTGCTCCTAGCCCTCCACCTCCTCCTCAGCCCCCAGCACCCCCAAACAATATGATCAGGAATGCTAGGCCTAGTTTAACCCCTGCTCCTCCTCCAGCGGTTTTCACTCCACTGTCCTTATTGCAGTTTAACTGCAACGGCATTCACCAAAAAATCACCGAGATCACTCACTTCATGAGTGTAAACAGAATTCTGATTTCTGCTATCCAGGAGACTTTGCTCCATTCGAACTCGTCTCTTAGCGTCCATGGCAATTACGTTATACTGCGCAAAGATAGACCAGCCGCCAGGAATGATTCTCACCCTGGAGGTGGACTTGCCTTCCTAATACACAAGTCCGTACATTACTGTGTATTAGATGTAGATGTCGACGGTACGGCGGAAATGCAAGCCATCTCAGTTTCATCAGGGAGTACTAATATCGAAATTTTTAATGTATATGTTCCACCACACTCTAGTTGCCCTTCTGGCTATCGTTTCGATATTGGTCCTCTCCTATCTGGAGAGCACAGGATCATTCTTGGTGACTTTAACGCGCACCATGAGCTCTGGCATTCTGACCTCAACAACGATGCCAGGGGTATAGCTATTGCCGAATCTCTAGACGCCTCAGATTTCTGTCCACTCAATGAAGACTCGCCGACTCGAGTCACAGGCACTTGCAGTAGCTCTCCTGACTTAACTATTGTAAGTCCCAGCCTAATCAGTGCTACTCGATGGGAGACGCACACTGCTCTCTCGTCCGATCACCTCCCAATCATAATAAGAGTTGACAAACCAGCAAACCTGACTAAGTCTGAGAAGCGAACGTTTGTCAATCACAAGAAAGCCGATTGGGAGGGTTTCAAAGCATACTCGTCGGCGAAGTTCACCGAGCTACCCACACCAACTAACGTTCATAAGGCCGAAAGAAATATTAGGAACGTCATTGCCAAAGCAGCGGCACGTTTTATTCCTGCTGGACGTATCCCGAAAGTTCGACCTAATTTCCCTACCAGTGCCGCCAGATTAGCCGATGAACGAGATGACATCAGACGCGCTCACCCAGGTGATCCCAGAATTCAGGAGCTTAACTCCGAAATCAACCGACAAGTAAAAGACTATCGGAAGGCGAAATGGAACGAGCACCTAAATGACTGCAACCTCAATGAAGGTGTCAGTAAACTATGGTCTACTGTCCGCGCCCTATCCAATCCTAGGAAAGGAAAGGGCAATAATGCCATCAAATTTGGCCATAAGAGCACCAGCGAACCCCTTCAGTGCGCAAGCCTGTTCAATAAGCAATTTATTGAACATCCCAAGTCCGATGGCTTAAAGCGTAAAATTAGAAGACGGATTCGCAGTAGAAATGTTGACACTATACCATCGTATACTGCGGACCAGGTTAAAAAAGTCATTGAGAATGCTAAAAATTCAAAGGCCCTCGGACCCGATGGCATTTCGATGGCCATGTTGAAACATCTCGACCTTCCAGCCATTGAGTATCTCACGGCAGCCTTTAACTTGTCGATGTCCACGCTTGCCATCCCTGAAATCTGGAAAACAGGACGGATTGTCCCCTGTCTCAAACCGGGTAAAAGCGCTGGTCTCGGTGAATCCTACCGACCCATAACAATACTTTCACCTGTCGCAAAGACGCTAGAGGCCCTTATTCACCCCACTCTTGTTAAGCATGCTAAGCTAGAACCTCACCAGCACGGCTTCAGGAAAATGCATAGTACCACCACAGCCCTCGATGCGATCACTACACGCATCCGTAATGGGCTAAACCACAGTCGTCCTTGCCACAGAACGATTCTTGTGGCAATTGACCTAACGAGTGCTTTTGACAATGTCAATCACTCGATGCTTCTCGCTAACTTACTGAATATGCATATCCCTGCTCAAGAGATCCGTTGGATTGCAAACTATCTAGCTGGTCGGCATTCCTTCACTGAGTTTCGTGGCAAACGTTCTAAGCTTAGGAAAATCAAATTAGGTGTTCCACAGGGTGGGGTACTCTCCCCCACTCTGTTCAACATCTACATGTCCGGCCTTCCTACACCACCGGAAGGAATCGAGGTGATTTCCTACGCAGACGATTGCACCGTACTCGCCACCGGGGAGGATAAGGATGAAATGCGCCTCCAAATTAATCGCTATCTCGGACGATTACAGGCTTTCTTCCAAAGCCGAAACCTCACCATCTCCGCGTCTAAATCTTCTGCGACATTTCTTACCACCTGGTCGGTGGATTGTCGGTGGGAGGTTGATGTACGTATTGGCAACAATCCAATTCCTACTGTTGCAAATCCTAAAATTCTCGGGCTCCATTTAGAGAACATGATGACGTCAGCTCATCACGCAGCATCCGTTTGTGAAAAGATGCGCAGTAGGAATAAAATCCTAAAAGCACTAGCTGGTAGCACCTGGGGCAAGGATAAAGAAACCATGCTAGTCACATACAAAGCGGTGGGTCGAGCAGTTGCTGATTATGCAGCCCCAGTTTGGTCACATAGTTTATGTGATACAAACTGGACCAAAATTCAGGTCTGCCAAAATGCTGCTCTACGCACAGCCACAGGTTGCCTCTTGATGTCTGCCCAGGATCACTTACATCAAGAGACAAAATTGATGCCAATACGTGACCACAATCTCCTACTGTCCAAACAATATCTTGTTGGTTGCTACCGTGAGAATCATCCCAACAACAGTCTCATGGACCGAATTCCTCCACCACGACATGTCAGGCGTGATTTGCGAGACCTAGAGAGAGAGGTCCAGGGATACAAGAGGGACCCTTACGACGATGATGCATACCGAGCTGCCATCGCTGCAGAAGTGAGTCGGTCTATTGCGAGATTAGGTGCGAACAGAGTCCTCTCAGTGCGCCCTCCACCCATTTCGCCTGAGGAGATTAGGCTCCCGAGAGCCACCAGAGTGACATTAGCTCAACTTCGGTCGGGCTTTTGTTCACGCCTCAATTCGTACCTTTCTCGCATTAACCCGGACATTCAAAACATCTGTCCAAACTGCGCTGGCGCTCCACACGATGTGGGTCACTTGTTTCAATGCCCAGCTGCGCCCACTGACTTAACCCCTATCTCACTGTGGGAAAACCCTATCGCAGCAGCTATGTTTTTGTCCCTTGACATAACGGACGAAAGCATCGACGAACCATAACTCGAATCCACATAGATGCACAGCGGTTGCACACCTTTCTGCACCGCTAAAAGAAGAAGAAGAAGCAACGGACTCAATACACTGCCCTGGTGTACTCCGACATTCACCGGAAATTCTTCTGATTCACCGGCTGTGCATCTAACCTTAGTCGTAGCTCCATAATATATGTCTCGTATCATCCTGACATATGCCTCAGGGACATTAAGTGCTCTCAAGGCCAACCATATCAGATCACCAGGTACTCTATCGAATGCCTTTTCCAAATCGATGAACACAAAGTGTAAGTCCTTTCGTGCTGCTCTATACTTTTCCATTGCAATACGAATGCACTGAATCGCATCGACTGTAGATCGACCTTCAACAAAGCCGCATTGATTGTCATTCAACCGCACAATCTTTCTCAATCGGATGCAGACAACTCGCTCGTAGATCTTCAGTGTATGAGGTGTTAACTTTATAGCCCTATAGTTGTTGAGTTTGCGTGAGTCTCCCTTGTTCTTATAGAAAGGAAGAAGAAAACTTTCCCTGAAAGCATCACGCATCGGTTGCCCGCCTTTGATTTTGTTGAAGAGAACTGTGAGCCAACTAAGCCCGACATTTTCCATTTTCAACCAAAATTCCGCGGGGATTTTGTCCGGTCCGACTGCCTTTCCACGTTTCATCTGATGCATTGCCTCCATCACCTCTTCCTCTGAGATATCTTCAATATTTGTGGTATTCGGCTTAACATCTCGAAAAGCTGCTCGAAGAAATTCTTCATTTAGAAGTTCGTCAAAATACTCTCGCATCCTGCTACAAATTGCCGTATCGTCAATCAGCAACATTCCTTGCGCGTCCTCCACGTACTTTGGCGCCTGTTTTTCCCGAGCGTTCCTTCTCCTTTGGGCTGCGACCCTAAATATCCTGGCGTCGTGCTTAGGTCTCTCGCGCAAAGACGGTCCTTCGGTCGCAGTCTGAGTTTCTAATTTTTGGTAGAATTTCTCAGCTGCCTTCGCCTTTGCTTGAGCTACCAAGCGCTTTACGTTTTTCCGGCATTGCATATAATTTTCGCGAAGTTGAACCCGTTCGGTTTCACTGCTTGACTCACATTTCGTCCATGCCTTAAATGCGTTCGATTTGGCTTGCACTGCTTCCTTAGTTTTGAAACCACTCCGTCATTTTATCAATGAATGGAGTCACTACAGGTTCAAAGTTGTCGTTTGTGAGATTATGCCACTTGATTTTTTCGACTGGCTTGGGAGTTCTTCTAGCAGCTTGACTGTCGGAGAGAATATATATGGTCTTATTGGTATATCCCTTTCGAGTACTCTCCCCTGCTGCAAGGTTTATGTCTATAAGTGCCTGGAAGACAGTTGGGGTTTGGAGATACTATAGTTGTTGGTTTTAGTATAAACTCCTGCCCCTGTTAATTCCTCTGTCTTCGACCCATCCGTGTACCACACGATGTGATTTGATAGATGGTTGTCGTTCCATTTACTCCAGTCTTCCCTAATCGTTGAGGTTTGGATGTTGGAGTCGAAGGTGTACATGGCCGGGGTATAGTCGCTGCCCATATCTAGGATTGGGTTTGCAATGATTTCTGTAATCGTGCAGTGTCCTACCCTTTGTGGTGTCCACATGTTTGATGATTGGAGTCTGTACGCTGTGAGTCTTGCCTCTTTTGTGATTGTGGCAGGTCTAGTAGTTTCTCTAGAGTTAAAGTTGGTGCACTGCAGGCTAGTCTCTGTACTGATCCCAACTTCGCTGCTGCTGTTTTTTGCTTGATTTTAGTCCACCAGACTATCGAGCCATAGGTCAGACGGGGTTTGACCACAGCTTCGTAGATCCAGTGTATCATTCGTGGTTTTAACGCCCACGTTTTCCCTATTGCTCTTTTAGTTTTCCTTTTGTAATTGTGTTTTGCAGGTGCTTGTTCCACGTGAGTTTGTTATCAAGGGTGACTCCCAGATATTTTACCTCCGTGGTAAACTGCAGTTGTTGGTTGAATAATGTTGGAGCGTTGAGCCCTTCCAAGTTGTGTTTGCGATTGAAGGCTATTAGTGTTGTTTTGGCGGGATTGACCGATAGGCCTACCCTCCTACACCAATACTCCACTTAGGTTAGAGCTTGTTGCATGAGTTCAGAAAGAACTCCTGGAAATTTTCCCCTTATCAGGATGCTGATGTCATCGGCATACACTAGTGTATAGAAGTCAGTGTTATTTAGCTGGACCAGTAGGCTGTCCACTACAAAATTCCACAGGAGGGGTGAAAGTATACCCCCTTGTGGGCAACCTTTGAGGACAGCTGTATACATGGTTTCACCAAATAATTTTGCATGTACTTGTCGTCCCACCGACATAGGGCGCCATGACTCGAGGCGCCGTGTACAAGAGATTCAAAGGAAGTGTTGTCGAAGGCCCCCTCTATATCTACGAAGGCCGCGAGCCCTATTTCTTCGATTTTTAGTGTGGTCTCAATCTTCCCAACTAAATGGTGTAGTACTGATTCACATGATTTCCCTGTCTGATTGGCATGTTGGTTTGGGTGCAACGGGAAAAGCGACAGGCACCTGTCCCTGATATGTTTATCGACGAGCTTTTCCAATGACTTAAGTAGGAAGGAGGTTAGACTTATTGGTCTATACGATTTCGCTAGGGTTTGGTCACGCCCCGGCTTTGCCAAAAATGGTACGTTTACCTGCTTCCAAGTGATTGGAATGTATCCTAAGGCTATGCTGGCTCTAAATAGTCTTAGTAAAAGCGGGCTGGGTAGACACCGTCTGGTCCTGGTGATTTGTAGGGTTCGAAAGAGTTGATCGCCCATTCCACCCTATTATAGGTTACTATTTGGTTCGCAAGCCGCCAGTCGTTTTTGTTAGCCCTGAGAAAAAGGGAGTTGTCGTCCAACTGGTCTGTGCGTACCGTTGTTATGGTTGATCCAGAAAAGTGAGACCCTAGAAGGACTTCCAGGGTCTCCTTACCAGTTTTTATTTGGTTTCCATCGGAGTTTTTAAGTGTCCCGATGGGGTTTGTTTGATCCTTGGCTAGAATCTTCTGGAGTATCGCTCCTTCATGCAGATTTTCTATTTCTTCGCAGAACTTCCTCCAGGATTCCCTCTTGGCTTTCCTAATTTCTTTGCTATACTGGGTTAGGGTGCAATTCTTTTCGCTACGTAGAGGTAGTTCAGTCCTTATTTGGAAATGGGGGTGTTTTTGCCTCCATTTGATGTGAAAGAATAGCAGTGCACCGAAAATAACATTTTACTTTAAATTGGTCTCGCTGTCTATCAAATTTTACAATTTTTGTTCTCAAATGTTTTTTGACATTTCATATTATCAACATCTTGTCCAATTGGTAAAAATACTAGTCTAAAAACACTAGTCTAGTAGGGCCGATTAAACAAAAACCACAAATTTTATTGCATGAAACACTTTCCCCGATCGGTAAAGCGAAAATATCCCCCTTTTCCTATCAATGTACTGAATGTTGCCTCATCGAAAAGTCAAGCTTTGACATTAATATCTAGAGAACCGTTACGATTTCGGAAAAAAAGGATTACGGATTCGATCATTTCAGATCAACATGAATGAAATGCCATCATCAAAATATGGCTCCACAGATATTGAAATCTCCCCCATGTGATTTGTGCATATGATCTGACTCAGATGTAAAACAAGTACCCATTTATGGGGATAAATAACTCTGCGGAGCGTGCTGTTGATCTGAACACCTCTACTAAAAACCAGTTTAAATCTAGAAATGTCACTAACACGTGCCAGTTATTTATTTATTTTCAAGTGCAAAGAAATTAATCTTCTTATTGCTTTCTTTTTCAGACAAGAAATACAGTGCAATTCTCTTTGATGTCGACAGCAAAGATTTATCATTAGGAATGAGTTGTCCTCCGCCAAGTTTTCTTGAGGCATCCGTTCTTCAAAATGTAAAATGTTTAATTGGCGACAAAGGAGTGTTTATTTTGAATTTAGTTTGTCGTGATGACAATTTGAGAGAAACTGTCTTGAAAGAAATGAGAGGCGTCTTTAAGAGCTGTTGTACTTATAAATTACAAGAAGATGTTAATGAAATTGTTTATTGTAGCAATAGTACGATTGAATCGTGGTCAAAAGTTTTAGAAAATGCTTCGAATGATGTTAATCAAGCGTTGAGAAAAATGAGAATGTCTAAAGATGATATGATTGATGTGACAAGCTTTATAAATGAATTGAAAATATAAAATATTTTAAATTAAAATTTGTATTTTGCCCATAATTGCAGTTTTAGTTTGGATTTTTGGATCTAATGAAGCGCTTGGGGTGGGTTGGAGGCAGCGCCCGCTCTAAGGGGGGGGGGGGGGCTTTTTGGCTAGCACTAGATTAAAAAAGCCGAAAGAAAAAAATCAATATCAACTTCGATTTAGTGGAGGCTATGAAGAGCCCACAATTGATACGAAATGCTACATCTAGAATCCTAAAATGCTAAGTAAGAGTTAGTTATGCGCTAATTAAGTTATTCTTTGAAAAAAAAAAATTCTCGTGTGTGCTACAGTTTCGACCTCCGATTAAACATTCACTTCCTCTTCTTTTCACCAGAAGGACCTTGCATGAACCCAAATTTCTGCCATCAGAGGGCGAAATTATAGCACGAAATTTTCTTGTTTCATTAAATGCGATTTCATTTCCGGAAGATGAAATTCGAAGTTTTTGTTTAGTGTGTTGAGTAACAGGAGAGCAAGTCTACTAAATTCATATAAAATGAGAAATATGGAGTCGAATAAACGCTGAGCACATTTAGGCGTTTGAAATAAACTCCTCTGTGTCATGTCATTCACAAAAGCATTACATATTTTCATCAACAATTGTTTGGAGTTGTTTTCCATAATTCCCATCGACATTTCGCAGCATTTTAACTTCAATTCGCCAAACTTTCGAGTGAATGGATTACTTAAGTTGGTTCCAATTGCATTGATTCATCTAGCTTTGGAGGGCAAAGGCAAACTACGAACAAGGTGGTTTGCATTTTAGCAAGACGAGGAATCGAACCACAGAACATATTGCCAGAGCTGCCTAATTTGTGTTCGGACATGCTAATATTGAAATTTGGCTAGGTTCCACCGATTTGACTAGCTCTGACCTTATTCTCTTTAAAAATTCTCGAGATGAGGCATTTATGAAAATAATCCATGCACATTGAAAAACCTGAAGCAATCAATGAAGTTTTTATGGAATTTATGGAAAACAACTGTAGGAGGTTAGTAATGAAAGCGAGCACAATTTTTGGCCCAACATTTTTTAGGGCAGAGTTTTCTAAAAATGTTTTGAGTGTTTTAGTGGAAAACAAAATTTTGCATTTATTTTCGATGTCTTACACATCATGCTTTAAAATTTTGAAATTCGAAACAAACTCTACAGGGTGTCCCATTCATGGTAGAGGATATCTTAATGGTAAGTAGTGTGGCTCATTTGGGGAAAAGTAATGTACAACGGGACGCTTCTATTTTTAACCGTTACAATGTAATAGCAATTTTGTAAAAATGCCCGACTTTCCGAACTAAATCAAAATTTGCCAGACCACCAAACATTTCATCCTAGATATGACTTCACTTTCTGAAACTACATAAAATTTTCAATGAAACGACACCTCGCCCGTTACGAAGTGGCTCGTATCGGGTTTTCATAAATTTTAATCATTTGATTTTTAGATGAAAACCCGGTTTTAAAATTCTTCAAAGTTTCAACGGATTTGTAGAATCCAAAATTGTTGAGAAAAACACACTTCCAGTTATCCGATTGAATTCATTTAAGTTTTATTTTTTAATGTAACTCCCCTTTACTTCAATACAACGATGAGATCGTTTAATAAGATCCTGCATCCCTCTCAAAAAGTAGTCCGCGGGTTTGTCTTGAAAATGGTCCAAAACAGCATCATTCAGTTCCTTCTCAGTCCTCGGAGGTCCTTTTTTAATTTTGGGAACAGGAAGTAGTCACTTGGGGCCAGGTCTGGGCTGTACGGGGGTGTTCAATTTCTTCAAAGCCGCATTTGACCACAGCAGCCTTGGCCACCGCGTGAAGAAGCAGCACCCCTTTCGCCAGTTTTCCATACCGTTTCTCCACGATGTTGGCCCTCAATTGGGTCAAAAGATCTGCATAATATTTCCCTGTTACTGATGTGCCCTCTTCCTTGAAGTCAATCATTATAATTCCCTTGGAATCCCAGAAGATGGTGGCCATAATATTTTTCCGGCTCTGCTGCACCTTCGCCTTCTTGGGGCGCTCCTCATAACGACTCCTCCATTCCATCAACTCCCTTGGTCGTGGGATCATAGTAAAGGACCTTGGTTTTGTCTCCTGTCACAATTCTGTTGATAATTGCATCCGAGTCGGCGCGACACAGCTCCAAAAGTCTTTCGAACATTTCATCCGCTGCTTCATTTGATCTGCTGAGAGGAGTTTCGGGATCCATCTTGCCGAGATCTTCCTCATCCCCAAATGGTCGGTAATAATTCTTTCGACGGTGGGGCATTCGGTAGCTCAGTGGCAGAGATGTCTATTACTGAGTTGCCGGTGCGTGGGTTCGAATTCCACTGTGACCCATGGATGTTTGTGTTGTCCATAAAAATGCTCCTACGGCAGCCGGTTCTTCGATGTAAATCGTCCCGGAGCTACCCGTTGTTCAAACGGCCAAGAGCTGCCAAGACCCCCTTCGATTCATGAGAAATATCTCTTGAATCGCTACAACAACAACAACAACAATCCCACTGTGACCCATGGATGTTTGTGGTGTCCATAAAATGCTCCTACGGCAGCTGGTTCTTCGATGTAAATCGTCCCGGAGCTACCCGTTGCTAAAAACGGCCAAGAGCTGCCAAGACCCCCTTCGATTCAAGAGAAAAAAACTCTTGAATCGCTACAACAACAACAACAACGGTGGTTTTTGATAGACTTGTCCTTTCTGCAATCTCTGATAACTTTAGCCGCCGATCACTCAATACAACTTCCACGACTAATTGGACGTTTTCTTCGGTGGTCTCAGTTATTGGGCGTCCGGTGCGGGGTTCATCAAAAACATTCGTCCTTCCTCGCTTGAATTCCAAAATCCACCGGTAAATAGTCGCCTGGGATGGTGAAGAGTTGCCGTACACGGATATGAGTTCATCTCGAATCTGGGACGCCGCGTATCCTTTCAAAAAAAGGAATTCAATGACCGCGCGGTACTTGATCTGCTCCATTTCAAATATGACCGAAGAGCTGTTCTATCGAATAGCGGTAAAATGAATTCAATCGGATAACTGTAAGTGTATTTTTCTCAACAATTTTGGATCCTACTACGTATCTCGGAAGATACGAGTGAAGGAGGCTTGGTGTTTTTGTATGATTGTATTTTCATAGTAGGCCATGAAATTAAATGACAATTGAAAAATAAAATAGAATCGGTCATTTTTCCTAGCGGAACGTCAAGCGCTTTTATGTTCCTGGTGTGGTTTTGCTATATTTCTGTGGTCAAATTACGCGAATAATAATCGACGCGTAGAATTAAGTTTATTTCACACGATCGTGTTTCGCATCAAGTGTTTTTCCGGGGTGTTTGTGAAGTGTGCCGCGAGAAAATCCATTTCAAGATATCACGACACATTCGATAGTTGTTGGCTGCTGCTAAGGTGTCCCATCGGCTGATTTCAGATTATAAGACGAAACCGGACGGGTAAACTTGCAAGACAAGAGAGCTTTTGTAGTGGCCAGCAGACAAGCATTGTTCATTTCAAATTGTAAGAACGAGTCTTACGAAAGAAAAAAATCGTGACACGATTGTTTTTCTTTCGTAGGAATCGTACGATCGATAAGACGATTGCATCTACCAATAGTTCAGGCGTTCTGCAAAGACAATTAGCGCGTGTTTTACTTGCATTTTATTCTTGTCGACTCGTCACTTCATTGTACATTAACTTTGGAGCGTGCATGGCAACATTTATACATACTTGCTGTGTGATTATTGTTCGCCGGTCCGTGTTTTGATCGGATAGTGTGAAATGATCATACGATGGTTCTTGTCGTGCAAGTTTACCCGTCCGGTCGTTTTCTTACAATTTGAATTCAGCCATCGTCTTCCTTCCGTCTTTTGCGGTGACAACAAGGAATCGGTAGGAAAAAACGTTGTGCGTAGGTGAGTACACTGAGCTTGTAGTTGCTTGTATTGTAGTTATACTTATTGTGTGAGATCTGATTGATGGCGGACTAGGTTTTGCTGGGTGTACAGCACGGAAAATTACCAAGAGGTATTCTAAAATTCAGTATTGAGTGAGTGTTGTATGGAAAGGTTGTGGTTTTCCCCTTTCCGGAAAGTTATGATAGTTTGAGAGGTTGTGGTGTCTCCCCTCTCAGTGAGATGTTTAGAGCCGTGTGGGCTTCACCTCGGAGTTGGTCCCCTCCGATTGAGTCGTTGAGAGGTTGTGGTCGTCCCGCTCTCAGCGTTGTGTTTGTAGAAAGGTTGTGGTGTCTCCCCTCTCCATGTTGAGTTGATGTTTGAAGAGGTTGTGGTGTCTCCCCTCTTCGTGTTGTGTGATTGAGAGGTTGTGGTGTTCCCCTCTCTGAAATTTGAGTAGAGGCGCGGTGCTCCGCTCCGGAGTTGATCCCCCTCTGTAATAGCTAGGAGGTTGTGGTTTCCCCCTCCGCAGTCTACCATAGAATACCGAATTAGAATGTTTTCGCCAGAAGTTGTGTGCCTTAGGTAGAAAGGCTTTACTTCTGGATATAGATGAATTGAGGATGGTAGTGAAGTGGGATTGAACCAAGGAGAAGCAGCCGAATCAACCGATACATCCATCCTGCGTCTACCTCGCATTGCCGTTTGAATACCTGAGCCAGAATCAACCGATACAACGAGAAGCCGATGACCTATGCTGCGATGACCGATGCTGAGACGACGACGCCGACAAGTGGTTCTCCTTCGCTCTCCTCTTCTTCCTGTTTGTTGGCCGGGC
This sequence comes from Microchrysa polita, assembly GCA_949715475.1. Lineage (NCBI taxonomy): Eukaryota > Metazoa > Arthropoda > Insecta > Diptera > Stratiomyidae > Microchrysa > Microchrysa polita. Next base: position 40,998,616 of record OX454415.1, on the reverse strand, counting down.
CAACATAAACATTTGAATTATTATTCGTTTTCGTTTCAAATAACTTAATATCTTCAATGCGTGTAACTGCAGGCTCATTGGTTGTCTTTTTCTTATTACAGATGGTATCAGGCGGTATAGATCAGGTGAGTACCGTATTTTATGCATACAAATGTCCAGTACGCCATGTTCATTACAAAAAAAGAAAAAAATTATATAACAAAATAAACTTTGAGTCTCTTACACGAGCAAATTCGTAACGGGCGTCGTTTGATTGGAAATTTTATGTAGTTTCAGAAACTGAAGTCATAATTCCGGATGAAATGTTTAGTGGTGTGGCAAATTTTGATTTGAGCCACACTACCTACCATTAGAATATCGTCCACTATGAATGGGACATCCTGTATAAGGCCTTACTAAACTGTGTTGAATTGCGCTTAAGAGTATGAATGATAGCTGTCCGGTTTTTTGAATCCCAATGAATTTTTGTGTTGTTAGGGTTTTTTAGAATTTTTTCAAAAAACCCTTATAAAATCGATTTTGTCCGTCCGTCCGTCCGTCCGTCTGTTCACTAAATAACTCGCGAACGGCTGAACCGATTGTCATGAAATTCGGTATGAATGTGTAGAATGGTTACAGTCTTTGGCACAAATACATTAGAAGTTGGTAGGAAGAAGATAACAGGGTGTCCCGAACGTTTGAAAAAAGTCGACTTTTTTAGTTTTTATCAGAGATTAACGTATGGGTATTTAAATCAAAGATCTAGACGAGTACATTTCATATCAGTTACAATTTTCCAGTTTCAAGTAACGGTAAAAAAGTTATTGGCGTTTAAAGTTAAACTTCCTTTTCGAGCTCCGTTTTTCTAAACCGTTATACGGATCGATATGAAATTTTGCACAAAGATTGGTCAGTATGGCCTTATATACGTTAAATATTAAGACTGTTGACTTTTAATAAGGAAAAGTAAATAACAGTAAATTTGTAAAATTCAAATTTGTTCGTGTGTAGCCCCTCTTAGGTTTCCAAATATGAAAATTCTGCTAAGGGTTTTTAGAAAATTACACAGGAAATATGTCTACGAATTTTCATTCGAATAACTGTATCCAAACCGAAAATATAGCCAAGTAAGTGTATTTAGTAAGGGCCTTTTACAATACAAGGGAAGCCTCTTAAGCATTTCTTCAATTATATCTTTTAACTTGATGAAACAATGTACATGAAATTTGGTGGAAATGCATAGAACGGTAATAGTGTTTGCCACAAATATTTTTGAAGTTAGTAGGACCAAGTTAACAGGGTGTCCCGGAAAAGCTGCAAAAGTATACTTGTTCAATCCTCATAGGAAAGCTTGCGTGGGCTCTAATGTCAGGGGACACAATGTAATCATTTCATATAAGTTGTTTTTTCTTGATTTAAAAAACAGTAACAGTAGATTTACAGCTAATAATTCAGTTCATATATAATGCCAAGCCTTCCTTACGATTGCCCAAGTTTGTTTTTGCTCAAAGGCCATCAGAAATCTGAAATCGAAAAAATCCTGTAGATTTGCCTTGGAGTACTTTTATACAGACTGGGTAAATAGTAAATTTATTTTTGGATTGGTCTAATTAAAGGTGGAACAGAATAAAAGGCGCTAGCCTTTCATTCTGGAACGCGTTTATTTAGACCAATCCAAAAATAGATTTACAGGAAGCATTTCATTAATGTTGTGCACAATTCTTATCTATTGCTCATAAAATATATGTACAAAAAATATTCACTATGCATCAAAATTCTAAAAAACCCTCGTATTGCGGGCGCAGCCCTCTGTACGCCGGTATTTTTTTTTGTTTTAAATTGCTGTTACGTCAGCTGATAGTTTTACTATGTAAATCGTTTTGGAGCAACTGCCATGAGTACAAACACTTGATTCAAGAGGATACTTTGAATCGATTCTACAACAATCATTCTATCCATGTAGATCAGTGATTCCCAAACTAGAGGCCCCCTTAGGATGCGCGACTATTAGGGAAAGAGAACGCGAGCGCAACTCTAATGTTTATGCCGTTTATGAATTATGTTTTCCTTCAACACCATTATTCTGACTAAAACTTCTTTCGAAACTCACCAGGGTAATCAGTTGTTGCAAAACTTTGCAGATTGCCAATAATTTTATTTCATCGAGTAAAAAAAACGCTGCTACTAAATCTGTTTGACCACAGCTGATTGAAATTGAAAAAGTACGCGATTCTAAAAAGAACCGCACCAATCAGCTAGTGTTTGTATGGATAGGATAAATCTTTGGTAAAAATCTTGCGGATTTTGGTCGCTCCGGTGATATCATTTTTCGTATCACTGAAACCATGGTGACGGCCGAACTCGCGACGAAATTTAACATGCGGAGATAATGAAATTTAATTAATACTTCTCAAAATGTCCAGTACTTCCAAAATATGGGCAGCACTAACAAACAAATGTTCAAGGATAAGCAGACCTCGCAACGGGGACACGAACTGAAAAAAAGTAGGGAACCACCATATAGATAATATGGTATCTACTATCAATCTCTTTGGTACAGTACCTAAGGGACGGCAATTTTTTCTCTTGTCCGGGGCAGCGAACGTCCTAAAGCGGGCGCTCATACCGCGCCGTCTTACGCTGGATACAATATCGGAATTGGGGTGGGAGGCACTGGAGCACTCCTCCTACAGTCCGGATTTATTACCCTGCGATTACCATATGTTTGAACCTCTGAAAGAAACCCTCGGAGGTCAAAAAATTCAACACCGACGATGAGGCAGAGGAGTTTGTGCGCACATGGATGTCCGAGTTGTCCAAGGAATTAATCGATACCGGCATCAAAAAGCTTCCGGAGAGGTGGAAAATATGTGTAACTAGTGAGGGGGAGAACCTAGAAAACTGTAAATTTTGTTCTATAATAAATAAACGTGTCAGAGCATTTGTCTCGATCATATTTGAACCGCCCTCGTATTTAACAAGAAAGAAGATTGTAATCCAATTCGACGGGCCGTCAGGACTCTGAAAACTGGACTCTCAAAGAAGTTTTCTCTTTTACTAGACAATAATTTATGTCATTGCTACCTACTTAGACCCTCGCATACATTTTTATTCCAGTGACTGAGGAAAATATTAAAGAAGACGTTTTGATTATCAGAAATACTGAGTATGACTTTTCCGCTTCTCTTTATTCCGGAGTGGTTAAATGAATGAGAATTTCAGTCTCCTCAGAAAATGCTACGGAGCAATTAGGGCCAGAACCGTCCGGTTTGGTAAAAAAAATCCTGCTTAAAAAACGTTCATGCTATGATGTTAGATTCGTCAGCTGAAGATGAGAGTGGGGAAATACCGGAAAATGTTTAACCTGTACTCAAAAAGGAGTCGCTTTATTACCACATTAAAAAAAAAGAGTCAATGTAGATGAAAATCCTCTAAAATGATGGAGCATTCACCGAGAAAAATTAAAATTGTTATCACCAATAGCCCGCAAATTTTTATCGACATCACCAGACAGTGTTACAAGCGAACAATTGTTTAGTAGCGATGTTTTAATTAACGAACCTTTGCGTGACTTGACCCCGGACGGACATCGCCTCGCCCTATTTTATATGGTCGGAGATGCTTCCTTCAATGCGTTACAAACTTCATGACAAAGTTAATATACCCTTTCTCTCTACGAGCGAAGGGTATAAAGACATACTATTCTTATTTTATTTCTGCACCCATTCAGTTTCTTACAAAAGAAAAACAAAATCCGCTGATGTAAAAAAAATCAGCATTTGCAACATTCCTAGTATACATTTAACCCACTTGCGCGAACATATATTGCTTGCAAACACAGCATAAAAAGTTCCCGGGATCTATCTTAGATTCAACGGCAGCGAAAAAAAAAATGTGAAAAAACGTACAAAGATCTAATGAACGATCGCTGCGGTCGGCCGACAATTGAAACATTTACTTTTTTGGGAAAACGAAACAGTTAGTAGGATCTTGGCTTATCATTTTTTACTTAAATTCAAGTGGGCAAAAAAACTTTAACGTGAGGGACCTTCGAGTTGACTCATCTAACACGTTCACTGTCCTTTTCATTTTCGTCGACATTACCACCAGTCGTGGTGAAAATTCTTTGATATCCCATTGTTTCGTGAACGGGGAGAAACGCTGTGTTCACTACTCGTCAATTTTGAATGTGTTAAGAAAAAAGTTAAACGAAAACATACATACTGATACTTCAATATTTAAATTATCTGGCTTTCTTTATTCCATCGCTTTATCTATAAATATGCGTTCAAAACTAGCTTACAATAATAATTAAATATTTTTTTTTGTTTTGAATTTCATTCTTACAAAAATCTATAGCAAACTATAATATTATGATTAAGAATAAAACGTGTATACCATTTATATACAATTCATAAATCAGCGCATCGTCAACACTTTTTTTATTTTATTTTCATTAATCCTAGATGAATATCTAATTTTTCATTATGTAATAATAATATATCATTCATATAATATTGTGATTGAGTTATAACAATGACTTAAACTTAAAACAATGTTTCTATGAAAATGTATAAACAGGCAATGAATTGGAAACTTATCTGACTTATTTTCTGTTTGATGACTCTTCATAAGCATGGTTAGTATTTTTCTTGGTTGTTTCTTCTTTTCTCGTTCAGAATTTTATTCTGTATAATATTGTAATAAGAAGATAATGATAGTTTAACAACAAATTTGTATAGGATTTATCTAAATCATAAAAGAAATATTTTTTAATGTTAACATTTCCAGTGGCTAATTCATCATAGTCGTGCTCTATCTACAATTAAAATTGAAAGTTTACCTGTTAAAATATGAAGGAAACAATTTTGCATAAATTAAGAAAGATTACAATAAATAAAACGATAAAAATTCAATTTAACAATAGAGACAAAGGACACTTGTCGAACATAACTAGTATCGAAATATTTTAAAAAATTGATAGAAGGCGATTTGAACAGCAATAACCCATCTCGTCAAACGCCCGCAAATATACATACACAAAGGAACATACATTGCCTAATGTACAAACTAATAATCATAAAAAGAATAATTTCGACGTAATTTATACTATCCAACAAATAATTAAATCTATCGACAAAGTTATCAGCCTTTTACGTTCCGTCCAATCTTTTGAACCATTTTGAATGGTTTTTCATGTTATTGTTTGGTTTCAATTTTTTAACTAAATTTAGAGTTTTTTTCTGATGTCAGCCATGTACAATAAGATGCGGTGAAAATATGCATAAGTAGAAATTAAGGGTTTACTTTGCGCCGGTCAACAAAGATACTGCTCTGCTTTTCCTTTAGACATGAATTGAAATTCATTAGAGAGAAACATTCTGACCTAATACGAACCAATTAGTACATAATTCTAAAAGATCTACTTTCCACACTTGCACTTTGTACTAAAGGTTAAAATGATTTATATAATCATTTATTAAAAAGCTAGAAAAAATAGACTAATACAATACTGGGACAAAACTCAGATACACGAAGATATTTACATTCTTTCACCACATCCTTATCTACACGTTTGACAACAGAAAACTACAACCGCGCGTCTATAATCCTAAAACACTTTTTTCAACATTCGCCTAAAACTACCGTGCTTTTTCGTACTAGAATTACGACGATTACCATTGCTTAATATTGATCCAGTTGTTGTGTTAGTAAGCGACGTATCAGACGTTCGTATAGATTCATCGCTTCCATTGTAATTCTCATTAGTCGCCGATATTGATGAATTCGGTGTCGATGAACTGTTTCCGAATCCATTAAGTTTTATCGAAAAATCAGGACTTTCCGATTTGGCCTTCTTCTTTTGTTTACCATTTATGGTTGACTGTTGACTAGATGGTGATGTCGTTATATCACTTGCAGCATCGATCGATGTGGAATTCGGTTTTGATTCCGATTTTCTCAATCGATACCACTCCCATCCTGTGGGACTGTGAGGGGATTTTTTCGTACTTCCGCTTCGACTGAAAGTAGACTTTAAAAAGCTCGGCGACGATAATCGTCGCATTTTACTGGATTTCTTCGTTGCATTCTTCGTACCATTCGGTACTTTGCCGTTGATTTGATTTCCCGACGGACCTTCGGGCATGAATTCATTGTAGGCTAGATCTGTTCCTGGTACATAGGATTCATAGTCGTCCTCCAAAATTATTTTGTCGTCTTCCTGACTTTCGATGGACGGTGCTACATTCGGGCGAATAAAATCGCCCGAAGCGCTCCCCGACATGTCAAGAGGCCGTGGTTCTAGTGAGCCATTTCTTCGGAAATTGGCTGCACCACTTCTTCGATTACGCTGCTTCGTAGCTTTGGTGGGAATATCGCTGAACGTATCCTTAGCCTCATCATTTCCGTCAATATTTTTAATTTCGTCATCACATATTAACAAATTCTTATAACTGCCCGTAATACGATCAGCTTCCGCACTGGGTCTTCGCACTTTATGCACGGGAGTCGGATGCCCCGAAACTCCTTCGACAGATTTCTGTCTCAAAAGCCGTCGCCGTTTCGGTGTCGAGTGGCGTCTCTGCATCAACGAACATTCTTCAAAGTGTTTTAGAATTCGGCGATTTTCACGATGACTTCGCAACCAGAGGACGATTGACTGGAGCATGAGAAAGATGAAAAAGCAAATGCCGAAAATAATCCAATTGTTGAGACGCAACGATATATCATCGAGTTGCTCCTTGAGATTACGATTTTGTGTAATGAGTATTTGCTCCTTTTCTACGGCACGTCGATTTTGCTCATCAATTGATGCAAGCGTTTTGGCGAAGGAGTGTTGCAATTCCTCAACTTGTTTCTTGTAGCGTCGACTTAGCTCCTCTAAGTACTGGCCAGATAACGACATGTTGCGTTCGAGTGACTGAAATGGATAAAAAAAATCGAATTGTTATATACTCGCACAATACTAAAAATTAATACCAAAAGCAACTAGATACATGCATACATAATGGAAAAATTTACTTAACATGGTCAACACTCACCTTAACTCTATTCGAAAGTCGCAAAAATACACTTTCCGAGTGCACTCGTTGAGGCATTTGCTGCGTAATCGATGGCCCTCCATCTGAGTTTCCGACATTTTCCTGAGCCACCTGCTCGTTGAGCATATGATCTATATTGTCCCAAGTAGTAGGTTCGATGTCAAGTGTGGTAGTTACATCTGGTGGTTTCGTAGATTCTTCACTTCTATCCTTCGATGACTCCTGATTAACATCTTCCTTTGATAACTTCTCACCCGTCACAGCCTCAAGCTCTTCAGTTCTCCTGGCAGACTCATCTTCAGTGTCTGACGTATCATCTACTAAATTGAAAATGTTAACATCTGGAGCAGCTGGCAATTTGGGTTCTTCAACAGGACTAGGTTCGATAAGATCTTGCTTAACAGTAGAACCAGAACCGCTGCCGCTGGAGGACGAACTACGCTCATCATCATTCGCATCGGAATTTTCTTCCACATCAGTCTTACTCTTGCTCTCCAGTGAAGAATGTTCTTCTTCGCGAGCTTTTTTTAAGTCAGGTTTTTTGCTGGGCACTACAATAACTGCCTCATTTGCACTATCTGTCATAGGCAATTTGGCGATTTTACCTTTACTTGTTGGTTTCTTGTGTCTCCCAGGAGTTTCAATGTTAACAAATTGGCCAGTCTCTGGTTTCTGATCGATAGTTAAATTCATGGCTGAATCGGTACCAGGACCTGTCGATCCATATCGCGAATGTCGTTTGTGATTCAAGTCAGTCACCAGCATATGACACAGAGCCGCCAAATATTCCAGTGGGAATGCATTTAGTATGAAACTATTCTGCTCGTCTAGGAACGGACTCGAGTGATTCGTGCACGCGAGACTATCATATCCTACGGTATCTAAGTTAAATCGTTTGGCACATATTTGTGAAGTCAGTAAGTGAGCTCGCAAAACGTCTATACTCAGCAGTTTTTTCAACTCGTTGTAGCGGCAAGATAGCAGATAATTTGTCCGATTCACTAGCGACTCTCGACATTTGTCGCATGTAAAAACATGCCGCAGCGTTGAGCACTGTCGATTCAGCCTTAATTTCGCAAACGTTTCATTAAGAGCCGCCTCTACTTCGGTTTTGTTTGAATTCGTTTTGACTAGAGCTTCGGCTGCTTTCTTCACAATCGATAGGACGGCATCGCTTGCCGATTTGAATAAATTATTTTCATTTTTGTTCGCATGTGTTCCACCCGCTTCGACAGCATCTTCTTCATCAAAGTCATCCATATCGTCAGCGGCAAGACGATTTTCCGTTTCAAATGCTTCAAACTCAGATGTACCGTACACACGAAATAACGAAATCGGGCAGAAATGCTCGGAATTATAGTGCGAATGAATGTCGACCCGTACAAATTTGCCAAATAAGTGCGGATGCAAGGCAAATTTTTGAATGTTTCGCTGATCTTCAGCGACAAATCGACCGACATTTGACCATTCTCTCGTTGGAAATCGATTGCTTACCGCAACCGAGAAATTCTTCGGTGACGACGAGAACAATTCAAAGTTGGCCAGTTCGACTTTTTCAGCTTGAATCGCCTCACACAGTTCAACCACGAACCAAATGCGATTCGTACATGGACTCAGCATATATTCATCCTTTGTGGCTGTTAGCAATGCTCCGGTGTTCTGAGCATCAGAGTTGCTGGCTATGATTTTCGCACCGCAATCAGGTGAAGCGTAGTTTTTTGTACGCGCCTTCATTGGCTGTTGCTTATTTCCCGAGACGGTGTTCTTCTTATTCGTTGACGAATTGACAACCTCCTTCTCGAGTTTCTTTTCCGCTTCCTCCATTTGCTTTTGCGCCCACTCGGAAAATACTGGCATGGGATTCTCTTCGACAGTGAGATTCTCTTCGGGGATAGCTGATGTGGGCGCACCGCTTCCCTCATTCGACGATACTGGAATGTCCAATACGAGCGATGGATCATGTACGGTAGGATTGCTACTGTCTTTAACATCTTGAATATTAGTGCTGGCGTCTTGATGTCGGCTTGAGCCTCTTCCTCCTGAATCGTCTATTTTGGGGGGTGGTTCGTCCGGTACCACTTCCGGCGGTATGATGATCTCCTTGTTGGACGCTTTCGAATCGGCCTTGACAATGATACCATCTTGACCAAAGTCCACGGCAGCAAATAAATCGTCGTCTCGATGTTCGGAGCTATTAGTGCTAGAATCGAGTGGCCCATCGTCATCTAACGGATTGTCAAGCACAATTTCCGGTGTTTTTTCGCCCAATGTTATCACAGCTGGATTGACTGGTATATCAGGTAATCTGAAATGAAAAATGAAATTAATGCTAGAATGTTCTGTAGTCACTCGATCAAATGCAATGTGTAGAAATTACATATTAGAGTTAATAACTAGAATGCAGTGGATCAATAAAATTATATATCTTTAACGGAAGCATATCTGACACCAAACTGCATACACGTAACCACAAACATAAAGTCCAAAGATATTTTATCACCTGCAACAAGAGGTCGGGAGTTTCAGACCGTCTCAGAGATGCAGTGCAGACAATGTTCACATTCTTGTATGTAATTGAATGACTCTATTTCAACAACAATACGAAAGCTGCCCAACAGACAGCAACCTATTGTATATCGGTTGCATTATGTACTCGCTATATTGATTTTTATCCATTACACAATGCCGAATAACTAGTACAAGCTAGCACAATATGAAAAATTTTGCATAAGAGATGGTTGAAGATTAAGTAGTCAACATACTCACGAAAAAAAAGAATACAATATTGAGTTATAACAATTTAAAATGTAGCACCAATGCTGTTTCTTTGTGAATTATAATGTGTGTTTACACATTTTGTTTTTGCAGGAAATAATGACGAAAATTGTCGGCCCTGTACACAATTAAGCCTACATACGCATGAAATGGTTATGGCAGGAATGGGAGACGCCTGTTCTAATGGACCTCGCCATACAACTTGATGTTTGTGCTCTGGAAACAGAATCGAAACAATATTTTTAAGTAGCGCCGGCCACGTTAGTTGTGGTGCTATTTGCTCTATTTTTTCATTCGTTATTTGTTACGCCATTCCTCATCTATTTGGATCAGCATTTTTGCAGTGCTGTCCATAATTGTTTTGCTTGCTTTTTTCAATCATGCACTTCAATGATTTGCGGGAGTTTTCATACGTCTAATAACACATCACGAGCGCTTCTTTTTGCAACCGCTGGCACAGACGTCGCGCTTTGAGGCAGTTTTTCCTAAGAAGCCTTAAAGCAATACTACCTTATAAACTTCTTCGTCGAAGTTATTTGTAGACCTACTGCTTGCAATTTCATAACTAACGTCAACGAGTTGCTAACAAATTGCAGAAGAATAATTTCTTCCTAAAAGTGTTACTACCTCCGAGTTCATATGAACCACATGTAGTTGTGCAGAAGCCTCTTGCTTCTTTGTCTCCCGGTTGCCTTGAAATCACATCCAATTATTACAAATTCTTATATGGATCACAGATAATTGCGACAAGCACCGATGAGAGAGTTTTTAATAATCTACGAGGGCAGATACTGTGCTGCATGGCAAAATTTTAATTTAAATGATTCTCATTTTCTGGTAATATTTAGTGCCTCACGGTCACGGTACAAAGGCCCCTGGCAGAGTCAGTTGAATGCATGCTTGCCAGTGCAGTTCTCTGTGGCAGTGATCATTCGGTCGCCACTCTGTGATATAGAGATTCATAGAGAAACGAGTTATCAATACTCGGCATAGCTTGTCGCACGTTTATTATTCAGAAGAAGATAAGAAATTTTCTTATCATTGAATAATACAAATGAAATAATAAACAAAAATGCGACTAGGAATGGTATGGCTGTCAATGTCAACCGTATCACACTCACTCCGAATTCAGTTGTCGTTAAAACATTGATGAGTACACGATAGTCGTCAATGCACCCTGCGCCACAAGGAGTTAGGGCAAATCAAGACAGTACAGTACAGCATTCTCATTGTTAATTTTTTTTATCAAAATAGTGAAAGTTTGCCGGCCACAGTTCGCAAACTGCGTTCAATTTGGGGTACATATCCATAATGGCCCAAATGAAGCAGCCATGCGAAGATTAATTTAAAAAATCAATGAAAGTTGGTCTGTTTGCGATGTAAAACAATTAACGCGTGTTCGTTCAAACGAAAATATCGCAGCTGTACGTGATAGTGTTGCTGAAAGTCCAACCACCTCAATTCGACACCAAGCACAAGAACTAGGTGTTTCCAGATCCACTATGCAGCGAATTTTTGACAAAAAAAAGTGCAATTGACTCAAGAACTGAAGCCTGCAGACCATGCACAGCGAAGACAGTTCATCAATTAGTTCATGATTCATGAAAAACAACAAGAAAACGCCGATTTTGAAGACAAAATCATCTTTAGTGGCGAGGCTCATTTTCATATCGATAGATTCGTTAACAGGCAAAATTGTCGCATTTGGGGCTCTGAAATCCACGAGTCATTTATGAGAAACAAATGCATTCACAGCGTGTGACTGTTTGGTGTGAAATTTGGGCAAGAGGCATCATCGGTCGATATTTCTTCGAAAATGAGACAGGTCAAACACAAACCGTGAATGGTGTTCTTCTTCTCAGTACCGTATAGCCTCATGTGGGGCCATGGTGCGTTAACTCTGCTGTTTATAGGCATAATTTCGAGTCAACTTTCTTCTTCTTCCTTGCCTCGTTCTTTATACCGCTCCATGGTTTCGCGTTGCTCGACCTGCGGTGTAGGTACATCGCCCGTTTTGGCGGTAATATTTCAGCATTGATTGTCATTGAACCGCACAATCTTTCTCAATCGGTTGCAGACAACTCGCTCGTAGACTCTCGATTAGGATCTGATAGTGTTCAGACGTGTTCTGCTCGATTAGTGGTGAATTGTGAGTTTTTCGATAAGTGATTTTGGTTGCTAAAAGGATTTATTTCTAAGGTAAGACAATTAATTATATTCCATAGTAAATCAATCCTAGTGACTGTGTGAGGATAAATATAGTGGTGAAAGGGTGCATTAGATAGGTTATGATCCTGTCTAAATGATAAAGGTAAAATCTGCGAATTAACGGGTTCTCAATCGGAGGATCCGTTTACTGTTAAGGAAATCGTTATACAACACCATGTGGACTACGAAAATAATTCCGTTAATTCGTTTTCTTTGGAAACAGAGTGCGATAGTGATGTGAATGTAGATATGATTTCTGAGGAAACTGATATGAATATCAGCAGTGAAAAAGTGAAATTACCAAAGAAGAATAAAATGGGGAGTAAGGAGAATTTAATAAAGAAATCTAACGATCCTAGGATCAGTGTTAATGTGAGTGGATCTCTTACTAAATCTAGTATGAATCAAATTTTTGATAATGATAGGGGAATTCATGAGGGTAATGAGGTTAGGTCCAAGGAAACACGTGCGAACCAAATGTATAATGTACCGTTAATTACAAATGTTGGAGTTAAGAATTATGAAAAGACTTACAAATATAAAAGCGATATAACTTACGATAAATATGTGGTCGTGTTAAAAAAGACATCGGAGGATAATATTTCTGATTTAGCCATTTTGGATATTTGCGAAAAATTTAAAATTGAGGGTGTGGTGGACATCCGAAATGCGAACCATACATTAGTGCGGATAGTATTCAATTCTGCTGGGAAGGCAAATGAATTTCTGGAAAACTCGATTATGAAGGATTTAGGGTTTAAAATTTTTATCCCACAGAATAGTGTTTCGATTTTTGGAGAAGTAAGGTTCATAGATTCCACATTTTCGGATGAGGAATTTATCAAGAAAATCAACCTATACAATAGAAATAAAGTTATCGGTATACATAGGTTTCTGAGGAAAGACCATGTGGGCAATTTAGTCCCAACGCAAACAGTTAAGTTAGAATTTGAAGGTAAAAATTTACCAAAAGAGATTAAATTGGGGCCGATTATTCGTAAAGTCGCTTACTACTTCCCGAGAATAAGAATCTGTTCAAAGTGTGGCAAAATAGGACACACATTTAAATGGTGCCGCAGTACTTCTAAAAAATGCCTAAAGTGTGGTAAAAGATTGTTGTGTGAGGGGAATTGTCCTACTGAGGAGTGTTTTCTGTGTAAAAACCCAAAAAAAAAAATAATTGCGTGCAATGGTCAGTGTAGTGAAAGGAAGTGTATATTGTGCGCAAGCAATGAACATGATTTCAATTCTAGGTTTTGTCCTAGAAAATTGGAGGAGGAAGACATTATTAAAAAAATGACAATTTCTGGGAAATCAAGGAGGGAAATTTTAGAAGGATCTTCAAATAATAGATTTCTTATACTTGATGATAATGAATACGAGGAAAGTTTCCCGAGGTTACCTTCCCAGAAAGATGATAATCATGGTAGTCCTGAATTGAACAGAAATAAAGTTGAGGAATTAAATAAAATTGCTATAGGAGGTAATTCATATGCTAGTATTGCTAGGAAAAGGGTTCAAAAAAATTCCTTGGGAAATAATAGCCCTAAAAAGTTTATGAAAACAAATGCTCCAAAACTTAATTTCGAAAAACAAGATAAAAGTCCACAAAATGAGAACAAACCTTCATTTAACTTTAGAGTAAACCGTATTGTGTCTAAGGATAATGAAATTGTTAATGGGAAAAAATGGAATTTATTGGGGAAAAATTGGCGTCAGCTAAGAATAAGATCCTTTTTGGTAACATATTGACTAATATGCTTAAAAATCAACCTCAAGAGGAAATTGATAAAATTTTCAGAGTGGTATGCTCCGAAAATTTCCCGAGCGATGAGGAGGTAAACTATAGAAATAGTACTTACCCTAATAGGGACATGGTTTCATTTAATAGTCAATAATGATAACATGTATACAGGCAAATGTTCAAGGTATCAAATGCAATAAAAATGATATGGAAACGATTGCAGTTAAAAATAAAGCGGATATTTTGATACTTCAAGAAACATTCTTAAAACCAAATGAGAAATTATACTTTAGCGGGTATAATGGTTTCTTTGGTAATAGGAATGATGGTAGGGGAGGTGTTCTTACCTTAGTAAATAAACGAATAAGATGTAGAAGAGTGAATTTTAATAGTCCTTTGAATTACGTGGCCATTCAGACCACTAACTTGAGATGTAATATTCTACTGGTCAATATACACATATGGACAAAAAAATAAGTACACCCCTCATGTACCTTTTTAATGCCAAATGTTCATACCCTTTTTAAAATTGAATTACTCCAAATAGATAGCCATTACAACAATTAGGATACAACAATGCCAACGGAATCGAAAAACTAAATGGCATCCCCCTATTTTCTTAGTCCCTCCCGATATTAACTTTGAAGTGGGTTTTCAGCTTGGTCAAAATAATAAGTACACCATCGGTTTTTTTAATCTATTGACAACAAGTTGCTATTTTCCGTAAGGATTTGTTTTTTTATTAATTGGTGTATGCCAGAAGCGTTAAATTAAAAACAAACAAAAATACTTAAGGGGGCGAAAAACGCATGGTAGGTACGAAAAAAGAAGTTTAAGTTCGAAACTTTCAAATAGCGGAAAAAGTATTCTCTCAATAACGAAATAAACTAATTACTGTGTAATTCATTAAAAAGTAAATATAAGCATTCTCAAATACAGTTAAGTCCATGTAAGGGCCTTAAGGACAACTGTCGGTCTCATTATCACTATGGCGAGAAAAGTTCTCGGTGATTTTCGCGGCAAATATTTAAAATATAGAATCCCTTTGAAAAGTTAATCGAAGAATACAAGAAGTAAAGCAGTTTTGACAAAAAGTTTGGAAGTTTCCATGGCGACGTCAAAAAGTGTTGACGGTTCAAGAAAATTTGGGAGGGATAGTTTTTCTTGTTCCAGACCGAACAATGAAAACTCACAGAATTGTCTGTTTTATTTATGAGATCGTAATAAATTTGATTGGAAACTACTCTTGTCGTAATATTCTTCATTCAGGAAAAAAATAATATAATATATTCTACATCTACTGACTATTTCCCATGGAGGCGAAAAACGTGGTCTATGTTTTAATTTTCATAGATGGTTTCGTTCAAATATACCTAATAACCGTTACAATGAGGCAATTTCCACATAAGAAATGTTAGTTTAGAGTCCTAGAATATTTCACTGATGAACACACACACTTTAAATGGGGATTTCAGCAGGATATTAACCCTAACCGTACCCCAGATAGGCCTGTTCCAAAAACCGGGATCCCGGTACAAAACTGGTGTTCACTTGGTACCGGACCCGATATTCTAAAGTACCGATATCCCGGTTTTTTGGTACCGAGTCAAAAAAACCGACCGACGAGTCGGTTTTTTGGTACCGAGTTAAAAAGAACGATTCATTTCAACCATGAGCCGGTTTTTTCAGGTTTTTTGGTGCCGGTTTTTAACCCGGTACTCAAAAAAACCGGCTTATGGTTAAAAAAACCGTCGGTACTGAAAAAAACCTGAGTCGGTTTTTAACCCGGTACTCAAAAAACCGGCTTATGGTTAAACAAACCGTCGGTACTGGAAAAAAAACCTGAGTCAGGGAAACCGCTTGTGGTACCGGGTATTGAAAAAAACCGAAACCCGGTACTGAAATCTCGGTACCGAACAGGCCTAACCCCAGAAACTGGTCAAGGATCCGCTTCAACCAAGTCGGGTGGCTTTTCACGTTGTTACTAGAGTTAAATTGAATCTGGAATGTTTAGGGGGAGTTGAATCAATGAAACAGAAACACAGTTTTCATAAAACGGACCAATTACGGAATTTCCTGGAAGTAACTGGATTTATGGATGTATGGGAACATACCATACGCATTATCTCCAAAAGGCCAACAAAAACCTTTTTTTCTTTCAAAATAATGAACCATTTACTTTTAAATAATAAAGTAAATTAAATTCAGGTCGAATCAGAACTTAATATTTTAATTAAAACAAGTTTTAATCAAATTAGCTGACATGTACTTATTATTTTGTCCAGCCTATTTTAGTCAGTTCGTACTTTTTCAAGGTAAATGAAAGCTGTTATTTATTATAATATGCTAATTTACATATTATTTCACTCCTTACCAATTAAGTATTTAAATCTATCCATATGAGTTTATTTCCTCAAATAACTACTTGGCTACAGGGTGATAAGAAAAATTAGTATGGGTGTACTTATTTCTTTGGCCATATGTGTATATATTCCTCCTAGGGATAATAATGCGTTCAATGATCATCTTCCGGATCTTATTACTGATATATTGCAGGCCAACCAACACAATAATACTTTCAGGTGATTTTAATGCTCACAATTCCCATTGGGGAAGTTATTCGAATCATTGGAGAGGGGAATTAATGGAAGAATGGACATCTGCAGTTGGGCTAAACTGTTGTAATAATATATGTAATAATAACTTATTTGAATTCTGCTAATCCGTCGGTGTTAGACTTAACATTTAGCAATAATCTTAATGTGATTAAATACTGGCATACAATTAAAGTTAGACATTTTAGTTCCTTTCATCTTCCTATTAAATTTATTATTGATGAATTTGTTAATAATGGTTGTAAAATCGTTAATAAAAGGATATTAGATAATAATTTACAAAATCGGTCCTTTGAAGAGAATATTAATAGTTTTAATGGGGCTATGAAAAACTCTATTAACAATGCTACTTTTAGTGTGAATAATAATGCATTTACACCCAAGAGATGGTGGAACCAAGAATTATCTGAAGTGTATAATAAATTTAAAAGGGCATCTGCGAAACTAAATCAGAATAGGAATCTGGAAAATATGTATGAGTTCAGAGAAGCTAAAAATAAATGGAAAACTGAAGCTCGTAAAGCAAAAAAGAAAGCATATTCGGAAACAATAAGAAGAATTAATTTGACAAAAGAACCTAAAGAAATTCGCACTTTCTTTGGAAATATTAAGAATTCTTTACTTAATAGAGAGGACTATGGTTCTTGGGATAGAGATAAGAAAACTGAATTTCTAAACAATTTTGTAGGGGAGGCTAGAAATGTAGATAATAGGAATCAAGTAACAAATGATCCAGTTTATTCGGTTAAAAGAATTTTTACTATTGAAGATGTTCTGAAAATGAAAAATAAATCTTCTGCCCCTGGGGATGATGGGATTTCGTATATGGTTACGTTAAATCCTTAGATCTTAATAATAAAATAAAATTATTGAATATAATGAATGATTTTTGGATTAAGGGAGAAATTCCTGATTGCTGGCGCAGTGTTAAAATTATTCCTATTCCTAAACCGGGTAAAGATCATAACATTGTTTCAAATTTTAGACCGATTTCATTATTAAGCGTACCTTTAAAGATTCTTAATAAAATGATTCTTAATTAATTAATTAACTTTCTCGATGACTTTAAACTGTTGCCATGTAAATCCTATGCATTTCGCAGTAACAAGTCAACAGCTCATTGTATTAATGATGCTATCAGTTTGGTGGACTCAAATAAATCTAACAATTTTATTTCTGTATGCGTAACCATTGATATTAAGAGCGCGTATGATATTGTTGATAAGGATACATTAGGTAATATTATGAACAAGAATAAAATTCCTTATGATTTTGTAAATTGGACTATGGTCTTTTTAGAAAAACGGATTCTTAAAATTGGTGATACTAGTGTCGTAGCAGAGAATGGGCTACCACAGGGTAGTTGTCTTAGCCCTATACTGTTCACAATTCTTACCTCTTGTCTTCATGATTTGAGTGACGAAAATAATACAATTTTTCAATTTGCTGATGACTTCTTACTCCTTTCTAGAGGAAGGAATCTGAAACACGCTATTAATAATTTGGAAAGATTTTCGTCGATCTTTATACAGAAAATTAGGTCTATAAACCTAAGGATTAATGATGATAAAACAAAATTCTTTATTTTTTCGGGGGCCAATAATTTTAGGCATTCAATTAACATTGACAATAGAGTAATCACCAACACCAGAGACCTAAAATACTTGGGATTTAACTTATCCGAAAATTTATCAGTTGGTCGACACTACAGGGAGGTCATCAGTTCAAATATTTTGAACCAGAGGACATTCTTCTTTATCAATAATCATAAAGGGGGCATTCATCCTGCTAAAGCGCTTTTATTATTTCGATCCTATATAAGGCCTAAAATCGAATACGCATAAGATCAGCTAGCTGTCATATGAATTCTGCGGGGAATAAAAAGATTTCAGTTTTTTATAACAAGTTTTTGAGGAGATGTTTGGGAGTAACTAGATCTACTCCTATTCACAATTTGTATGTACTAGCTAATGAAATGCCTCCGTCTTTTAGAAGCCTATGGTTAACGGTTAGTGAGATGGCGAAAATAATTTCTAATGATTTAGAGTTTTATGCTCTATGGAATAATAACAATATGGTAAATAGCAGAACCAGTTATAACCATGCATAGTCTTTATTCAGTGAGGAACTTGGTAGGCTAACTTGTTGTGAAGAAGATTCATTGTCATTATTAGAAGACGTTAGGAAAACAATAAGAACCCTAATTATAGGAATGTGGCAAATAGATTATGATACTACCTCTCAAGAGAAGGGTAAATTTTTTCATGGAATTGTGGAAGCCGTTAATACTAAACCATGGTTTAAAAATAAAAAATTCAGAGATAAAGAAGTTAAAGCTATTAAACTTAACGACTGATTATTAATCATTCGTATAACAAGATATTTCTGAAGATGATTAAGAAAATTGATTCTAATTTATGTAATTATTGTCGAGTCCTGGAAGACAATGATCATTATTTATTTAAGTGCCCTAGGAATTTTTCTACAAAAGCCCTTTTCCCTGGGGCTGGTAGATTTATGATTTAAAAAACTATTTTAAGAACCGACCTACAGAAGATTGGTATATAATGGGGATGACTTTGATTGATAAGGGATGTAGCTTTCAACAGAAATACATGGATTGATTTAGTTAGTGGGATATAATATAATGTCTTACTTTTTTAATCATTTTGATTTAATCGTTAATTTTTTAATACAGATCCTGAAAGGGAGTCACCTTCTTGGAAGGTTTCTATGTTTGTATTGTCAATTGTGGTCCTTTAAATGTCATTATAATGAATTTAGTATCTATTCCTTTTTGATATTCTAATCATAATTTCAAGAATTTGTGATTTATAATTCTCAATTGTTAATAAGCATATTTGTTTTTAAATATTTGACTGTGAATTTTATTAGAATTATTGAATTTTTTGAATTGAGATATTAATGTATTGGAATGTGATCATGATGTAGCATATAAATTTTTTCTTTGATATTGCATATTAATTTCATGTTAATATTTAGCTTTTTTGCATCAAATGATTATTATGTATTTTATAATATAAGAGAACGTGATAAAATCCTATTCATGCGATAAGAAGGAGATTATCCTATTAATGTCTCTCTACCAAACAAATATTGGCAATACAATTCTTCACATTAGAATTAGCCATTGAATATTAAAGGAGAAGGAAAAAAAAAACTCGCTCGTAGATCATCAGTGCATGAGGTGCTAACTTTATAGCCCTATAGTTGTTGAGTTTCGTGAGTCTCCCTTGTTCTTATAGAAAGGAAGAAGAAAACTTTCCCTGAAAGCATCAGGCATCGGTTGCACACCTTTGATTTTGTTGAAGAGAACTGTGAGCCAACTAAGCCCGACATTTTGCATTTTCAACCAAAATTCTGCGGGGATTTTGTCCGGTCCGACTGCCTTTCCGCGTTTCATCTGATGCATTGCCTCCATCACCTCTTCCTCTGAGATATCTTCAATATTTGTGGTATTTGGCTCAACATCTTGAAAAGCTGCTCGAGGAAATTCCTCATTTAGAAGTTCGTCAAAATACTCTCGCATCCTGCTACAAATTGCCGTATCGTCAATCAGCAACATTCCTTGCGAGTCCTCCACGTACTTTGGCGCCTGTATTTCCCGAGCGTTCCTTCTCCTTTGGCTACGCTTTTCTCTAAGGAAGTTTGGTCTTACTTGTGCCTTTTTTTGCTTCTTTTGGGATATGTTGCCAGCTTCATAATAAACAATAAGTATATTTCTAGTTCGGCTTAGACTCTATGAAATCCATCAAATCCACAATTTGCTCTGCTAGTTTGCAGAACATGTCTACCTCAGTCGAGTTACCTACCCTATTGTGTTGTGATAGCTGCTGAAGAGTAGTATCGCGTGTAGAATAATTTGTTTGAATTAATGAGTAACAAATGCATTCTCTGCTATTTTTATATTAATTTTTTTTTTAATCCAATCAGCGAACTCCACATATGCCACTATTAAATCTATTTACGATCAAAAACGTCAAGCCTTGATAATGACTTCTATCATTTCAATTTCACAAAAAAATAACAAATTTTACCAACCGAATCGTACGAGCAAAACAATTCGACACACAGCGTGCTGATAAAAAACTATTATCATATATTCATATACATACAACCACTTGAAACAGTATGTACTAACCCAATTGTTTTCCATTTGAATAATGTAATATAAAAATAAAAAAAGAACAACATTACGATAATAATTAATCAGTATCACATTCACTTACCCACCAAACATAGTTGATATTGCGAAAATTTGCGAAAACCAGAGTATCCAACAAAATGATAGCAGTAACGTGACATTTTTCATTTTTTTCGAATTACAAACTTGTTTCACTAGACATCGCATTTATGTTTTCTTTTTTATTTATCTGGATATTCACACGACAACAATAATTACAATTATTTTCAAAAAACTGAAAATGTTACTGTTCTGGAATTTTCGTCGTACACTTTCCGGCTCGATCGATGCGACTAAAGTCACTAATTGCGAGAAGCATGATAAAAATTTGCATATTAAAGGGTTTTTGCCATGTGTAGTAAATTTTGTTTTCCACGGGGTTGACGCGCCTATTTACTGATAGTAAATATTCTGAATGTGAATAATATGTATATTGTGCGCGTATTGTATTATGAGACTGAAATGGTCACTGTGTATCTTTAAATAAGTGGATTAATTTTGTTAAATATGTAAATATTTAATTAAGTTGATTTATTTGTTGTAGACGTTGTTCTTATTTATCCAGACCGGCTCGCTCGAGCTTCTAGCAAATACTTTTGAGGTGTTGTTACCGAAACCACACTAATACATATATGGAATTCAAGAATTAGACGACAAAGTTTGTCTTTCTTTCCACAGGTTGTCGAATCAACAGATTCAAAATGTTTGAATATGAAACACTCAAAATCATCTCGCAGAGAGCAGTCGCGTTTACAACCCAAAATCACAGAGGAGAAGTAATATTAATATACGCGGTTAAATGACAATAACAAAATATATAAATCTGCACTTCTATAGCAGAAATTTTTTTTAATTTCGAATGATAATGAATGTCATATAACACCGACGGAAGCAAAAAACATGACTGTCATTGGCACTGAAAATTCCACACATTTCTATTGTAGCATATCTGAGCGATATTAGAAGCATGACGTGTCCTCTACATTCATCATTATGAGCGTTACGAGCGTTATTTAGATAAGTCAGGTGATAGATTGTGTACAATTGATGATGGTTGTTGTGAATATGTGATTAGATTTATTGTTTCAAGGTTGATTGAAGTGAACAGTATTTGAAGGATGAAAAGGATAATTAGACAAATGGAAACGTCTAATTACTAAAAAGTAATAATAGTTAATTTAAAATAATAGGTTACAGGCTAAGAACCAAATGTATACCTAAATTGAAAGGGGTACATTATGTGAAATTAGATGCAAAGGTGACCCAGCTAATGGGGTAACATACCACTAAGGGCTTAAAATTAATGAGAGAGTGTTTTGTCTCGAAATACTTGAGTTTATATTTGAATAAACAATAAAAATGTATACTTGGTTTGATTGGAAAAAGATACTTTTTTCCGTTTAACGCATTTGAGAATATTGAATCAAAAATGGTTTGAAACATTACACCCCTAATGCTTAAGCCTGCAAATAAAGCTAACTATGTATGTATCTTGGAGTATGTACATACATGTATGTATACGTATTCACAGATAGGCAAATGGCTGTCATTATGCAAATATGTAATGTGAGTACTTATTGTATACAAACATATTTCTTTTGCCTTTTGACAATACAAGCACATCGCCGAATAAGATTCACACTACTGACAGGATTTACTAAAACCGCCTGCTAGATTAACCCATATTGTCCGGGGGTAAGAAAGAGTTGTGCTAGTTATAACGAAATTTCGCACAGTAGTTTGGCATAGGAAGAATATGCAAATTTCGAGGAAATGTATTTTTAATTTGTTGTATTTTGGACTGTGGAGTACGTTGCGAAAACGCAACGCTAGGGCTTAACGTGTACTTTTTTGGTCAAAGAAAAGTCTCTTCTATACACGGAAAACGTCTTATTTTTATAAATAATAGCCTAAAATTTAGAAACAAAAGCTATTATTAGCATTATTATGGCTCACCCCACCAATTTAGTCGTCGAAAGTAATCGCCAAGTATTTTCTATTTTTAGCAGGTGGTTCTATGCTAAACCTAACTTCACAAGGACACATCTGGATTCTATTATACACAAAGTTTAAACTTCACACTCTATTTGAGGAATATTGGGCCGTTGAAGCGGGTGAAACTTGATAATAATCATTTCGTTGATAATATGTTGTGGCTGCGTCATAAAACCAAATAAATTAAATGTTCTGAATAAACTTTTTCATTTGCAAAGCCACTTTTTACTATAATATTTCTTAAATTTATCGAAAACTTAAGTACAAACAACGTTCGCCCCGCTTTATCCCAAGAAGTTAAACAGAGTCAAACAATAAAAGCTAAAATTAAATAGCATCAAAACTAAATTAGTAGTAAAAATAATGGAAATTATCTGTCCATAGGATAGGAAAAAGAGGATATCGTAAATAGTCCAGCGTTGCGTTTTCGCAACCTTAAATTTTGAGCGTAGGTTCTGCGCTCATAATACAATTGTTTGATGAACTCTGTATATTTTCGCATCTGTTGTAGTCTTTCTTATGTTATTTCCGTAGATTTCAAGAAAATATTTGATCTAAGTATTTTTATACACAAATTAGCATCCGTACTAAAAACACGGAATTTTCACAATTTTCAAACCCTAAAATATCATAGAAAATCTTAAAATACATCTTTGCGCAAAAACAGGTCGATTAGATAATTCTAAAATGAACCTTTCTTCCTCGGAGATAAAGTTTATATTTTTTTTACCAGAAAAGCGTGAAACATGAAAATATAAAGCGTTGCGAAAACGCAACCGTAGGACAAAATGGGTTAAATCGTATGTCATTAAATTCAAAATATCTCGTAGAATGTATGTACTTGCATTATTCAAATTGCAGTTCAATATGGTAAACAAACTGTTAACTAAATTTAGGATATAGTAAATTTTGACGATAGTCTGAATCCCCTTAAAAACTAGACTTCCGTCCAATCTTAGAATATACGATTGCATCGCATTTATCAATCAGCAATTTTGAACTGGACGCAGACAAGAAGTTGATAGCCTTGAATTAATAAGTGTAGATTTTATATCAAAAGAAAACAAGCCAAGCTGCGAATGCTAAAAAGTACCACTTTTTTTACTGCGAAAATCGGAACTAGTTTAGAACTAGAATAAGTTCTGTAACTACACTCGGCTTCACAAAAATCGGGCCACTTTCGAACTCAAGTTCAATTTTCTCAAAAAGTATGAAACTTATAACTATGAAAGTTATCTACAGAAAGTGCATTTAATGGCAATTCAAACGACTATGATTTTTATCTGAAGTACCGTTAACTCACGCAACAAACACAATGCCCGTTTTGATTAGAGTTCGCGCTTACCGTGTGGTCCGGTTTCATTGAAGCTCAGTGTAGATGTATATGTATGATTGAATTTTGTATTAAAATATAAGAAATATAAAAATAATAAATTAGTCTACAGTCCCAGTTTCTTAGAAATTAAATAAATAAATAACAGGCGCGACAATCCAACATTGGACTAAGGCCGCAGGATGTGTTAGTGACATCCTATTTCCAAGATCTTATCTGCTTTTTGTTGAGGTAATGAGATCAGCATCACGCTCAGCAGTGTTATTTATCCCCATAAATGGGTACTCGTTTAACATCTGAGTGAGATCATAGTCCGTCACACGCTCGTGAGTTCGAAAAACACCATGGAACACGGTGAGATTTGAACTCATGACCCTGTGCACTGAAGGTGCGCGCACTAACCGCTAGACCAGCCAGACTACTTCAAATTACATGTGCATTATACCTACATTCTTTTAGAAACTACTACATTTACTTTCTAAAATAAAGAAGATCTTGCAAAATGTACCAGTATTTAGATCTTCTCAAATTGAGTGAAATTAACCAAAATATTGATATGCAGTAAAATATGAAAATTAGAAATAAGCCGTTCTAGGCTCTGGTCCCAGCACCTAGAGCAAGCAGCCCACCTGGTAATTTGATGCGTACTATGTCGAAGCACGAATTTGTATCACTTGTATTAAGTATGTAACATGAAACATGTGAGGAGTTTAACCTCAATCGTCTATAAATTTTATTGAAACTTCACAAGGTCATGTGGAGTATGGAAGCTAAGAAGTTAGTTTTTTTTTGCTTGGACTGTTGAAATTATGGGGCCACCGGTGGTACAAAGTACCACCATCTTAAAATGTACTGTTTTCGGCAGTGGCGGAACAACTTCACTCGGGGCCCTCCCGCCAACTGTTTGAGTGCCCCCCTACACTAAAAAAAAAAGCCGAGTAAAATCAATCGAAAGCACTCTTTAAGGTCGATTCACACTTTTCAATCATCAGTCACAATTATTTTCCATTGAAGACGAATGCCCTATCTACCCTAATGCTGCACACACACAGTCAATCTGAATCCATTTTTTTTTCGTTTTGTCAAAATCGAAGAAAATGTATGAATTTTGACACAACAAAGAATCCAAAAAATGGATATACTCTATTTCTTGTTTCAGCTTTAAATTTAAGTGTGCTCTAATTTAAATCTTTCAATTTTAAGAACGTTTGTACATAATATTAAATTCAATACAGAACCTTGGCGAAACTCCTTTCAAACCAAATGTGGTCTCCGCATCACAGCCATAATGAACGCGTATATACCGCAAGCAAGATAAAATATTATAGTCTTCAATGACATATACAGGCCGTACTAACTAGTTTTAACTAAGTTTAGTACCACTCTCAAACTATTTTGTTCGTGTTTCACAGTTCATGACAAAGTGGATTGGAATTTACTCCGAAAGTTTAGAAAAGGTACTATCACCAAAAATGTTTTAAGATTTTTGTTCTAAGAATTTATTTGCAGAACAACTTAAAGAATCTTTTTGCGCATATCGTGCTTCGAGAGGAAAAGGGTGGGTCGGACTACAAACCACGGCTACAATACAGCAAATAGCGCATAGCCATGCCAAGCAAATTTTACAAGCAAATTTGAGGATGCGGAGTGTCTAATGAACTTTCAAAGGTTTTAGGACAGTATTAAATTTGTTTCTCTAAGGAACCTGATGAGAGAGGAACAATAAATTTAGCATTTGCTTTGACTTAGAAAAGTGTATATCCCTTCTTGTCTACCAAAAACATCTACGTCGAATTATTGTTTTTTTTTTCGCAGATGTTTTATGGTTCGACAAACTGTTCATGTGGCTTTGGGCCCCTAAATCTCGTGGGGCCCCCCGCCACGCGGGCCCTTATGCGCCGCCCCTGGTTTTCGGTACATTTTTGCCATTTTCTTGGGGACAGTACTTGGTTACATGCCAAAAATTTAGCTTTTTGCGTAAAAGTGTAGTGGAGGATTTGTTTAAGTATTTCCGTTATATTCCCATTCCCAATATTATGAATGATATTTATGATAATGGAAATCTCTAATAAGACCACCAAATTTTTGCTGCAATACACTTATTTAATTCTGAATGACACCCGAGACAATGTGTGATTCATTTTTGTATTAACTTTTTCTTTTCCAGAATATCTGTTCGTATCATCATCAAAGCATTCAGAATTTGGAAATATGTAAATATGATAAAGACGTTTTGAATATGCTTATCTTACGGCCCAGTCAAACCTCAAGATAGTGTTATTTAGCTCAGGTTTGGAATTGAGCACGACCCCTGGACCAGAGTATCCCCGTGTGATTAAACGCGTTTCACGTGGAGGATCATTCTAGTCATAAAATTTGGCCTAATTCACTTAAATTTAGCAGATCTAGCGTACATATAAAAGTTCTGCTTCAAATCCGATAAAGAGCTGGTAAGGTAAAATAAGAAGATAGACAGCATACACTGACAAAAATGATTTACACTTTTATCCAAAGTGAAGTAGTAGTTATTTAAATTTAGTTCTACTAAAACAATAGTCAATCTCTCTCATTTTAGCAGCTGAAATTCGTGCATTTAACCACGCAAGATTAGGAAATTTTTTTAGTGAATTCTTCCACTAAATTCTAACCACTAAAGTTCTTTAGTGTATTATTCGAATATAAAATTTAACTCCAAACAATTGTTGATATTTCGGTGAAGTAGTACATTTTTTCATTTCATTTCATTTAACATTGGCCAAATTAAACACAACAAATTAATTAATTGACTTTGCAAATTAAGTAGATGGTTTAACTAATAAGGAATAGAAAAATTACCCATATCTTCGTAGTTGCTTCTATTACATAGAATCATAAGGTGAAAATCAACGCACTTTAGTCGATATAAACCACTTTTTATGTGATCGGGCAATTTTTTTCAGTGTATGCAGAGTGGGTTTCTTTTAAAAAGTATACAACTTTACATTGAAATAAAACCGAAATCCCTTTAATGTGCACGAAATCATATTCAAGGGAGTGCCATTTTCTTTGATAATAATTTAGAGCAATTGGCCATATCTACTGGCGCGTACATATCGTTATTTGGATGTATTTTTTTTAAATCGACTTTTCAGAAAATCATGACTGGAAGTGACGAATCTTCCACATCTTCAAGTAATGTCCTATTTTGTATATATGTATAATCAAATTATTGATAAAGGGCCATACAAAATTGGAAATTAAATTATGCGCTCCCTACGGGTGAGGCTGAACTAAACCCTAAAGTTTATTAAAATGCAGTTTTTCTTCTAAGTACCGTATATCCCCATGTGGGGGCCATGGTGCGTTAACTCAGCCGTTTATAGGCAATTTCGAGTCAACGTTACATTGCATATAATTTCGGAGTGTATATAATGCTGCAAGCATTGTATATTTCCTATCCGCACATGAAGGGAAATTTTGGACCACGCCGAGATTCGATCTCCGGACCTCTAGATTACTAGCATGGTAGAGTGCGACTCAACCAAGTGAGCCACAGAGCGTGTTGTTATTTGGCAAAAATATATAGAACTATAAACTATTTTTATTCCTTTTCTTATTTTGAAAGGCTCAAATTAAGAATTTCCAGCGCAATGGCGAGTTGTGAATTTTGTCAGCATCACGACACGACTAGACTAGGTTAATACATCACATGAATGAGATGTTTACGAAAAACATTCATCAACTGCGATCTACGAAATTCAAACTCTTTGTTATTCATTTTTCATTTCCTAGAATAAAAATAAAATTATGTTGTGTTGATTGATATTTTCGTCGAGTTATAAGATGGAGAAAGACAAATCAGCAGATTCCTGTAAAATTCGTCATAAAGAAAACCCCACTTTATTTACTATGGCGGCATATAGGTATATAAAGTATTTCATTAAATTTGGCACGTGTTCGTATGGGACGTTTGCCAGAACGCATGCTGCTTTCGACAAATTTAATGAAAGAGTAAATAAAACGCATATGTGAGGATGCAAACTGCAAAAGTAAAAATAGAAAATAAATATGCGTAGGTGTTTTTGTATTGATATGTTTAAAATAATATTGGTTGCGATACCAATTGAAATTTTGTTATCCTGAACTGCTCAATAAACAATAAAATGAGAAATCGAACATTTTTTTTACGTATTTTCCGTGAATACATGAATCTAGGGACGCGGGAGCGTCCCGCCCGCCAAAGAAAAACGAAGAAATTTGAACAAATCAAAAGTGAGAAGCGACTAAGACTATGTTTACACGACGGAACAAGTACGGGTTTTCGGACCTCTGTAGCTCGGACCCTGGTTGGTCCTGAGTGTTCAAATTCGGTAAAGTTTGTCGTTCGCGCCGTCTTACGAAGTGTAGAAAATTTCAAGAAGATACGATGAAAAACACTGGAGATAAGAGTTTGAAAATCGCATTTTTTCGAAAATCTTGTTCTCGTTGTTCTCGTTGTTCTTGTCGTTCATTGACAGGGCTACAGCCTTGCAGAGGACATCTCGGGATTTGGTCTCTTTTCCCATTGATAGAGTCTGTCGTGAAGGTGTGCATAGGCTATCGTTTGCTCCGATCCATGGAGTAGAAAAAAAGATACAGCGGAAAATGTGAAAAAATACATAGAGTTTCTCGCTTAAATCTTTTTATATGTTTTAAAGGAAGCATTTTGCAAAAGTCGGGGATAGGCCCGAAAAATGCTTAGAAAAGAATCGTATAGTTTTGTGATTTGGCAGGACTGTTTCGAACAATCCCTTGTATATGTTCTCTAAAGTTTTCAGTTGTAAAGCGTCTGCAAGACCGGCGGCAAGGGCTCAAAGTTCCAGATTTGGTTCGTCTCTTATACGAGTATGTACATGTCCTAAAGCTTCCAGCAAACGTTAGAGGTTCGCAAAACACACACACCTCAGGTTACGAAGGACGCTAAGGTTACAAAGGTTACCAAGAGGGTTATTATTGTTATTATGTTCTCAAACATGGTCGTGATAAAAGGGCAAGTTTACCATCTACGGGTATTCCGTCTAAGGAGCACCTAGCCTTTCGGCCTTATCTCCCGGCCCGACGGACTGTTTGGACTTCCGGTCTTTACTGGCAAGGTCTTATTGTCAGAGGGGAATTTCTCCATCCGGCGAATGCACTCACCTTCAGGAACCCAACCCCGGGGTTGCATCACCAGCTCGATGGCTTGCTTAACAACCGACAGCCACCTCGAGACCAACGCCTTGATGGGTAGAGACCATGGTCCCCTGGGCACGCCCATCCCCGAGGTACACTATTCGCTGAAGACTTCTCTTTAGCAGGTGTGATCCTCCTTCGGCCCCCTTATGGTTAGGCCTTACGTTAAATTCAGATCACATCCCAGGTTCATTGGACCTGTGACTACTCGTCTGCTTAAAGCAGACTTGTAGCGCTACCGTTCACATTGGGGCGGCCCCATCCGTTTACTAAGCAGCAATTTGACGCAGGACGTGTGGTCATCAATCCACAAACTAGTTAGATATAGGCGCGTCGGCATTTTCCACCAAGGCCATTCTCCCTAACTAGTCCCTTCGTGGCTTGGGTTATGCGAAGCCGCCAACTCCGAAGCTCTACACGACCGCTTATATCGGACTCCTCCCCTACGAGGAAACACGGCGTATCGTGTTCGACTTGTACGTATATGACTGCCTTTCCGAATGGATAGGGAAAAAGGTCAGCCATGTCGTGAGCTACCCATACATGACTCGGGAGCACGGGAGCGTCATCGCCCGAATGGTCTTTGCACAGATCCACGCCATGGCCTATCAACTATACAAGGAACCTCCCTGCGCTGCTCGGGTACGTGGTGTCGCAAACCGCCAAACATCTGTGTCCCCCTACACAGATTTACTCTGTGTCACAAGGACGCAGATTCCCCTGCGGGGGTGATAAAAGGGCAATATTAAGTTGATTTTGTCAATTGAAAACTGCAAAAAAATATGATATCTCACAAAAACAACTCTGTTGTAAAAAGTTTCCGCCAAAGAAAAAGTTGTCAGCCGCAAAAAGGATTGATATAATCAATCCCGCCAAAATGCTCGCAAGGATATGCATTCAAAAGTGAGTGAATTAGTTAATAGTTTCCACCAAAACAGCGTGGTGCGGTATGCGTCAGAATTTGTGAAATAATTTCCGCCGCGATAGACCACGCTGAATTTGCCAATTCGTTTGGAGTCTGTGTTGTGTGTACCGCGTAACGCACCCGCGCTGGTTTGGTGGAAGCTAATTTCTTGCAATGCTGTTTGGTGGGGAGCTTTCATAGGGGTAATTGCAGGATAAAACCAATCTTATGAAAATTACGAAAGAACTTTATTGTATAAAAAAGGGAAAAGTCGAAGGAAAGCAAAAAAAGTTTGTAAAACACATTTTATTTACAAGGCTGGAAGATTCGAGATTAAATCTGATCAAGAAAATAGCATAGCAGCAAATAGCACCCTCGTCAGCTCCCCGCCAATAAGCGCTGAAAGAAATTAGCTTCCACCAAACCAGCGCGAATTGGCAAATTCAGCGTGGTCTATCGCGGCGGAAATTATTTTACAAATTCTGACGCATACCACACCACGCTGTTTTGGTGGAAACTATTAACTAATTCACTCACTTTTGAATGCATATCCTTGCGAGCATTTTGGCGGGATTGTATTATATCAATCCTTTTTGCGGCTGACAACTTTTTCTTTGGCGGAAACTTTTTACAACAGAGTTGTTTTTGTGAGATTTAAATATACATATGTACGAGGGCAGTTCAATAAGTACCCGTGTTTGAAGACATAGGATGGTACTCAGGAAAGTTGGTGTCATCATCGTGTGCTGCAATCTATTAAACGACGCCAAAACAAATTCCAGACTAATTTATTGGTTAGTTTTGATTTGACAGCCATTCGAGTAACGCGTGTTGCGATAAGATGGAAAGAGAGCAGTATGGTTCGGTAATTCGATTTCTGTTTTTGGATCAGAAAAAATGCGAGGAGATAAAAGCAAAGTTGGATGCTATTTATGGGGACACTTCGCCGTCTATGACCACCGTTAGATATTGGCTCAACGGTGAAGCTGCTCCAAAGAAGGCCAAAACGGTTTTATCGGCCGGAAATCATGTCATAGCGGCGATTTTTTGGGATGCGAAGGGCGTCATCCTTATGGATTTTTTAGAAAAAGGAAGAACGATCACTGGACAGTGAGTTATTGGACCGCTTTGACAAAAAATTGAAGGAGATACGATCGCATTTGGCGAAGAAGAAAGTGATGTTTCACCACGATAACGCACCAGCGCATTCATCCGAAGTCGTCACCGCCAAACTGCATGAATTGCGTAATGAATTGCTGCCGCATCCTCCGTATTCACCCGGTCTGGCTCCCTGCGACTTCTTCATGTTCCCTATCATGAAGAAATGGCTCGCGGGAAAAAAATTTAGCTCAAACGAGGAAGTCGTCGCCGTATTTTGGCGAATTCGACAAATCCTATTTTTTGGAGGGGTTATAAAAATGGCAGGAACGTTGGGAAATGTGTATCTTACTAAAAGGGGACCACGTTGAAAAATAAAAATAAAAATTAGAAAAAAAATTGTGTTTTCATTTTCAACACGGGTACTTATTGAACCACCCTCGTATGTACATAATATGTAATGTTAGCGTGCGACTACGGATATTTTTACATTACATAAATTCTACAAATGCCAGCAACCAAATTGCAAATAGAAATATTCATCTATTAATTGATGGATAGACGCCACCGTAGAGTTCAATAATTTTTTTCAGATATGATTTAGATGATTGAATATTCATGCTCCGGAATATTTTTTTCTTCTATACATGTAGTCGAAGAAATGACACTAAAAAAACAGTATCGCTGCCCTTATGTCATTCAAAAATGGTTAAATAGCAAACGCACACACTGTTCCAGTACATACACACGTAATTAAAAAATGCCTCTATAACCTGAAAATTCATATTACATATTTTTACCAGTACATTTATGACAATATTTCTAAAAACAAGCATTGGTATTAGCTAGTATGTACCTGCTATTATAGAAACAAGATATTGCTAGTAGCTATAGATAAATTGCATAAACAATTCGATTTGCTATTTTAAAAACCACACAAAACAACATATTGACTGCTAGAGATTGTTCGTTTTTTGCCTGTCGTGGTGTATTTACACCATAATTACGTATTTTAGACTCATTATGGAGACAGATTTCACTCGAGTTTGACTTTATTTTTTTATTTTTATGCGAGCCAGTTGATAACGTCATAGATTCAATGTCATAATTCACGGTGGGTGCTCTTGAAAAGCGTGTCCTTGTCAAGGGAAAGAAAAATAGCTTAAAATAGACTCACTAATGTGGATGAGATGGTGGAAATAAACTTTTAAAATTAAATATACATACTTCACTTGTTTTGCGTATGAGTGCGTACTTGTATTTTGAGATTTATGGTAGCGAGCATAATGGAAAACATTGGCCCAAATCAATCAATCATTATCATACAATTCTGGCAAATATGTTCTAAATTAGGATTTCCATCTTGCGGTTTAATATGAAGGATATTAAACGAACCTAAATGAATTTGTGGTACAAATCTACAATAAGCAATATGTACTGTACACCCAACCCCCATGAAATTTACAAACTATACGTGAAAAACATAAGGTTTTATGTTGACATTCAATTTGCCAAATATTGCAGCTGGATTTACTCTTTTTTTACAACAAAGTAAAAAGGAAATAACTAGAAACAGAGAATGAACAATAAATATTAAATATCGACACATTATACAATTTCTAAGTAAAAATGTTCATGTACATGTTTTTTTCAAATTGAATAATTCGAGATTCCCATATTTGCACAGACTGTCGACTCGATATAGGCAAATATGTATGTATAATGAAATTAAGATAGCATGAGTGGAAAATATTTAGCCGAAAAGATAAATAAGGATTGTCGCAATGATAAGTGTCGGATTATATTATAAATTTGACAATTACATTTATCATCTCTAAAATTTACATATACCAGAAAATTCGGGAATTGTCTAAAGCTATACACTGTTATTTCATTTTAATAAGAAACCTCGCTAAAATAAAATTTAAATTAATTAAATCGACATATTGTTTATTAGAGAGAGTCGCAAAATATTTGAATATGTTAGCAATCGTTTTTCCAGCATATCATAAATTACTAGAGGATAAAATAGCTAACTAAATTTCCAATGATAAAAATGCATATCTAACACTTTATATCAAAATTAATAAAAGAAAAGGTATTAAAAAATACACAACGCGTAGACTATTCTAATTATAGAAAATTTACACAGTACGCAGTGTATACAATATAGATATGTACATAAATGCAATCATTGATATTCCTAAAAGGTCGTAAACACAACACGCTAATTTCAATTATTAATTAGACATACCGCTAAACATGCGCACAGCTCGGACAAGAGCCAATGAACGAGCAAATTGTCAATAACGATTGCGATTCTCAGATATGTACACATGAAAGTACATATGTAGGTATTTCACTTGATGTGCACAAGGTGGTCAGTAAGTAAGAAGTTGTGTTCAAACAATACCTTAATTTTATTATGATATGATGGACTGGAAAAAAGTGTATAGGATATTTACTTTGAATTGTTAACTCTTTAGCTGCTGCAACAATTTAACAGTAAAAAAATATTAAGCGTTGTCACGTGTATATGCTTATTTGGAATGTGGGAAATCGCAGAATATCATTCACAAGTCAAAATTCACTATACAGTGGAACCTCGCTAATCCCACCTCGGTGGGATCAAAAGGTACGGTCTAAAAGACGTATTATCCGGAGACTAAAGAAAATGCGCTTTCGATCTATGGAAACCATCTTATTTTCTTTATATTATCAAATTCACTCATTATACCCTTCTCGGGGCTACATCCCGATAATATCACAATTTCTTACTTGCAGATTTAATTCTTCCAAATGTTAAATTTGAAAAAAGTCTGGTTTCGAATCAAACGAAAGACCCTCGTAACACTATTGCGGAGCAGAGAAACGAATTTTGTTTAACCCTTTCGCTATTGGCATCGATTATAAAAACATAAACACATCTTTTTATTAAAATTGAAACAGATTAGATTAGTTGAAGTCTGTAGAAGGGGAAACCCTTAAAATACCTGGCAATTGACTTGCTTAGGCCAAGTTAGGATACTTTCTTCAAGGTGAGGTCAAGTAAATTTCCCATTTACTTGACCTCACCTTGAAGAAAGTATCCTAACTTGGCCTAAGCAAATCAATTGCAGGTAGTTTAAGGTGTGTTTTTATGTTACAAAATAAAAAATATTTAAAATACTTTAATGGAGAAACTTAAATAATTAGATACACAGATTGATACGTAACAAGTGGAAGAATGTTAACATTTTGAAATTGTGGTAAAATGTATTTTTGTATCGAAGCTGTCATTTTTTAGTGTAGTTGCTTATAGGCAACATGTATAACATTTAGCAGCATTCATCAAAGCAATAGACGATGGTAGTAATATAGGGTGATTTTTTAAGAGTTTTCGGATTTGATTTTAGAAAAAAAAAACACAAAATTCAGAAAAATGTTTGAAATCTTTATTTGAGTCGATCAATATAATTTAATGTTTAAAGATGATTTCATGTAAATGTTGACCGCGGCTGCGCCTCAAATGGTTCATACGCTAGGTCCCATTTTGGCATACTCTCTCTAACATATTGGCCGGTATCTCACGAATAAATTCTTCAATATTGGCATCCAGTATGTCAACCGTTGCGGGTTTATCGCTATAGACATGAGCCTTAACATAGCCCCACAAAAATAATCTAAATGCGTTAAATCGCACGATCTAGGCGGCCAATTGACCGGCCCCAACGTGAAATAAACTGTTCAGCGAACTCGCATCTCAATCGGGCCATGGTTTCGCGTGCTGTGTGGCAAGTGCGTCTTGTTGAAACCACCATGTCAGTCAAGTCCAGCTCTTCCATTTTGGGGAAATTTTTTTTCGGAATGCATTGACAGTTCTTGCCATGCTTCTGGCTGATTTTCACTTCAAAACCGGCAATTTGGCTTGTTGACGTATCCTTTTAACCAGAAATGAACTTCGTCTCTGAAGACTGATGCACTTTCTTAACCGAGTATGAATTTCGATAGTAAAATTCAATAATCTGTAAGCGTTGTTTGTTTGTAAGTCGATTCATGGATAAATTATAGACCACACTGAACATGTTTGACAGTAACACAAGACACGAAGCCGCGTGAGCTGCCAAAAACAGTGTTGTGAAAAAGAAAGTTCCTAAAAAATAACCCTTTACATAGCTCCATATATATACTCGTACATTTAGGCATGAACTTATAAAATATACAAATATGTAGTGCTCAGGACTAGTAAGAGAACAATAATAATCGTTTTGTGGTTATATACATATCTGTATACATATGAGGCAGTTATTTCCAAAACTCGCTTCTTGCATTTTGGAAAATTTCAAAGTAGGTTTGGTTTTTTGCAAATAATTAAAGTCTGACTTAGCTTTTTCCCTAAAAATTTTACATAATAAACTTCTTACTGTTTGGAGAATATATTGAAAGACAAAACGTTTTCAAGCATTTTTTCTTGACTTTACAATCAAACTTGAAACTTGGACATTGCTATTTTTTTCGAAATGCAAGAAGCGAGTTTTGGAACTCAGTGCCAGATATATACAAAAATAGATGAAACACAATTCTAGTACTATGAAAACTATTTTTTGTATACCATACGCAATCAACTGCAAATTCCACTAAAAATAAATATTTCCCGACCTAAAGCATAAAAGTATCATTTTCCCTTAGTCTCACAATACGTCATCCATTGCCCAATGTTGCTTGTAAGCAACTTCCTGTTCCCGCTCACCAGGTGGATGTGGCACGATGAAATCTTGGAAAATAGTTTTTTGTCAACCTATAAGTATGTATGTAATGTATCACGAAAAAAAATTTCCGATCACCGGTTTAGGACGTGTTGAAAGGGTTAAAATCTAAAATTTGGATGGAAAGCATTTTTGATAGTTGGTAACGAATTTCGAGATGGTTTAAAGTTTAGTTGCGTTTGGGTCGGATTACCCGGAGAGTCGGACTACCGAGCGCCAGATTAACGAGGTTCTACTGCAAAAGAGTCATTCAACACAAAACAAACGGATTTGGATTAATTAAGAAACATAGATTGGGATGACCCTATTATTTGTGTAAACTTCGACGTATAGTCTCTCGTAAAAACACTTCGTTTAATAGTCTCGCCGACGGTCAGCCCAAGCTTGTTTTTCATTGTTTTTTGTTCAAATGAATTGAGGAATTATTTTCGAGTTAGGTGTTTTCGAGATAAGAGGGTTCGAGTTGTCGAGTTTCCACTGTATATACATGAGAATATACTAAATTCATAAAAGTATGCTGTCTGGGATTTTTAAAAATAAAATGCAGCACATTTTTATTGTGGGCGTGGGCGCCAAGAGTCAATGGGAAAACATGGGACAAACGTGAATAGATAATAATATTGCAAAAGAGAGAATTTTCGTATCGCTGACACTGACAGTTTCTAAAAATCTTATGCTTTAAAATAATAATAGATTTTTTTCACTTACTTTGTGGTAAATATTGATTGCTGACATATTCATTTAAAAGGGAAAATAATGTACATATGATCGGTAGGTTAGTAAAATTGAAAAAAGGCAACAGTACCATGCAATAAACGTGTCGGAAGTGAGGAGTATTGATCGCTTGTATCTGTTGGGTAATAGTTCAGGATCACTATTATTTTCACTTCAGGATCAATATTAAATATTATTAAATAAATATTTACGTCCACCGAGCACGTAGTATTTTATATAGATACTAAATGGCTACACTTTAAATCTCAAGTATGTACATATTTTTTGTTTTGTTTTCTAGTCTAGAAAGTTAACTTTTGGCAGAAAACTTGTCTTGTGTAATAAAGGCATAAGTACTTAACCCTTGTGAACACATAAAGAAATTAATCAATAAATTTAGATGACGCTTATTCAATCCAATGTCATACAATCATGGTGAATTTGAGCCTAATAAGCTTTCCAGGATTAACTCTACTCGTATTTCATTTCAATTTATTCGCTAACACACCGTGAAAGATAATACATATTACTACATATAGTCATAGCCATTGCCAATTTGATATCCGTTTTTCAATACGATTTGACGTCACTATAGTATACTTGTTGGATATGAGTCTTTACGTTCGAATTAACTTATAATCGGTTGTTTAGTTTGCAAGTGAATAGGAAATACAATATTGGCGCCACTTTTTATATAAGATCGACAAATATGCACATAGAACGATAGAATAAACCACTTCGATTCATGCATATAGAAACTTGACAAGCATAATTACTTTAACTAAATATACATATGTATGTATCTTAAATTACACTGGTCGGCATATGTATTTTGACATTGGTACTGTATTAAATTCTCTTTGTTGGTACTCTCGAGCCCAGAAACTGATTTTGTTTAACTTGAGCGAATAACGGTAAATTCCTTATAAGGAAATCAAAGTATGTACATATAAACAGCAATAAATATACTCAATATTTCTCCTGTCCGTTTTCGTACTCTCTGGCTATAAAGAAGAGAATAAATAGGTGCGTAATTCTGGCGCGGCATAAGTATTTTGACAATGTTTGAGACTTTGATTGTACACCAATTTCTCTGAAAATAAAATGGACAAAACATAATTTTATTAATGTTTTGTGTTTATATTTTGAATTCTAAGTAGAAAATGTGTCCAATGGCTTGAAACATTGGAGAAAAATCAGAAGTTCGAAGTTTGGTTTTGAGCCTCCGTAGAGGCAAACTTCAACCCTGGTGTAAAGGTTGGAGACGCTGTATGTAATTGAATTTAATTTCATACGGCAGACTGTTAATTATTAAACACCAAAAATGAAGAAGAGAAAATAAATATTCCATGCATCACAGAAAGAGGAAGTGAATATCGAAGAATTACCGAAAAATCTTCCAAATATTTATGGAAAATGTCCTAATTGAACCAAAGGATATTATGGATATGGAGAATGTGCCATTGAAGGCACAGATAATAACCGCCACCTTCGTCCTAGAACTAGAAAAGTCAAATTGCATGCATACGCAGATAAAGTGCAACCAAAGAAAGATTAGAAAACCATCAAAAGCAAACCTGTTTTACTAAGAAAAAAGTTCAAGCCACTTTCGAAAAAAGTTTTTTCAGCTTATATTCATTTCTTTATTATATCTTTCCTAAACGGATACATATGGTTATCAAAATGAAAACCGCAGTGGAGGTTATGTCATAATGCAGGGATATATTGCTTACAATGGCCTAGGCTGCTTACGTTCAAATCATTGTTTCCATGACCAAAGCTGCTTTTGGTCGTCATTGAATCGTCGGAAGTCATATTTGATTTTTTTCGGCACAATTTGTTTTAAATTTCACATACTTCTTAGAGTTCTCCATCGTGGGTCACTCATCACTAGGGGTTCCGGCAGAGACGTAGCTAAGGGGGGGGGGGTATGGGGGGTGTCTCACCCCCCTAACATTTTCAATTTCCATCTGTAGTCGGCAAATTTGACCTCAGTGGAAATATGTAGTACATATTGCGATTTTCGGCACTAATAAATTTACAAATGAAAAAGAACTTAAAAAGAAGAACTTATTAACAGAGCTATTCGGCATAAAAACATAAAACTAATGTTTAAATTGAAAAATTTTACTGAAAATTTGGAAGCTCAGGACCTTAACATTATTGACGCCATGAAACTCATTCGCAGTACAATAAAGTCTTTTAAAGACATTAACAACGACAGAAAAATCAATGCGTTAGTGAAAAGCTCCATGATTTTCGCAAGAAAATTAGATATTGACTGAATCGGACTACAAAAAATAGCACCGAACTCGTCGTGCTCCGAAAAAAAAAATTTTACCGAAAAGAGTTCAAAATCCTTCTTGATGTTTTTATCTCAAAGTCCACAGAAGAATTGGAAAAAATAGCCAAACTTCTCCAACAGCTTCAAGACATATTTTGAATTCCGGCCGATAGTAAAAATTGCACGATAATCTCAGTAGCGGTGATCGAAACTTATTTTTTATTTTATATATTTATATTTATTTATGATTTCAAAGGAGATCCCTGAATGCCTTCATCCAGGCCCGTGCGCAGGGGGGGGTTTTGGGGGTTGAAACCCCCCCATTGGCAAATGTTGCCAGAATTTCTTATTAAATATATACTATTGTTCTCATAAGGCAAAAATTCAACTTCATAAAAATGTAAACTGGCGTTGTTAATTTATACCTTGCCAAAAGAATTTTCTCTCGCCGCTAGACACCATCCAGTTCCGGACAGTTCAAGCACATTTGTGGTAGAAACTCATAAGTGTAGATATGTAATCCGAAAAGCGGTATTTTCCCTATACCTAACGTATTGTAATTCAAAGATAAGTGTAACCGCGCGGCATGTGTAGATTGTAGTGGGTGAACTATTGTAGGGCATTGCAGGGGATTTGTTGTTGATTGCAACATTTCAAGGCTCTAGCTGCCAAGGTTAAGAGGTTACATCCGTCAAAAGATGAGATTTTAAGATGAAAAAATCAGCCATTGTACTCTATTCCGATTCCTTTATCAACATCTATAGGAAAATGAATACTAAAGAAATGACTCAGCATGGGTTTTAGGTAGTTTTTTTTTCAAATTTCATTAAAATCCATTTAAAACGGCGTTACAAGCCGTGCTCTGTGGCCATGATTGTTCGGTCACTACTCTGTGATATAGAGATTCATAGAGAGAGAGAGAGTTTCTAAACTCGTCATGACCCGCCGCAAATTTATTATTCAGAAGAAGATGATAAGAAACATTCTTATTGTAGAATAATAAACTAACAATGCGACTAATAAGTGGTATGGCTGACAACCGCAGGGGCGCAACCAGGATCTTGTCCTGGAGGGGGCTAAGGCCATCCATATTATCGAACATTTAGCTGCTTTCGCAAATTGGGTGATTAATTTTGTATAAATTTTTGTGCAAAAGGACATTTTGAATAACAATTTGCGAGTTTGGTGGATTTTTGTTTAAAAATTCATACAAATTTTACTTCTTTTTTACACAATTTTGCTAATTTGAGGCTTACACATGAGCAAATACAAATTTTTCCGCTAAAGAAGACTATGAAAAATTGCTGATGTGAGGTTTGCTTTATACACACTATTTTCATTGCCATTTTTTCTTTCTGAAATTATGGGTCTGGGAGGGGCTTTAGCCCCCTTAGCCCCTCCCGTGGTTGCGCCACTGGACAACCGTATCACACTCCGGATTTAGTTGTCTTTGTAACGTTGACGATTACACATGCCACACGGTAGCCGTCAACGCACCATGCTAGGAGTTAGGGTAAATCAAGGTAGGTAAAAGCCTAGGGGAACGACATGGCATCCCTATCGTAACTATGAAAAAATCCTTATTCTCCTCGTGAAATATTGCCACCAGGTTTAGATAAGATTTATACCTCAGGCTCGTCCTTTGGTATTTGGTTTACTATAATTCGGTGACTCACCCCTCGCTCCGCTCAGATCTCACACTGTCAGTCTCGCATTACGGTACGTGTTCGTAGAGACGACCCTTGGGATGATCGCTCGGCGATCGTAGTTTTGCATCCAATTCCGAGCCATATTTGCATATTTTTTAATGGTGTTACTTTTCATGTGTCGACCATAACATGTCTGTATAGAAAATATGCGCGTATAGTGCTCAGAACCGATGGTTTAACTGCGGTCGCTGAGCGATCATCACATGAGTCGTCTCTACGAACACGTACCTTTAGAGAATTCGCCAATATTTTTGCGAAGCAGTGCTGTTGCGAAATAGGATAAGACGAAGTGCAAGCGCAGCGAGCAGTGAGCTAATGGAAAGCAATTTGTTGGATTTAGATCTCTGGCTCGTTCATACATTTACTCAAATCCTATAGCTCGTCTGTTAACTAAGATCTCGCTGTCTATCGCCCTGTTCACAATTCGCCAAAAAGTGGATACGTAGCGCTGCTTGGAAATAGGATGAAGCGAGCGCAACAAGTGGTGAGTTAATGTCAGGCAATTCGTAAGCTTTATATTTCTGACTCGTCCATACATATACTCAGACCCTGCACCTCGCCCTTTACTCCGGTCAGACCTCGCTCTATCTGTCTCGCTATTTAGTATTCGCGACGTAGTGCTGTTGCGGAACAAGGTAAGCCAATGGATGACAATTCATAAAATTTAGACCTCTGGCTCGTCCTTAAGTTTACTTAAATCCTGTGCCTTGCCCTTCGCTTCATCCAGACCTCGCCATGCCTTTTGCGCTTTTCAGAATTCGCCTGAATTTGCGACGCAGTGATGGTGCTAAGAATGATAAGGCGAGGTGCAAGCGCGGCGATCGGTAAGCCAATGGACGCCATTTCGTGAAATTTAAACCTATGATTCGTCCGTATAACCTGTAGCTCAGAATACTCTGCGCGCTCAGACTCTGTCTGTCGTGCATTAGAAAAACAGCCATCATGTTTGCGACATAGACCTCGGACCTGGAACCTGGATATATGACTCTGAATTTGCTTGACAACCGAATTCCGCTAGTTTGTGTACAGCATTGGGCTTTTGGGAGTCTGGTCACCTTACTATAGCCTGTATATTTTAAACTTTAAATATACCTTTCAATGAAAAATTTGAATATATAAGTTAAACCCCCCCCCCCTTGGATGATTCCTGCGCACGGGCCTGCTTCATGCTGAAATTCAAATTCTTCTTGATAATTGCTCCGAGTGAGTGTCAATGTTTTGGGGAAATAGCGAGAGAGGCTTTCAAACTAAGAACCGAAAGCGTCCATTAACATCAGCTTCGAGCAAACGATCATTTAGTAAATTGAGATTAATAAATCAATCCTTTTCGAACGTTAATGGGGGAGGAACGTTTAGACAATTTGATGCTAATGTTTTCTGAGGAGGATATTGTCCATAAAATGGATTAACATCGAATCGCAGAGTCATGGTCCAAAATTAAGTTACGGCGTGTCACAACTTAACTGGCTGAATCGAATTTCTATATATTGCTACAATCCTTCTGTCTTTGTAATTTTCGATGTTTACATGGACGCTCAAAAAATATAGTACAAATAGAGGTACGGAAATTTCGCAAATAAAAAACAGGAAAATTGGATATTGTAAATTTTGCTGAAATTTGCATAAAAACCTAGTTTTGTAAATTTTCATGTTGTTATTTTAATTTTCTATAACTCTAGAAATTCTGTAGATTCACAGTTAAACCACTGTTAAACTCGCGTTGCAAAAAAAACGTCGCGTGTTTATTATTCAGTATGAAGTGTGTCTGCCAAACTCCAAATTCAGACAACACACATAGGTACTAGTCGACGAGACCACTCCTCAAGGAGTTACGGTAACAGTAAAACGAGAAACTGCTGAGAAGATGCCCCTAATATCGTTACGCTTTTATCGTTTTTATGTAAAGTTCATTTAAATTTTAGGGCCCGCCGAACCACGAGAAAAACTCTTCTTAAGAAAATCACATTGCAGAAAACAGGTTCATTCATCAAACCTCCAACTAAAATGCTTTCTCAGTGTTCGGGAAGCCATCGTGTCCGTGATTCAGCGAACTCTCTGCATTTGACCATTTCTCTATTTTTATTAACGGAAAACGTCTAAAAAAAAATCTGAGATGAAAAATTATCTCCAATAATTGACATTTTTGGACAAAAATATTTTTTTTTGTGAAAAACTCCAAATTATAACAAATCGCATTGATTCGCATAAATGAGCAATTTTCGATGAAATTCGCATCTATTTCGTAAAAACGAAATTTCCGTACCTCTAATTATAGCTGGTGAGTTTTCAAAATATAGTCGGCTAATTTTACTTTTCACCCCCCTAACAAATGTTTGCTCGGTACGTCCCTGGGTTCCGGTTTCGCTTTCATCCAGACAGCGCCAATATTTGTCTTTGTTTTATTTTATAACACTTTTGTGTTTAATAATAAACAGTTTACTATATGAAATAAAATTCAATAGTAGCGTATTCAATGTTTAAACGTGTCTCTATCAATGCTCAAGCCAATCTCCTAAGTTCTGATTTTTTGTTTATGTTTCGAGCAACTTGTGATATTTTTTACTTGAAGTTCAAAATAAGAAACTCCAAAATTATTAAGAATGTGTTTTGTCCATCAATTCTTGCAAAAAAAGGCGTGCAATCAAAGAGTTAAATATTGTCAAAATACTTATGCCGGCCGCCACCAGAATATCGCCTCCATATTTTCTTTTTTCTATAGCATGAGAGTCCGAAAGAATACAGGAAAAATATTGAGCATATTTATTGCTGTTGGTATGTAGTTTAATTTCGATAAAAGAAATTTACCGCTATTCGCTCCGGTTAAACAAAATCAGTGTCAGGGCTCGAGAGT
This sequence comes from Microchrysa polita, assembly GCA_949715475.1. Lineage (NCBI taxonomy): Eukaryota > Metazoa > Arthropoda > Insecta > Diptera > Stratiomyidae > Microchrysa > Microchrysa polita. The sequence goes on along the minus strand of OX454415.1, from coordinate 40,955,225 downwards.
ATGAGATGTCAAAATACATATGCCGACTAGTGTATTTATTTTGACATGTGGTTACATGTTTGGGTATTTATTAAATACTCCTGTAAAAAGGATATAAAATAACGTTCTTGAAATAAAAAGGTTAGGGCTCGAGTACACAGTCATATTTGATCATATTTCTATTATAATATGCTTAAACCTACTTGATTTCGGCTACTGCACGTCTAAAAATTTATACTGAATGAATCGAGTAGGCTTAAGGAGGTATTACACTATCAAATAAAGTTTGACCAATGACGCAAAAAGTTTGTCCCACTAGTGTAATAGCAAAATAAATGACCAAAAATGTGTTTGACCAAAAATGAATGACAATCGTGGTCATTCATTTCGGGTCAAACATATGACCTTAGTGTAATAACAAAACACATATTTGGTCAAATTTATTTTGCAGTTTTTGGTCATACGGTCATTCCAAAATTAGCAATTTCTTGTGTGACCCATGGTGGTCAAACGAAATGTTTCGATTGGGTGCATTTAATGATCAATATAAAAAATAACGACAATTTTATACTTTTTTGCAAACTGTGGGATATTGGAAAATTCAAAATTTAAATTAATCCGTGGAATTACATCGAAGAAAATGTTTTTAATAAACTTTCAGTAATAGCTTCGACTGGAACAATCTGCGTGTTCAGGACACAACTCTAGTTTGGAGATCTCATCTCTATAAAAAAAATGTTGGTAGATGCACGCCATTTCAATCATTTTCTCGATTTTTTCTGGTTCTAAAAGTTTCTTTTTTTCCTCAAAAACTTGGAACCTCTTGGCCATAGTAATCCACGATTAATAAATGAATTTATCTCTTTTTCCGGCATATATTTCCCATTAAAAAATGTGGAAAAAATTGAAAGGGCGAAAAATATATATTTATTTGAAAATTTGGGTTTACCTTTAGGCAACTGTTAGATATTGTATCCTATTACCAGATATTGGCAGATACCAGATTAGGCAACTGTTAGATATTGTATCTTATTACCAGATATTGGCATAAAATCGAGAACGGAAATATGAAACTATCGCTGTCGCTCTTAAAGTCACGATAAAAACGTTCTCGTGCTTCAATAATTTCGTTCAGGGTGGCAGTTTGATTTTTTACATGGTCCAACGGACTCACAATAAATGACTTGAAACTAGTGTCGATCCTACATATGGGTTTGAAGGTTCCAACCCCCTCCTAAATTTGGTGGTGATATTTGGATGAGAAATCGGCTTAAAATAAAACACGCACCGCAACTTCAAAAGCACAAGGTCCAAGTTTCGAGTCCGGCATACAAGTAATCTGTAGCAACTTAACAGTAAGCAAGAGCAAGGGATATAACAATACATGGATGATAGCAAGATGTTTATTCTATTTCTTCTTTCACAAAAATTATCAGGTAATTACTTTCAGAATTTTATTATGAACCCAGGCTGATCATTGGAAAAAGATTGATTGTAGGGTCTCTCAGGTTAGAAGTAGGACAACTAAAACTACTCCCCGGTGTTTCTCATTTTTTTTCCACTAGCTTGAGACTAAGATCCGCAGTTAATTTTGAATTTGTCTTTCCGCAATTTTAGATGAGACGGGGGAAAGAACCTGATCAGTGACTAGAAGACCCCAAGGGTGGTCTATGTACTATGTACTTTTAATGCTTTCTTTACAACCGTATAGAGCGGTGAAGGCGCTTAGTAAACAAATATTACAGAAAAAATCTCCAATATAAATTGAACTAAAAGAAAATCGAATACAAATTTCGAGGTTCGCGGAATACGAAACACTTGATTTTTACCTTTACCAATAGGTCGCTAGTATGTAAGTTTAGTAAAACCTTCGCTTTATCGATCAAAAACAAATATTTTTTTTAGAAATAAAAGAGGACCATATTATTCAAGCTACAAACGAGAAGGCGAAGAACATTTTTGGAGGTTCAAAAATCTGATGGTCCCTATAACTCTAACGATAATTTCCCAGTGTTCTTAAACTCAGTGATTTGGATGCACTGAGCAGTTATAAAATATGAGCACCGCCAACCTTATTCCGAAACCCCCTTTCGAAATATTTTCTTGAGTACACCCCTGCATGAAACACACAGAAAATTTCTAGAAAGAGCTAGCTGCTACTCTAATTTTTCCTAAGTTCTCCGTACACCCCTTTTTTAAATCTAACTTTCTTTTCATTCTCCGCGGTCACTTTTCGTCTTCTTAAATTTTAAATCGCAAGAGGCAAGATTACGCCTTCAAGCAAAATTAAACTGATTTACTAAACATTTATTCAACTTAACCTTTGCAAATTCGATAAAGAAATGAAACAATGCACAATAACCACTCTATCTAAATACATATTGGAGCTAAGTTACCTTTGGTCATTTTTTTCTGAAACGGTCATACTAGTGTGATAGGTAAATTTTCTTCGGTCAAACAACTGACTTGAAACCTGACTGACTACGTCATTGGCCAAACCAGTTGGTCATTTGTTTGTCCCGTAGTGTAATAGGTCTCGAAAAACACTTTTGGTCATTGCAAAAGTTGGACAAATTTTGTGTGACCCACTGGACAAACTTTATTTGATAGTGTAATACCACCTTTAGGCATATGACATACATATTATAATAGAAATATGACTGTGTAATGGAGGCCTTAGTACGAATAAGCTTCTCAAACGTTTAATACATGTGCGAATGTTGAGATTTGTATTATTGTATTAGGCTGTTGATTATTTTTTCCAAAAATTGAAACCCTTAGATCCCAATTCAAATTTGAGAAAACGGCATGACCATAACTCTCCTTAAGTTACAGTATTAAACTAAATTTTGGTTTATAGCCAAGGTACATCGCCATCATTCTCCCACCAAAATGTCAACTCAATCGGATTAAAACTAAAGGAGGTATTACACTATCAAATAAAGTTTGACCAATGACCCAAAAAGTTTGTCCCACGAGTGTAATAGCAAAATAAATGACCAAAAATATGTTTGACCAAAAATGAATGACCATCGTGGTTATTCGTTTCTGGTGAAACATATGACCTTAGTGTAATAACAAAACACATCTTTGGTCAAATTTATTTTGCAGTTTTCGGTCATACAGTCATTCAAAAATTACCAATTTCGTGTGTGACCCATGGTGGTCAAACGCAATGATTCGATTGGGTGCATTTAATGATCAATATAAAAAGTAACGACAATATTGGCCGTGTTTTTTAATTAGCTAACCTACACTATCCGGGGTAATTTTCATACAAACGCTAACCTGTGACTTTATTCAGGTTTGAAATTATATTGCTATCCAGATTTAATGAGCTTTCCAAAACTCGCCTAAATGTATGCAATCCCAATTATTTTCTAGTACGTTTTCCAATGACTAGCAAAAATTAAATTTTGAAATGAAAAGCTCTAAGGTATAGTTTACATGCAACACACAAGTGTGTGCAAAAAATATAGTTTTTGTTTGTAAATTCATGTTAAAAATGTTGTTCGTCGAATTCTTATTCTAACAAAATTAGGATTCCTACATAAAAATATGTATTCATTAAAAAATGACATGTTAACTTTTGCGTTTGTAAAGTGAAAACGGGGCTTTAATATTTTTGAGCAATGTTTTGAAATTAATGGCAATGCCTACGTGACAATTTGAAACTTAACCTGGATGCTAGCCTCGATAGTTTTTTTTTGCGCGTCTAGGTTAGCAAACCTGCCCCCGATGTAAAAAAACACAGCCTTTATACTTTTTTTGTGGAAAACTCTAAATTAAAATTAATCCGTGGAATTGCATCGAAGAAAATGTTTTTGATAGTAAAATTTAACTTTCGGTAATAGCTTCCAAGTGGAACAATCTGGGTGTTCCGTACACAACTCTAGTTTGGCGATCTCTATCAAAAAAAGTTGGTAGACGCACGTCGCTTCAATAATTTTTTTCGACTTTTGCCATTCTAAATTTGTTTTTTTCTCAACAACTTAGAACCTCTCTTTTGGCCTTTGTGTCAACAATAAATTCAATTACAATTAGTAATCCACGATTTATAAATGAAATAATATTTTTTTTTGCGGAGGAAACAAAGTACATATTTCCCAATTAAAAATGTGGACAAAAAATTTAAAGAAGAATTCAAAATATTGATTTCTTTTTGTAAATTTGGTTTAACTGCTAGATATTGTATCTTTGCTACCAGATATTCGCAATAAATCGAGAACGGAGATATGAAACTATCGCTGTCGTTGGCGCTCCTGAAGTCACTATGAACCCGTTCCCGTGCTACAATTATTTCGCTCAGGATGGTAGCTTGTTTTTTTAATGGTCGAATGGACTTAAAAGAAAATGTTGATTCGAAACTAGTGGCGATCCTACATATATGGGTTTGGGACTTTCGACCCATTCCGAAATTTGGTGATGATGTTTGGATGAGAAATCAGATAACGCACCGCAACTTGAATATCACAATGTCCACATTCCGAACCCGGCATACAAAGCTACCTAATTAACACTGAACAACAGCAAGGGATACAAAATTACATGAACGATAGTAATCTGCTGTTTAGAAGATGCTTCTTCTTCTTTCACACAAATTAACACGTAATTACTTTCTGAATTTTATTATGAACCAACGCTGATCACTGGACAGACACTTGATTGTAGGGTCTCTCAGGTTAACACAACTGAAACTACTCCCCGGTGATTCTCAAGTTTTCCACTAGCTTGTAACTAAAGAGATGGCCATTTTATGTATTATTTTTCGATTCCCCGGTTATTTCAGCGTGGAAAAAATCAATGACCGGGGAATCGAAAAATACTACATAAAGTGCCCGAGAAGTGTAGTGGAAGCGATCTCGGATGGTAGCTTATGGAATTCCCCAGCGTTTGCGACATATTCCACGACAGTAAGTATACATTTTCATTGAGAAAATCGAAGCGGAATAAATTTCACTCTCGAGGTATATCTATTCCTTTAAATCCGCAGTTAATTTTGAATTTTGTCTTTCGGTAATTTTATATGGGAGGAGAGAAAGAAATTGATTAGTGACAAGAAACTCCAAGGGTCGTCCAACTACTTTGAAACTTTGCAGCGCTTCTAACGCTTTCTTTACTACCGTATAGAGCGGGGAAGCGGGGGAAACGAAAAGAAAATCGAATATTTATTCTAATTTCTAAGCTACAAACGAGAAGGTGGAGAAAATTTTTTTTCAGGTTTAAAGATCTGACGGTTCCTATACTCAAGATAGTTTCCCAGTGCTCTTTAGTATAAACTCTGGGATCTGGATGCACTGAGCAGTTATAAAATATGAGCACCGTCAACCTTATTCCTAAAACCCCTTTCAAAATATTTTCTTACGTCCGCCACTGTATGACACACACAGCAAATTTGGGAAAAGAGCTGGCTGCTTCTCTAATTTGCTCTAAGTTCTCCATACACCCCTTTACTGTTTCTAACATTCACAATCCCAAACTTTTCTTTTGAATTCCTCGAAGGCAACTTTTCATCTTCTTAAATAACACGAGTCCTTTAATCAACAAGAAAATTTCGCCTTCAAGCTACATCAAACCGACTTTCTATAGAACAAAAATTTAGTCAACTAAACCTTTGCAAATTCGACAAAAAAATGAAAAAATGCCAAATAACCACTAAATGCATATTGAATTGAAGTAAGCTTTTGTCATTTTTTCTGAAACGGTCATACTAGTGTGATAGGCAAATATGCCTTGGTCAAACAAATGACCCAAAACCCGACTGACTACGTCATTGGCCAGGCAAATTGTCATTTGTTTGTCTCGTAGTGTAATAGGTCTGGAAAAACACTTTTGGTCATTGCAAAAGTTGGACAAATTTTGTATGACCGGCTGGACAAACTTTATTTGATAGTATAATATGTACCACCTTAAGAATACCTCCCATACAAAGAGATAATTTTTTTAAGATAAACACAAAAAAAAATTGCAAACGAAACTGCATAATTGCCAAAGTTGTTAACATTGCAATTCTGACGAACTTCTAGATTCTAGAACCTAAAATCGATCGTACGTATACCACACTACACATACATAAGTACGAATGGTAATTATTTTATTATCAATATTTTAGACATGTACATAGTTCTCTTCTATTAGTTCCACCAATGGGTGAGGTTACCAAACAAAACAGTTGCATGTTTCGCAAATCCCGTATCTGCCATTTTGCGGATCAGAAATAATCTGCGGTTCTTTTCGTTTACATGTTTCACAAGGAAAGACAAACAAAAAGAACCACAAAATGGCAGTTAGGGGATCAGAACGGCAAACACATTTGCGGAACATACGCAACTGTTTTGTTTCTTAACCTCACCCAATTAAAGAATTTATTGGACTTGAAAAAAATGTACACGCAAAGCGTTTTTCGTCAAGGCCGAAATCAATGAAACTTCAGTCTCCATCACATGGGCAAATACCAATACGGATAGTAATCAAATTGACTCGAAATGCGAGCAATAGATACTTACGACGATCTTGTATGTCGAAGCAGAAGAAATAAAAAAGGGGGTAACAAAATGACGAACGTTAAATGAGGTCACGACATGAATTATAAATTGGTTTGATAGGACATCAGATTGATAAATTTATAGTAATGTATAGTTCATAGAATATGAAGACTTGGAAATTATAGAAGAGAATAATAAATTGATAACATTCTCTTTTAAAATAATATTATGTACAGTGTAACCCCTATAATTACAACCTTCGATAATTGCAATACTCGATATTTGCAACTATAAAGTTATTCTCATTGAAGACTCTAAATATGCAACGCTAATTGCAATTTTAGAGTCGATATATTTGCAAAGAAAATATTTCCCATTGTAGACTCTAAATTCGCAACGACTGTTGCGATTTTAGAGTCATTCTTTAATTTTAAGGTGTTCATGGTCTTTACCCGGAATTAGAAAACGGTTTTTAAAAGAAACAAGTTTGCCTAGCGGCACCTATTAGTTTTAATTTGGCTTCCTAACGGTGTTGTTTTTATCAAAAAGTGTCTGCTAAAACTCACAAGTTCCTTTTGCTGAAACAAAGCGGAAATTGCAAAGTAACTGGAAAGGGGCCATCATTGACAACGTTGGAAATATGAGGTGGATAAATCGACAATTAGTCGAATTAGGAAAAGCGAGGCTCAAATATGTGGCGACAGCGGAGGTTGTCTCTGATAAGAGAAAAACCACGCGCCAATCCGAATTCCTAAAAATGGAGGATGCGTTTTATAAGGGGTTGATGCAGCAACGATCAAAAAACATACCCATGTTAGCTGAATTATTGTTAAAAGAAAAAGCCAAAAATCTACACAGCAAAATTTAGGAACCTTCCACCGGACTTAATGCAAGCAATTGTTGGTTATTTAAATTTAAAAAACGGCATGGAATTCGGGAATTTTTCTGGAGAAAAACTGTCCATGTTTCAGCCGTCGACCCGTTGAGTGAGAAATTACACTCGTGAGATCCACAATGCGTATGAATCTGGCTTGTTATGGAAGTTATTCCCAGATAAGACTCTTTTCCATTTTCGTGAATCTTCTGCAGCCGGGCGAAAAGTTAGCAAGGAGAGAATAGCTATCCTGGCATGTACGAATGCGACCGGGACGCATAAAGTGAAGCTACTGGTGATCGGAAAGGCCAAGAAGCCTAGGGCATTTAAAAACAACCAAAATCTTCCTGCGGTTTATAAAGGGAATTTCTTGTTCATTGATTTTTTTTTTGGCTCAAGTACGTAAATACCTAATCCAACAAGGACTCCTCCAAAAGGGCTATTTTGGTTGTTGTTTTCTGTACAAAAAAAACGACTCGAAAATTGCAAAATTTCGGAAATTGCAACTATCCTGTGCATTAATTAGTTGCAATTATCGAGGTTATACTGTAGTTTAATTTTGGTGGGATCTCTGTGAATGAAGAATAAAGGTATAAAAGAAAAGGTTAAGTTTAAGTCAAATAACCAAATATTAATAACGATTTTTTTGTTTTCTTCATAAACATACATCGTCATATGCATTCACACGAATTTCATCTATTTTACCTTTCAAATCGTCAAAAAATGAGCCTTCAGACAGTTTTACACGACATGCGCTTACAAAAGGCTCATATGTAACATTATGCGTTCCTTTCGCTGTCACTGCACTTTTATGGAAAGTCATTGAAATTTGAGAATGCAGATTAAGGAATATACAATAAAATATCCACGCTATTATCATGCAAACAAAATGTAATTTATCACAACCAAATATGTTCAAACAATTGTGTTTGAATAATTACTGCTGCAATTGCTTTTATGTGTACATATTGTGCTGTAGAGCCTCTGTCCAATTCAAATCTACTTGAACGCATAAATGTACGACTAATAGCAGCCTATTTTAGCATCGTTTGAATGGGAAATAATGAATCCTAGTAATAATTTGTTTTTATCAACTTTCATTTGTGATTCTCTTTGAATGGTATTATTCCGGGAAGGTACATTTATTCATGTGGGCACACTATGGGTTCGATATTGATATGAATTGCAACAAATTAATTGTACATAATGTGTGTACTGTGATAGATGAACAAATGCGGTACAGCAAAGAATTTCTGTTTAAAATTATGTCGCGTATTTGAAAAGGGAGACCGCCGAGTTGCATCCAATAGTTTTCCCTGTACATATGCATACATATGCAAATGTCTTAAACTGTGGGTATAATGTACTTTTGCATGGCCAAATCTGGTGCAGCCACCTTTTCCGGTTATGGAATTTGAGTAGGACTTTCAGATTTACCCACTGACGGGCAAGTAGGCATAGTTGTATGTACTCGTGTCGTAGTATAAGGCTCACCTGGTTAGCGACGGCTACACGGTCGGTTGGGTTTTTTGAGTTGTCACACCAAGAATATATACCATACACTGCCTACCGCGCGCCGTTCGTGTCTGTCACTTTGCACCAACTTACACGGATTTTCTATACTATACAGACAACACCATAATGCAACATATGAAATACATTTATCTGAAATTGGTCTACCAATAAATCTTGCAATGGTTGGGTTGATTCATAGCTTATAGCAGCTTTTCAGCCGGCTAGAATCTAGCGTCTGGTGGATGTTTTGTACTCTAGTCATTTCACCAGGTTTTGGTACACCTATGTATATTTGAAAAAGAGCATGTTAGTATAGTGCCGGTGAATTTATGACTTCTCCATGGTAAATTTTAGTCGGGGCTTATCTTAATTGTAATAGAGTTTTGCATATTTTGCATAGTTTATGTTTAGGTATACATACATACTTAATCATGTATGCGTATTTTACGAAAATTGACAATTATGTGTCATGCATATGTAGAAAATTCATACGATGAATTTACACAAAGCAAACATTTTACAATCGGCATTTAAATTCAAATCATGATTAGCGTATTATATTGTACATATGTATATGTATAGTCGAAGCTTACAAAGTGTTCATAACTTAATTTAATAATTATACTTTGCTTTCTAAACTCGATTTTCTTCTTTGCGAACCAAGAAAGTGCGCCATGTGAACGGGCTAAAATATGCGATGCTGATATCAACGATCCGACATTAATGATGAACTTAATGTGTATTATCAAACCGCGGGCACACGCTACACATCTGGTGAAGGTAGAGGGTACTTCCGTATTACGATTACCACCACGGGTAAAACAGCCATTGTCTGTTACACTGAAAAAATAATTTGCTAAAAACAAGAAAAAAATACAACAAAAAACAGGCAAGGAATAATTTTTCCTGATTTAAGATGTATTTTCTTGTTCCAAGACAAGTCTTTGCTTAAAATAATGCTTATTTATTTATTTTAAGCAAAGACTTTTCATGAAACAAGAAAATACATCTCAAATCGAGAAAAATATTCCTTGACTGTTTTTGTTGTATTTTTTTCTTGTTTTTAACAAATGATTTTTTTTTTCAGTGTAGTAGCTATATACTGCTATGTATTTAAAGATTCGAATCTTTCTCAATTAAATTTACACTACATTCATATTTAATTAATTTAATTACGGGGAGGTTTTGCTAATACAGTAAAACCTCCATAAGTTGACCACCCAAGGGCGGACAATTTTTGGTCAAGATAGAGAGTGCGGTCAACTTACAGAGACTGATTTAACATTATGTTGAAGGTAAAAGGGCGGAAAAAAGATGGTCAATTTAAAGAGGTGGTCACGTTATAGAGTGGTCAACTTAGGGAGGTTCTACTGTACATACATAAAACTTAAAATAATCAAAAATTTCGATGGTCTTCTTCCATTAAATCTTAAGGGCAAAAGTAGTCAATAATAGTGAGAATTATTTAAGTCGGATATACATAATTATAAACATTGGACATGCATTTAAAATGTGATTTGGTGCTATCACATTTTATAGCATTTCCAGGTCAAGTAAATAACTCTCCGATACAAAAAGATATATTCCGAATCAACAAAGCACGATTCCAGATCAAATAAATAAATTTCCAGACGAAATAAATGAACTTCCAAATGAAAAAAATAAATAACCAAAACAAAAAAATAAATTTCCAAATCAAAAAAATAAATTTTCAAATTAGGAAAATAAATTTACAAATCAAATAAATAAATTTTCAAATCGAATAAATATATTTACATGCCAAAAAAGTAAATCAAATGAATACATTTCCAAATCAAATAAATATTTTTTCAAAGGTTCATAATGTTCTTCTAATATGAAAAATTAAATTATATTAAATTTATGAGACCCTAGCGGGCGGTTGGAAGTGGAAGTCTATGAGATTTTAAAGTAAAAATTCGCTTGTGTAGCGCGCAAAAAAAACAGTATACCACAATTTTGCTTGTCCCAAGTAGGCGTATGTTTTTTTTTACGTACATTAAACAGCGGAGACTGTCGATTAAAGTTGAAATGTGTACGATAGTACGACATGCTAAAACTCTCTATTAGTAAAGGTACACGACATCAGCTGAACACTACAATTCGTATAATTCAACAGATTCCTGTCTGAATCGGATCACCGTTACGAAAATCTGTATAAATGTGTCTGCTTAGGGTGCAGACTCTCCCGCATTTTCCCCTGATTATTTGCTCGGTTTTATTCCCCTGAAATACCACCCTCCCTTGGTATTCTTCACCTATTGTGATAGAAATATTTTTTAAGAAACGGAATCTAATTGATCATGACAATAAAAAGCTAAACGTTTTCTTGTAAAAAAAACGCTTCTAATTTGAAGCTTTTATTCAAATTCAATCGAGACCTAATAATTTTAACTTTTAAGTACCGACACTGGGTCTTACAGACTCGAAGACACTGTCAATGTATAGATTCCGTTATGTTCCCGAACCTCCATCATTCTGAGGTCACCCCTATATTCGATTCTAATGTAAAATAAAAATTTTAGAAAGCTCAGCTGGTGTGACTTGAGTTATGAGGAAGTTATGATAGTTTAGAGATGGCAAATAACGTCTAAGAAAACAATTTATATCGTCCTATTCCAAGCGTGTGTAGTACAATTGACAATTATATGTATATATACGTCATTTTGATTAAACAAAATCTCATTCAGATTGAAATAATTAATTAATTATTTTTTCAATGCTCAACGAATTCATATAAAAGCACATTAGTTACTATATTAAAGTACTATCTTTTTAAATCGTTTCCTTCATATGAAGCATTGTTTATTTGATTTGTGAAATATGTTTTTTGATGGAAAAAATATTTTTTTTTTGATTTGTGAATTTATTTTTATGTTTTGGACAATTTTTTATTTGAATTGTACATTTATTTTTCTGATTTGGACATTTATTTTTTTGATTTGGAAATTTATTTTTATGATTTGTTTATTATTTTTTTCATTTAGGAATTCATTTTTTTGTTTCGGACATTTATCTATTTGATCTGCAAACGTGTTTTGTTGATTCGGAAATTTACCTATTTGTTTCGGACATTTATCTATTTGACTCGGAAAGTTATTTACTTGACCTGAATATGCTATAAATGCATGGATCCCAGTAGATTCGATACTCCTCAACCGGCCGATAACGAAATCACATTTGCCTCATTATTGGCGTTTTTAGTCAGAATATTTTTCAAAACCAGATTTCATGGCATTTTTAGCTAAAAAAGGAGACCTAGGCTAATTTCGATCTATCTTACATATGTTTTGTGTTATCAATAGAAACACATTTGTGTGAAATTTGGTTGAAATTGGCGCACAAATTAAAAAGTTTTTCTTAGAAGAACCTAATCTTGGGAGTTGGGTTTGTATGGCAGCCCCATGACCCCATTGTCCAATTTTACCGATTCAAACATACAAACTGCCTGCAGCAAAAAGAAGCATTTGTGTAACATTTCAGGTTCATAGCTTTTAAATTGGCCGAGTAAAACGCGTCGTAACAGACGAACAGACAGACCGGACATCGCCCAATCGACTACGCAAGTCATGCTGATCATATATGTATACTTTTTATATGGTCGGAGATGCTTCCTTCAATGCGTTACAAACTTCATGATAAAGTTAATATACCCTTTCACTCTATGGGCGAAGGCCCCCAGAAATCTGTAAAGTTTCAGTTTCAATGAAAAGTGACGTTATTTAACCTAATTTGCAGTTTATGGCCCTCCAGACTTTATTTAAATTTTGTGTGTTGCAATTATTTAGCAAAATTACCATGAAGTCTGCGGATCCTTGATAAAAGTATTCTGACTAAAATTACGAGAAGAAAATTGTATGCAAAATTTCAGCCCGATAGCTTCAAAACTAGTTTGTATTGAAACAGGCGCGGACAGGGAGACAGACAGACAGACAAATGGACATCGCTCAATCCATTTCTCGCGTCACACTGATCAATAATACATACATGTATATGTACCTTTCATAGTCGCAGGAGCTTCCTTGCAACCTTAATGACAAAGTAAATATACCCTTTCACATAGTGCCGGGTATAATGAAGCAAGTGGGCTCCCGTTATGGAATTTAAACGACTTGTGCAAACTTTTAAAATTACTTCCTGAAAAGCCCTGGGGCATTTCCTTTGTATAGTTACATATTTTGATTTGTATTATGTATTATTAGACGTGTCTTTTGTACTCCGATGTAGGTTATTTTAGTAACTACATTGGGGTTACAATAACAATATGTATATACATAATCATAATGTAATGCAAATTTAGAGTGACAGGATTTTGAATATCTTGCCAAGTTGTATTTTATTTAAACTGAAAATTTGCCTGCTTCGACCAAGGACACCCTCTCACTGCTCTTAAATTTTTTTAAATGCATGCTTGTAACTTCTCTCCAAAATTTGGAGTGCACAATCGAAGCCCCATTATACTCCCCATCAGATATTACTTCTAACGAATTAAAACTTAGGAAACCCTATTTAGAAATTGAAGCTGACAGCTGTACCAAATTCTCATTTTTTCTCTACAGAAATCTATCTTAAATAGAAAGAAATAATCTACTTCATAAAATGTAATTACAACAATCAATAACATATGGTCATCTGAATATGTGTACATAATGTTCAAAGATTCATACCTTGTACCCTACTGCAAGTGTATAAGTAGAAAGAAGCAAACAGAAGCAATCGTCAATTTGTTTGCTACTGGTATTTTAACGTATGATGCTCCCGAAAAACATTATTTTTAATGAATCGGAAAAACTGCCAATTTCTAATGGTTTTTTGTTCGATGTAGTTGCGCGCATACATGGTACCTACTCAAGGCCATAATAAATTGTAATCAACATTAGGAGACCATCCTATAAATAAAATTGAAAAATTTGAACTACCGCAAATGTACCTATCGCGAAACTGCATATGCATTGGACTACAAGGATAGAGCATTTATGTAACTTAACGTTCCTATGCAAAAACAAGCGTTTTCCGTTGATTCGCTATCTAAAAAAAATCGAATGTTAATATTTTGGGTGTAACTCGTGACTGCATTAAAGTTAAACATTTTTCCTGATATAAGGGTTTGATCGTTTAACAATTCTGACAAACATCACTTATTACTTTCTTGGCAAACATAGTCCATTAACTTAAGTTTAGACATCAGATTTCACGTTGAGTGACTTTGTGATAATATGATAATTTTGCGCTTGAAAGGGACACTTCAAACCATTTAAAGACGAAACTGAATCCTATTTCGGGCCTAAACTGAAACTTCCTTAATGCTTCGCACATAATTTTTACTCAGATATATCTATCTATCTATCTACTTATGAACAAGTAACTTATCATTGAACATAATTTATTATGTAAAGTGTCAGCCATCATAGACATGGTTGTATTGCCGATTCGAGACCCAATTTTGGGAAAAACAAATGGGGCTTTTGCGAAAAAGTGTCGCCTATACAGGACTATCTCAGGAGATGGATTTATGCGGTAAATAACTCGACAGAGTGTACTGCTGTTCACAATACATCTACCCAAAGCAGTCGAGAACAAGTATCAAGTATATTTTTTTTTTATTTTGTCCAAAGGGTTTAAGACCATAGATTCTATCTATAATCACGCGTCTTTATTTTTGACAAAAGAAAGTAACCCTGCAATCAACATGTGGCAGACCTCAATTAAAAAAAACTACAAACTACTATATTAGTTCAATGAAACAGTTTTATTTTCAGCATGTCCCTGAAACACGACATAAACATTAACGAACGCAATGAGTTCATATCTCACAATTACCACATTGCGCGATAAATATACTCCTCGTTCCAATGTACGAATCTGCTATGCGCAATCATTACTACATGCGCATCAGTAGCCCCAAGAATTGACCAGATTTCGTAAAAAATTCTTAAAAAATGTATGAATAAAATATACTTCGATGGTACAAGTTGTAAGATAGACAAACATTTTGTTGTGTGTATATGTATACCAAACCCAATCAATTAATATTAATATGCAAATTTTAAATCCGGAAGATACTCCGCAACTGAAAATGAAAACACATCACTGAACAAGTCGATATACACACTAATTGCGGTTTTCACACATTTTGCTTGAAACTGGAGCGACTATTGCTTCAACTCGTGGGCATTATCAAAATTATTTTGTTTCATTGAAAGCATTTCGCAGATTACACATTCAGAGTAATTAAACATATTGTTGGGCCTCACACATATGTAGAATTTTTCAAATATTATTCCATTCACAAAAACATTATTCTACATTTTTTATTTCAACATTCCATTGACGCACAGAACGCGGAAGTGTTGGATGGTACAGATAGATGCTGAGGATGCTACAGTAACATCGTATCGCACTATCTATCCTGAGATACCGAGATGCGACCTTTTGGGTTAGATAATCGCCGAATCGTCCGATTGAGATCGCGTCGATTTATCTCTAGATTTTAAACGATTTGCTAAAGTTCTTACGAGATAATAATACCCGGCAGCACGCTTCAGCGAAAGAAAAAGTGACCGCACCGCGAATCTGTTATCGACAACTACTATATTCGCGTATTTTGCGTTTAGTTCAAGCGCAATGGCTTAGAATTGGCAATCGGCGACTGCAAAAACGTATGCGACTTGTGTACTCAGAAAATGCTCCAAGTGAATTGGCGTCAAACGTAAGGCGCTTCCAACTTTACGCGACAACCCCCTTCCATGGATGAATGTGGCGAGCGTGTGTGTTGGCGGCAGCGGGTATGTATGTATACATATGGTTGCCACGATAGTGAGAGGGTTTCAACTTTGCATTTTGCATTTAAGGTTGCCATTCATTCAGATATGCACTCGCACTATATTAAATTGATATTAGACTATGAACGGCCGCGATTGAATGTTAAGAAATGTGTATTAGCAAATGAAGCGCTAACGTGAAAATTTTACAAAGTTTGTAGTTATTATAAAGCCTTTTTATGATCGATTGAATAATTAGAGTGTTTTTATTGCATTCAACGGTGTCTCCTGCTACCTTTTTAGTTTTAACTAAAACTGAATTCGTGTTCGTTCCAAATATATACCAAATGAGAAGATTCTAACTAGCATGCATTTTTTTTGTCAAAAATTCTATTCGCAAAGGGGCAAATCATCACGAGTATCACCTAATAGATAATAATTTGATTGCCATATCAATCAGTTAGTCTGGCTGGTGTTGTGGTTAGTGCACACGCCTTCGGTGCACAGGGTCTTGGGTTCGAGTCTCACCGTGAACCAATTCTGTTTATGGTGTTTTTTCGGACTCACGACCCATGTTAGGGGTCACTCAGATGTTAAACGGGAATTTATGGGAATAAATAGCACTGCTGAGCGTGCTGTTGATCTCAACTCGTCAACAAAAAAGCAGTAGAGATCTTGGAGATTGGATGTCCCTAACACATCTGCGGCCTTAGTTCAATGTTAGACTGTCGCGCCTGATATTTATTTATTTATTAGTCAGTAGACAATTACTTTGCGTAAATTTTTATTATGTTATTGTCTGGTTGGAGTAGTGGTTAGTGCGCTCGCCTTCGAAGCACAGGGTCGTGGGTTCTAATCCTATTGTGCTCTGATTCAGTATAGGATGACTTTCGAATGCACAACCCATGGGACGAACTATGATCGGACTCAGATGTGGGGATAAATAACTGAAGAGCGTGATGCTGATCTCAACATCTCTACAAAAAATCACCAAATCGCAGACATGAAGCGAATCTTCGGTATGTAAAGGCAGATTTGGCCACGTCCTTAGTAAATGTAGATGACATTAATTAGCAAATAATATGATCCCAAAACTTTAAATTTCAAACCGAGAAGAACGCTTACTTTATAAAAGTAAGAAACACAGATTTTTTCCTGACAAAATAAAACGACGAAAAATCTTTAAAAAAAGCTTACTTTCTCGCAACTAATTTCATTCACGATATTCAGTAGGTCACTAGAGTCGATTGTTATCAAACGAGTTATCAGGAAGATGCGTTTAATCAAATAGCTAAACATAAATTATGTACTACATTGTGACAAGTGCTATTGTTAGGTAATCATGAGTATATAAACAAACTTATTCGTCTTCCGGGAGGGAAGCCAACAATACAGATCTAAAATTACAACAAATTGCCAAGCTCATTCATTAATGAATTATTATCAACTGGATAGGATACTTCTTATCAGCGATGTAAAACTACAACTGTAGCACTATAGATGTTTTGTGATTAATAAAACTTATCTACCATTTTAGTACTACACTGGGCAGTGATCGTTTGCATAAAACCGACTGAGTACATAGACACAACCCACAACGTAAGTGCGATTAAAGCGAACAAAACAAATGTCCAATGCAAATGTTAAACATTCAACTCGAACGATGAACCTTTTTATTGTAAAAACGCAAATTGAAAATACATATATAGTCCAGTCAAATTATCCCAATTTAGGCCTCCAAATAGAAAAAAATAGAGTAAGTCTAATTTTTGATTCAGTGGGTTCCCAGGAACGTAATACCCATTTTTCTAAAAAAAAAAAATTGATCGGAAATATCCCAAAAAGGACAAAAAGGAATACTCTTTAATCCTTAGCCGGAGGTCGGCATCAAAGGGAACATCGAGTATATTACATATCCGGTGTTTGTTTTCTGTTCCAAGGACCCTCAACGGAATAAATCGAGCTTAAAAGGAAAATTATCTTGTTTCCCATGTATCTTTCCAAAGTCATAACTACGAGAATAATTCAAGCTGTCACTACTTTTCTCACTTTTCAGAATCTATAATAGCTGAAGATTCTACCATTAAATTTGCTAAGAAAAATATGTTCGGAAAGCTCTAAAAAAGGACACAAATTACAAACCTTGATCGAACGTGGACATGCGGGGTGTCATATCAAAGAATACGTCGAGTGCATTGCATATCTGGTGTTTGTTTCCTATTTCAAGGACACCAAATGGAATAATTCGAGCGTCAAAGGTACAGATACGGGAAACACGAAAATTTTTCATTTGAGCCCAATTTTCTCCTTCGATGATCCTTGAAACAAGTAACAAACGCCGGATATGGAATGTACTCGACGTCCTCTTTGATATGACACCCTGCATGCCCACATTCGATCAAGGTGTGTAAGTGTCCTTTTGTATCCTTTTTCAGAGCTTTCCGATAATTTTTTTCTTAGCAAATTTAATGGTAGAATCTTCAGCTATTACAGATTCTGAAAAGTGAGAAAAGAAAAGAGTAGAGACAGCTTGAATTATTCTCGTAGTTATGGCTTTAGAATTGGAATGGAATGGAATAATTTTCCATTTAAGCTGGATTTATTTCGTTGGAGGTTCTTGAAACAAACACCGGATATGTAATGTACTCGACGTCCCCTTTGATATGATGCCCCGCAGCCGACCTCCGGTCAAGGATTAATGAGTATCCTTTTTTGTCCTTTTTGGGACCTTTCCGATCAAATTTTTTTTAGAAAAATGAGTCTAAGGGCGGAATTCATAGTCGCCACTTAAGTTATATGGATTCCCTTGAGGAATAAGGGGTTTCTCTATATAAGTGAGCCCTTAAGGGGGCTTCGTATTCAAATACATCACTTATTAGAGCGTTGCCTCATTTAATAAACGATTCACTTATTTGTCATATCTATTGAAAGTGACAAATAAAATATAAAAATATCAAGTAGTTAAAAATTCAAAATTAAAAAAAAAATCAAAGTGTTTAAATAAGGATATGTCAACAAATATATGAGCTCATATAAGGTTACTAGATATGAACCTTAACGAATAAGGGAACCCTTTAGGAAACCCTTAAGTGTTTGCTTATTGAGTGACTATGAATAGCGTCAGTCCCTTAAGGGATCCCTTAAGTATAAGTGAGGACTATGAATTCCGCCCTAAGATTCCTGGGAGCCCACTGATTCAAAAACAACAAAAATTGACCTTACTCTATTTTTTCTATTTGAAATGCTAATATGACTGGACTAATAGAAAACCAAACAAATTGAATTTTGTCGCCATTGAGAAACATCTGAGCTTTAGTTTGGATATGAATACTTGAGCTTTTTAAACATACAATATATTAATTGAACTGACATAATTTCACGGAAGCTATAATTGATTCAGAAGCCAAAATATTTACAGATAGGATTGACTGATTTATCCACCTTTACCATATAACCCTGCAAGAAATCGCTAACCGAAACTACTACTACATACAAACTTTTATCAGCGAAAACTCACACAGACAAATACTTTACATATTTTTTGCTTTCGCCTTCAGAGTTTGCAAGAGCAAACCTGGTCAAATGACTAGTTAAATATCTAAAAAAAGGCTCACTGTAATTGACTAGTTAACGCACGTATACGATTGGGCCATAAATAACCTATATATTCCCCATAGCATTATTTCCCCTGGTGAAAAAGTTCATAATTATTAGGTAAATTTCAGCCAAAATATCAAGTATTTATGGGAAATAAACACGTTAAATACCCAATAAAATATCGGTAAGTTTGTCATATTATTTTTACCCCTTAAAATTGAGGTATATTATCTGTTAAATCCAACAAATATTACTATTTAATAATAAGAAAACTAGCCAGTAAAATTACTAGTTATTTAACCACTTAATTAATTCGTAAGATTTATAGTAAATGCCAGGTCATATTACTATTTTATTAACAATGTTTTACCACACAACTGTGGGTAATTTATATGAGGACTTTTCTTTAAATCTATAAGCAGCATGTTCCATGTGCAATGTCATTTCTCGGTATAAAGCAAGAGAACGGTACTTTTTTTTCTTTAGACAGACGGACACATTTCAATTTTTCGTCAGTATTCAGCGATCCTTGGTGAAAGTGTGAAGTTTTAGCGATTATTTCGAAAACGGTGATAGCTACAAAAAAAATGTACTGAGAACGGAATAAACTGAATAAAATTACCTTTGCAATAATACGACGGATCTTTATTTGAAAATTTTATGCTTTGAAAAAATGCTCGATAACTCCCCAAAAATGTGAGTTAACCAATGAACTTTAATATGCGAGGTTTTTTTCCAAGCTAGCATAGAGTTTTTCAAAAAACGGTACTTCCTAAAGGTAATTTGATGTAGTTTTTTTCGTTCTTAGAACATTTTTTTTGTAACTATCGCCGTTTTCGAAATAATCGCTAAAACCGAAAATTTACCCCCATTTCCCCCTTTTTCCAACTCCCGGTCCCCCTATGGGTCAGAATTTTTTCCTCATAATCAAGGCACCGTCCTCAACAATATTACCGAAAATCCCATCAAATGACGTTCGTTTACTCTGCTGCCATACTAGGGTTACTAGCAACTTTATAGCCGCTGATTTGATCTAAAATTGTGGCTAACGTAGTAGTAATATTACTAGTATTTTCCATGATATGTACCATAGGACTACCAGCTAATTTACCTGGTAGTTTTATGGTAAATATCACGGAAAATACCAGAAATATTACCAGTATAATATTTACAATGTTACGGGGCAATTAAATGGATAAAAATACCAATAAATCTATCGTATTTTGGTCAGATTTTATCGGTAATATATCATTATAATACAAGGATTACTACCAGCTTAATAGCCGCTAATTTGCTTTAAAATAATGGTTAAAGAAGTAGTAATTTTACTAATATTTTCCATGATATTTACTATAGTACTACCAGCTAATTTATTATAGTAAATATCACGGAAAATACCGGTAATATTACTAGTATAATACTTACAAGGTTACCGAGTGATTAAATGGATAAAATAACCAATAAATCTATGGTATTTAACGCAGAAATACCGGACAGTTTGGTTTGAAATAACTCAAAGATTGTTGCCTTTTCACTATATAACATTGTAGGGGAACTCTCACGTACGAGTGCTGTGTGAAGTATATAGGTCAATTTTTTCCCGACGGCCTATGCACGGTACCCAGAAAATTAAACGGATTTTGACTAGATAAACATTAGTAATTTAACCAGTAGCTTTCTTGCTGGGAAAATGTTAATCAATAAATCTTTTTATAATAAATCATCATTTACACACCAATAAATTATGTACCAGCGTACAATTTAATTAGATATGAAAACACACTAATAAATAGACGACAAATGGCCTCCGTCTGGTGCACATAATGCCAACTATTTCTATTTGAATGACCATTTAAACGGGATTATTGGTCCATACGTTGAAGACAGATTCCTTGCAGCACATTTAAGAAGAATCAAAATACAAGAAAACGAAAGCATAAATGTTCTGCCGATTTTCAGCAATTATGTACTAAGATTTTCAGTTTTTATCTGATTGTTTAAGGAAATCAAGGAGTTTGGTATTTTCTATGATACTACACAAAAAAGGACAAAAGTATTTTATTCAAACTAATTTTTTATTTTAAGGAAACACTATGGAAAATCTATCGTATTAATCAAAAATCATAATAAAGAAAGCCGTTTTTTTATTTTTATAATCATTTCATATAGCATGCTGTTGAACCCACCAAGATTTTATGGTAAATGGTTGCTGACGTGTTTCTAGGTCAGGATAGACAATGACATTTTCTACCAAACTAAACTCATATTAAAAGAGATACGTATAATCAAACATAATGATACATGCTTACCAGAACACTGAAAAATTGGCCATTATCGATTTTTTTTACTTACCTGGAAGAATAAAAAAATAGTTAGTTAGGAAAAGTATGAATGTACTCGTATGAAAAGAAATATAATAAATAGAAAAACGAGAATACGACTTCAATAATGTGTGACGCATTTGTGAGCTTTGGTGGAAATAAGTTTTTGTTATAAGAGCCTGCTTCTGGGGGTATGGACTCTGACTCTGACCGGCCGAATGATTTGATTTATTTTTTAACTTCAATTTACGCACATATTTGTGTACACGATTATGTATATATGCAGTTTTTTCATAACATTGGTCCATATAGACAATTTTCTGTAGAAAAATTTTCTCCGATAACCCTTTAGTCCGATTTCTTTGGTGCACGGTAGAAAACCCCGGAGTATAAATGAATTGTTAAAATCAAACCCATTGGATAAAAAAAAGAGTAAAATGCTGTTATCTTTTCAGTTTGGGAATCACATCAAGGGGCATATTTAAATAAATCTCTTTCATGAAAAATCTGAGCCCATTTCGAACACCGTGTCAAAGTGTCTAAAATTGATATATCCTACCTTATTGTCGAAGTTGATTTACATAGAGTTTTTTAACAGTGTACACTGAACCAAATGTTTACATAATAGTAATGCAATTTCGTGTATGCAATGAATTTTTCATTCATCTTCAGCCAAAGAATACTTTCATGGTTACTATGAATTCAGTTGACTGATTTTAATTTTTTTAATATGTAATAATTTAAAATTTCATTGATTGAATGAAAAATATTCACTTTACCTATGATGGTTTCATAGTATTTTTTTTTATTTATTTTAAAATAAAAAAAAGCTTCTGGAGTTCAGCATTGAATTTAGGCCGGTACAAGTTTTGCACACATTTATTTTGCCTATAAACGCATGATAAAACATCATAAATTGTACCTACCTAGCTACAATGGGACTCGATCCTGGGACCCTATGATTTCAAGACCTACACCCTACCTACTACAGCAACCAGACCAGGGGCGGCGCACAAGGGCCCGCAGGGCCCGCGTGGCGGGCGGGCCCACGAGATTTAGGGGTCCAAAGCCACATGAAGAGTTTGTCGAACCATAAAACATCTGCGAAAAAAACAATAATTCGACGTAGATATTTTTGGTAGACAAGAAGTCAAACAAATTCTAAATTTATTGTTCCTCTCTCATCAGGTTCCTTAGAGAAACAAATTTAATACTGTCTTAAAATCTTTGTTCATGAGATACTCCGGATCCTCAAATTTGCTTGTAAAATTTGCTTTGCATGGCTGCGCTAATTGCTGTATTGTAGCCGCGGTTTTAAGCAAAACCATAAAACATCTGCGAAAAAAACAATAATTCGACGTAGATATTTTTGGTAGACAAGAAGGGATATACACTTTTCGAAGTCAAACAAATTCTAAATTTATTGTTCCTCTCTCATCAAGTTCCTTAGAGAAACAAATTTAATACTGTCCTAAAATCTTTGTTCATGAGATACTCCGGATCCTCAAATTTGCTTGTAAAATTTGCTTTGCATGGCTGCGCTAATTGCTGTATTGTAGCCGCGGTTTGTAATCCGACCCACCCTTTGCCTTACGAAGCACGATATGCGCAAAAAGATTCTTTAGGTTGCTCTGCAAATAAACTCTTCAAACAAAAATCTTAAAACATTTTTGGTGATAGTACCTTTTCTAAACTTTCGGACTAAATTCATGTCATGAACTGTTAAACACGAACAAAATAGTTTGAGAGTGGTACTAAGCTTAGTTAGTACGGCCTGTACATATCGTTGAAGACTAAAATATTTTATCTTGCTTGCGGTATATACGCGGTCATTATGGCTGTGATGCGGAGGCCACATTTGGTTTGAAAGGAGTTTCGCCAAGATTCTGTATTGAATTTGATATTATGTACAAACAAACATTCTTAAAATTATAAGATTTAAATTAGAGCACACTTAAATTTAAAGCTGAAACAAAAAATAGAGCAAATCCATTTTTTGGATTCTTCGTTGTGTCAAATTCATACTTTTTTTTCGAATTTGACAGAACGAAATAAAAACCGATTCGGATTGACCGTGTGTGTGCAGCATTAGGGTAGATAGGGCAGGGCGTTCGTCTTCAAATTTTAAGTTCGCGGGATCGAATCCCATTGTATAGGCGCAGGTAATTTACTATGCTTACGAACATCTATAGAGGTCAATACTGCGCCGCGTGAATGGTTTTTAAAATAATAAAAAAAAAAACGATTGACGAAATCATTAATTTAATAAACGTTGAAACAAGAACTAGGCCAGTCAATTACCGATTTTAGGTCGCAAAAAATTGCTCGGGTCTGGTTTTTTGGGATATTGTTAGGATAGATACCAGAAGTGTACCACTAAGTTTGCAACTTCGAAAAACCTGTGCTAACCCCGTGACCCTCAAAAAACCTCAAAATTTTCGGACTTTTTTCATATTTTTGTTTCTAATTTCTAAAAGGTGCTTCCTACAAGTAAGTCGTCCACTGCACTTTTAAAGCTAAGAAAATCTTCTTTAATTTGGGTGTAACCTGAGCTTTGTAGGTCCAAAGGATCCCAAGATACAACACTTTAAAAAATGTGTTTTTTTTTTGTAAAAAAAAGTCCGAAATTGTATTTTAGGAGGTTTGTATGACAGCCCTATGACGTAATGTTCCGATTCCATCCATTCCTAGATATGTTTTGAGGCTTTACTAGGAACACATTTGGGTGAGGTTTGGTTAAGATTGGTTCATAAAGAAAAAAAGTTTTTCTTAGAAGAACCTGATTATCAGGGGTTGGTTTGTATGACAGCCCTCTGACCTAGTGTTCCGATTTCATCCGTTTCTAGATATGTTTTAAAGCTTTACTAAAAAACACATTTGGGGGAAGGGTGGTTAAGATTGGTCCATAAAGAAAAAAGTTTTTCTTAGAAGAACCTAATTTCCAGAGGTTGGTTTGTATGACAGCCCTATAACGTAGTGTTCCGATTTCATCCGTTCCTAGATATTTTTTTAAGCTTAACCACCAACATACTTGGGTGAAGTTTGGTTAATATTGGTACATAAAGAAAAAAGTTTTTCTTAGAAGAACCTAATTTTCAGGTTCAGCCCTATGACCCCATGGTCTGATTTCATTCGTTCCGACATATATACAACTAAGGAACTGGTTTATAACTTCATGTCACATGACTTTCTCCGTAGAATGCGCATTTAAGCCGATGTTCAGCTCGGAAAATGGGGAGATTTCAGTATCTGCGGCGCCAAATTTTGATGATGCCATTTCATTAATATTGGCCTGAAACGACCGAATCTGCAATTCTTTTTCGCCAAATCGTAACGGTTCTCCAGATATTCAATGTCAAAGATTGACTTTTCTCTGAAACGAGTTAAGTAATTTGATAAGAAAAGGGGGATATTTCCGCTTTACACATTGGGGAAAGTGTTCGGTGCCATCAAATTGACGTTTTCATTTTAATCAGTCCCATCAGAATAGTGAGTTTTACCAATTTTACAAAGATGTTTAAATTATGAAAAGTCGAAATATATTTGTGACCAAGAATTGTAAAATTTGCTAGACAGGGAAGCAATGAAATTTAAAATGTTATTTTCGGTGCAATGTTATTGATTCGCATCAATGTGTAGTAAAAATTCCCCGAATTTCCCATTAAGAACTGAACTACCCCATATAAATGTCAAACTTTGACATTGAATATCTGGAGAACCGTTACGATTTCGCGAAAAAGGATTGCAGATTCGGTCGTTTCAGGTCAATATTAATGAAATGGCATCATAAAAATTTGGCGCCGCAGATACTGAAATCGTGCCCGGAAAATGACTGAAATTACAATTTCGAACTTTTTTTCAAAAGACAATGTTTAAAGTGCTGTATCTTGGGATCCTTTGCACCTACAAAGCTGGGGTTACACTCAAATTAAAGAAGATTTTCTTAGCTTTAACAGTGCAGTGGACAACTTACTTGTAGGAAGCACCTTTTAGAAATTACAAACAAAAATATGAAAAAAGTTCGAAAATTTTGAGGTTTTTTGAGGGTCATGGGGTTAGCACAGGTTTTTCGAAGTTGCAAACTTGGTGGTACACTTCTGGTATCTATCCTAATAATATCCCAAAAAACCAGAGCCTAAACGCTATTCTCAATATAAGAATGCAAAGAGTGAAAGTAGTTCTTAACAAAACTATTAAGTACGTTGTTCTTAATTTTAGTAGAAACAGTGTAACGTCAAAATCATGTTTCAAAAGAGTTAGTTTAAAGTCGATTCACACTTTTTAGTCATCAGTCACAGTCATATCATACTGAGATATTACCGCCAAACAGATGGGGCTTTTTTCAGTTGGTTACCGATGTCAGTACAATCTCAACGAACCTAGTGAACATACCGGGTACAAATATTTGTTATTAGAAAAAATCTAAACAAATCTTCAAACAATGCTAGCAGTATAATTCATGCTGAAGTGAAAGCCCGAAGGAACAAAAGATTATTATCCTCCGATGTCAAAAATATATTTTCAAAGATTTCCTAACAAAAGTAAAGAAGCGAATCTACTTTCTTAATTCAAAATGCAATCAATCCGTAAGACAATCTCGAAGCGGTTTTTGCACAAAACAATCTTACATATTGCATTAAGTCGTCTTAAGTAGGCTATTAATGCAATTTCAAATCGCAATGATTTTCTATCATTTCATATTAGATGTTACTACTCTATTCGCTACTGCGTTATTGGCTCTCTGGGATTTTCTGCAACGGAAATGATTATCATTGTAATGTACATTAACGTGACACCTGACCATATGGGCTAAGAAATATTGATTTATTAAGAGAAATTTCCTGCATTGCGTCGTTTATTTTACTAATAGTACCAGTGTTATTTTGATAGCCTTAAACCGAAACGCTTATTTTTTATTGATAAGAAAATGTATAGAGACAAATATCGCCCCAAGAGAGGTGAAATTGAAAAAGATATTCATCATACAATTACAGACCGCGGCGAATGTTAAGATTTCCATATATGGTACCAAGCAACTTTGCTAATGATAATAGAGAAATGAAATAACATTACAGAATAAATTCATCGCGTCTTGGCAAAAGATTTTCTAACAAAATGCGCAAGTGTCCGTATACTTTGTTGTTCCTGTGCGCTGTGATGGCCGCTTAAATAGCTCCAATCTATTGTAGGTTGAAAACACACCCTTCAGCAACAATTGCAAACCAAAGCTATAGTGCTTGCTTCACACAAGGCACCATATGCACCTTGTCGCGCTACTATGCAACTAACTAGCCAACTTACATCCCGAGTAAGTAAGTAATTAGTGAAATTGTAAATTCTCCTCGGGACGTCTGTAATTCCATCTGAAAAATCTGATCAATGTCTCACACTCGAGCCATTTCACCGTCGTCGTTGTCCGGCTAATGTCCAGACAAACAGACCGACGACGATGGATAGACCATTCATCCAACCAAACGGTCGACCAAGCATACTAGTACGGCAGACTTGGACGAACGAGTGGATAAATGTTTTAGACAATATAGACACTCCAAGACGCATGTACAATACGGTAAGCACTAGTTCACATCATTGTCTAGTCTGATACCTTCTGCTCTGAAATAATTTCACAGTCTGTTAGGCACAGTCGATAGATAAGTGTTACTGCATAAGATGTTGGAAACAGTTGAATTGTAAAATATTTTGTCTACGCTGGGTTTTCTTTAAAAGTTGATGAATGCATTGACCCTGCTAAGGTCTTAGGTCCTTAAAATCTTTGGACGACGCATGAGCACACTAGTTGAACCCCTGGAATCGGGCGTGTAGCAAGAGCGGACACACCAGATTCGATTCAGTATAAGGAACAGAAATATTATGACAATCATGTATGTAATATCGTGCGTTTCGAAAACTTATAAAAACGGTTATTCTTTGTGAAATTAGCTCCGGATATTTCTTCTTCTTCTTTATGGCACGATAGCCCGACGTCGGGCCTTGGCCGCCTAGATTGAAGACCTCCAATTGTCGCGGTCACGCGACCTTGTCCTCCAGTTCCGAAAGCCTAGCATCTGGTGGGCGTCCTCACATACAGAATGCTCCCATCGGGCTCTCGGTCGTCCACGCAATCTAGGTCCGTCCACTCGTTGCGCGTTCATCACCTTTTTGGGCATGCGATCGTCGTTCATCCTTTGTACATGCCCCGCCCATTGCAGTCGCTGCAATTTCACGATCTTCGACACCTGTAGCTCATCATACAGCTGATACAACTCAAGGTTGTACCGGATGCGCCATTCACCTCGTTCACGAACGGCCCCGAAGATTCTTCGGAGAACCTTTCGCTCGAATGTGTCCAACAGGTGTTCAGAGTTTTGGGTTAGGGTCCATGCCTCGCAGCCATAGCATAGCACAGGTCGGATTATGGTTTTATATACGTGGAGCTTCGTCTTCCTGTGCACCAACTTCGAATTCATAATTTGGAGGACCGCAAAATAACACTTATTAGCTAGTTGTATCCGTCGCTTTATCTCATCTGTTTCGTTGGCGTCCTTTGACAAATTGCAACCCAGGTAAGTGAAGTTGTCTACATACTCTATATTGAGGTCCTCCACTGTGATGCTTGAATTTACTGGCGTTCTAGTTTTTGATTGCATCATGACCTTGGTTTTAGATTCGTTGATATGTAGTCCAACTTCTTTGGCGGCGTTATTGAGATTATGCAGGAGGATTTCTGCATCACCCAATCTTCTAGACATGTTGATGTCGTCGGCGTAAGCTACTAGTTGAGTCGACTTAATGAGTAGCATTCCGCTGCTGTCCAAATTCATGGCTCGAATTACATACTCCAGAGCCAGGTTGAAGAGCGTCGGCGCCAGCCCGTCGCCTTGCTTGAGTCCAGTACGAGTTTCAAATAGGTCAGTGAGTCTGTTCTGTACTCTGACCTGCGAGACGGTATTAGTCATCGTCATCCTTATGAGTCGCACTAGCTTAGCTGGTATACCAAAATGCAGCAGAATGTTGTACAGTACACTTCGATCGATACTGTCGTATGCCTGCTTGAAGTCGACAAATATTTGGTATACGTCGATGTTATATTCCCAGCACTTCTGGAGTAAAAGCTTCGCTATAAAAAGCTGATCTGTCGTCGAACGACCAGGTCTAAAACCGCCTTGGTACTCGCCAATGATTTCTTCTGCGTACGGATTAATTCTATTTTCTAGAATTTTAGATAAAATCTTATAAGTCGTACAAACTAATGAGATGCCTCTGTAGTTCTCACATTTTAACTTATCCCCTTTTTTGTGGATTGGGCAAATTATACTTTTGCGCCAATCTTCCGGGATTATTTTTTCGTTCCATATTTTAACGATAAGTGTGTGTATAGCCTTAACAAGGTTCTCCTCACCGGATATTTAGTTTTGTTTTTTTTTTTTAAAGAAAAATCACGCTGCTCTCCTAGAATACCACAGTGTATAACTATTTGTATGTAGTTTTTGTTAGAAGATCCATTTTTAAAACAAGCATACATATTGGTGAAAATTTACAACTACACCCACTGTATGTAGGATGTTCATGTTGGTCATATTGAGATATTTTCAATGAAACGAAAGGAAAATCACGATCTCAGACATATTGTATGCTGTTTTGCTACTCTATGGATGGTTAATGTTTGATGGTCGCGGTAATTGTTCACAGGAAGTTTATGAGATGCTTTTGAACATGGTCGTTGTCGTCTTATGTGAGAAAAATGTATAATAAGACCTGTGACTAAACACCATATACGAAGTCAGTGCATGGCAATGCATCTTAACTGTCCGCGTCCGTCAACTTCAACTTTAGGTGCATATGGAGCACCACTTAAATATTGTGCATTTCAAATGCATTTCATACTATACACATAGTTTAAATTTCAAGATCGTGAAGATCATGTAGTGTACCCGTCTTATGTGCACTTATTACAACGACATTGTGTTTAACTTTCCTATTATAGTCGGACGGCATTAAAGACTATACACAAACAAGTATGATGAACGCGCTTGGTATTGACAGTTTCGTTCAGTCGAAACGGAACATAAAATCGAGTAAATCTGCTTTATTACCGATATCCTTCTAAAATAATTTACCGCTAGTTGATAAATCTGCCAAGGTTTGCATTTTACTAGAACTAGACCCTTAACATATTAAAATATACTGATGCTTTCATCCAGAAACTAGATATGTATGTAGCTCCATTGCGTAATTTGTGTTAAGAAAATGGACAGGCTTACGCTTATTAGGTCACACTTCCCACGAAGCTTCCAGAAATACAAAAATGAGAGCACTCATATAGGACACGGAACTTTGATGAGTACAGCGTCACCACGGACAAGGACAGAGACGCCTCTAGTATGATGGATTCCGAATGTAGAAAGACCTTCGGGCCTTGGCGTTCTCAATGCACACGAGTTATGCATGATAATGCCCATATAAGCCAAGTTGTATTGCCATCACAATAATTACGTGAAGTGGTCCCCCGTTACGGACCACTGCGGACGAGAAAAGCAGCCCTACCCGGCTGGTGTAATATTCCGACGGACGTACTTCGCAATCCGTTGGACCTATCAAATCGAGGGTAAAGGGTTGATCACTTCTGCTAATGAGAAGTCAAAAGCGAAAAGTGTGCCTAGCGATGGGCGTGCCTACAGATTAATGGTCTTGACCCATCACGGCGTGCGGTACTTGAGGTGGTTGTAGGTTAAGTAAAGCGGCTGAAGTTGCAGTCCTTAGGGATGGATGGAATGGTAGTACACCCTCTGGATGAAGAAAGCTCCATTCGGAGACTACAGTAAGACCGTGCCGATTGAACCACTGAAGGTGTAAACAGTCCGACGGATCTTGAGGTAAGACCGCAAAGGTTAGTAACTTCCACACAAGTGTCTATGGATGGCATACAAAACCCTTCTGGGGAAGTGTTTCCCGATTTCATGGAATTTGAACTTCGAGTTAAAAAGGAAATGAATCGGAGTGAAAATGGGAGGACTGCATGATCAAAAATAAATAAAATAATGGTAAAACCATTTTGGACTGTATTTTATGGAATTTATCAGCGTTGCCGACATATTCCAAAACAGTAAGTATGCATTTTCATTGAAAAAATTACAACGGAAAATATTCAGATTTAAATTTTGCCTGGAGTCTATCTAGAAATCCACAACGTATTTATTTGAAAATTTGTAAGTTGTCCTAAATACGAGTAAGCTGGTGTTATCAAGCATCAAATCATTTCGCGACAGGATGGAAACAAACTTTTCTATCCATTCTCCGTATACATCATTTTCATTATATTTCACGCATTATAGAAAATTTTGGGGTTTTTCATAGATTTTAAACGAAACTTGTTTATCACATATCGGTTTAATTTGCGCATACGTAAGGAATATCTAAAAACTCACCAACTTTCCGATTAAATGTATCTCTCCACCTTAAACGCCTATATGTATCCAATATCTTAACATAATATGTATTTCAGAATATTTTGCGGTATCTTTCGCTGAGTCCACACAATCTTGTTGTTATCAGAAAACTTGACTTTGAACGAACAGTACCTAAAACCTGAGGTATTTAAGGTGGGCAAGCAGGCGTTCTATGAACTAACCAAGTTGCGAGTTTGCTAGTCGTTCATGTTGAATTTACGAGTACAATGATAGTGTAATTTTAATATATTTATTTACGACACTTTGTGGCTATTGATCACAACACATGTACGACGTATACATACGACGCTGAGTTGAGTGCAATAAGTACGTCGCGTTTCAACGCTAAAACGAACGTCTGCAAACAGTCGCAAGAGTAGCATTGAACTATACGAACAGAAGGACGGACTCGGACACCCAAGCACACCAGACCAGAGCACGTACATATATGGAAATTTAGACTTTTCATTAGGCATTTTCTTGAAGACAACCCGTTTTTCAATTTTACCCAACAATCAGAAAAAGAAGTCGATAAATTTTCCAATTAAAAAACAGTGAAAGTCCTCTAGAGTGGATGCGACTGAATCGTATGACTGACTGACTGGACACTCTGTCTATGTTTGTCCGTTGTTTACCATACACACTAGTAATAATTATTACAATCTGCAACAATTAGAGCCCTTCTAAAATCCTTTCTCCATAAAACACTAAACATGACCGTAATTGTAATTAACGACAACACGACTCGGATTTTAGTCCAGCGAGTCTGAGACAAATACATACATGAACCCATAAGGCATTTGTGCGCGATGCATATTTTGCCAATAGAGCGATATGTGAGAAACTGTGAAACCAGTAATTGATAAAGTTGAAGAAAGTCGTCATAGTTGTAGAATTCTTTATCGTTAAAAAGATAGAAATTTAATTGCACGAACATAATAATGTATAGTATAGGTGCAATGAGTAAGAAGAAGGTGGTTCTTCTTTTCAACGGTCACTTAGAGAATGGTTGATTGATTTGACCATAAAACACACAAGTCAAGATTGATTTCATGACTCGACTGTATAGATGTTGGCAGTGATGGAGATAAAATATGTACAAACATATTTGCTTTTAAAATTGTATTTAGCGCTATCTCAAAGCGACATACGAGAACTGCTGTGCTATCAGCAATACTCAATAGCGTACATACATCGTACCAAAAACGGCTAGTAATTTAGATAACTTAAATACGCTACGAACATTGAAAATGGCATGAGTATTTAAGTCAATTTTCAATTTTGCAGTTACCCTGTTGGAGTCACTTGACACTCGCGGGCCACGATATACAGAATATAAGGTAGCGACAAGTGGGATAGTCAGAGAAACGAATGACGTATACTTTCCTGTGACGTCATTTCCATTAACGCTCGTTTTAAAAAACACGGCCTATGTCTGGCCTATGTCGTCGTTGTATCCAGTCGTGCACAGTGCTGTGCCTAGTAAGAGCGTTCATGGAAATGACGTCACAGGAAAGTATACGTCATTCGTTTCTCTGACTATCCCACTTGTCGCTACCTTATATTCTGTATATCGTGGCCCGCGAGTGTCAAGTGATATCCAACAGTGTAACTGCAAAATTGAAAATTGACTTAAATACTCATTTACAATTTTCAATGTTCGTAGCGTATTTAAGTTATCTAAATTACAAACGCTAACCTGTGACTTTATTCAGGCTAGAACATTATATTGCTGTCCAGTTTCAATGAGCTTTCCAAAACTTGCCTAAATGTATGCAATCCCAATTGTTTTCTAGTACGTTTTCCAATGACTAGCTAAAATTAAATTTTATAATGAAAAGTTCTAAGGTATAGTTTATATGCAACACACAAGTGTATGCAAAAAAATAGTTTTTGTTTGAAAATTAATGTTCAAAATGTTCGTCGAATTCTTATTCTAACAAAATTATGATTCCTAAAAGTATGTTTTCATTAAAAAAAATTCCATTTGAACTTTTGTGTTTGTAAAGTGAAAACGGGACTTTAATATTTTTGAGCAATGTTTTCAAATTAATGGCAATGCCTACATGACAATTTGAAATTTAACCTGGATGCTACCCTCGATAGTTTTTTTTTGCGTCTGGGTTAGCAAACCTGCCCCCGATGTCAAAAAAACACGGCCATTGTTTGCGTGTCATCGAATTGAATTTAGTGTAATTGAAAATGTTTGTTTATTTTCCTTAGTTAAGCCATATTATGCATAATTACGCCATCGTATTAAAGACGAAGAAAAGTATTCGTTTTATTAAAAAATACATACACAGTAGAAACTCCATAAATTGCCCGCCAAATATGACGGAAGCGAATATATACATATGTTATGTATGTATCGTGCGAATATAAACGAACATGATAAGAAAGACCATTCTCATAAAAAGATATATTGTATGTATGTTTCATAAAATAATTTTGTGTATTTTTCATTTTTTTTTTTGAACTTATTAATCATTTCAGTATTTAATTGTCTTATGCGAAAATACATTCGAGTTCTAAACATCTTTTTTACCTTTTCTTCGCAGGCAAATTTCCCTTTCATTAGCAATTAAATAATGATTTAAAATCATAGGCTCTTTGCACTGAAATTCACTTTACTTTGTCTTTAATTCAATAACGAACAATTATATTAATTAATTGGAAAGGTTTTTTTCTTGCCATAAGACAATAAGACACTTTAATATTAAAGGTGTCTGTTTAGAAAAGGTTTACTGTGTATAAAAGCAACGAATTTAGTGACCTGTCATTGCATCCGATTTGTTGTTGATTTTTCATAGTAAAGGGCTGAATTAAGATCGAGAGTGAAATTCTTCCCGCTGCGATTTTATCAATAACAAGGGGGCTTCGATCCTAGATTCAGAATTTGCAACTATTTTTTTCTTATGACCTCAGGGGTCCTTTCCAGGACATGTGTCAAAAACGACACACCCGCACTACAGCGACACAAAATTTGCAAGGGAAAATCTTATCTACTTTCTTAAGAAAAATGGTTTACATAATGAAAATAAATGGGAGTGAATATTTTATTATACAGTCTTGACTCGGTAATCCGGATCTCCTTTAATCCGGATATCACGCTAATCCGGACCACTAAATGTTTCCCCTACGTATTCTATAGTCCAGATTTCGGCACCAATTTTGACCCTATAGTCCGGATATTTATACCACGCTCTGTGGCTTACTTGGTTGAGTCTCATTCTACGATGCTAGTAATCTAGAGGTCCAGAGATCGAGTCTCGGCGTGGTCCAAAAATTCCGTACATGTGCGGATAGGAAATTATAGTGCTTGCAGCATTATATACACTCCGAAATTATATGCAATGTAACGTTGACTCGAAATTGCCTGTAAACGGCTGAGTTAACGCACCATGGCCCCACATGGGACTATACGGTACTGGGAACAAGTCCGGATATTTGAGATTTTCAGGGTGAAATGGTAAATGGACGGTTTGGCAAATGACATGATGCTGACTAATTTCAAAGAAATAATACATTTACCGGCTTTTGTTCCTCTTATTTATTTATTTGGACTGTTTTTCCTCAGAAAAAAAAAGTGATTGCGCTAATCCGTATGTTCCGATGGTCCGGATTACCCCTTGCAATAATTGATCCGGATTATCGAGTCAAAAGTGTACTTAATATACTTTATTTACGTCCGGGAGGTTAGTAGGTTATGCAAAAAAGCATTCATTTGAAAAATCTTGTTTTCATATTGCCCATATTATTTCGAAAAAAAAACAGCCTTATTTTCCACATTGTTTGGAAACAATATATTTATTGTCTGTGATGCCTGCGATGGTTTACATTGGGAATCACTGGGAATAGGATATAGAATATATTAGCTGCCAGATATAGCCTCAAAAAATAATGGAGTATTCAAACGTGAGAGGAGATGCTAAACTGCATCTCCCCGATCGGTTTTTCATGATACATACATCAAGTATAAAATCATTCACCTTTATGTTTGCCATAATGATACGATTTACGAAATAATTTATTGCCGGAAAGCATGTGGGTGTATGGGCAGATACCAAAGATTCAAAAAGTACTCATATGGTTACTTGAATCGAATCGTTTCGATACCGAGTAAAATAGAAAGAAAAGTAACGATACCAGAATTCTTTGGTATCGAAACAGAAGTATCGACACTTTACTTGTATCGGAATGTCGTTAGAGTGCTTCTCATACATTGATTTCCAACTCAATTATGAAAATAACAAATCCCAGTTTCAAGAATCACATAATGTACTTGATGCAAATATAATTTAATTTACTTATCCAGGTGATATTTCATGAATTCTATTAGCATTTTCTGAAATTTAGCGATTTTGTTTGAGGATTTAAAAAATTTGCGAAACAGGTGTTTTTGTCGCTTTCGCAAATAGTAAAAAATGTTGTGATTAAAAATTTTATGGGTTTTTATATGTAAAGTGGACATTGATTTTTAGTTTAAAATAGCTGTCGATTCGTTGCGTGTCGTACAAGCACTACATTATTAGTTTCATTATATGTTTCGTTTTCGACACACCCGCAAATAATGGGTAAGAACCAATATGGGGGGTTTGGTTTGTATGGCAGCCCCATGACCCCATGGTCCGATTTGATTCAATCTTACATATGTTTTGTGTCACCAATAGAAATACATTTGGTTGAAATCGGTGCACAAATAAAAAAGTTTTTCTTAGAAGAACCTAATTTGGGGGGTTGGATTTGTATGGGAGCCCCATGACCTCATGGTCCGATTTCAACCATTCTTACATAGGTTTTGTGTCAACAATAGAAATACATTTGTGTGAAATTTCGTTGAAATTGGTGCACAAATAAAAAAGTTTTTCTTAGAAGAACCTAATTTGGGGGGTTAAGTTTGTATGGCAGCCCCATGACCCCATAGTCCGATTTGATCCATTCTTGCATATATTTTGTGTTATCTATAGAAACACATTTGTGTGAAATTTGGTTGAAATTGGTACACAAATAAAAAAGTTTTTCTTAGAAGTTTGTATGGCAGCCCCATGACCCAGTGATCCAATTTGGGTGAATCAAACATACAAACAGCCTGCAACAATAAGAAGCACGTGTGCAAAATTTCAGCTTGCTAGCTTCAATACCGGCCGAGTAAAACGCGTCGCAACAGACAGACAGACGGACATGCTCCAATCGACTCCCCAAGTCACGCTGATCATATATGTATACTTCTTATATGGTCGGAGATGCTTCCTTTAATGCGTCATGACAAAGTTAATATACCCTTTCACTCTATGAGCGAAGGGTATAAAAATGCATATTTACTGTCGTGGAATATGTTACAAACGGTGGCGAATTCCATAAGCTACAATCCGAGACCGGTTCCATAGTTCTCCTCGGCCATTTTATGTATTATTTTTCGATTCCCCGGTCATTTGACATTTCACAATGAAAAAACCGGGGAATCGGAAAAAAATATATAAAATGTCCGAGAAAAATTATGGAACTGTTTTCGGACTGTAGCATATGGAATTCCCCAGCCTTTTCCACATATTCCACGACAGTAAGAATACATTTTCATTGAAAAAATTGTAGTGGACAAAAATTTCACTCTCGATGTCAGTACTAGGCTTAATATATAAATCATAGGCCGTGTTTTTTCAACATTGAAGGCAGGTTTGCTGACCCAGACGCGCAAAAAAAACCTTCGAGGATAGCATCCAGGTTAAATTTCAAATTGTCACGTAGACATTGCAATTTCCCGTTTTCACTTTACAAATGTAAAAGTTTAAATGCTATTTTTTCAATGAAAACGTATTTTTATGCGCGAACCATATTTTTTTCAGAATAAGAATTTGGCAAACGACACTTTTAACATGCATTTACAAACAAAAACTATTTTTTTTGCACACACTTGCATGCAACATGTAAACTATACCTTAGAAGCTTTTCATTTTAAAATTAAATTTTAGCTAGTCATTGGAAAACGTATACTAGAAGTGATTGGGATTGCATACATTTAGGCGAATTTTAAAAAGCTCATTGAAACTGAATGGCTGATTTCAGATTGTAAGACGAAACCGGACGGGTAAACTTGCAAGACAAGAGAGCTTTTGTAGTGGCCAGCAGACAAGCATTGTCCATTTCACATTGTAAGAACGCGTCTTCCGAAAGAAAAAAATCGTGACACGATTGTTTTTCTTTCGTAAGATCTTTCGTATGATCGATAAGACGATTGCACCTACCAATAGTTCAGGCGTTCAGCAAAGACAATTAGAGCGTGTTTTACTTGCATTTTAATCTTGTCGACTCGTCACTTCATTGTACACTAACTTTGGAGCGTGCATGGCAACATTTATACATACTTGCTGTGTGATTATTGTTCGCCGGTCCGTGTTTTGATCGGATAGTGTGAAATGATCATACGATGGTTCTTGTCGTCCAAGTTTACCCGTCCGGTCGTTTTCTTACAATTTGAATTCAGCCAATAGCATGCTATTTGGGTTTGAACTGTTAACCTGAATAAGGCTACGGGTTAGCATTTGTATGAAAATTACCCCGTATAGTGCAGGTTAGCTGTTGGAAAAAAACACGGCCATAGTAATCTTTCTCATTCAATTGATGACGTCATAGGAAAGATGGAAAGTGCTTATGACCATACCTGTATACCATGCTCGCGGGCTCATGCCAATTTTTACAGTGTAATCTCCTAAAGGGCAAAACAGAACGCTTACGTTACGTGCCGAACACCTGTCAAAGATGATTCAATGGAGTTTGTATGCAACTGCACAGAACGCACGTAACGGAACGGAAGCTTTCGGAAAACTATTCGAAATGTCAAATTCCACGGAAATCCTTGTTAGTTTGTTTGTCATACTTACGATAATTTTATTTCTAGCCAATTTATTTCTTTTTTTATCTTTCGTATATTTCGTAATGCGAAAAATACTTAAAAAAATCTCGATTCCTTATATTTTGCTTTTCATTTTGAATACCTTTTTAAATTTGACATTTGACGTTTCGGAACGGAACGTATGTGACCATCTAATAATTGTAACGGCTCGGAAAGGAACGGCACATGACGTAACGTAAACGTTCTGGTTCGCCCTTAAGGCTCCATGACAGTCATATTTATTTGTCACATCCTTATGCCTACTGGATTTCATTCGGTGTTCGTATACAAAATTATTTATTTATCTCATGCGCAAGATGATGAAAGCATAACGAGGGAACGGAAGACCGAGAGCTCGATGGGGGCAACCAGTACGAGAGGACGCCCATTAGATGCTGGGCTTCTGAAACTAGAGGCCAACAATGGGAGGCCAACGATACAGGCGACCAAGGGCTGTTGGGTTGTAATAATAAAAAGAAGAAAGTTTCGATCGGCTTCATTCGTCCTTTGAGGATTAAGTACTATTCCTCCACATAGTTTGCAAATACATAGTTTAACGAATTTAAATGTGAACGTAGTTAGTCGACGGACTAATTTGGGCAAAGTCGTCAAAAAATGGGTTTTTGGCCAGAAAATATCGGTCCCGTGTGTGAAGGTCGCAGCGCAAGGTCGTTATGTCATATATACCCTGCGATGGAGGCATCCTTATGAATTTCTCCCTCGATCATACATACCGGAAAATGATTCCTCAAGTGATTTCCAGCAAAAAAGATAACCCTTTAGCTGATATAGTAATTTGAACATTTTTGCATTTTCTTACACTACTTGACTAGCTAGAATAACGGAATAAAATTATTATCACGGCCAAAAAGTTTACCTAAATATTAAAAACAACCGCACTAAAATCGAATAAGTGGTTTGGTTTTTACAGAGATTCAAACTCAAGGTAATTTGACCCAAAAACAAATTGTTTTTCCATGTCAATTTTCTCCAACTACGTTTTACAATCGTATCTATCTTACATCATTTTATTCTGGGGAAAATTTTGGTTAGATTTTGGCATGATTTTAATATTTGGCAAAATATTGCCAAATTGCAGAACATTAGGGATAGGGATAGTTTGAATAAATTGGAACTAAAATTAACCCTAGTTAATACACTTCGGCATTAAAACTGTTAGAAATAAAAGATCTAAACCAAAATGAAGTAAGAAAGATATGATCGTAAGACTATGCGCCAATTTTTAAAAGAATCGTACAAGTACCTCTTGGTATATCTTGGCTGAAGTAGGACCTAATTGAGATAGAAAAATTATTTGATTTTAATCACAAAAATTTAAGTGTGAAGCTCTGTAAGAACCAAACCACTTATTTGATTTTAGTGTGGTTGATTTTAATTTTAAGTTAAATTTGTTGGATGTTAAAATTACTTTATTTTTTCACTATTGTAGCTAGTCTAGTTTTGAAGATATTGAGCTTTAAGTCGAGTAAGAAAATGAATTTTTCAAAAATCTTCAAATAACTGTAACAGCTAAAAAATGGAGTAAAGGGTTAAGAATTGAGGGTATGTCCCGTACACTCTTTTTTGCTGAAAATCACATGAGGAATCATTTTCTGGTGCTCTTGCGCGACAGCTGCCTAACACCCTTAATATGTAATATTTGATGAAAAATGAGCCGTAAAACATTGACAAAGGTACGCAAATGGATGATTGTTTCTCCTGGTGCGTTTTAATACTTTTTGAACAAACTTCTCTAGAGGCCCTCGTACTCGTAAATCTCAAACTAATATTATAAGATCCTATTCGAATCCCCACGTCTACCATCAAGCCAAGTCGCCTAGGCTTCGGGCGCGTCCATCACTGTATGAGCAGACACATAACGTTTAAAATTTATCCTATCGCTGTAAGCTGTAACTATTTACGTGACACTCAAAGCTGTCGATTCGTTGTCTACTTTGCAATTAAAACTGCCGATAGCTCGGTTCAGATCAGATAAACCATTAACAATTTTTGCCACAAGAGGCAATTGTCGCGCACATATGGTTGCAAATTGAAAATTCCAACGACAATAAAATGAATGAAAATCTGATATGATTTCTTCGTGCACCCTTCAGTGATTCTATTTTCTTACACGACATACATTTTGTAATCGGGGATTTATGTTACCAGCGATCGACTGATTTAAGTGTAAGACTGTACATATCTGTACGTTTGTGCGCTACTAACTTCACTATACCTTTGAGGTTTTTCCCATCTTGTTCAGTGTTAGGATGGTTTTATTACTTAATCGATAGTACCATACATACTCGATATGATGATCACACACACAGAATGCGTTATGGAAACTCTAGGAATTGAGTAATTTCTGGTCTGCAATATGTTAATCAGTAGGTGATCCATATATGAGAAGATTTGCATGGGAATTTGTCTAATTAAGGTGAAATCAACTGCGCTATTTTCGTCTAAATTGACGACATTGATTGGCGAGTTTTGGAATAGGGGTGTCGTATTTTACTAGAGCTATCTTGTAATTCCGCTCAAATCTGAACGGACGCGGATTAGTTTGCCACAAATGTTACAACACAGCACTTGAAACAATAGGGCTCACCGAATTTCCAATTTTGGCCTGAGAAGCTACGTTCCAGTTATTCATAAATAAATTAACAGAATTTAAGGAAATGAAATTCGTATAAATACTTCATACGAATTCACGAGTCCTTATACAATAATTTACCTATAATGTGCACCAGAACTTACGTGCCATATGTAAAAATATAGAAATTATTATATTTTAGAGATCACATATGGAGGATATCTGCTGCATGCTCCAATCTTGGCATTATTCACTCACAGACTTTTGTCGAAATCACTAACCTCCAGGACTTGTTTTCGAATATCTCTCCGCCTATTTACTATGTACATACAGGTCACACGTAGGCATTGCTGAAAATGGAAGAGCAGAAGAACTGGCCAGGCAATTCATCTTGTTTACCTACTGGTCTTGAAACCTTTTACGGATTAAGCTGCGAACTACGGCAGTTGGGCAAGAACTGGTTTTCAAGTCTTAGGCTGAGGTACTAAGGATAGCATTCCAGTTAACGATAACCCAAAAAATTAGAATGTCCTTTTATCTATTCGAAAATTAAGGTTCTGCGTAAAGCAGACATTAAGCAGAAATTATGGTTTCGCGAATTAATTATTTCGTATATGGTCCGTCGAGGTTTTGATCCCATATTTCGATTCTATACTGAACAGATTACTTGTATCGATGTCTTTCGAGTCATTTACAGGAACATCGCATCGCGTAAGATAGAGCTATGTAAATGGACTGCTTATCGAGACTGAGTGATTCTGAATCAGTCCTTGCAAATGAAATTGAAAAAAAATGAACATGTTACTCGATTGGGGACGCAAATCTATTTTGAAAAATTAGAAGTAATTAAGCCCTGAAAAATGCCAAAGAGGTACATTCTGCGTAGTCCGAGCGTGGGAATATTAAGGAGGGTATGTTGCTGGTGATCCTGGCAGTAGGGAAAAAGTGAGTTATCAAATGGAAAACTCGTAAACTTCTGTTGGATGGATTCAATATTTGATATAAGATAATCGAGAGCGACAGGAGCACAGTATATTCAGCGTGCTACTTGCGAGACCAATCGAGGTAAACGATTTAAAGCAACGCAGAGCATAGACGGCCAAACGAGATGCTTCTGATACTCCAAATAAATAGCAAAGTAAAACTTGAAAAATGGAAAAGTGATAACAGTATTTTCTTCAAACTTGGCGACAATATTTTCTGTGACCTGTTTGTTCTTGTAATAACACAAAGTCTGAGACCCGGAGTTCCGAAGTCGTTAGGATAGTTCCAGAGGAAATAAAACACCAAATAACGGTACAAAACGATAATTTTAGATTTTTTTAATTTAGATCTAGGGAGTATGGTGGTGATTTCATAACGTCGATGGATTGGTATTGAACCCAATTTTTTATCAGCCTTGCTTTGAAAATGGAGGCATTATTTGGTTAGATCTTAGGGGAGTTGCATGGAAAATGCCGGTAATCTTAGGCATTACACTCTCTCCTGGTTTACCCTAACTCCTAGTGGAGCATGGACATGGTGCGTTCACGACTACCGTGTGTAGTCGTCAACGATTCAAAGACAACTGAATTCGGATGGTGATACGGTTGTTAGCCATACCACTTCCTAGACGCATTGTTAGTTTATTATTCTACGATAAGAATATGTCTTATCACCTTCTGAATA
Organism: Microchrysa polita; assembly: GCA_949715475.1. Classification (NCBI taxonomy): domain Eukaryota; kingdom Metazoa; phylum Arthropoda; class Insecta; order Diptera; family Stratiomyidae; genus Microchrysa; species Microchrysa polita. The sequence continues at coordinate 40,913,079 of OX454415.1, read as the reverse complement.
ATAAACTTGCGGCGGGTTATGCCGAGTTTGGAATCTCGTTTCTCTATGATAATCTCTATATCACACAGTGGCGACCGAACGATCACGGCCACAGAACACGACAATTAGCATTACATTAGGAAGAATATTTTCATAAGCCTGGGGAATATCTCTCATTTGCTAACATTTTTAGCAACGTCAACACTAACTGGAAGTTTTAAACTTTTTATGAACGACCAATAGTAATAGAAACCGACGATTAAACTACCTACCCCGACCCGAATCGTTAAAGCCTTTCACCCATTTAAAGTGTTTACAAAAGGAGTTTACGTTCCATCAAGTTACGCTTCAAACCAATCACAGTTCTTTGATTATTAACGCAAGTTAAAACCTTTTCGAACGTAGCTGCATTATACGCTACAAGCAGATTTTATAGATGACGGCACGTCATTTTGCCACTGCATAAATAATACGAAACTGTTTAATAGCGCGGGCGGAGTGAGTGAACACTCAGCGCACTGTAGTTTATGTTGAAAATAATGAATGAATGGATCATGAATTCCACTTTGATGTGGTTATAGCCAACTTCTAGATCTAGACGTCGGTAACCTACAGACTCGAAGGAATTTTCCTCTTCTTGCAAAATGAATGGAAAAGTAAACAGGAAAACGATACTATTGGAAATAATACAAGGCGTTTAGTTTCATGTCACACATGATTTAATGCAGATGCTTTGAAAGGTGTAAAATGTAACCTGGATCTTATAGTATGCATAAAATCATCTGCCACACCCGGAAATATGGAGTCGACCTTATTTTGAATGTAGGCTTGGTATTTTGTTTTATATTGTAGCTATAAAGAGTTTAGGTTTGTTGATTTCTGGAGCAACTTTTTTTTTTATTTACAGAATATTATTTGAATGGAATCTCTTACATTCAACTTTCAGAGGCAAACAAACATACGATCCTTGGTGTTTTTTCCGTTCGATAATACTTTCATAATTGAGTTATACACTATACTTACGCCCCCGCACTTTTACAGTGACTACATGATCTGAACATTAAATTCTCCCGTAGGCTAAGATTCGATTGTATGCGATCTGTAATATAACAAGTGATGTTTTCCTTCAGTCCAGTTAAACGAAATATGCCTGTGCTTCCTAGAGAAAGTTTGACCGTTTAAGAGATTCAAAAGAGTCAACTTCTCGGATATTCCGCAATGGATTCGATGAATGGCGAAGGCGCGATGTTAATGGTTGTGAATATGTTTAAGAATGATGTTGCAATTCAATATATGGTCGTACCTTTTGTACGTGACGTTTATCGAAATGCACTATGTTATATTAGTTTTTGCTACAAGCATGGTTGTAAAATATTTATAGTCACTTCTACGAGACAGTCAACAATATTTAGTGGTTTTTGTTATACGAGTGAACCGCAGTCATTGATTATGAGTTATCACCTTATTTTCAATTTTCCGAGCATATGGTTGGTTTAAGAGACGTTAGATTTGTTTAGCTGAATGCGCCGGTTTGTTTAAAAGATTTTATTTTTCGGTGTAACGTTTCACTTTGACTTTCATGCAAATGTATAGTTTATTTAATGTTTTCGTAATCTCATATAGTGGAGGTGCATTTTATCGTTGTGAATGTCCTTTTATGACCTCAGCCATATATTTCCTCAAAGTGATCATATAAGTAAGTCTTAACATTTTGCATTGAATGCTCCTAATACTCCAATCAATGGGGAGGTTTCTCAAATGGTGCGGTAGTTGCAAATTTGCTATACCTATGTTTTAAAGGCAAATTTGTTATATGTCTTAACTCACGCCACGAGTTAAAATCCAAGTTTGCGTCCCGCCGCGATCTTTAAAAAACCATCTAAAATCGACCCTTTTATTAGTTTTTAACCTATAATTCCCTCTCAGTTCATTTGAGCATAAAATTTGCCAAGACAAGTTTGTAGAGCACAAAATTATCTATAAATACATATAATAAATAATCTAACAAGTTGTACTCTACAATAAAAACTGACAGAGTTATAGCACCTAGAAAATGCGGGAAATTCCAAAAAATTATGACAATTTTGCAGTTTTTTTTTGCATTTACATACCAGGCTTTAAGGCCCGTCATCAAATTTGGTAGGGATGTAGAATGGTAACAGTCTTTGGCACGAGATACTTAGAAGTTGGTAGGGCTAAGATAACAGGGTGCCCCGAAGGTTTGAAGTCGAAGTTGACGTTTTTAGTTTTTATTGGACGCATGAGAAGCCAAATCAAAGAACTCGAGAACTGCTCAAAATGTAGACTGCTAGCCACAATTATCGCCGGGAAGTCTGTCTTACAACCGTTTAGCGATTCCGGATTGTTTCACAATTCCTTGTGACAAAAGTAAATACATAGTAACTTGACTAGAAATAAATATGTTCTTGCGCCCAGTGCCAGTGAAAAATTTACTACAGAAAAGCTTAGCAAACAATTACTTAGTAGGTCTGTTCTAACAAAACTGCCATTAAATGGAAAAGGTTTCTGATCCCATACTTGTTGACTTCAGACCATACTGTGGAGTACCAATAATTCCATAGACTTTTCAGGGTACATATACATTCACTACAAAGGCCCCCTTTACTCAAGGTGAAAATCCTTAAAACATATTTCGATATCTCGACACCATCATGAAATTTGCATTTGGAAAATTGCTTTAGACTAACTGACAAGTATCTAGCTGTCATTGTCCCGCAACTTCTTTTATCGTTTTCCTTTCTTCAATGAGACACATGTGACTCACAAAAGAGTACTGGATATGAATACCATGAGTCACATGTGTCTCGTAGATAGTGAGGAATTTAGAACTCATTTTGAGATATCGCTGATGCAAAACCTGCGTTACATATCAAGAAAATATTTTGCTCTTTATGCGTTTGCCCAAGTGTTACTGTACCGGGAAACTCCCAACGTTGCGTAAGCGCTTCGCCTATGTTTAGCACATTCTCCCGCAGCAAGGACCAACCTTTTTCCAAAACCAAGTTAAATTAAATAATTAGCAATTGTTTGCCGTATAGAAAGTGCATTTGGATATTGATTTTAAGATATTTGAATATTTTTTAAATTATCTCCTTATGTTATGTCCTAAAAACCGTGTTATTACTTTCTCTTATATCCTCAAGGACTCAACGGCTGACTCGCTATAACAAATATGCAGAAACAGAGCCAAGAAATGTTCATTAAAAATTATATGATTCCTTTTCCTTTTCAATTTAAATTTGGTGGTGTTTACAGAGGTCTTCGGGGTACCCTGTTATCTTTGCCCTACCAACTTCTAAGTATTTCGTGCCAAAGACTGTTACCATTCTACACATTCCTACCAAATTTCATGACGATCGGTTCAGCCTTTCGCTACTTATTTAGTGAAGAAATTTTCAAATCTACGGGACACCTTGTTATCTTTGCCCTACCAACTTCTAAGTATTTTGTGCCAAAGACTGCTCCCATTCTACACATTCCTACCAAATTTCATGGCGATCGGTTGGGCCGTTCGCGAGTTATTTAGTGAACAAATTTTCTAATCTCCGTGACACCCTGTTATCATTGTCCTACTAACTTCTAAGTATTTCGTGCCAAAGACTGTTACTATTCTACATTCCTACCAAATTTTATGACGATCGGTATGCGTATGTGATGAATATCAAACCAAGGAACTTAACGTACGAATCGAAAGTTACATAAATGTCCAACCACGACCACCTCATAATTCAATGCAAGAAACAACTTAAAACACCCCTAAATTAATTTGATTTTAATTCACACGAAAGGATTTTTCATTTGGGATAAGGATTTTTTCTTTTGGGATAAGGAGTTTTTCATTTGGGATATAGATTTTTTCATTTGGGATATGTATTTTTTCATTTGGGATAAGGATTTTTTCATTTGGGATAAGGATTTTTTCATTTGGGATATGAATTTTTTCATTTCGGATAAGGATTTTTTCATTTGGGATAAGGATTTATTCAATTGGGAAATGCTATAAATGATTTCTATGAAAAAGTATGGAAAATGACATTTAATTTATTGAATTTCGGCACCCTTGACTCAAGGTCTCCTTCAGTTAAGGAATGTTCATAAATACGGGCCTAAGTCTTTTAAGTATGGTTTATAGGAAATTTGATTGTCATTAAATTTCATTATAAATTGTGTTTGTATGATACACAGGAATCGAGTAAATTCAAAGAGAGTATAATGAGTTTTATCGACTTGGCCAAGACTTTGGAAAGATCCATGGGAAACACGATTTTTCATTTAAGCCGGATTTATTACGTTGAGGGTTCATGAAAGAGGAAACAAACACCGGATATGTAATGTACTCGACGTCTGTGCATGCTGACCTCCGGTTAAGGATAGTGTACTTTTTTGTCATATTTGGGACCTGTCCGATCATTTTTTTTTAGCAAAATGAGTTTTAGATTCCTGTGATCTTACTGATTCAAAAACCACAAAAATTAGCCTTCTATTTATTTCTTTTTGAAATGCAAATGAAATAAGATACACAAAAACTGTGAAATTGGCATGATTTTTGATATTTTCCCTGTTTTCTTCGCGCTATAACTTTGTCAATTTTGAATTTAGAGTAAAAATTTTTGGATGCTCTACAAAATACTCTTCGCACATTTTGTGCTCAAATGGACTGGAAAAGAGTTATAACCCAAAAACTGATAAAAGAGCCTATTTTAGATAGTTTTTTCAAGATGGCAGCGGGAGCACAGGAGGTACAGTGACGCAAACTTGGATTTTAAGTTACCCCACCTGCCTTTACAACATATCAAGCATCTTTTGCACGCTAACCCCTATATTTCCTTCTCTATTTATTGGAGTAATATAATATATAGATAAGGCATCATTAAAAGAGCAGCTTGAAAAAAAGTTTTTTTTAAACTTCATTCTCAAAACCACTTGGTTTTCAACATCCATCCTTTTCCACTTTTTTCTATTTCATCAATTCTATATTAGAATTATATTATTGGATATTATAGAAAAATGTATTTACAAAAGATTAAACATCTCCACTATTTTCAAAAAAAGACTTTCTCACGGTTTCTGAAAATCAACCTTTCAATTTCAATATGAATTTGAATTATTCAATTCATAGCCCTAGCACCAGAGCGTAACTTTATGATTTATTTATTTTATACTGCGTTACTTTTACAATATTTACTGAAGAAGTACTCATTTAACGGTTTTCCAATTGCCTTTTTTGGATTAACAAATCGCGAAAAAGATTCATATCAATATATTGTTTGTTCGGCGCGCACACACAATCTTTTAAATTGCATTTCAGTTGAGCGGTAGAGCAAATCAATCAGAGCACTAGTAGACTTCATCGTTGCGGTAGGCTCTTATCACTTTTTCCCCATTTCTAATCCAAAACAATGACGTTACAATTTAATCCGTAATCGATTCACAAATACGTTTTTACTTTCATTCAGCAAATTCCAATCAATTTCCAGTAGCTACAAGCTGTGGTGATGTGTGATGAATTTTATATGCATACTCGTACGCGCGTATAGTAGACGCATATTTCTGTGCTATCTATCAGAGAGCATAAGGTGGAAACAGTTGTACTGAATTGTCGGCTTTTTTGTAGATGTCTTGTTGAATAAACTGAAAGGTTGATGGAAGGTTTTGCGCTGTGTGTAAAATGAATCAGATTTAACGACATGTCTAGTTTATTTAACATAAACACACAGTAGTGTGTAGTGTTACTTGCGTCATTAATTAAAATAATGGTTTCTGTGGTCAGTTGTCAAGTGTCATTTGGATCGATAAGAAAATTGAGCGTTGAATCCTCGACTTTCAAATTGTTGGTCAGTTTACAGGGAATACTCAGGGCCAAATCGATACGGGGAGAGAAAGAAAAATAGTACATACATAACTGTTGTTAGAATAAATTAATTTATCATTTCGAAATAAACAATATCTACCAAAAGACATCCTACATCGAAAAAAAAAACGAAAAATTACTGACTGAGCACTGTGCAAAAATTGTTTTTAATCCAGTTCTCACATTTTTTATTTAAAATTAAGGTGCGTGTAAGGTCAACATAAAGACCAATTTCCAAGTCATGATCCCTGTTACTGTAATGCAATAGGGACATTTAAAAAAAATTTCAAACACGTATTTACAAGAAGTAACAGTTATACAAGCTGTGTTTTCAGTTTTTTACAAAAGTTTCTCATTCACTAAAATAGAAAAACGGCGTGATTTCCTAATTGGACTTTTTTTTTAAATCTATCTTTTGGGGTGGGGTTACTACTAGGCCTGTTCGGTACCGAGATTTCAGTACCGGGTTTTGGTTTTTTTCAATACCCGGTACCACCGGGTATTCAGTACAGACGGTTTTTTTTTTTAACCATAAGCCGGTTTTTTTGAGTACCGGGTTAAAAACCGACCGACGAGTCGGTTTTTTATACCGAGTGAAGAACCGACCGACGAGTCGTTTTTTTGGTACCGGATTAAAAACCGACCGATGAGTCGATTTTTTGGTACCGGGTCAAAAAGAACCGACGAGTCGGTTTTTTGGTACCGAGTTAAAAAGAACCGACTAGTCGGTTTTTGGTACCGGCTTAAAAAGAACCGACGAGTCGGTACCGAGTTAAAAAGAACGATTCACTTTTACCATGAGCCGGTTTTTTCAGGTTTTTTGGTACCGGGTTAAAACCGACCGGCGAGTCGGTTTTTTGGTACCGAGTTAAAAAGAACCGACGAGTCGTTTTTTGGTACCGAGTTAAAAAGAACCGACGAGTCGGTTTTTTGGTACCGGGTTAAAAAGAACCGACGAGTCGCTTTTTTGGTACCGAGTTAAAAAGAACCGACGAGTCGGTTTTTTGGTACCGAGTTAAAAAGAACCGACGAGTCGCTTTTTTGGTACCGGGTTAAAAAGAACCGACGAGTCGCTTTTTTGGTACCGAGTTAAAAAGAACCGACGAGTCGGTTTTTTGTTACCGGGTTAAAAAGAACCGACGAGTCAGTTTTTTTGTACCGAGTTAAAAAAGAACCGAAGAGTCGGTTTTTTGGTACCGAGTTAAAAAGAACCGACGAGTCGGTTTTTTGTTACCGGGTTAAAAAGAACCGACGAGTCAGTTTTTTTGTACCGAGTTAAAAAGAACCGAAGAGTCGGTTTTTTGGTACCGAGTTAAAAAGAACCGACGAGTCGGTTTTTTAGTACCGAGTTAAAAAAAACCAACCGACGAGTCGGTGTTTTAGTCAGGTTTTTAAGCACCGATTCAATTTGAGTTTTCCTTTTTCATCACTTTAGTTTTCAGGCGTTTTTTTATTTTAACACGTGGATGTGGATTATTATTATCGGAAATGGTATCATCGAAAGGTGTCGACTAGGTACTACAATGAATTCCTAGAACAATGGAATGCGCATACACTAAGAAAATGCCATCAAAAAGTGGCTCCAACATCTGGGTAAACTTTTTGAATATTTAGACCAAATTTTCAAATGTTACTAGTAGGTGAAGTGCTAAATGCAAGCCGGAAAATGAAATAATCAAAATTTGATTTTGAAAGTTTTCATAAATTTAATGATCATGTATTAATTCGATAATTTTACAGTTTCAGACAAGCTAGCAGTGGCGTAGGAAATTTAATGTTTGGGGCTGGTATGGTTTAATACTTTTTGGCTTTTTCATTGGTTGGAGTATTCAACCCCAATACACTGGAATACACACTATTTAATTTTTTTTATTTGAACAAATTTATGCAACGCAACGTTTTGCAATCCCATTTAAATGTACTTTTCGCAATAGTGTAAATTTTGATTCTGTTGGTATACAGTTATGCAACAGGAACGTTGCTGATTAATTAATTTAAAGCATCTATTAATTTCGAAATTTCGTATTCATTGCCCCCATTTTTCCGACGCCCCTACTACGAACTTACAGCATACAGCTGCGCATGTGCATAATTTTGTTTACAATAAATTTTCCATATAAAATTCGTTTGAGAAATGTCATCGAAGTTACAAAATCTAGTTACCATAGAAAATATTTTGGTCCCGAAAAAAAGTCCCATATCTAGTGTATTTTGCGGTTATTTGCATTTCCTTTTTAGATTTTCTTATTCATTGCCCCATTGCCATGCTGGTCGAATTTCATACTTTTCTTCACACATTTTGTAACTGCATTTTTTTTTTTGCACTATGAATTTTTTGATTTTGAAAGAAACGTGACTTGCGTCATAGAACCGTGGAATCACTCATTAGTTAGGTTTTTTTTCAGCGAAAAATTGCAACACCAGGGCACTGAAGGTTCTTAGAGTTCAAGTTTTAATAGGAAGTGCCGCTATTTGGCCAAGTGTGAATTTTACAGATCATCAGACCCCTAGTTGCATTTTGCAATATTGCTGCCACATCCGAGACAGCTTATCCATAGACCAACTAATCATCGAAAAGCTCGAAGACCCACAAATGGATTGGTATTGCCATGTTCAAAAGCGTCCGCCTGAGAACCCGGCAAAGAAGGCGAAATCAAACTTCCACTCGATGGACCCATGGGCCGGAGGTAGACCGACGAGTACATGGACCTGTCAAATTAAAGAGCAATAACAACGCATTAGGCCCGGCGATGACACGATCCAAGATAGAGCTGCCTGTTGAAATAGGCTGAGAGATTACCGCCAGAATGGGCGATGTGCCTACACCGCAGGCCGAGCGACGCAACGCCATCTAGCCGTATAAACAACGAGGCAACAAAGAAAATACAATATTGCTGAAAATATACTGGCATCCTGATCTTTAAAAAAACTATTCTCACCAAAACTAGAAATAATGAAGCAAATGTGATACCGTTATGGAATCTAAATAAAATGCACAACTTTTGAAATTAGTTGCCGCGACAGAACGGCGTAGTACCGTCAAAAATAGACTTTGATGACTTCATTCGTAAATTGTAGGCATCCTATCTTCCAGTTCTGCAGTAAAAGCAATGCTTGATGGGCTTTTCCCATAGCGCAAGTTGTGTGAGATGCGTTCGTAGTGCTGTATATTTGGATATGTCTCCTTTGTGTGTTAGAAAGGTTATTTGTCCAGACGGGTGCTTCATAATTCACCGAAGAACAACCAATAGTTTCCGGTGGTGAGTATAGTGTCTCTTCGTCAGTTCCCACCATGTAATTCCAGCAAGAGCTTGACTCTATAGACAATGTCTCTCCTCAATCGCACTCAAAATTGTATGTCACGGGGGACTGACTAACACATAAATGCAATTCTAGCTCCCGGCTGTGAGTAACGATGGTTTTGGCCGATGGTTTTAGCCGTTTCCTTAATTGTTATTTATCAACACTCTCTAGCCTTAGAGAAAACATAGCAACACATACTATGCGTTAGTCCAGAGTGGACATAAACAAAAAATAATGGCACAATTTTCTTCACACTATTGCAATTTATACATACTACTAAATAAAAACTAAAAGGAGAAGGTAGACAATTTCGTATATAATATACCATCGAACTTCGACTATGGAATACCAATTAAAAAGTGTTCCAACATCTGGGTAAACTTTTTTGGTCTAAAATCGATAAATCATACCATTCACTGGTCTAGATATCCGAACCGTCAAATTTGACAATTTCAGCTGTCTGTGGTATCCGCACGGGCTGCCAATTGGTAGCTCACGAAGTCAATAGGAAGCAGCCATCGCTTCAAAACCAGCAACAATCTCACTGCCAAATATTTATACATACATGTTGACAATTTTGCAACTTTTGTTCGTTTTTTGTTTGAAACTATAAAATTGACGAAAGACCTAACATTAACACAAGCACAGTGTCCGATCCCGCTCTGTGGCTCACTTGGTTGAGTCGCACTCTACGATGCTAGTAATCTAGAGGTCCGGAGATCGAATCTCGGCGTGGTCCAGGAAATTATAGTGCTTGCAACATTATACAGGGTGTCCGGAAACTGCCGCATAAACGCCTGTGCCGGATTAGCCACGTGGCAGAAGGTGGCAAATGCCACGGGCCCCGCGCCTTAAGGGGCCCCGCGTTTTCTCAAACATTGTGCCAGTTCGCAAAGCCAGTTCGAAATTAAAGCAAGGTTTAAATTGGACAGAAATACAGAAATGATGGCTTTCCCGTAAACCTACGCCCACAGTGTTTCAGATTCACATTCTAGCGGGACATACGAGTTTTAGAGCTTATGTTGGGAAATGTATTTGCACACATCCATAGAACTTCGAAATTACAATTATATTTCTCATTCACAGTGTCGTACTGCTTTGGACGTAATGAAAAATGGGGGCAAAATTAGCTTTTTAAAAATAACTGAAAATTGTTTCACAAAAATTTTGTTTTTCGCTTAAGTGTGTAAGTTTTCGAAGAAAAAATGTAGAAAGTGTAAATTTTGGTCTTCTGGTATACGCTACATGAGTATCATTTTTATAGGCCTTTTTGGCTGAATGTTTGGTTTTAACTTTTTATGAACCTGAGTAAACCTGAAAAGGTACAATTCAATCGAAAGCTATACTAAAGCTTTCAGTAAAACCGATCGACGTTCTTAACACATTGTGATTAGAGGTACGGAAATTTCGATTTTACGGAAGAGGTGCGAATTTCGGCGGAAATTTAATGTTAATTTTTGCGAATTGATGCGAAATATTTTAGCTTGTACTTTTTACACTAAAATATTAATTTTACCCCCAAAAAAAATATTGATAGTGTTCACAGAATCACGAGCACAATGGCTTACCAAACACCGCACATCTAATATAAATAGTACCAATTCTTTTATTACATATCTATTCGTCGTTCTGCAAGGTTGTAATGCTGATATTTGCTAGCTGATAGCCCCTTTCCTATGAAGTCTTCCTGCTTCCAACGAACTGAACTTGTTAGATTGAAGTATGTAATTATTACTGATTTGACCCAAAAACAATATTTTTTTCCATCTCAATTTTCTCCAACTTCTGCCAAGGTGAGGTGCTTGTACGATTCTTTTAAAAATTGGCGCATAGTCTAACGATCATATCCTTTTTACATCATTTTATTCTAGCTCCATTATTTCTAACAGTTTTAGTACCCTAAGTGCAGAAAATTAGTGTTAATTTTGGCTCGATTTCGACATACATACTTTGAATAGATTTTACTAATTGCAGATCTTTAGGGGCAGTGTGAATTGAATTGTATTGAATTCGAGCTAAAATTGACCCTAGTTTTCTACACTTAACGTATAAAAACTGTTAGAAGTAATGGAGCTAGATCAAAATGATGTAAGAAATATATGATCGTAAGACTATGCGCCAATTTTTAAAAGAATCGTACAAGCACCTCACCTTGGCAGAAGTTGCAGCCAATTGAGATGGAAAAAATATTGTTTTTGGGTTAAATCACGCAAATTTGACTTTGAAGCTCTGTAAAAACCAAACCTCTTATCCGATTTTAGTGTGGTTAGTTTTATTTTACAGGTAAATTTGTTGGCTGTAATAATCATTTTATTTCACTATTCTAGCTGGTCTAGCTTTGGAGATATTAGGCTTTAAGTTGTGCAAAAAATGATTTTTTCAAAAATCTTTAAATGCCTGTGGCAGCTAAATTGTTAAGCTGAGGGGGTATGTTCCGTACAACTTTTTTGCTGTAAATCAACTGAGGAATCATAATCCAGTGCGTTTATGTGGCAGTTTCCGGACACCGTGTATACACTCCGAAACTCTATATGCAATGTAACGTTGACTCGAAGTAGCCTATAAACGGCTGAGTGAACGCACCATGCCCCACAAGGGGTTACGGTACAGAGAAGAAGAAGAAAGTGTCCGATTTTGACACGTTCAAAATAAAATTTTGATTGCGTCATTAACCGGCTGGCATTCGACAGCTCGTGTCAAAGCCACCTTCACTAGAAGCCGGGAAGCAGCAATACATGCACACAAAACGAGCCTATGAACATGTATATACGTTGCACGATGCACTAACACAAGCACAGCGCATGTAAAAAAACCGTGTCTGCTCTGATAAAAATCGCGAAAACATGTGGAAAATTCACTTTTTGTCGGTATTTTGTTCTTTCACTGCATTCTAGACACTTTAATTCACGACACATTCCACTTTTCGCGACGAAAATCGACCGGGAACCAATACTTTTCGTGTAAAGTTTGTCGCGACCCAACCCGATTTGCCTTTACCGCAATGTAAATTTTCGATCTGAACAGGCCTATGATTTGGCGCTTAAGTATATGAACGTGTTCTGCTTCCGGGCTTTGTATAAAGATGGCTTTGGCTCGTGTGGATGCTGTTTTAGTACGAAAAGTGACATTAAACACCTCGTCTACTAGTAACATTTGAAAATCTGGTTTAAATATTCAAAAAGTTTACCCAGATGTTGGAGCCATTTTTTGATGACATTTTTTTAGTGTATGCGCATTCAATTGTTCTAGAAATTCAATGGGGCACATAGACACTCTCTGTGGCCTATGCATGGGGTTACTGTGATTAGCTGATGGATGATTATGTGCTGTTTGAAAACTCTCGCACAAGTATCATGGTTGTGAATGAATTGGTTCTGAATCTCGAAAAGGAGGCAAATACTGCTGGACTAAAGACTAATACCAACATTCATTCCCATTCATTTACAATTTTCTCTACTTATGCATTGTTGCTGTTGAGGGCCGTATCAACAAAATGCGTTTTTGGCATGTTTACCAAAATTTGCGATAGCATCAATCTCAGTCGTAAGAATATACTGAAAGATCAGTGCTGTTGTATGGGAACAGCACATGAAAAGTTGCCGCTACAGTTACCAAAAACAACTTTCTGTCATTTCGACTGTCGATTTCTAAAAATGTTTTGTCCCAAAAAAATTTCAAACGAAATTTATTTTCAGCCCACGGGACAAGTACTTATCGACGAATTGATTCGCAAGCAGAATTGGCTGCGTTACAGAAGAATGATAGCTGGGTTGCTAGCGCCGCTATTCGATAAAATGAACTCCTTTTCTCGAAGAGTCTCAAGAATATCGGGGTCGCCTATACGTGAAGTAGACGTGATGTAGTCCAGGACAATAATAGTAGTAGTAACAACAATTATGTACCACGGGTTACATATTTCTAGCAGCTTTCGTTCGAAGAGGGCGTGACAAAAGCCTGTAATTTTGTGTGAGCATTACGTGGATCTACAATATTCAGAGTTTGTATATCTGCAGTGGCAAACATATCGGAGTTATTGTGAAGCGATAAAAAAGCGCAGGGGCTCCGTCGAGTGTCGAGTCTGTGGAATTTGGGCATAAGCAGCGGCAGCGGCAATAATGCTGGAAATAGATATGATGCAGCAACAACAGCAGTCCAATGTATTTTAAATGGGTGACGTCATGCTGGCAGCAAAAGCCATTTGCTGTTGCTGCAGCATATCTATTTCCAGCATTAGGCGTAGCTGAATTTTCACTTGACACCACTTATTAGCGGAAAATAATGTACGCATTAGAGGTTAATCTATTAAGCAAGCCAATCACCTGACCACGGTCAACGTTTGTTCTTCGTCTTATCTTCACCAATGAAAATTGACGTAGCCTTGGAATTAGTCGGCGGAATTTTTAAGTAATTCTGACAAATATTCTGCTAAACTTGTGAAATTAATTATTGTTTTCTGCTGTGGAAAATAGCCAAAACAATGGTAGTACATATTGGCGCACTCGAACACACATTTACATAATTGGCGTCGAATAGACGCATCAAATCTATCTGATTAGTAAATAAAGAATTTTCTCGATGACATGAATTAACGTTTAATGACTGTTTCATTGCAGAATGATTTACTGAGAAGTAATCCAACCAGACGCAATAGATGCATATTTCACGTTTTGGAGTATAAGATCACTGACCGCTGTCTATCATCCCCAATTCATATTAGATTTCCACACATCACTTTTTTTACAATTGCTTCTGTTAGCGCAATGCACTCGCCATTACATCACTCCGTTTTTGGACCATAAACAACAAGAGGCCGCCAGAGCTCACTTGAAAGCGAAATGCTCCAGCGCATTTTACACACATACAGCCCACAGACGTTCATAGACTTTTTTTGCAAATGCTACTCACACCGCACATTTTACTTACGTTTCTTCCGCAACATCTTTGTCCGCATCAGCTGTGTCTGAGTTTGTAGTTGCTGCAGACGCCTCCTCGACGATTATTCGCTCCTCTCCCCGGTCCCCGCCTGTTGGATGAGCTTGTTCGAGCGTAATCCGATGCTCGGTTGCTTGGCCAGACTGACCGTTGATGTTCTCCACAATTTTTGGCACTTTTCCAGAATTTCTGTTCTTTCCACCATGAGAACCATCATCAACATCACTTTTAACACTCGCCACACGCTTTTCACTCACACGACCGGGCTCTCCCGGGGACGGGATTTCATGCACATCGCCCAACGGCACTGTATCACTACTGGGTGGCGGATCGCCCGCGGCCACCCTTTTCGGATGCGGCGGCGATTCTGCAGTGCTGGCTGCTGTATCCTCTGGTAATTGACGAACGATATCATGCCCAATGCCAATATCCGCCGAATTGAAAACGCGACTTTCGGGCGGTTTAATACTTTCCGAAGCAACGATCAAAAAGAGCAGACAACTGTTGTATGTGGAGAAAGAAAGAAACGGTAAATCCAAAGACAAGTTTTAAGAACTCAAGTCAAAGTTGAATATTCTGAATTTACGTAAGAATGGTAAAGTGCGTTAGCATGCAAATTATGCAAAGCACTAGAACGGGTTAATTCTAATCGGATGGCCTTCATAGTAAGTTGTTTTGGATTAGAAGGTGGGCCTCTTGATTGGAATTCAAACGAAAATCTAATTTGATGTACTCACCTGGAACCGACAGACACGAGAAGGAGACTCATGTACGCGACACTCAAACAATGACGCATTTTGATCCACTCGCGATTCATACAGATGAAAATCATAAGGGGCGACCCAATTATGATTAACTGGAGGAACGGAAACGATTTCCTCACATTTGGAGCTAGAATAACAATTGTTTTCGAATTACAGACTGACGTGTACTAAATTTCGGTGGATTGTCACTTTGACATATTGCAAAAATGGAGTCGATATTTTTTACTGGAATAAGTAGAAATGGAATGGCCACAGCTGTTAAAATGTGTCTCCAATTATACACAACGCTACATATATGAAACTAAAACATAAGCGCCGGTGGGTATAATATTTCAGGGGGCATAGATTTTGCATATTATTTTATTAAAAGAGAAACGTATATAGTACGTAACTCTAGGACCTTCCTACTCACTGGCTGTATTGTTGGATCATTGGATAATTCGAATTTCGGTAATAAGCAAAGTTTTTTCGGGATTGAATGCATAATTTCCAAACTATTAACGCCTGGACGATCAATATACATATTTTTTTATCAAATTGGATAAAAAACTACCAACAAAAAGATTAAAAGAGAAAGCGACTTTAATTCATACATTTTTAGATAAACCCCACGATTGCTCTTTTTATGATACGCCTATGAGTCTCTACCAAACAAACAAATCGCACGCATGCGCACATGCAATGGCATGTTACCGACGTCAAGCTTCGTGCCATCTTCGTGGGGTTTCGAAGCCGGGCTAATTTACAGTTGATATACATACGCTACAAAATTGGACCCACATATGAACAAGCGTTTGTATGAAGTAAGCCGTTCCATTTTCTACTTATTCCGAGTATTTTTTTGGCAGACTTTTTGACAAATGAGTACGATCGGTATTCTACGATATTTTTTTTTTCTGCAGGAAATTGCAAAGCACAGATTGTACAGATTACGTTTTAGATCAAATAAATTTGCCCTCTTGCCATATTTAACTCCTATATTTCCCAGATCGAACGAAACAACCAGGAAAACGAAAAAAATATTTATCGAAATCAAAATTATTGTGAATTAGCAGTTTTCCCCTCGAATTTGACATCTTCCAATTGGTTGTCAAACTCAAACCGCAACACGTCATTTGGGGGTTGTTTTTAGTGGGCGCCGCTTATCTCAATAATTTGGTCAAAATGTTAGAATCTCTTTACAGTATTCCCTTTACAATTTTAGAAGTTCCAAATTTGAAAGTACGCCTACCATCATGGTTCCGTCAGCCATCCGCAATGACTATGTTTTCATTTGTGCTTCTGTCTTACTTTTTAGTAACCGGAGGTGTGTTCTTATATCTACCGGTGTTTAGGAATTAACTAAAAGTTATATTGCATTCATTTCAGGAATCATTTACGATGTAATTGTTGAGCCGCCTAGTGTTGGATCTACGACCGATGAACATGGACATTCGCGACCCGTAGCATTCATGCCCTATCGGGTGAATGGACAGTACATCATGGAAGGATTGGCCAGCAGTTTCCTCTTCACGTTGGGCGGATTAGGATTCATCATCATGGATCAAACTCATGCTCCCGGCAAGGCGAAATTGAACCGCATCCTTATTACGGCTATGGGCTTCATTTTCATTTTAGTTTCGTTCTTTACAACGTGGATTTTCATGCGAATGAAGTTGCCCGGCTATTTGCAACCGTAAATGATTTGGGCGTGTATTTTGATACTAATGCTACTCTATTTACTTGTATTAATGCTTTCTACAATTTTCTAATAATAAGATGAAACGTGTAATCTCTTAAGTTTGTTATTTTATTTTTTCTTATCCCTAAGTTCCACTTGATTGCCAGCATACATATTTATAAAGCCGAGTTCGATCAAAGCTTCCGCAATTATTGTGGGTTTGCCTGTCGTTTTTAGCCTCGGGTTGAATATTCACACACAATGAGTGTTGCATTTTGTACCTCTTCCAGATATTTGTCTGCCGCTTTGAATTTAGCATTTCCTTTAGGGCAGTTCTCCAACTGAATACCACTTTAGCTCCCTACATAAATCCCTCTATGTATAGTGATTCTTTTGTTGTAGCTAGTAAATTTGACACAAGACAATTTTACTTGCCAATATCTTATCATTTTCATATAAGATAACAGCGGAATTTAATGTTCGTTTTAAGTATAATTTGTTCTGACGGTATGCAAAAGCATTCGGTTCTGATGTATTTAACTTATCTGTGATTGGAAGAAGTGAAGAGTGAATTGATATAGAATTCACTTCCGAGAGTGCTATAAAACGCTCCACTGACTGGCAAATCTTTTACCAATGAGAATCCTGTAAAAGATAAAGACGGGTCTCTGCTAGTCACAGATGAACAACAACTGCGCCGATTGAGAGAGCATTTCATGGAGGTTCTTAACAACAACTTTAACCCTTCAAGCCCATCGGAGCCAGTAAGTTTTCCGCAAATGGCCAGAATTAACACAGGCGTACCATCCAAGCTGGAAAAAACCTTCAATCATTGGAAGCAGGTAAGGCCCCGGGGGCAGACGGTATCCCGATGGAATTTTTGAAAGCTGACATCGACGCTACAGCGGATATTCTTCTTCCCCTCATCCAAGAGTGTTGGACAACCGAGACTCTCCCTCAAGAATGGAAGAAGGGCGTCAATATAGTTATGTTGTGTAGATTTTATTTAAACTAAGACTTTTGAAAAATTGGTTTCATAATTTCGGGGGGTGTTTTATCCCCCATATGCCAGATCCGGAACGGCTGGTCGGCTTAGCCAAAAACACTACACATCGGTGGGCCTTCTCTTTAGGAATATTTATCGTGTACCCTGCTACCCTGTGGAACCCCCTGCATTCCTGTGGTCGGCAATCCACCTTTGATACACAAGCAATTTGAAAACCGAAGTGAGATATTCAGTGGCGGGCAGTTGGAGGTATTCGAACATGAGCATTGAAATCAGGTTCAACGGCTTTCGAGTGTTTAGCATTCTTATGACGACTGTTGGAGCCAATCCCACTAAACAATTGAATCCTTAATTTTATTTTACATCAAAATGCATCGTTTTTGGCATTTTCAACAAATTGTTTACTGAACACGCGCACGAAGTAAAGAGGATTCTCTATTGCTTACTGTTCTTCTTCTTCTTGTAGCGGTGCAGAAAGGTGTGTAACCTCGATTTATGGTTCGTCAATGTTTGTGTCCGTGAGGTCTAAGGACAAAAACATAGCTGCTGCGATAGGGTTTTCCCACAGTGATATAGGGGTAAGATCAGTGGGCGCAGCGGGGCATTGAAACAAACGGCCCACATCATGAGGAGTACCATTGCAGTTTGGACAGATGTTTTGGATGTCCGGGTTTATGCGAGAAAGGTACGAATTAAGGCGTGAACAAAAGCCCGACCGAAGTTGAGCTAGTGTTACTCTGGTGGCTCTCGGGAGCCTAATCTCCTCAGGCGAAATTGGTGGTGGGCGCTCTGAGAGGACTCTATTCGCACCTAAACTCGCGATAGACCGATTCACTTCTTCAGTGTGGATCGCTGCAATGGCGGCTCGGTATGTAACTTCATCGTAAGGGTCCCGTTTGTATCCCTGAACCTCTCTCTCAAGGTCTCGTAAACCACGCCTGACATGTCGTGGTGGAGGAATTCGGTCCATGAGATGATTATTGGGATGATCCTCACGGTAGCAACCAACAAGATACTGCTTAGAGAGTAGGAGATTGTGATCACGTATTGGCATCAATTTTGTCTGCTGATGTAAGTGATCCTGGGCAGACATCATAAGGCAACCTGTCGCGATGCGTAGAGCGGCATTTTGGCAGACCTGAACTTTGGACCAGTTTGTGTCACATAGACTATGTGTCCAAACTGGGGCTGCATAATCAGCGGCCGCTCGACCCACCGCTTTATAAGTAGCTAGCATGGTTTCTTTATCTTTGCCCCAGGTGCTACCAGCTAGAGCTTTTAGGATGTTGTTCCTACTGCGCATTTTTTCACATACTGAAGCTGCATGATTCGCAGACGTCATCATGTTCTCTAGGTGAAGCCCGAGAATTTTGGGGTTTTTAACAGTAGGAACAGAATTGTTGCTTACTGTTCGATTTTTATGTCTAGCGATGACTTCTTCTTCTTCCTTGCCTCGTTCTTTATACCGCTCCATGGCTTCGCGTTGCTCGACCCGCGGTGTAGGCACATCGCCCGTTTTGGCGATAATATCTCAGCATATTTCTACAGGCAGCTCTATCTTGGATCGTGTCATCGCCGAGACCAATGCGTTGTTGTTGCTTTTTCATTTGACACATCCAGGTGTTCTTCGGTCTGCCTCTGGCCTTGGGTCCATCAAGGGGAACTTCCATTGATATCGCTTTCTTTGCGGGGTTCTCAGGCGGACGCCGTTGAACATGGCAATACCAATCCATTTGTCGGCCTTCGAGCTTTTCGGTGATTGGTTGGTCTATGGACAAGCTGCCTCTCGGATGTAGCTACTCTTGATGTGGTCCCTTTTCGTTACACCAGTTGACATGCGTAACATTTTCATTTCAGTCGCTGTCATGTGTTTCGCGTAACCTTCATACATGGTCGAGCATTCTGATCCATACATGAGTGCGGGACGTACAACCGTTTTGTACAACTTGCCCTTTAGCTTCAGTGGCATTTTTTTATCGCAGAAAACTCCAGAGTTTTCTCGCCACGTCATCCACCCAACCTTTGTGCGATGTTTGATGTCATCATCGCATGTAGCTCCGTTGTTCACCATCGAGCCAAGGTACTTGAACTTGGTACAAGACTTAAGCTGCTCTCCTTTGACGTACATATCTGGTATCGGTGCATCTGGGTCTAAGAATGGGCAGCATAAGAACTCAGTCTTTGTTATACTTACCCTCAGTCCATGCTCCTCCAGAATGTCACACCATTTTGTAAGTGCAGCTTGCAAGGTAACGATGTTTGGGCTACTGAGGACTATATCATCGGCAAAAAGAAGATATATTTCTAGGCCGTCGGATATTCGTGTTAATAAGTAGCACATGATGATGTTGAAGAGCAACGGACTCAATACACTGCCCTGGTGTAATCCGACATTTACCGGAAATTCTTCTGATTCACCGGCTGTGCATCTAACCTTAGTCGTAGCTCCATCATACATGTCTCGTATCATCCTGACGTATGCCTCAGGGACATTAAGTGCTCTCAAGGTCAACCATATCAGATCACGATCGATGAATACAAAGTGCAAGTCCTTTCGTGCTGCTCTATACTTTTCCATCGCAATACGAATGCACTGAATCGCATAGACTGTAGATCGACCTTCAACAAAGCCGCATTGATTGTCATTCAACCGCACAATCTTTCTCAATCGGTTGCAGACAACTCGCTCGTAGATCTTCAGTGTATGAGGTGTTAACTTTATAGCCCTATAGTTGTTGAGTTTGCGTGAGTCTCCCTTGTTCTTATAGAAAGGAAGAAGAAAACTTTCCCTGAAAGCATCAGGCATCGGTTGCCCACCTTTGATTTTGTTGAAGAGAACTGTGAGCCAACTAAGCCCGACATTTTCCATTTTCAACCAAAATTCCGCGGGGATTTTGTCCGGTCCGACTGCCTTTCCGCGTTTCATCTGATGCATTGCCTCGATCACCTCTTCCTCTGAGATATCTTCAATATTTGTGGTATTCGGCTCAACATCTCGAAAAGCTGCTCGAGGAAATTCTTCATTTAGAAGTTCGTCAAAATACTCTCGCATCCTGCTACAAATCGCCGTATCGTCAATCAGCAACATTCCTTGCGAGTCCTCCACGTACTTTGGCGCCTGTATTTCCCGAGCGTTCCTTCTCCTTTGGGCTGCGACCCTAAATATCCTGGCGTCGTGCTTAGGTCTCTCGCGCAAAGACGGTCCTTCGGTCGCAGTCTGAGTTTCTAATTCTTGGTAGAATTTTTCAGCTGCTTTCGCCTTTGCTTGAGCTACCAAGCGCTTTACGTTCTTCCGGCTTTGCATATAATTTTCGCGAAGTTGAACCCGTTCGGCTTCACTGCTTGACTCACATTTCGTCCATGCCTTAAATGCGTTCGATTTGGCTTGCAATGCTTCCTTAGTTTCGGTGTTCCACCACCATGTTTCTTTCTTCGTGGGGAGTGGACCTTTCGAAACTCCAAGTGCTTTTTCCGCCTCACCTACTGACATGTCAGCGAAACTATTCCACATTTGTGTTGGACTACGCTCGGTGCAGTTTGTGTTGTTTTGAAACCACTCCGTCATTTTATCAATGAATGGAGTTACTACAGGTTCGAAGCTGTCGTTTGTGAGATTGTGCCACTTGATTTTTTCGACAGGCTTGGGAGTTCTTTTATTTCTTGCTCCTCCTTACTTGCTATCAAAATAAATTCTGACAGGAGCAAACGATGTTGGCTAACTACTGATTCACCCAAGATCACCTTGCAGTCTTTTACCTATCTCTCATAAAATCGAAGCAGAGGTGGTAATCGATCTGCGTTTCATGTTTCCTGTCTCCGTGTCCACTACTGTAGGTGATCAGGTGTCTCTCGTTTTTCACAAACCATGTATTTAGGATGACCAAACCGTGCGATCTGCACATGGTCAGAATAGCTTCACCTTCGTCATTTCTGACCGTTGAAGGGCTACCCTTTCCACCATGGCAATCCTCGTAATCATAATTTGATTCACCCACATGGCCATTTAGATCTCCTCCCAAGAACACCAATTCGGTATCTGGAATGGTCTGAATCAGGGTGTCAACGTCGTTCCAAAATGCCTCTTTTTCTTCTGGTGGCAGTCCCACTTGGGGAGCGTAGGCACTTATTACGTTCCTTCCGCAGATAACCAATTTGATGCTGATCAAGCGATCACTTCTCTTCGCGACACTTATTATACTGCCAAGCAAAGACGACTCCAGAATAATGCCAACTCCGTTTCTTTGATTTGTGATTCCATAGTAGTACAATTTGTACTTCTTGGAATTTGTAAGAAACCGGGCTCCGGGCTCTAGCGATGACAATGCTCTCGTTTTTACCAAATACATATAAATAAAACCCCATCCTGTTTCTAATTAAAACAATTTATAGATCTACGAAATATATACAAACTCCATCGAAACATTTTTACTTTCTTATTTAGTACTATCCAAAAGATCTTTTGCTTCGTTGATCTTAGCCGCAAGATACGGCGAACCGCCTCGATCCGGATGATTTAACAACATGATCTTTTTGTGTGCATCTTTCACCTGCAAAAACAAAACGATGTCATTATCAACAAGTTAGAAATCACCACAAAACGCCACTTGTTTACGTTACCTTCGTTTTCGACGCAGTTGGACTAACGCCAAGTATCAGCGAGGCTTCTCGTTTTGACATCTTCGGATCGAAACCCCCTTTGTAGTATTTCGAATTGGCCAATGATTCCGCATCGAATTTGGGCAGGGTTTTAACAGCTTCCGCAAGTTTTTCGCTCATTTGAGGCATCCGACGAACGAGGTGTTTACCGGCAAAGCCAAGTGCGGCCAAACCGAGACCAACCAGTACAGCTGAACTTGCCTAAGAGTATTGGAATATTGATGCAAATCATTGCAAATTATCAATATCAATGTCCAAATTGTGTATTTGATCCTGATGGTACATACCATGATCTGCGATTCCAAGCTATGAGGGGCTTATTGTAAATCGTTCTTGTGAGGACTGCAATGAATAGCACAGATAATGTTTATAAGAACACAATACGTCAGCGTTGACGAAATAATGCTACAAAACCAGCTTCAATCTACCTTGTTTCCTTCCAGAAATCAAGAGAAAAATACTGAAATGACCACGAGCAGGTTGAAATTTGACAACCAGCTGGCTTTGAAAGTTGGTAGCCGTATTCTAGTACTTTATCAATTCACAATGCAATAGCTAATTCTTAAACCACTGCTAGAAAACCCCTCGGCGAAATCACCATTAGATGAATTCTAGTGCTATTCAGCCCGTATAATCTGTGACACGAACCATCTTCCTGGGAATGATTTGACTCTTTGCCTGTGCTACGCGGAAGAGGTCACAATTTAAGTACTAAATTTTTAGACATTTCTTTCAGCCTTCACTATTTTTTTGTCATTTTGGGCTGTCAAAGGAGGAAATGATGAATTAAAACAATTTGCCAATTTAGTCAAAATTCCAGAATCTCAACAATAAAGCATTTCCACAACAATGGGCCAAACAAAAAGTCAATTTAGCGAAGAAGAATTACAGGATTATGAGGTAATTATCAGGAGGTTGCCATTTTCTTTGTTTTGTTTTTGCTTTTTTTTTCATTCGGATATCATCTGATCGATCTTATTTTTCAGGATCTGACGTTCTTTACCAAAAAGGAAATTTTATTGTAAGTAGAGAGCGAGCAAATGTATTTTGTATGCAAAGTATTCTTCACTATTCATTTCTAGTGCCCATAAAAAGTTCAAACAACTCGCACCTGAAAAAGTGGGACACAACAAAAATGCCAAATTATCCATGAACAAAATTCTACAGTATCCAGAGCTGAGAGTGAATCCTTTTGGCGATCGAATATGTAAAGTGTTTAGCTCGAGTAATGATGGCGACTGTACGTTCGAAGACTTCCTGGATATGATGTCGGTGTTCAGTGACGCCTGTCCCAAGGCTGTGAAGGCAGAACATGCTTTTAGGATTTTCGGTAAGATTGGGTACGGTTCCAAAACGCACCGGTCGCATATGTTCCGACAACATATTGTCCATTCTGATCCTCTAACTGCGATCTTACGAATAGGAAATTAACTCCGGAACTTTTCGTTTACATATT